>JAPZLJ010000091.1:1463737-2195606 GCA_027474245.1 Spheniscus humboldti
CCGCTTTTCTTGCTTTTTAGTATATACACACAGATACCATTCCCTTATTTTATGGGCCATCCCTCTAAAATGTCTGTTGGGTTCTTTTAGTCCATGAATTTGGGTTATAGAATCATAGAATCATAGAATCACAGAATAGTTTGGGTTGGAAGGGACCTCTAAAGCTCATCTAGTCCAACCCCCCTGCCGTGGGCAGGGACATCTTCAACTAAATCAGGTTGCTCAGAGCCCCGTCCAACTTGACCTTGAATGTTTCCAGGGATGCGGCGTCCACCGCCTCTCTGGGCAACCTCCTCCAGTGTTTCACCACCCTCAGCGTAAAAAATTTCTTCCTTATATCTAGTCTAAATCTACCCCCCTTTACTTTAAAGCCATTCCCCCTTGTCCTGTCACAACCGGCCCTGCTAAAGAATTTGCTGCCATCTTTTTTATAAGCCCCCTTTTAGTACTGATAGGTTGCAAGAAGGTCTTCCCGAAGCCTTCTCTTCTCTAGGCTGAACAACCCCAACTCTCTCAGCCTTTCTTCATTGGAGAGGTGTTCCATCCCCCTGATCAATCTGTCATAATAGTCTTTTTGGGTAGGAGAGACGGTATGCAGTGTTGGATTGTTGCATGCTGAAGTCAGTTCAGGTTCCATCACCACTACACTTTGCTCAGTTCCATCAAAGTTCATTCTTCATTAATCTGGTGATTCATATTGTAATACCATTGATATGACATATAATATTACGTAGCAATTAACATCATATAGTTTAGATCATTGACTATTCTCATGGAAAATCAAATCCCCTTGAGGTACACGTCGGACTTCCCCATCCTTCCGCATTATCCACCAAGTGCACCCAGGTCCTTGAGCAAAAGCAATCCCATGGATGGGTTTGCCCTTGCCCGAGGCAGGAATAACCCAGACTGACTTCCTCGGCATATTTTTTATATGCACTACAGGGACTTTATCCCCTTCTACAACACGTAAAAGTTCTGACTGGGCAGGGCCTGCTCGACTGGCAGATCCCCTCGTGTTGACTAACCAGGTGGCCTTTGCTAGATGCGTATCCCAATGTTTGAATGTCCTGCCACCCATTGCTCTCAGCGTAGTCTTTAACAGTCCATTGTATTGTTCGATTTTCCCGGAGGCTGGTGCATGATAGGGGATGTGATATACCCACTCAGTGCCGTGCTCTTTGGCCCAGGTGTCTATGAGGTTGTTTCGGAAATGAGTCCCATTGTCTGACTCAATTCTTTCTGGGGTGCCATGTCGCCATAGGACTTGCTTTTCAAGGCCCATGATAGTGTTCCGGGCGGTGGCATGGGGCACGGGATATGTTTCCAGCCATCCGGTGGTTGCCTCCACCGTTGTAAGCATGTGGCACGTGCCTTGGCAGGTTTGTGGGAGTGTGATGTAATCGATCTGCCAGGCCTCCCCATATTTATATTTCAGCCATCGTCCTCCATACCAAAGAGGCTTTAACCGCTTGGCTTGCTTGATTGCAGCGCATGTTTCACATTCATGGATAACCTGCACAATAGTGTCCATGGTCAAGTCCACCCCTTGATCATGAGCCCATCTGTATGTTGCATCTCTTCCTTGATGGCCTGAGGTGTCATGGGCCCACCGAGCTATAAATAATTCACCCTTATGCTGCCAGTCCAGACCCACCTGAGCCACTTCAATCTGAGCAGCCTGACCCACCTGCTGGTTGTTCTGATGTTCTTCAGTGGCCCGGCTCTTGGGTATGTGATCATCTACGTGATGGACTCTTACAACCAGGTTCTCCACCCGGGCAGCGATATCTTGCCACAGTGTGGCAGCCCAGATGGGTTTGCCTCTGCGCTGCCAGTTGCTCTGCTTCCATTGCTGCAACCAGCCCCACAGGGCATTTGCCACCATCCATGAGTCAGTATAGAGATAGAGCACTGGCCACTTTTCTCGGTCAGCAATGTCTAAAGCCAGCTGGATGGCCCTTACTTCTGCAAATTGACTCGATTCACCTTCTCCTTCTGCAGTTTCTGCGACTTGTCGTATAGGACTCCACACAGCAGCCTTCCACCTCTGGTGCTGTCTCACAATACGACAGGACCCATCAGTGAACAGGGCATATTGCTTCTCATTTTCTGGTAGTTCATTATACAGTGGGGCCTCTTCAGCATGCGTAACCTGCTCCCCTGGCGATATTCAAAAATCTTTGCTTTCTGGCCAATCCATGATCACTTCCAGGATTCCTGGGCGACTGGGTTTTCCTATTCGAGCCCGTTGTGTGATCAGTGCGACCCACTTACTCCACGTAGCATCAGTTGCATGATGTGTACAGGGGACCCTCCCTCTGAACATCCAGCCCAGCACCGGCAGTCGGGGTGCCAGGAGGAGCTGTGCTTCAGTGCTAATCACTTCCAAAGCAGCTCGAACCCCTTCATATGCTGCCAATATCTCTTTTTCAGTTGGAGTATAGCGGGCCTCGGATCCTCTGTATCCCCGACTCCAAAACCCTAGGGGTCGACCTTGAGTCTCCCCTGGTGCTTTCTGCCAGAGGCTCCAGGTAGGGCCGTTCTCCCCGGCTGAGGTGTAGAGCACATTTTTGACATCTTGTCCTGCCCGGACTGGCCCCAGGGCTACTGCATGAACTATCTCCTCTTTAATTTGTTCAAAAGCTTGTCATTGCTCAGGGCCCCATTTGAAATCGTTCTTCTTTCGGGTCACTTGATAGAGAGGGTTTACAATCAGACTGTAATTTGGAATACGCATTCTCCAAAAACCCACAACCCCTACGAAAGCTTGTGTTTCCTTTTTGCTAGTTGGTGGAGACATGGCTGTTATTTTGTTGATCACATGCATTGGGATTTGACGAAGTCCATCTTGCCATTTTATTCCTAAAAACTGGATCTCCTGTGCAGGTCCCTTGACCTTACTTTGTTTTATGGCAAATCTGGCTTTCAGCAGGATTTGGACTATTTCCTTCCCTTTTTCAAAAACTTCTCCTGCTATGTTGCCCCACATGATGATGTCATCAATGTATTGCAGGTGTTCTGGAGCTCCACCCTGTTCCAGTGCAGTCTGGATCAGTCCATGGCAAATGGTGGGGCTGTGTTTCCACCCCTGGGGCAGTCGGTTCCAGGTGTACTGGACGCCCCTCCAAGTGAAAGCAAATCGTGGCCTGCACTCTGCTGCCAAAGGGATTGAGAAAAATGCATTAGCAATATCAGTTGTGGCGTACCACTTGGCTGCCTTTGACTCCAGTTTGTATTGAAGTTCTAGCATGTCCAGCACAGCAGCACTCAGCGGTGGCGTGACTTCATTTAGGCCACGATAGTCTACTGTCAGTCTCCACTCTCCATTAGACTTCCCTATTGGCCATATGGGACTGTTAAAGGGTGAATGAGTCTGGCTGATCGCTCCTTGGCTCTCCAGTCAAAGAATCAGCTCATGGATGGGAATCAAGGAGTCTCGGTTGGTGCGATATTGCTGCCGGTGCACCGTGGTGGTAGCGATTGGCACTTGTTGGTCTTCGACCTTCAGCAACCCCACAACAGAGGGGTCCTCCGAGAGACCAGGCAAGGTGGACAGCTGTTTAATTCCCTCCATCTCCAAGGCAGCTATACCAAAAGCCCACCGGTACCCTTCTGGGTCCTTGAAATACCCTCTCCTGAGGTAGTCTATGCCAAGGATGCACGGAGCATCTGGGCCAGTCACAATGGGGTGCTTCTGCCACCCATTCCCAGTTAGACTTACTTCAGCTTCCAATACAGTTAGCTGTTGGGATCCCCCCGTCACCCCAGAAATACAGATGGGTTCTGCCCCTTTATAGCTTGATGGCATTAGGGTCCACTGTGCACCGATGCCTACAAGAACCTTATACTCCTGTGGGTCTGATGTGCCAGGCCACCGAATCCACACAGTCCAGTAAACCCGGTTGTCCCTTTCCTCCCCCTGGCTGGAGGCAGGGCCTCTCTAGTCGTGGTCATAGTATCCGTTACTCACTTCTTGTAAATGCGAAACATAAGTCCCTTTATTAAGGTCGAAGGAAAAATCAGCCCTTCTACTCTGTCTGAGGAACTGCTCACTGGAAACTGGAGCAGCAATTTTCCTGGAAGAACCCCCTTTAGTGATTGCTTTCCCTTGCAACTCACATGCCCATGCCTCTAGGGTCGAGGTGGATTTTCCATCCCACTTCCTCATGTCCTCTGCGTGGTCATGTAGGTAGAACCACAGGGTGGCCTGCGGTGTATATCCACTATATCCTCTCTCTTGAGCAGAGGGACACTTCTAAATGTCTGAGGTACTGGTCTGTACAGGTGGAGAGTGGGACCTATCCTCTTTGATTTGCTGGACCTTCAGGGACAGTTTATCCACAGCTGAGATGCAGGCCCGTAGGGAGGAAGAAAGACTTTCTTCGTATTGCCAGACTAGCCAATTCATCCACCTGGGCATGACATAGATGGTCTAGAAAAAGGGGTGGATACTGTCCTGGTTTAGGCTGGGATAGAGTTAATTTAATTTCTTGTAGCTAGTACAGTGCTGTGTTTTGGATTTAGGATGAGAATAATGTTGATAACACACTGATGTTGTAGTTGTTGCTAAGTAGTGCTTAGACTAGTCAAGGGCTTTTCAGCCTCTTATGCGAGAAGATAGGAGGGGGCACAGCCAGGACAGCTGACCCAAACTGGTGTCGTGTTTTAACCCCAGCTGGCAACTAAGCACCACGCAGCCGCTCGCTCACTCCCCCCCGCAGTGGGATGGGGGAGAGAATCGGAAGGGTAGAAGTGAGAAAACTCGTGGTTTGAGATAAAGACAGTTTAATAGGTAAAGCAAAAGCCGCGTACACAAGCAAAGCAAGACAAGGAATTCATTCACTCCTTCCCATGGGCAGGCAGGTGTTCAGCCATCTCCAGGAAAGCAGGGCTCCATCACGCGTAACGGTTACTTGGGAAGACAAACGCCATCACTCCAAACGTCCCCCCCTTCCTTCTTCTTCCCCCAGCTTTATATACTGAGCATGACGTCACATGGTATGGAATAGCCCTTTGGCCAGTTTGGGTCAGCTGTCCTGGCTGTGCCCCCTCCCAGCTTCTAGTGCCTTGTCAGTCAGTAGAACATGGAAAACTAAAAAGTCCTTGGCTAGTGTAAGCATTACCTAGCAACAACTAAAACATCGGTGTGTTATCAACTTTGTTCTCACCCTAAATCCAAAACACAGCACTGTACCAGCTCCTAGGAAGAAAATTAACTCTATCCCTGCCGAAACCAGGACAACTGGCCAAAGGGATATTCCATACCATGTGACGTCATGCTCAGTAAATAAACTGGGGGGAGTTATCTGGGGGATGGGTGACCGCTGCTTGGGAACTGGTTGGGCATCTGTCAATGCGTGGTGAGCAATTGCATTGTTCGTCACTTATTTTGTATATTCTTTTCCCATTATTTTTTTTTTTCCCCTTCCTTTTCTGTCCTATTAAACTGTCTTTATCTCAACCCACAAATTTTACTTTTTTTTCCCAATTCTTTCCCCCATCCCACTGGGAGGGGGTGGGGAGCGAGCGAAGGGCTGTGTGGTGTTTAGCTGCCTGCCAGGTTAAAAATCAACAGGGGGCCCAGTCTGTACTGAGAGAGGTTAAAGAGATCCTGTTTGAACTGGGAGGAGTCCCACTCTGTACTGGGAGGGGATCAGGAAATCCAATTTCTTTTGGGATGGGGGGCAGTCTTTACTGGGAGGGGATCAGAGAATCGAGTTTGGAGCGGGATGGGGCCCAGTCTGTACTGGGAAGGGGCCAGGGGATCCAGTTTTTACTGGGACGGGGCCCAGTCTGTACTGGGAGGGGTTAATGGGATGCAGTTTGTTCTGGGATAGTGCCAAGTCTGTTCTGGGAGGGAGCTAGGGGATCCACATTGTACTGGGATGCGACCCAGTCTGTACTGGGAGGGGGCCAGTGGATCCAGTTTATACTGGGAGGGGGCCAAGTCGTTACTGAGAGGGGACCAGGGATCCAGTTTGGACTCCGATGGGGCCCAATCTGTACTGGGAGGGGATCAGGGTATCAATTTTGAACTGGGATGGGGTCCAGTCTGTACTGGCAGAGGGCCAGACGATCCAGTTTTTAATGGAAGGGGGCTCAGTCCATACTGAGAGGGCCTAAAGTGATCCAGCCTGTACTGGGATGGAGCCCAGTCTGTAATGGGAGCGGTTAAAGGGATCTAGTTTGTACTGGGACGGGGCCCAGTCTGTACTGGGAGGGGGTAGGTGATCCGTTTTGGACGGGAATGGGCCCTAGTCTGTACTGGGAGGCAATCAGGGGGTCTAGTTTGTACTGGGACTGGGCCCGGGCCCAGTCTGTACTGGGAGGGGGTAGGTGATCCATTTTGGACGGGAATGGGCCCTAGTCTGTACTGGGAGGCAATCAGGGGATCCAGCTTGTACTGGGACTGGGCCCAGTCTGTACTGAGAGGGGGGCAGGCGATCCAGTTTAGACTGGGAGGGGTCCCAGTCTGTACTGGGAAGGGACCAGGGGATCAAGTTTGTACTGTGACGGGGTCCAATGCCTCCAATCTATCTAGATCCCTCTGCAAGGCCTCTTGTCCCTCAAGACAGTCAACAGCACCTCCCAGTTTGGTATCATTAGGAAACGTGCTAATGGTGTGTTCAACTCCTGCATCCAGATTGTTGACAAATACATTGAACAGAGCTGGCCCTAGGATTGAGCCCTGAGGAACACCGCTGGTGACCGCTCGCCAGCCAGATGTAGCCCCACTCACTACAACGCTTTGAGCTCTGCCCTCCAGCCAGTTCTTCACCCAGCACACCCTGAACCCGCTCATCACACAGTGGGAAAACTTGTCCAGAGGATGCTGTGAGGGACAACACCAAAAGCCTTACTAAAATCCAGAAGAACTAGATCCACCACCTTCCTGTCATCCACTAGGTAAAGGACCTTATCATAGAAGGATATCAATTTAGTTCAACAGGACTTTAATTTGAGATGGGTTCCCAAAGGGAAAGGGAAAGTCCAGAGGTCCCTTCCAACCTCAACATTTCTGTGATTCTGTGAGTATAAAGGAGAAAAGTGAGACCGAAAGAAGTGAACGACACATAGCCTTGACTGCAAATACAGCAGGATCCTGTGGAGAGGAGCCACACTGGAGCAGGGGAGAAGTATGGGGAGGAAGGAGTGACAGAGATGAACTGTTCTGTACTGACGGAAACCCCCCAATTCCCACCCACCCTGCACCTCTCAAGGTTGGGGTGGGTAGAAGAATTGGGAATGAAGGAGTAATCTGAGCCTGGGAAAAAGGAGTGGGGTGGGGCAGTGGTCTTTAATATGTTTGTTATCATTTCTCACTATCCAAATTCTTTTAATTGGCAATAAATGTCATGTCTTCTCTGCCTGTGACAGTAATCAGCGAGTGATCTCCCTGTCTTTACCCTGACCCATGACCTACGGCAGAGATGGAAATGGCTGGTGTGTGGGACTGATCTGGGACAATTTCCCAGAGGCAGCTTCCTCGGGATGTCAAGCTAACATGGCACAGACCGGGCCCCTCTCTTCTGCACCTTTGGTGCCTTGCTTCCTTCACCATGACGCCTGGCTCTGCACCTTGAGCAGCCTGCTGGGTGCCCCCACCCTGCACACTCACTCACATTAGCTCTACGGTAGCATTTCCTCTTCCAGGCCTTTTCAGGCCCAGCCCAGCCCCTCCCCAGATCTCTCCACCTCCCTCACCCCACGGCAGTGTCCACTGCAGGGTGCTGCAGAGCTCTGGGCACTCAACCACAGCCCCAGCCCCCTGAAGGGCACAGCAGCTCCTGGGGGGCAGAGAGGGATTCAGCCTCCCCACCAGCCCCAGGGCTGATGCTGGCCCCAAGGGCATGAGGAAATAGAGGCCAGTCAATCTCTAGCTCTGCTGCATTCATAATGTAGGTTATCCCCTACAATAACAGTAACTCCGACTGCATTTGCCCTCTTCTCTGCCCCCATCAGCCCCACTGCCCAGGACAGCATGAGAGTCCTGGGGCTCCTCAGGCAGCTCCCGCATCTCTCCAGTCTCCCGTCCCTCTGCCTGCTGGGTTCCCACGGAATCCCATGGCAGAGTCCTTTTTTGTGCATGCCTCAATTTAGTGTTTTGCTTTTGGGGAACTTCACGTCTGAGGGTGATGCGCCTTGTGTGTCTCAATTCACTCCCATTCCAGGGCACGTGGTGAGTCCCCATCCTCTCCTGAGCCCTCCAAATTCCTTTCCAGAGAGACTACTATCTCCCATCCAACCTGTAATATGTGAAGCAGCCCAAGAAGGTAACTGGGAGCCCATGCACCATCTCCAGTGCCATTGGATACGAAGAAGAGAGCTTTGAAATCCAGAACTTTCAGTCCAATGGAACACAATTGTACCATGAGCTTAACCCCAATCACAGGGAGAACACAAGGAGAAAAGGCTCTTTGAAAGAGCAATTCCTTGGACATTTTCTTGGCAGCAGCTTTGGAGAAAGAGCTCAGCCTTCAGGCACTGGACCTGGGAGATAGCCTTTAACTGAAGAGCTGCATGTGGACAGGTCACATATGACAGAGTGTTGTGCAAGGGTCAGACACAACAGGATCAAGCCTCAAGAGAAGCAGTATAAACCCAGAAAATTATCTTTAAGCACTATTATCACAAGGGAAAACAGCAGACTGCTGGCCTAAGATAAACTCTGGGAAATGTGCAGAGAAGGGGAGGCAGGTTGCTGCTGGTGAAACAGTGTCCATTGTGCCAGTTTCCACAGGGCATCCTTGAGCTCCTGGTTCCTCATGCTGTAGATGAGGGGGTTCACTGCTGGAGGCACCACCGAGTACAAAACAGCCACCACCAGGTCCAGGGATGGGGAGGAGATGGAGGGGGGCTTTAAGTGGGCAAACACTACAGTGCTGACAAACAGGGAGACCACAGACAGGTGAGGGAGGCACGTGGAAAAGGCTTTGTGCCGTCCCTGCTCAGAGGGGATCCTCAGCACGGCCCTGAAGATCTGCACGTAGGACAGCACAATGAAAACAAAACACCCCAAAACTAAACAGGCACTAACCACAAGAAGCCCAACTTCCCTGAGGTAGGAGTGTGAGCAGGAGAGCTTGAGGATCTGGGGGATTTCACAGAAGAACTGGTCCAGGGCATTGCCCTTGCAGAGTGGTATGCAAAAGGTATTTGCAGTGTGCAGCACAGCATGGAGAACCCCACTTCCCCAGGCAGCTGCTGCCATGTGGACACAAGCTCTGCTGTCCAGCAGGGTCCCGTAGTGCAGGGGTTTGCAGATGGCAACAAAGTGGTCGTAGGCCATGACAGTGAGAAGACAAAATTCTGCTGAGATAAAAAAGCTAAGAGAAAGACCTGTGCAGCACATCCCAGGTAGGAGATGGCCCTGGTGTCCCACAGGGAATTGGACATGGCTTTGGGGAGAGTGGTGGAGATGGAGCCCAGGTCAAGGAGGGCGAGGCTGAGGAGGAAGAAGTACATGGGGGTGTGGAGGCGGTGGTCGCAGGCTACGGCGGTGATGATGAGGCCATTGCCCAGGAGGGCAGCCAGGTAGATGCACAGGAAGAGCCAGAAGTGCAAGAGCTGCAGCTCCCGTGTGTCTGCGAATGCGAGGAGGAGGAATTCGGTGGTGGAGCTGCCATTGGACATCTGGTCCTGCTGGGCATCAGCACTGTCCATGGAAAAAAAGACAGCATAATGTTTAGGTTAGACTACCCTGAACAAAATGTATGCTATTTTCCCTAGTGATCCGCTGTGTGGGAGAGGAGACCAGGGGCTTGCTCCAAGGAAGGTATCTGGCACGGCAGGGGATGTCAGGGAGGTGCCCAGATCCCCCTTCCCCCAGCATTTCTGGGAGCAGCTCCCCTCTCACTCCCTGCCCATCTCTGCTGCCTGGAGCTGTCCCTGACAGGAGCTGTTTCTCTGTCCCCACGTCTCCTCCCTGCCAGTGCTCACAGACTCCATCCAACCCGCTGTGTGCTCAGCTCTGCCCTGCAGACCCCCTCTTGGCAGCAGGGCACTGCCCAGGGGCATCTCTGTGTGTGCAGGGTCTAAGGAGCAGCTCAGAAATGATCTAACCAGAACAGGTGTCTCAGTGCCTTCTCCAGAGTGATGAAATAAATTCCCATTTCCCACTGCCCAGCCAGACCAAAAAACTGAAAGCACAGATTCCTTCCCTTTCAGGAAAATGTGGCTTTGATGTCATCCTTCAAAGTCTCCTCGGAAATGCCTTAGAAATGATCTGGAGCTGTGAGCAGCCCCGACCACACGCACCCTCTCAAGAGCAGAAGGACACTGCCCTGCCGGGGATCATTTCTTCCACCCACAGCTTCTCCCTGCAGAACCGTGGGGAGTTCCCTGAGCAGGCTGAGTGCTGACCCTGGCAGGCGGCAGAGTCCCTTGCCCTGGCACACAGCTCCCTGGTGCACAGGAACCTTGCTGTGAAGGACAGCTCTGGCCACCCATGGCTGCACACCCGGCTTCACACCCCTGCAGTCGTCCCTGGGAAAAAGGAAACCTCATGCACTGTCCCTCTCATGGTGCAGCAGGGAAGCCCTGCTTTGGAAAACATCCTCCTCCTCTACGCTACAGAAACACTGAGGGTCCTCCTGACCGATTCCATAAGCTGTGGTTATGTGCCAGCTTTAGGAGATCTTTCCAGGAACCGCAGCTGTGTTGCCCTGCAGCCAGAGACCTACCGTGTCAAGGGCTGTGAACATTTCTCCCACAGTGAACACTCAGCTCTCCTCCCACTCCACGCTGCCTTCTCTCTCTGCCTCGCTCCTCTCCCCTCGCTGCCTGCAGGCAGTGCCCTCAGCCCTGCTGCGCTTTGCAGAGGAGCTGCTCCTGGGCAGAGCTGTCTCCCTGCAGTGCTGCCCCCTTGCCATGAGCTCCCTCCATCCCAGGAGCCCAGCCCAGCTCAGCAGCAGAGGATCAGCCCAGGGCAGCACTTTCTCTGCCTCCTCTGGGCTCCCAGGAGATGTCCCTGGGGCTCCAGGGAACCTGCTGTGAAACAGGCTGATGTTCCCTCCCTCAGCTGGGGAGAGAGACTTCATTTCTCCTGCTGTGTCAGTTCTCTTACCAGACACAGAGTTAGGTCCTATAATCCCTTTTTCTTGTCTCATCATCAGGCAGGACACCCAGGCAGTGACAGCGAGCGATCTCCTTTACCCCTGCTGAGGGAAGGGATTCAGTAGAGTCAATGGAGGCATCTCACCCTGGGTCTGTAGTCCTGGGGCTAGAAGGGGTCTCATCTCCCTCCCATGCACACCACAACCCACAGGGGGTGGGATTCCTCTTGCACCAGTTCAGGTGGGCACAAAATCGGCACCTGCATGTGAGCTCCTTCTCTCAGCTCCCATGGCAATAACGGAGAGAGAGAGCAGGAGGGAGCTGTTCAGACCCAAACACCTGGTGCCATCTGAGGTTCAGGAGGTGGTCTAAGGTGTGCGCAGGTGACTGCAAGCTCTAGTGGAGCAATGCTGAGAGACAGGGCAGCATCTGGGGGCATCTTCTTGGAGGCTGCTGGGAAATTAGCTGTGCCAGGTGGAATGACATCAGATGCCAACATGTCGGACACCTGAACCTGGAGATATTCCTTATGTCTTGGGCAGCCTATAGAGTTATTCAGCTGACCAAATGGAGTCGTGTGCCGTACGGAGAGCTAAGCCTCTCTCTTTCTGTTCTCCATCAGCTCTATTTTCTACATGTCCTTCCAGTAGAATGGCAGTTTTGTCAAGTGCATCCCTTGCACTCTCATTGTCTAAACTAATTCAGGGCAGCTGAATCTTACTTGAATCTCCAAACACAGGCCTGTAGTGCTATGGGAGATGCCAGGGCGCTCCAGCACAACTGCATGCAGCTGACATGGACAGCACAGGTCCTGTACAAGAATCCAATCCCCATTCAGACTGGTTGTGTGACAGGCACCACCCAGGGCATCTCAGACAGGTTTGGTGCCTTTGGGCCAGTGACCGAATCCCACCGCTAAAGCGATATAAGGGCTGTTCCTTCTCTATCCAGTAGATACTGGGCAGTGCATGAATACCAAGCACATCACACCAAGGTCCCCACTCGTGGGCATTCCCTCTCAATCTCTGCCAGTTTTCTCCCCCCCATTGTTTAACCATCCCCTCGATGTCACAATCATGGATCAGGCCAATGAGTTTCATTGTGCCAGTATCACAGGATGTCCGCACCCAAGGACACTCTCAACATCATCTCTTGCTTCCTGAGGTCAGCTTCACCTCCACCACAAGCCCTCAGAGGCTGCAGAGACACCACAGACAGCAAACCCCTCTCCTGCTCACACTGCACAGCCCAGCTATGTTTCTCTTTGGCCTTGGACAGAGCAGGCTTTGCCTTCTTTGTGGGCACCTCATTTCTTCTTTACATTGCCATCTGCTCTCCACTCCACCATGCCTCTGCTCTGAAGCAAAGCCTTTGCACGCTTGAGGTCTTGGGTGCTTGGTAGGAGGTTTCCCCATTCCAAGTCTGGTCCCAGCCCACATGTGCCACAGCTGAGGTGCTGCAGCCCAGACATGCACAGATGCCCTCAGTCTGGGGCGCAGCCAGGAGGAGCTGGAGCTCTGCGTGCAATGTCTTCATTCCACTTGGAGGGAATAACAGCTGAGGCGTGTTGGGACAGCTCACAGGACTGGGGTGTTGTGATGGGTGGGTACAGGATCATCGGGAGAGACAGGCCAGAAAGATGAGGAGAGAGGTGTCCTCAGTGTGAAGGAGCTGCTTCAATGTGTTCATCTCCTCTAAGGGATGACGAAATTGGGTGAGCCCTTGTGGGTGAGGGTCAGAGAAGACTGGTAAGGGTGCCATTGTGGTGGGAGACAAAGAACCCACTGAAGTCCCCTTGCGGACTTGAATTACTCTGGCATTCCCTGGAAGGAGACCACAACAGCATGCAAAGAGTCCTGGAGATTTCTGGAGGAGGCTTGGGACATGAATTGCCAGCACAGCTGCCAGATTGGCCAGAAATGGTGACACTCATCTGCATCTGTTACTCTCAAAGAAGGAAGAGCTGGACATGCATGTGAAAACCAGTGTCAGCCTTGACTGTTGTGACCATGAAACAGTGGGGTCTCGCCTCCCAAGGGGAAGAAGATTAGAAGAGTGCAGATTCTAGACCTCAGAGGAGCAGACTTTGGCCTCATCTTGCCCCTTTAATTGGGGGATCCCATATGAGCAGCACAGAAGAGCAGCAGAGCTCAGTACAGCTGGTCTTCAAGGACAGTGTCGTTCAAGTACGAGAGCGTGCATACCAAGAGCCAGGAAAACAAGCAGAGGTATCAAGAGAGAAGCTTGGGGAAACAGGGAACTCATGGGGAAGCTCCATAGAAAAAAGGAAGCATACAAGAGGTGGATGCAAGGATTGAAACAAAGGAGGAATTCAGAAATACAGTTGGTTTTAGGGAAGCCAGGGCTCCCGTAGAGTTGACACGTGCAAGGGAGTTCAAGGGCACAACGATGAGCTGTTACTACTTCAGGAACAGTTAAAGAAGAAATGAAGCTAATGTGTGGCCACTGCTGAATTTAGTAAGAGTAGGTGTAGATAGGTGTGAGGTACTCTGGGCCTTTGTCTTCACCAGCACGGTCTCCTAGTTACGTGTGCCTAAGAGGCAGAACCCCAGGCGAAATCCAGCAGTGGATGGTGGTCAAATCTGGGGTTACTTAGTCCCAGTCCATTGGCTGATATGGGATGAATCCAAGGGTGTTGAGAGACCTGACTGATGTCATAGCAGGGCCGCTGTGGTACATTTTGGAAGGTCATCATGACTGGAGAAAGCAAAAGGCAAATCTTGCATACATCTTCTAAAAAGAGCCAAGGACTGAGCAGGGGAATTACAGGCTGCAGCGACAGAGGCCAGGGGCTGCGTGGCTGGGTAGCAGCTCTGTGGAAAAGGCTCTCGTGGTCCTTGAGTTTCATTAGGCAAAACATGACCCAGCAGAGGATCCTGGGCTCTATGAGCAGGACCACAGCCAGAAGAAGTGATTATCCCCCTCTGCTCAGCACTTTTTACACCACATCCAGAACGCTTGCCCAGTTTTAGACCCTGCGCAATGACAGTGAGACACTGGCAAACAGGAGCCACTTCACCGGAGGGCCACTAAGATGGTAATCCTTCCATTATGCTTCAAGAGTTTGTGTGATTTCCCCAAGAATATCAGTATCTGCCACAACAACAACAACAATAAAAGCATTAATCTGCGTAACTATAAATACCTGCAGCGGAGCAGTTGGCATCTGTGGTAGCCACTTTGGGCAATGCCAATTAAATCAGTATTTGCAATATACAGCATGATACCCAGTCCAAAATACATGGCTAAAGCGGTTGAGATGAAGGGCGGTCTTGCAAAAGACACCCTTTGTGTTCCCAGGTGGCATGGCCACTGCTGATTTCCCTCCCCAGATTGGCAGAGGCTGGCTCCCCTTCTGAGGAAGGACTCCCTGCAAGGAAGCCACAGCCGTGGGTGTTGCTTAATTGGTTCTTACTGGCACTTCACTTGGCATCCCTTTTGGTGTGATGGATGCCTTCCCGTGACTACTTTTTTCCGCACAGAAGATCATAAAAAGATAATGATCTTTTATGAAAAGGTGGTCATAAAGGCCCTGTTATGGACAAGAAAGCTCACCAGGAGCTCTGGAGGGAGCCAGGAAGATAGCTGATAAGCACCAGGAAGATCCAGGAAGCTCAAGGCCTCTTCTGAAGAGTAAGTGGCCTTGAGCCACAGTGATTACCCGTGTGGAGGCCTGGGAGAGAGAGTCGGGGCACATCAGTGAGAATCAAAGTGGTGGATGCTGGCTTTAGCAAATCCTTACAGCCATGTCAGAGCCCAGAAAGGCAGCTGATGTCTGTTGGCAGAGGAGGTGCAGAGAAAGTTTGTGCTGGGAATATGGCAGGAAGGACCTTGCTCTCTTTTCCTCCTTCACTCCCCATGCTTGGATGGACCTCAGGAAACATCCATGAGCCTGGAGGATGCACAGACCTCCTGGGATGAGGTTCCATCACTGCAGGGGAAGAGGGAAGGATTTGTGAGACACATGGGAGTGCAGGTGAGAGAACGGTGTATGTGTAGCAGTAAGTGTGCTAAAGGTAGGAAGAAGACCTGAAATAGCATGGGTAAGTGGTGGTGGTGGGTGATGCTGAACTGAAATAGGTTGATTTTTTTAATTCGAGGCAGCAGAAGCATGAGGTTGTGCAGGTCAGTGCTGGCATATGGAGTGAAGCTTCAAACAAGTCTGGGGGCTAGGACATCTTCGGTACTAGGGGAGCATTAGCAGGGCTTTGGAAGAAGCTGGGGGAGTTCTTGGGAACTCACGGGCACTGGCAAATCCTCAGAAAACTTTGGCTTTGAAGACACAACCAGTGAGGACAGAGGGACACCAGTAAAGCTTGGGAGATCCCGGGTCAGAGTGAGGCAGGGAATCAAGGGCGTGGTTAATGATTTCAAGGAAACAGGCACAGGTCTAGAACAGTGTAGGACAGCCTGTGGTGGGGAGAAGCAAGGGCCTTGGTGGGGCTGGGACACCCCCCCAACAGAACTGAGATCCTTGTCCTCTATGGCTGCTGTCTCTTCCAGTGGGGCCCAGGAAGAGGACAGCAGTTCCTCATGTTCCCAGTGCCTTGTTGCCTCCTCACTTCCACAGAGGCTGGGAGGTGTCCTACCGCTGTCCTGCACTCAGCATTGCACATCTGCGACTCTCACTGCCCCCAGGAAAAGCCCTGAGACTCCCATGAGGGAAGAATCCCCTTTCCCAGGGGACAGGGCTCAGGGCTTTGCTCTCTTGATCAATGAAATGCATCCAAGGGTTTCAGAGCCACCTCCACATTTGCTTTTCCACCTGTAACCAGTGCTTCTGACTTTCTGCTTCACCAGTCCCCAGGGACGGGAGTGTTGTCTGGTCATGACCTCCACGGTCTCTCCAGTGAAGGACATCAGTGGGGCCTGTAACACCCTCAGAAACTCCGAGTTTTGCTGCTGACTTTTCTTCTCTAGAGGCTTGTGCAATCTGCCAGGGTCTGCAGGATCTTGCCACTAGAGGGCTCATTAACATGCAAAATCCCCTAACAAGCCAAGTGTCTGTGCATCGTTTTCCTTAATTCCTCAGTTCTTATGTGGTCAATTAGAGAGATTCCAGAAGTCAACAGATTTCAATTCTAAACAAGAATAAGTTAGCATTCCTTCTTTTTAAAATTTTTTTCTTTATTTTTCTTCTTACACATTAAGCGATAGAAGCAATCTCCAGAAAGTATCGATCCTGAATGTCTCCTAACAGAGCCTGAATATGTAAGTCCAGACCCTTTATGTCAGACACTCTATGGACAGTCTTTGTCCCAACCCTACCATTCCTCTCATCAGGCAACCAGGACTTAGAGCAGCCTGTTCAAACCTGAGCTTTCTCCACTGAAGTCTGTAGCTGCATGTTTCCACTTGCTGGCCCCAATTTCCGCCTACTTGGAAAAGGATGTTTCTTAATTGCCAACAAAGAAAACCAAAGGAAGGCAGAGTTCAATAAACAAAAGACATTCCTCAGCTGTTTGGTAAGTCCACATTACTGCCACTGAAGTTCACTTTCCATTCTGGATGGCCTTAGACAAATAAAAAACATATTGTTGTGTCAAGCACGGATCATCCCAAGACCCCCCAAAACACTCCCTGCCCCGGACCCTGTCCATATTCGCTCTTTGCACACAGTGAGTCACACGTTGAAGTCACAAGCTCCTTTGATTCCCAGAGGGAAGCAAAGAGGCAGAGGGAATGAAACGCTCTCTTTTGAATAGGTAAGGCTGCACTACTCCCAAAATGTCAGGGGTTCAGGAGCATCTTCCACTACACTCTGCAACACGTAGATCCCCTCATTTGTCGTTTGCTGCAGGGTATGCGTCCTGGTTTCAGCTGGGATAGAGTTAATTTCCTTCCTAGTAGCTGGTGCAGTGCTGTGTTTAGGATTAAGGGTGAGAACAATGTTGATAACACACCGATGTTTTAGTTGTTGCTAAATAGTGCTTACAGCAGTCAAGGACTTTCCAGCTTCTACTGACTGAGCTAGGCTGGAGGGGCACAAGAAGCTGGGAGGGGGCACAGCCAGGACAGCTGACCCAAACTGGCCAAAGGGATATTCCATACCATATGATCTCATGCTCAGCATATAAAGCTGGGGGAAGAAGAAAGAAGGGGGTGACATTCAGAGTTTGTCTTCCCAAGTAACCGTTACGCGTGATGGAGCCCTGCTTTCCTGGAGATGGCTGAACACCTGCCTGCCCATGGGAAGTAGTGAATGAATTCCTTGTTTTGCTTTGCTTGTGTGCGCAGCTTTTGCTTTACCTATTAAACTGTCTTTATCTCAACCCACGAGTTTTCTCACTTTTACCCTTCCGATTCTCTCCCCCATCCCACAGGGGTGTGTGGGGGGGAGGAGTGACCAGGCGGCTGTGGGGTACTCAGTTGACAACTGAGGTTAAACCGCACAAGTCAATTACATGTGACTGCATTGTAGGTGAAGACAGGGATGAGAGTGATCTGCTACAATGTTGGACACCTTGGGTGCAATTGCCCAGGCTTACCTTTCTGGTCAAAGGAGAGAAATCCGTTGTCTCAACTGAGATGCCTGGGCCTACCCTGTCTGTGCACCAGCTCCTGCTCCAGAAAGGCTCTTGTTGGTCCTGGGTCACATTTCCCAGTCCTTTGTGGAGGCTTCAGCTACTCCCATGGATCCTGGAGGTAGCTGCCCCCTCTGTGTGAGCAACTGAGCCAACCCCTGGATGAAAATGTTAGGCAGAAGTTGAAACACATGCAGGAAAGGCCTGGGTGTGACAAGTGTTCAAGAAGTCTGCATTTTCACATCTTTGACACTGGTCTGTAAAGTCTCATGAATTTTTTCATAGGACATGGACACGGAGCAGCAAGCTGATGACACTTTCTTACCTCCTTTGGAAATATAGGTTTATGCAGCCATTTCCAAAAACACATTTCGTCCCAACACTTTGCACGGAGAAACTGTGTTCTGAGGACATGTTTATTCTAATACATTTCACATCTACTTTTCATATCTAAATGGAGCTGGGAGCAATGAAGGTTGCATAAGGTGGATAGATCCTGCTTGTATGTCTTTGCTGTCAAGCAATGGCCCCACCTGCTAGCACTTCCCTCATATGGTCCCTTCTTTGGAGATGGCCAAATCTTTATGGGGTTGTAGAATGGCATAACACCATGGTCCTCCATGTGCCAGACCACCACCGATGTACATATTCCCTGAGTTCATCCAGTCACCTTCTCTTTCAGGCACCCAGAAATACAATCCAAGAGGACATGCTCTGGGACACGTTCCTCATCTAAAGGGAAGCTAAGCAGCCTTGAGCTCCCCAGCTCATTCTGTGGACCTTTCTGAAAGATGCATGCAACCTTTCCTTTTTGCCAGATGTCAGGGAGTCCCGCCAGTCTCCATGACCCTTCAAAGCTGATGGAGAGTGGCCTCACTGTGGCATTGTCTTACTTTCTCAGCATCTCTGGATGTAAGCCGTCCGTTCCCCTGTACTGGTAATGGTGGAGTTTGCTCCAGTAGCCCCTGATTTGATTCCTATCCTCCATTGGCTGTTCTCCTCCAGAGGCCTGCCTTGAGGCACAAAGACCTGAGAGACCTTGCTGGTGAACTCTGAGGTAAAAAGGACATAGAGGATCTCAGATCTGTCTTTACCTACTCTTACGAAATTCAGCAGTGTCCAATCAGTATCTTTGTTTTCTTCTGGAAGTGTTCCTGAGGTAGGAAAAGCTCGTTATGATTCCCTTGAATTCACTTTCAGGTTTCAAACTGATTTTTGATAGAGACAAATCTTCTGCTTGGAGGATGGTGTCCTTGAAGACCAGCTGTACTGAACTCTGCTGCCCTTCAGTGGTGCTGACTATTGGATCCCCCTTGAAACTCCCCAGAAGAGGTACAAGTCTGCTCCTCTGAGGTCCAACCTCTGCAGACTTCCATTCTGCTTCCTCACTCCCCTCGGGTGCTGGCACCCCACTATTTCAGGGCCACGACAGCCAATCTTCCCATTTCTGACCAGCTCTTCCTTGCTTGCAAGAATCACATCCAGGTTGGCATTATTTTTGTTGGCCCATCTGGCAGCTGTGCTAAGACGTTGTCCTAAGACACTCCAGGAACCGCCTGGACTGTGCATGTTGCCCCTTTCAGAAAATGCCAGGGTCATTGCAGGCCCCAGTGAGACCCAGGCTTCTACAGCCAGAGACTTCCTTGGCATGCTTCGAAAAGAGTATACCCACTTCGTCATCCTGACTGCGCGTTCCTTATCTCCCACCATGAGAACCACTTTCACTGGCCTCTCCTCTGACCCTCCCTCACAAGGGATCACCAAACTCTTCACCCGCCCCCACAGAGGAGCTCCATACATCCAGTTAAAGTCTTCACTTTCAGGGAACCCCACTCCTGATCCTTCCAGCCTGTCTCTCCTGAAAAGCCAATACCTATCCATTGCAGCACTCCAAGCTGTGTGCCTTGTCTCACTGCGCCTTGGCTGTTACTCTATCGATGTCAAAAAGCACAGGCTCTCGCTCCACTTGTCTGTTGCCCTGGCTGAGGGCATCGGTGCACATCTGGGCTGTGCACCTCAGGTATAGCTCCAGGCCAAGCTCTGACTTGTCTTAAAGGAAACCTGCTACCAAGCATCGAAGCCCTTCTGTGTGCAAAGGCTTTGCTTCACAGCAGAGACATGGCTGAGTGGACGGCATCTGGAAACTTAAAGCTGAACTGGAATGCCAAGAGAGTGAGCAACTCCTGCTGTCCCCAAGGCCACAGAGAAACAGGGCTGGGAAGTGCAGCCCTGGCAAGACATGGGGTTTTTGTCGGTGGTGTCTCTGCTGCCCCTGAGGGCCTTTGACAAAGGTGAAGGGGATCTCCATGAACTGGTCTGACAGGCCCCCTATGAAAATCGTTTGTTCCTTGACTGTCTTATCAAGGGGGTGAGTAAAGGTTGGGAAAGGGATAATACAGCAGTTTGAGAGTGTAGGCAGATGAGTAGAGACCCCGGTGTGATGTGCCTTGTGTTTCTGGACTGCCCTACATCTACTGCATGGAGAAGGGAGAGACCTCGCCACAGCGCAGTGGCAATCAGTCACTTGTGTTATGAATATCTGCAACTGACCCGTGCTGACGGAGGAGAGAGGCTAGGACACAAAGTACAGAACTGCTGCCCGGGTGGAGAACCTGGTTGTAAAAGTCCGTCACGTAGATGATCACATACCTAAGAGTCGGGCCACTGCAGAACATCAGAACAACCAGCAGGTGGATCAGGCTGCTAAGATTGAAGTGGCTCAGGTGGATTTGGACTGGCAACATAAGGGTGAACTATTTATAGCTCGGTGGGCCCATGACACCTCAGGCCATCAAGGAAGAGATGCAACATACAGATGGGCTCGTGATCGAGGGGTGGACTTGACCATGGACGCTATTGCACAGGTTATACATGAATGCGAAACATGCGCTGCAATCAAGCAAGCCAAGCGGTTAAAGCCTCTTTGGTATGGAGGACGATGGCTGAAATATAAATATGGGGAGGCCTGGCAGATCGATTATATCACACTCCCACAAACCCGCCAAGGCAAGCGCCATGTGCTTACAATGGTGGAAGCAACCACCGGATGGCTGGAAACATATCCTGTGCCCCATGCCACTGCCCGGAACACTATCCTGGGCCTTGAAAAGCAAGTCCTGTGGCGACACGGCACCCCAGAAAGAATTGAGTCAGACAATGGGACTCATTTCCGAAACAACCTCATAGACACCTGGGCCAAAGAGCACGGCATTGAGTGGGTGTATCACATCCCCTATCATGCACCAGCCTCCGGGAAAATCGAACGATACAATGGACTGTTAAAGACCACGCTGAGAGCAATGGGTGGTGGGACATTCAAACATTGGGATACACATTTAGCAAAGGCCACCTGGTTAGTCAACACTCGGGGATCTGCCAATCGAGCTGGCCCTGCCCAGTCAGACCTTCTACATACTGTAGATGGGAATAAAGTCCCTGTAGTGCGCATAAAGAATATGTTGGGGAAAACAGTTTGGGTTATTCCTGCCTCGGGCAAGGGCAAACCCATTCGTGGGATTGCTTTTGCTCAAGGACCTGGGTGCACTTGGTGGATAATGCGGAAGGATGGGGGAGTCCGATGTGTACCTCAAGGGGATTTGATTTTGGGTGAGACTAGCCAATGATCTGAATTATGTGATGTTAAGTACTAATTATGGTCATAATAGTTATACTAATACTACACAGATATACTAATAATAATATATGCCATACTAATGTTATAGAAATTACTCTAGCAGGAACCACCCGAACCAGTGGAGGACAAGCCTTACAAGAAGCAGTGCAAGCGCAGCAGTGACCCGACCTGAGCTGTTTTTGGTGTCCAGTAACTCCATGCAACACACCACCTCTCCTGGCCTGAGTGACCACCATAACAGATGAAGCTCAAAGTCACGGACTAAATGAAGTCAATGGATATTTCATGGACATTTCTGGACATTTTACAGACATTCCATAAGGCTGGTTAATAAGTTTGTACTGGAAAATATGGGACTTGAGCATGACGTAGATGGTATGGAATAAGGGGTGGATACTGTCCTGGTTTCAGCAGGGATAGAGTTAGTTTCCTTCCTAGTAGCTGGTGCAGTGCTGTGTTTTGGATTTAGGGCAAGAACAATGTTGATAACACGCCGATGTTTTAGTTGTTGCTAGGCAGTGTTTACACTAGTCAAGGACTTTCCAGCTTCTACCGACTGAGCTAGGCTGGAGGGGCACAAGAAGCTGGGAGGGGGCACAGCCAGGACAGCTGACCCAAACTGGCCAACGGGATATTCCATACCATGCGACGTCATGCTCAGTATATAAAGCTGGGGGGGGAAGAAGGAAGGGGGGGACGTTTGGAGCGGTGGCGTTTGTCTTCCCAAGTAACCGTTACGCGTGAGGGAGCCCTGCTTTCCTGGAGCTGGCCGAACACCTGCCTGCCCGTGGGAAGTAGTGAATTAATACCTTTGTTTTGCTTTGCTTGCGTGTGCGGCTTTTGCTTTCTCTATTAAACTGTCTTTATCTCAACCGACGAGTTTTCTCACTTTTACCCTTCCAATTCTCTTCCCCATACTACTGGGGGGGAAGTGAGCGAGCGGCTGCGTGGTGCTCAGTTGCCGACTGAGGTTAAACCACGACACATGGATGAGAAAGAAGCTCCTGGCTAACATCAAGTATGAAGAGGAAGCACAGAGAAGGGGGAAGGTGGCTGCCTTCCAGCCTCAATGGTTCTGCGATTCTGTGCTGGAGAGAGCCGTTTGTGTGGGTGTGTGCTTGTCTGTGCATGGGGGAATGGGAGGGATGAGGGAATCGGGAGGCCAGCTCCTAGATTGATGGAGGGTCTAAGACCAGCTCCTGGAGGGATCCGTCCTGTCTGTGCGTCTCTATAGGTATACATCTTACACTAGCATAGCCGAGCATGCAAACAGCCCAACCCTCATTTCCCTTTCTCCACAGACTGTGATTTGGCTTGTCCTAGAGACCTCCCAAGGTCCCTTCCAGGATGGGTGATTGTGCATTTCCTTCCACCACGGGTCTTCCCGTGCCAGTGTTAGACACACTTTTACCCTGCACCAGGTGACGCAGAAGAGGTACTGCCTCAGATGTAGTGGTACAAATGCAAACATTTGTGTAGGAACATAATAACCATGAATGCCAATAACAACAGCAATAAAGATAAATATAATGATAAAGAATACCAAAGAAAAAACGATGGAATCAGATACTCTGGGATTCATTTGTGGAGAGAGGAGGTAATTTTATCACTATTAAAAAATTCCCAAGGAATCACTTTCTTAAGGGCATCTTTGAGCTCCTGGTTCCTCACGCTGTAAATGAGGGGGTTCACTGCCAGAGGCACCATCGAGTACAGAAATGACACCACCAGGTCCAAGGATGGAGAGGAGGAGGGGGGCTTCAGGTAGGCAAACATGCCTGTGCTGAAAAACAGAGACACCACGGCCAGGTGAGGGAGGCACATGAAAAAGGTTTTGTGCTGTCCCTGCTCAGATGGGGTCCTCAGCACAGCCCTGAAGAGCTGCACGTAGGACAGCATGATGGAAATAAACCACCCCAAAGCTAAACAAGCACTAAGCACAAGAACCCCAACCTCCCTGAGGTAGGAGTCTGAGCAGGAGAGCTTGAGGATCTGGGGGATTTCACAGAAGAACTGGTCCACAGCATTGCCTTGGCAGGGTGGTATGCTTCTTTCTCTGAGCAAAACCTACTTAATTTCTCATAGAACCTACCCCCGCCCTCACCATGGCAAACTGCCTATCCCCTTTCAGGAAGATCTTTGGCACGTCCCTTTCATGAGCTCTGGTTGGTGCTGGCTGAGGGTGCCCCAGAGAGCTGGGAGCTCTGCTGGGGGCTCTGGAGGACTCAGTCCTGCCCTACAGCAATACGCAAATAGGAGACAGGAGTGATCTCAGATTAAAACCACTCATGGCATCAAAGAGCTTTGCAGCATTGTCGCTCCCAACTCACCTGAATGCAGAGCAGAGCTGTGGGGGTTTGTTTTGTTTATTCTCTTCTAGTTGCCCCACCACACCTGAGGAGTGTTTTAAAGACAGAAATCGGTGGCATTTCTGCTGCACTCCAAGTGAAACAGTGTGGGTGCTGACAGGCAAAGGGACTGTCCCTTAGCGCAGAGTGAGGACAGCTGGTCTGTCCATCAGTCCTGTTCTCAGCTGCCCAGTGCTGGCAGCTCTTTCAGCTGGCGGACGATTGCACTCAGATGTGTCCCTGGGGGTGATCTGGAGCTGTGAGCAGCCCTGTATCACACAGCACCCTCTTGGCAGCAGAAGGACCCTGCCCTGCCCTGCCAGGGGTCATTCCTCCTATCCACAGCTTCCCCCACAGTGCAGTGGGAAGAAGCTCTCAGGGCAGGCTGAGTGCTGAGCCTGGCAGGCGCAGAGTCCATGCTCTAGCACACAGTCCCTGGGGTGCAGGGACCCTGCTCTGAAGGACAGCCCTTGGCACCGCGGGGGGCAAACCCAGCTTCACAGACTGCAGCCGTCCCCGGGAGAAAGCAGCCGACATGCACTGTTCCTCTGATGGTGCAGCAGGGAAGCCCTGCTCAGGAGCACATCCTCCTCCTCCACACCAGAGAAACTGTGAGAATCTTCCTTAAAGATCTCATATCCTGTGGGAATATGACAGCTTTTGGAGACCTTTCCAGGCCTCCAGAAACGTACCATGTTTCTTACAGTTCTGTGAAGATATCTCCCCCAGTGAGCTCTCTACATCTTCCTACCCCTCAGGGCCTTTTAACTCTCTCTGCCTCACTCCTCACCATTTAGCATCTGCAGGCAGTGCCCTCAGCCCTTCTGCACTTTGCAGAGGAGCTGCTCCTGGGCAGAGCTGTCTCTCAGCAGCGCTGTTCGGTTGCCATGAGCTCCCTCCATCCCAGGAGCCCGGCCCAGCTCAGTAGCAGAGGGCCAGCCCAAGGCGGCACTTTCTTCACCCCCTCTCATCTCCCTCCAGGTGTCCCTGGTGCTCCAGAGGAACATATTCTCAAACAGGCTGAAGGAATCACTGATGTTCCCTCTCTCAGCTGGGGAGAGGCAAAGATTTACGTCTAAGAATACCTTCTTACCAGAGTCAGATTTAGGTCCAAGAATAAACTTCTCTCGTCCCATCACTAGACAAGATACCCAGACAGAGACAGGCAGGGATCTCCTTTGCTGAGTGAAGGGAGTCAGCCCCCATTTTGGATTTGTAGTCCTGCAGCTAGAAGGGGACTCAGCTCGCTGCTGTGCACACCACAAACCCACAGGAGGTGGCATTCTTCTTGCCTCAGTGGAGGTGTGAACAAAACAGGTCCTGCATGTGAGCTCCTTGTCTCAGCTCCCATTCTCATTTCTGGAGATGGAGTCCAGGAGTGAGCTGTTCAGACACAAACAGCTGGTGACATCTGAGATGCCAGAGGTGGTCCAAGGAAACTGCAAATTCGAATGGAGCACTTCATAGAGACAGAGTAGCATCTGGGGGCATCCTCTTGGAGCGTGCTGGGGCATTCCTTTGGCCAGGTGAAAAGGCAACACATGCCCACATTTAGGACATCCAAACTATCCCTATTTATTATTTTCAGGGCAGGCAGAAAGGTGAGCCCTAATCCTTAAACCCTAACCTGAAGACCTAATCCCCAAAGCCGTCTTTCCCACGCTCTAACCCCTTCACCTTCAACCCTTCTCCTAACCTGAACTTATGCTGTTTGGAGCCTTGGGGGAAGAGCAGGGCTCATGAGATCCCAGAGCATTCTCAAGGCATTGGAGGACTGTGAGGAATCTGCTGGCTAGCTCAGAGGCCACAAGGAGGAGAGGGGTGGGAATGCTATGATGAGGTCAGCTGTACCTCAGAATTTCATGGGCCAGCAGGAGGCACATGGCTGTGAAGGTGACTGTGAGGTCCCTTCTGCTTCTGGAGTTGATTGACCAGCAGCATGAACATGGCTGGTAAAGGACGGGGAGGTCACTTCTTTCTAAAGCAGCTGCTCGGTCAGCCCTTGACTCATGCCTGGGATATTTTCTTTTAGGCTTACATCTGCCAGTGTCCTTGATAGGCCAGCAGAAGGCACCTGCTTGGAACGTGGATTGTGGGAAGCCGTTTCCCTAATGACCTGGGAGGCCTATCCAGGAAGAGGCGTTGGATATGGGTGGTCAGTTCCTTTCCACCTGAGTAACTGATGGGGCAGGGGCAGGCACACAGCTTGGCTGTGTCAACCCCAGAAGCTGAAAGGCCAGCAGCAGGCATGTGGCTTGGAAGACCATGGTGAGGTTACTTCTGTCGAGTCGGCTGATAGGCCACAAGAAGGCTGATGGATTGCGATGTGATGATGTTATCAATTGTGTCTGAGAAGCTCATAGGCCAGTAGGAGGCACGTGGCCATGAAGGCGAGCGTGAGGCCACTTTAGTTTCCAGTCTCCTGGAGTGATCGGCCATCAGCAGGCACAGGGCTGGGCTGTGGACTATGACATGAACTTCTGGCTGAGAACCTGATAGCCAGCAGCAGGCACGTGACTTGGTTGCTGTTCTGTACCTGGAGGTTCTGGTTTGTTATGTCCCCAATAAGAAAGGCACTCAGACTCTGTGAGGCATTCTTTAAAATGCCATTTGTTAGAGAAACACCCTAAAGAAAGAGAGGATCGTGTAGGCAATATTACGTCCCTTCAGATGCCAGAGCCTTTGACAGTGGTGCAGAAAGTTGTGCAGCTTCCCTCTGTGGAATCTGCTCCTGTGATCTCTTTCAATGTTTTCTAACAGGGAAAAAAGCTCTGGTCATCATTTCTCCTGCCCTAAGAAGCGATGTTCACATGCAAATTTGTTGCTGCAGTTTTTGGTAAAGGTAAGGACATGCAGTGGGCCTCATGGCCACCACAAGGTGGGAGCTTCCTGCAGGTTTCTCTGTTGCAATCAAGTTTATCCTGTGACCCAGGGACATGCTCAGCACAACACAGCCTGAAGACCAAGCTGTATGTGGAGCACAGCACAGCACAGGCCCGGGTCTACTCAGGTTTACTGTTCTGTGGATCACTAACTCCTCCACATACAATGCTCTTATGATCAGGGTCCCTGAACTGCCTGAGGAAGGCTAGGAAGAGGGTGAGGTCTCCTTTAGACAGCTGGAGGAAGGGGCACAATTTTAGGACCTGGGGACTTTGAGGATCATGGACGTCTGCTAGAAGGCATATCGAGTGCACCCTCAGTAAATTTGCAGACGACACCAAGTTGGGCGGGAGTGTTGATCTGCTCGAGGGTCGGAAGGCTCTGCAGAGGGACCTGGACAGGCTGGATCGATGGGCCCAGGCCAACTGTATGAGGTTCAACACGGCCAAGTGTCGGGTCCTGCGCTTCGGCCACAACAACCCCATGCAGCGCTACAGGCTTGGGGAAGAGTGGCTGGAAAGCTGCCTGGCGGAAAAGGACCTGGGGGTGTAGGTCGACAGCTGGCTGAACATGAGCCGGCAATGTGCCCAGGCGGCCAAGAAGGCCAAAGGTATTCTGGCCTGTATCAGAAACAGTGTGGCCAGCAGGAGTAGGGAAGTGATTGTGCCCCTGTACTCGGCACTGGTGAGGCCGCACCTCAAATACTGTGTTCAGTTTTGGGCCCCTCACTACAAGAAGTACGTTGAGGTGTTAGAGCATGTCCAGAGAAGGGCAACGAGGCTCGTGAAGGGTCTAGAGAACAAGTCTTATGAAGAGTGGCTGAGGGACCTGGGATTGTTTAGCCTGGAGAAAAGGAGGCTGAGGGGAGACCTCATCGCTCTCTACAACTACCTGAAAGGAAGTTGTTGTGAGGTGGGTGTTGGTCTCTTCTCCCAAGTAACAAGCAATAGGACGAGAGGAAATGGCCTCAAGTTGCGCCAGGGGAAGTTTAGATTGGATGTGAGGAAAAATTTCTTTACGGAGAGAGTAGTTAAACATTGGAAGAGGCTGCCCAGGGAAGTGGTTGAGTCACCATCCCTGGAGGTATTTAAAAGACCTGTAGATGAGGCGCTTAGGGACATGGTTTAGTGGGCATGGTGGTGTTGGGTTGACGGTTGGACTGGATGATCTTAGAGGTCTTTTCCAACCTTAATGATTCTATGATTCTATGATTCTAAGGCCTCAGTTAGAGAGAAGGTAGAAGGTAATCCTGGACCCAACATGGGGGGATGCTCTCCTGGACTTGTTTTTCACCAGAAGACAAGGCAGGACTGGTGGAAGATGTGGAGGGCAGCTTTGGCTGCAGTGCGCGTGAGGTGGTAATGTAGCAAAGCTTGAGGGAAGTAAGGAAGACAAGTTGTAGCAGGGGTGAGTAGAGAGGAGGGATCACCTCCACCCAGCTGCTGGCAGTGCTCTTCCTGATGGAGGCCAGGATGGCGTTGTCTGCCTTTGCTGCAAGGGTGCAAAGTCAGGAGAAGAGAAGGCTTTGGGGAGACCGAATTACAGCCTTCCCGTATCTTCCTGGAGAGAAGAAAAAAGGGAAGGGAAGGGAAGGGAAGGGAAGGGAAGGGAAGGGAAGGGAAGGGAAGGGAAGGGAAGGGAAGGGAAGGGAAGGGAAGGGAAGGGAAGGGAAGGGAAGGGAAGGGAAGGGAAAGGGAAGGAAAGGGAAAGGGAAAGGGTAGGGAAGGGAAAGGGAAGGGAAAGGGAAGGGAAGGGAAGGGAAGGGAAGGGAAGGGAAGGGAAGGGAAGGGAAGGGAAGGGAAGGGAAGGGAAGGGAAGGGAAGGGAAGGAAGGAAAGGAAAGGAAAGGAAAGGAAAGGAAAGGAAAGGAAAGGAAAGGAAAGGAAAGGAAAGGAAAGGAAAGGAAAGGAAAGGAAAGGAAAGGAAAGGAAAGGAAAGGAAAGGAAAGGAAAGGAAAGGAAAGGAAAGGAAAGGAAAGGAAAGGAAAGGAAAGGAAAGGAAAGGCATTTCTTCTTGGATTGAAGAAATGGAAACTTAGGGCCTCCCTACTCTGGAGGAATGGGGAAGAACTGTAGCGGCCCAAGACAGCATCTGCCAGGATGCGGTTAGTAGAGTCTGTGGAGAGGCTGAGGGACCTGGGGTTCTTTAACCTGCTGAAGTAGAGGCTCAGAGCTTTTCTTGGTAGTGGGAAGAGAAGGAAAACTCCACAAAGTGAATCTTGGAATGTTCAGACTGGATGTGAGGGAAAAGAAATCTCACTCCAAGGGTAGCCTTGCGGTGCAAGAGGTCACTCAGAGGGAGTCGGGATCAGCCCATGGCTTTGTGTTTCAAGGAAAAGCCAGCAATTGGTGGAGAGACATCAGTGAAGACACAGAAATGCTCGGGTGATGTTGCAAAATGAGTGATTTAGATCGCTTAAGGAATCACCATCAAAGGCATTGCAAATGTGGTTTTAATATGATGTTGTAAATGCGCAACTTAACAAAGTTCGATGACAAGGTTCACTACATTAATTACTGCATGGAGGAAACATAGAAAGGAAAATTGAGTTACACTCAAGTTAGAACGATTCACAGAGAAACCAGAGGCACAGACGGTAAGGAAGACCTTCCCGTTGAGTCACAAGTTTCAGAGTGGACCCCCTTTCCTTCCAGACTCCTTCTCAGAGAGGAGTCTAGGTGCGGCTAGGTCCAAACCTAGTCTCAGACCTGGTCAACCATTTATGTCTAAGGGATTATATATGCAATAGAATCATAGAATCATAGAATCATTAAGGTTGGAAAAGACCTCTAAGATCATCGAGTCCAACCGTCAACCCAACACCACCATGCCCACTAAACCATGTCCCTAAGCGCCTCATCTACAGGTCTTTTAAATACCTCCAGGGATGGTGACTCAACCACTTCCCTGGGCAGCCTCTTCCAATGTTTAACCACTCTTTCAGTAGGGAAATTTTTCCTCACATCCAATCTAAACCTCCCCTGGCGCAACTTGAGGCCGTTTCCTCTCATCCCATCGCTAGTTACTTCGGAGAAAAGACCAACACCCACCTCACAACAACCTCCTTTCAGGTAGTTGTAGAGCGCCATAAGGTCTCCCCTCAGCTTCCTTTTCTCCAGGCTAAACAGTCCCAGTTCCCTCAGCCGCTCCTCAGAAGACTTGTTCTCCAGACCCTTCACCAGCTTCGTTGCCCTTCTCTGGACATGCTCTAACACCTCAACGTCCTTCTTGTAGTGAGGGGCCCAAAACTGAACACAGTATTCGAGGTGCGGCCTCACCGGTGCCGAGTACAGGGGCACAATCACTTCCCTACTCCTGCTGGCCACACTGTTTCTGATACAGGCCAGGATGCCATTGGCCTTCTTGGCCGCCTGGGCACACCGCTGGCTCATGTTCAGCCGGCTGTCGACCAGCACCCCCAGGTCCTTTTCGGCCAGGCAGCTTTCCAGCCACTCTTCCCCAAGCCTGTAGCGCTGCATGGGGTTGTTGTGGCCAAAGTGCAGGACCCGGCAATTGGCCTTGTTGAACCTCATACAGTTGGCCTGGGCCCATCGATCCAGCCTGTCCAGGTCCCTCTGCAGAGCCTTCCGACCCTCGAGCAGATCAACACTCCCGCCCAACTTGGTGTCGTCTGCAAATTTACTGAGGGTGCACTCAATTCCCTCATCCAGATCATTGATAAAGATATTGAACAAGACCGGCCCCAAAACTGAGCCCTGGGGAACACCGCTCGTGACCGGCCGCCAACTGGATCAAACTCCATTCACCACAACTCTCTGGGCCCGGCCGTCCAGCCAGTTTTTGACCCAGCACAGAGTACACCTGTCTAAGCTGTGAGCCGCCAGCTTCTCTAGGAGAATGCTGTGGGAGACGGTGTCAAAGGCCTTACTCAAGTCCAGGTAGACCACATCCACAGCCTTTCCCTCATCCACTGGGCGGGTCACGTGGTCATAGAAGGAGATCAGGTTGGTCAAGCAGGACCTGCCTCTCGTGAACCCGTGCTGGCTGTGCCTGATCCCCTGGTTGTCCCGCTCATGCCTTGTGACCGCCCTCAGGATGAACCGCTCCATAATCTTCCCCGGCACCGAGGTCAGGCTGACAGGCCTGTAGTTCCCCGGATCCTCCTTCTGGCCCTTCTTGTAGATGGGCGTCACATTGGCAAGCCTCCAGTCGTCCAGGACCTCCCCTGTTAACCAGGATTGCTGATAGATTATGGAGAGTGCCTTGGCAAGCTCCTCCGCCAGCTCCCTCAGCACTCTCGGGTGGATCCTATCCAGCCCCATAGACTTGTGAGCATCCAGGTGGCGTAGCAGGTCATTGACTGCTTCCTCTTGGATTATGGGGGGTTTATCCTGCTCGCTGTCCCTGTCTTCCGGCTCAGGGGGCTGAGTACCCTGAGGATAACCGGTCTGCCTGTTAAAGACTGAGGCAAAGAAGGCATTAAGTACCTCAGCCTTTTCCTCATCCTCAGTGACAATGTTCCCCCCCGCATCCAATAAAGGATGGAGAGTCTCCTTGGCTCTCTTCTTGTCTTTAATATATTTGTAAAAACATCTTTTGTTGTCTTTAGTGACAGCGGCCAGATTGCGTTCTAGCTGGGCTTTTGCCTTTCTCATTTCATCTCTGCATGACCTAATGAGATCCCTGTACTCTTCTTGAGTCACCTGCACCTTCTTCCACAAGCGGTAAACTCTCCTTTTTTTCCTGAGTCCCAGCAAGAGCTCCCCGTTCAGCCAGGCCGGTCGTCTTCCCTGCCTGTTCTTCTTACGGCATATGGGGACAGCCTGCTCCTGCGCCTTTAAGACTTCCTTCTTGAAGGTCGTCCAGCCTTCCTGGATCCCTTTGCCCTTCAGGACTGTCTCCCAAGGGACTCTCTCAACCAGTGTCCTGAACAGGCCAAAGTCCGCCCTCTGGAAGTCCATGGTTGCAGTTTTGCTGGCCCCCCTCCTTACTTCACTGAGAATCAAGAATTCTACCATTTCATGGTCGCTAAGCCCAAGACGGCCTCCGACCACCACATCTCCCACCAATCCTTCTCTGTTTGTAAACAGCAGGTCGAGCGAGGCATCTCTCCTGGTAGGCTCACTTACCAGCTGCATCAGGAAGTTGTGTTCCACACACTCCAGGAACCTCCTAGACTGCTTCCTCTCTGCCGTGTTGTATTTCCAGCAGATGTCCGGGAAGTTGAAGTCCCCCACGAGAACAAGGGCTAGCGATTGAGAGACTTCTGCCAGCCTCTTGTAGAACACTTCATCTGCCTCTTCATCCTGGTTGGGTGGTCTATAACAGACTCCCAGCAGGATATCTGCCTCGTTGGCCTTCCCCCTCATCCTTACCCATAAACACTCAACTGTATCATCATCACAATCGTTGAGCTCTAGACAATCAAAACATTCCCTAACATACAGGGCCACCCCACCACCTCTCCTTCTGCGCCTGTCCCTTCTGAAGAGTCTATAGCCATCCATTGCAGCACTCCAATCATGAGAGTCACCCCACCATGTTTCTGTGATGGTGACTATGTCATATCTCTCCTGCTGCACCATGGCTTCCAGCTCCTCCTGTTTGCCGCCCATGCTGCGTGCATTGGTGTACATGCACTTGAGCCGGGCTATCGATTTCGCCCCCAGCATCGGCATGCCACCCCTAGGCTCATCTCTAGTGAGCCCGGTTTTATCCCTTTCCCCCTTCAAACCTAGTTTAAAGCCCTCTCAATGAGCCCTGCCAATTCATGAGCCATGATCCTTTTCCCCCTGTGATACTCCATCTGAATTCCATCTGTCGCCAGCAGGCCCGGTGCCGTGTAAACATCCCCATGATCAAAAAAGCCAAAATTCCTCCCATGGCACCAGCCCCTGAGCCACGTGTTGATCAGGTGCCTTTCCCTGTTCCTTTCAGTATTCTTCCCTGCCACTGTAGGGACTGAGGAAAACACAACCTGTGCTCCCGATCCTTCAACCAGCCGCCCCAGTGCCCTGAAGTCCCTTTTGATCACGGCAGGAACCTCTCTGGAACCTCATCACTGCCGGCCTGTATAACCAACAGCGGGTAGTAGTCAGAAGGCCGTACAAGACCAGGGAGCTTCCTTGTAATGTCTCTGACCCGGGCCCCAGTGAGGCAGCAGACTTCCCTGTGGGATGGGTCCGGTCGGCATATAGGGCCTTCTGTTCCCCTCAGAAGGGAATCACCTACGACAATCACCCTCCTTTTTTTCTTAGCAGAGGCAGTCATGATGCGTGGGGCTGACTGCCTCCCCCTAAGCAACCTCCCGGATGGACCTTCGTCTACATCCTCATTTGCCTGGCCCTCAAGTTCCAGGGCCCCATATCCGTTCTGTAAGGGCACCCGGGAAGGTGAGGGAGGCCGGGTCGGGGTTCACCTGGCACCCCGAGCACGGACCTGTTTCCATTCCCCCCCGTCGCTTAGGTCCCCTCTTTCTACCTGGTGGCAAGAAGGCAGGGGATCCTCTGCTTCTCGTGGAGCCTCCATCTGCTGCCCTTGCCTCAGGGATGGTAGGGTGCGGCTCCACCAATCTATCTCCCTCTCACACTCCTGGATACTCCCTAACCTTTCCACTTCCTCCTTCAGCTCTGCCACCAGAGCGAGCAGATCATCCACCTGGTCACACTGCACACAGGTGGTGTCTCTGCTGCCCTCCGGTACAACTGACAGACTCAGGCACTCCCTGCAGCCACAGACCTGGACAGCCCTGTGCTTGTGTGAGGGCTCCGTCTGGGTCGCCACATTCCTTCTGGCGACGGCTTTTGGCCGAGTGGAAACCATAGCTGGTCCTCTTCTGGGAGGGTGACGACTACAAGTTCAGTTGGCCTCTAGAGCCAGGAGGGGGGCCGCGCCCTGCCCGCTCGCCTTCCCTGCACGCCCTGCCTGCGCAAACTGCCACGCAAACTATCGCGCCACGCCCTTCTGACGCGCCACGTCCTGTTTGCCCACCCTGTTCGCTGCGCTCCTGGGCGCTTGTGCTCCCTGGGGGCTGCTCTTGTGTGCAAGGGGGTTTGGCCACAGTCCCTCTTGTCCCCGCCCATGCTGAGTCAGAGCTGCCGCTCGTCAGGAGCTCCCTCCTCAGGCTTGGGGCGGGGGGTGGGGCTGGGGCACCCTCTCACTCCCTGCGCTTTTGCCTTTGCGGGTTTTGCCGCTTCAGGAAGGGTCCCCCAACATGATCCTCCGCTCTGGAGCCCTTCGCCTCAGTGGCTTCGCATGCAATCAAAGTTACCAAGACAAAGTCAAAGTTACCATATTACAAGGTTATGAGCCTTGATAATGGTCTCTTACCAAAGATCTGTCGTTGGTAAAAGGTCTCTCTGCCTCGAGGAGCAACCTTGAGAGGTGTCCCAGCTCAAGGGGAGATCACTGCCATGCAGCCACGCTGCCTAGCAGGGAGAGCTCAAAGGAGGCTCACCTAGGCTGTCATACTTACGGGATAAAGTGGTTGGCTTGTAGTCAAATTCCATGCGATGGAAAAGCTATGCATGAGACTCCTTGTACCCACAACATTCTTTGTTCCTTGATGAATGAGTCCTGGAAGAGCCAACCGCTCTTCATGCGTTAATCACATGATCGGTGTTCCAAGCTCATATGCATTGATGCTCACTGGGTCACTCCGCTCCTTTGTGGGTTTTCAGAGAACAGACTGAAACTAGGGGAGTTCACACCTGGCTACGGCTCAGGCCTCCACCCCTTCTGGAGCCTGCACCAAACCACCGCCAGTCTGGTCAGGGGTTGAGTGCACCCGTCACAGGGGAGAGCTGGGTGGGAAAGCAAGAAGGGTGTCAAGAACCTGAAGGGAAAGAGGTGCAGGCATGGGACAGTGTAGGACAGCCTGCAGTAGAGATGGCCTAGGCCTCTGGCAAGGCTGAAAGGCCCATCCAAACTGAGGTCTTTGTCCCCTTGGCTATGGCAGTTGGCTCTACCACTGAGGCCTACGAGGAGGAAGTTTCTGTTGAGGCTCTGGACTTCATTTCTTCCTTTCCCCTGCTTGGGGAGGCCAGGAGGCGTTGTACAGTTTTCCTACACTTGGCATTGCTCACCCTCACATCCCACTGCCCCCAGGAAGAGCCCTGAGCCACGCGTGAGGGACAGGGTCTGCCTTCTCAGGGCCTGGGGGTCAGGGCTTGGCCTTTCTGCTTTCTGAAAAAAAACAAGGCTTTTCTCAGCATTACAGCTGCCTGCGCAGTGCCTTTGCCTACCTGCAATCACAGCCTCCAATTACCTGCTCTAACGAGTCCATGGGGAGGCTTTGTCAGTAATGGTCCTCCGGGGGACCCAGTAATACTGCAAGGTACTTTGAGTTTTGCTTCTGACTTTGACTTCTTGAGAGGTTTGTTCAATCTCCTCTCCTCATCGGAGGTTCAAGGACTCAGCACCAAATACACCATGGGTCTCATTAATATACAGAGAACCTTAACGAGCTCTTTCTCTTCCTGTAGTTTTCTTCAGGTCTTCCAGGCTTGTACAGCTAATTGGAGTCATGTCATAGTGTAGTTAAAGAGGAAGATGTCAAAGTGCACCTAATTAATAAAAAATATTATTTAAATTAAGGTTTGTATTTTTTTTACTGTTGATTTTAGAGAAGAGGTGACAGAAGCATTCTCCAATTTGATATTGATGCAGCGTGTCTCCTCAGGAGGTCTGGACAGGTAAGAAAAGCAGTCCTTTGAGGTTTGACACTGGATGGACAACCTTGCTCCTCACCTCCCCAACCCCACCATTTTTCTCATTGGCCCCCTGGGACTTGCATCAGCTTTCCTTACATCAGACTTCATTGAACTGAAGTGGACTTGTGAATGTTACAGCTCTGCTGCACCAAGTCCCACCTGCTCTCCTTAGAGAACTGGCTGCACACTGGCCACAGAAGAATTTTTCCCACTTGCAAGCAAAGAAAAGAAAAGCATGATAAAGTTTCCTAAACAATAAAACACCGTCCTCAACGATATAACAAGCAGAAGCTGTCTCTAATGAGGTTGCCTTTCCACAAGGGATAATGTTATGGGACATGTTTTAGATAGATAGAAAGAAGTTAGATATAAGCATAATTAAAGAATTGGCTAAAGAGACAATTAGACTACTGAAAGAGAGGCAAGCTTTGAACTCTCTGAGGCTCAAAGCAGCAACCAAGTAAGTGAGAGTTATCTGAATGAACAAAAAATAAGGGTAGGAGAAAATTAGAGAATAATGGAATGGGCCTTTGTCTATGCCATGGAGGCTCACGTAATCAAATTAGGCAGGTGATAGATTCAAAAATAAACTTTATTTTAACCAAAATTCTTTAGCAGAAAACTAACTAGAAATGAGGCGTCAACACTCTGACAACTTCAGGTTCAGGATGGTGTACGAGGGATTAATACCGCACAGCCAGCTTTAGAAATGAGGATCCAAAATGTGCACAATCACTCACCTATAAGATGAGGGCTCTTAACCTCGAGGAGTTTCCTTGGGTGGCATCCCGGCCGAAGGGGAGAGTCCCTGACAGCAGAGCCGCTGTTCCGAGGAGGACCAACTCAAATTGCCCTCCGGTGGGGCTCCATTTATACCCTAGTCGAATCTGATCTGTGGTCAATTCTAATTGGCTGAGGGCCTTAACTTTCTTACTCCTCACATGAGGTGTATACGTGACCATAATTACTGGCCCAAGGTGTGTACGTGACGGTCAGTACTCGCCACCTTAAAGGCATGAAAGTAAGGACACGAAAAGTAAGGATGCAGCGGTCTTAATGCCCCCAGTCTTTATCAGGACACGTGCACCTGCCACAGTCTAGAGAGTCTGCATCTGCAAAGATGACATTAGAAACGATCCTTGTATGAGGACAGGTGAAACTGCAGGAAAGATCAGAGAAACTAAATACACCGTATAACAGGAAGAATAGTAGTAATGAAGTTACAAGGCAAGATTGATTTTTCTTTGGAATATCCCTTTTGAAAGGTCCTGGGATTGGTAGAGGTCTCTCGTGAGTTAGGACAAGCAAGTGTTGCGCTCATCTTTGAAAGCGGAGAAAAGTGGAACCCAGGGAACCCCAGGCTGTACAAGCAAACTTTGATGAGGAGGGAGCCATTGAACGAGTACTCTTGGGTGACATCCCCGGGCACCTAAAAGAGAAGAGCATTGTCATGGACTTACCAAGGGTAAACCATGCCTCGCCAGCCTGTTTGCCTTCATGATGAAGGAGCTGCATTTGTGCATGAGGGGACAAGAGTTGATGTCATTTACCTCCACTTCAGCACGACTTTTGGCATGGTCTCCCCCATATTCTTGTACCCAAGTTAGGCCGTTACAGTGTGGATGAATAGACAAACAGATGAGCAAAACACCAGCTGGATGATGAGGCTGAGAGAGCGGTGGTGAAGGGGCCATACTCTACCTGGAGGCCAGGGGACATACCGGGGTTTGGTGAGGCGGCACAGGGGACTCTCCTGAGCCCTGTGCAGATTAAAACCTGTATCGATGACCTGGAGGAAGCAATTCTCACCACATTTGCAATGATACTAAATTGGGAGGACCATTTCTGTGCCTTAGGGATGCCTTTCAGGGGAAACCTGACAGGCCGGAGGACTGTCCTGTCGGAACTTCATGAAAAAGACAAAGGAGAAAGGCCAGGTCCTGCGCCTGGGATAGATGACACCCTGCAGTGGCAGGGGAAGGGGACTGTGTGGCTGGGGAGCAGCTCTGCAGAAAAGGCACTGGTGGTGCTGGGGAACAGAAGGCAAAACAAAATCCAGTAGCGTGACATGGTGGCAAAGGGCAGCAGTGTCCTGGAATGTGTAAAGAGGGGCGAAAAAGGGTGGCTGTTCACCAAAAGAGTGATGGAAGTGATTTTCTCCCCCTGCTCATCCCTTGTTAGGCCACCAGTACACTACTGCGTCCATTTCTGGACCCCCAGTTCAGGTGTACTGGGTCTGGCTGGGATGGGCTTCACTTCCTTCGTTGCAGCCCCTGTGGTGCTGTGTTTTGCGTTTGTGCCTAAAACAGTGCTGATAATGCAGCAGCGTTTTGGCCATTGCTGAGCAGTGTTTGCACAGCGTCAAGGCCTTCTCTGTTTCTCACTTTGCTCCCTCTCAGTGAGTAGGCTGGGGGTGGGCAAGAAATTGGCGGGGGGACACAGCCAGGACAGCTGACCCGCACGCACAACAAGTTCATGCAGCAACATGTGTAGAGACCTGGCTGGCTAAGGAGTGCCCTGAGGAAAAGGGCATGGGAACCATGCTGATGCCATACAAACCAGTGGGCCTGAGATTTCAAAAGGAGAGTGGAGAAACTGCAGAGGGTCCGGAGGAGGTCTGCAAGGTGGAGTGAGGGGCCTAAACATGAGCTGTGAGGAGAGTCTGAGGCAACTGGGCCTCTCTAAGCTGCTAAAGGAGGCATGAGGCAACCTAGTAGGAGCCTACACCTACCTGGAGCGATGACAGAGCCAAGCTCTTTTGTGCAGTGGCTAATGATATGGCAGAGGCAATAGCCACAACCAACCTCTTGGGAGCTTTAGGCTGAGCCTCAGGGAAAATAAAATGGACTAGGAGGAGTGTTAGTGTGATCTCCACCTTTGGAGCTCTTCTTTCCTCTGCAAAGTCGCAGCCGGCCTGGAGGCTGGACTAGAGACTCCCCATTAGTCTCTTTCCCACCAGCCCTTCCAGGAGCCTGAGCCTTGCCACACACCGTACAAGAAGAGATCAAGCTGGAGGTGGGGGTCTCTACATCATATGCTCATAGGACAATTCAGGGTGGGGGGGAGCTCAGGTGGTCTGTAGTCCGATGCCCAGCTCCAAGCAGGGCCAGCTCTGAGGTCAGACCAGGTTGCTCAGTCAATGTCAGCGTCCACAGAGAGAGTTTACACAGGAACCAGGCATCTAGGTCACTATTGCAGAAATGGAGACAAGGCATTTGACCAGCTCCCTGAACGCAGCTATCGGAACACCATGCCTCCAGAGATGCCTGGGAACAACCACCTTCTTGTCCAGAGGAGTGGCACCCTTCTGCAAGTTTCCTGGCATACCTCCAGACTATGGGCTGCTTTAGGCTGGAAACAGAATTCAAACACACTGACCTGGGTACTGTCAACTTAATTGCTAAGAGAGGGAGGTGGAGGGATCTCAGTGCTTCCAAGTTCCTGCAGAATATTTAAGGCCTGCCAGAAAGGAGCTGAAGATAACGCTTTTGAACTAGTAGAGCCTTTAGATCATTTCACATGTGAGGGCTCTGCTCCCCCCTTTCAACCATTGGCACCCAGAAACCTCACCTGCTTTTCCTTTCTCTCCTCCCAAAACCTGAGCAAGTGGTGGGAAGAAAGGAAGCAGAAAGACCCTAGGCCTCTGTGAATCAGCCGGGGTCTGGCACTTGGAGGACAATGGTGTCATTTCATTGTACAGCCCATAAAGAATCAAGCTGGGGAATGACTGCGCAAGTCCGAATCAACAAGGTCCATGGACAGGCAAGGCTGTGTCTATGGCTGTGTCTGGAGACCTGTACACCTACAGCATAGATCAAGCTGGGGCTAAAACTCAGGCCTTGCTTCAATGGTCTCCTGGGCCCATGGACAGAGAAGCAGGTGGAGGCCGCAGGTGATGCTGATCAGGGCCATGAGGGCCTATGGATGCTCTCAGGGCCCTGACGCTGCCAGTGCCCTCAATAGGCCAAATTCACATTCCCTGATATCCAGCGTCTGCTTGTGGCTACTTTCCTTCCCCACATCCCCGGGGATCTGGGAGAGCACAATTTCATGGTCACTACTACCAAGACACTGGCCTTCATGTCCCTGACCACCTCTTCCTCCTTTGGGAGTACCAGATGCAGGTGAGCAGAAGACTGGGTGGCCCATTTAGAAGCTGACCCACACACAAGCCGCCATCTAACCTGTTACGTGTCCCATAGAGACCCTCCACATATGTGAGCTGCCCTGACATCACACAAGGCATCCCCCACTTCTCATCTTCCCTGTCGGTCTCTCCTAAAGATGTTCTATCTCCATTACCACAAAAGCCGTGGTAAGTCCTTCCCCACCTCAGCTCTTCTTCCACTGAAGTCACAGCTCTGTGATGACACACGGGGCTCTTCCTTTCTCTGCCCCAGGCTGTGGGTTTTGATGAACATTTGGGCTGCAGCACCTCAGATGGGGCACCAGGGCCAAGGGCAGATTTGTCACATGGAAACCCGGTAGCCAGAGATTGGACCCCTTGTGTGGAAAGGCTTTGCTTCCCAGCACAGGCACGCTGGAGTGGATGGCAGGTGGCAACATAGTGATGGATGAGGTTCCCACAACGGGAGCAAAAGCTGCAGTCCCCAAGGCCAGAGAGAAAGAGGCCTGGGCTGTGCAGCCCTGGCAGGAGAGGGGTTTGCTGTCCCAGGTGACTCTGCAGCACTGTGGGGCCTGTGCCAGAGGTGGAGCTGATCTCCCAGAAGGACAAGGTGCTGCTGAGAAAGTCCCTGGGGGAGGACAGCCTGTGATCCAGCCACACTATAGACATCATGCTGGGGGCTGACCAGTGGGCTGGTTTTGGCTGGGTTAGAGATAATTTTCTTCATAGTAGCTAGTATGGGGCCATGTTTTGGATTTGTGCTGAAAACAGTGTTGATAATACAGAGATGTTTTCATTATTCCTGAGCAGCGCTCACACAGTGTCAAGGCCTTTTCTGCTTCTCACACCGCCCACCAGCGAGTAGGCTGGGGGTGCACAAGAAGTTGTGAGGGGACGCAGCTGGGACAGCTGACCCCAACTGACCAAAGGGATATTCCATGCCATATGATGTCATGCTCAACATATAAAGCTGGGGGAAGAAGAAGGAAGGGGGGGATGTTCGGAGTGATGGCGTTTGTCTTCCCAAGTAACTGTTAGGCGTGATGGAGCCCTGCTTTCCTGGAGATGGCTGAACACCTGCCTGATGATGGGAAGGAGTGAATGAATTCCTTGTTTTGCTTTCCTTGCGTGCACGGCTTCTGCTGTACCTATTAAACTGCCTTTACTTCAACCCACGAGTTTTGTCACTTTTACTCTTCTGATTCTCTCCCCCATCCTGCTGGGGGGTAGTGAGCAAGCGGCTGTGTGGTGTTTAGTTGCCAGCTGGGGTTAAACCACGACAACCGGCTAGATAGCAGCTCTGCAGAGAAGGACCTTGGCGTCTCAGATGACAACAAGCTGAGCATGAGCCAGCAGTGCACTCTTGTGTCAAAGGCCAAAAGGTGCTACATTAGGAAAAACATTGCTGGGAGATGGAGGGAGGTGACCCTTCCCCTCTCCTCAGCATTGGTGAGGCCACATCTGGAGTGCTGTGTCCAGTGCTGGGCTTCCCAGGACAAGAAAGTTGTTGACCTGCTAAAGCAAGTCCAGCAAAGGACCACAGAGCTGGTTTAAGGGACTGGAGCATCTGTCATAGGAGGAAATGGCTGAGAGATGTGGGACTGTTCAGTCTGGAGAAGAAAAGGCTTGGAGGGATGTTATGAATGTATATAAAATTCCATCTGAAGCCAAGAAAACACTTTTTGACTGTGAGGGTGGTCAATCACTGGAACAGGTTGCCCGGGGAGGTTGTGGACTGTCCATCCTTGGAGATATTCGAAACCCACCTAGTCAAGCTGCTGAGCAACCTGCTCTAGCTGACCCTGCCTCAGCTGGGGGGTTGAACTAGATGATCTCCAGAGGTCCCTTCCAATCTCAGCATTGCCATGATTCTGTGAATATAAAAAAGTAAGACAGGAAGAAATGAACAACACATAGCCTTGACCGCAAATATGGTGGGATCCCATAGAGAGGACTCACGCTGGAGCAGGAGAGAAGTGTGAGGAGGAAGGAGTGGCAGAGATGTTCTTTACTAACTGTTAACCCCCTCTTCACCATCCCCCCCTGCTCCTCTTAGGGTTGGGGTGGGTAGATGAATTGGGAGCAATGGAGTAATTTGGGCCTGGGAGAAAGTGTGAGGGCCATGGTGTTTAATATGTTTGTCGTTGTTTGCCACAATACAAATTTTTTTAATTGGCAATAAATTAAATTGATCTTCGGCAAGTCAACATGTCTTTGCCCGTGACAGTAACTGATCTCCTTTAGTTTATCTTGACCCATGAGCTGTTCTGATTTATCTTCTCCCTTTGTCCTGCTGAGTCAGGGGAGTGAGTGTCGTGGTTTAACCTCAGTTGGCAAGCGAGTACCACACAGCCGCTCGCTCACTCCTCCCGCCCACCCGGTGGGATGGGGGAGAGAATTGGAAAAGAGCACAAGTGAGAAAAACTTGTGGGTTGAGACAAAAACAGTTTAATAATTGAAATGAAATAATAATAATAATATGATGATAATAATAATAATAATACACAAAGCAAGTAATGCACAGTACAATTGCTCACCACCCGCCGACCGATGCCCAGCCAGTCCCTGAGCAGCGGCCCCCCTGGCCAGCTTTCCCCAGTTTATGTACTGAGCATGACATCACATGGTATGGAATGTCCCTTTGGCCAGTTTGGCTGTGCCCCCTCCCAGCTTCTTGTGCACCTCCAGCCTTCTCAGTCGGTAGAGCATGGGAAGCTGAAAAGTCCTTGACTAGTGTAAGCATTACCTAGCAACAACTAAAACATCGGTGTGTTATCAACTTTCTTCTCATCCTAAATGCAAAACACAGCACTGTACCAGCTACTAGGAAGGGAATTAACTCTATCCCTGCCGAAACCAGGACAATATCCACCCCTTATTCTATACCATCTGCGTCATGCTCAAGTCTCGTATTTTCCAGTACATTTTCATTAATCACCATCCCTTTTTATATATATATATATATATATATACACACACACACAGATATCATTCCCTTAGTCTGTGGGCCATCCCTCTAAAACATTTGGTGAGTTCATTTAGTCCATGACTTCGGGCTCCATCTGTCAAAACAGTCCTTTAGGGCAGGAAGAATGGAGATGGTATGTGGTGTTGGATTGTTTCATGTTGAAGTCAGTTCTGGAACCATCATCACTGCTTTGCTTGGTTTCACTGAAATTATTTTTCATTAGTCTGGGTGATTCTTATTGTAATAACATTAGTATGGCATATAATATTATTAGTACTATTAGTATATCTGTGTATTATTGGTATAACTATTATAACTATAATTGGTACTTAACCTCACATAATTCAGATCATTGGCTATTCTCACCCAAAATCAAATCCCCTTGAGGTACACATCGGACTTCCCCATCCTTCCGCATTATCCACCAAGTGCACCCAGGTCCTTGAGCAAAAGGAATCCCACGGATGGGTTTGCCTTTGCCCGAGGCAGGAATAACCCAAACTGTTTTCCCCAACATATATTTTATGTGCACTACAGGGACTTTATTCCCATCTACAGTACGTAAAAGTTCTGACTGGGCAGGGCCTGCTCGATTGGCAGATCCCCTCGTGTTGACTAACCAGGTGGCCTTTGCTAAATGCGTATCCCAATGTTTGAATGTCCCGTCACCCGTTGCTCTCAGCGTAGTCTTTAACAGTTGTCCTGGTTTCGGCAGGGATAGAGTTAGTTTCCTTCCTAGTAACTGGTGCAGTGCTGTGTTTTGGATTTAGGGCAAGAACAATGTTGATAACGCACCGATGTTTTAGTTGTTGCTAGGTAGTGTTTATACTAGTCAAGGACTTTCCAGCTTCTACCGACTGAGCTAGGCTGGAGGGGCACAAGAAGTTGGGAGGGGGCACAGCCAGGACAGCTGACCCAAACTGGCCAAAGGGATATTCCATACCATGCGACATCATGCTCAGTATATAAAGCTGGGGGAAGAAGAAGGAAGTGGGGGACGTTTTGGAGCGGTGGCGTTTGTCTTCCCAAGTAACCGTTACGCGTGAGGGAGCCCTGCTTTCCTGGAGATGGCTGAACACCTGCCTGCCTATGGGAAGTAGTGAATTAATTCCTTTGTTTTGCTTTGCTTGTGTGTGCGGCTTTTGCTTTACCTATTAAACTGTTGTTATCTCAACCCACGAGTTTTCTTACTTTTACCCTTCCAATTCTCTTCCCCATACTACTGGGGGGGAAGTGAGCGAGCGGCTGCGTGGTGCTCAGTTGCCGACTGAGGTTAAACCACGACAACAGTACATTGTATCGTTCAATTTTCCCGGAGGCTGGTGCATGATAGGGGATGTGATACACCCACTCAGTGCCGTGCTCTTTGGCCCAGGTGTCTATGAGGTTGTTTCGGAAATGAGTCCCGTTGTCTGACTCAATTCTTTCTGGGGTGCCATGTCGCCATAGGACTTGCTTTTCAAGGCCCAGGATAGTGTTCCGGGCAGTGGCATGGGGCACAGGATATGTTTCCAGCCATCCGGTGGTTGCCTCCACCATTGTAAGCACGTGGCGCTTGCCTTGGCGGGTTTGTGGGAGTGTGATGTAATCGATCTGCCAGGCCTCCCCATATTTATATTTCAGCCATCGTCCTCCATACCAAAGAGGCTTTAACCGCTTGGCTTGCTTGATTGCAGCGCATGTTTCGCATTCATGGATAACCTGCGCAATAGTGTCCATGGTCAAGTCCACCCCTCGATCACGAGCCCATCTGTATGTTGCATCTCTTCCTTGGTGACCTGAGGTGTCATGGGCCCACCGAGCTATAAATAATTCACCCTTATGCTGCCAGTCCAGATCCACCTGAGCCACTTCAATCTTAGCAGCCTGATCCACCTGCTGGTTGTTCTGATGTTCTGCAGTGGCCCGACTCTTAGGTATGTGATCATCTACGTGACGGACTTTTACAACCAGGTTCTCCACCCGGGCAGCAATATCTTGCCACAGTGCAGCAGCCCAGATGGGTTTGCCTCTGCGCTGCCAGTTGCTCTGCTTCCACTGCTGCAACCAGCCCCACAGGGCATTTGCCACCATCCATGAGTCAGTATAGAGATAGAGCACTGGCCACTTTTCTCGGTCAGCAATGTCTAAAGCCAGCTGGATGGCCTTTACTGCTGCAAATTGGCTCGATTCACCTTCTCCTTCAGCAGTTTCTGCGACTTGTCACATAGGACTCCATACGGCAGCTTTCCACCTCTGGTGCTGTCTCACAATACGACAGGACCCATCAGTGAACAGGGCATATTGCTTCTCATTTTCTGGTAGTTCATTATACAGTGGGGCCTCTTCAGCATGCGTAACCTGCTCCCCTGGCGATATTCCAAAATCTCTGCCCTCTGGCCAATCCATGATCACTTCCAGGATTCCTGGGCGACTGGGATTTCGTATTCGAGCCTGTTGTGTGATTAGTGCGACCCACTTACTCCACGTAGCATCAGTTGCATGATGTGTACAGGGGACCCTCCCTCTGAACATCCAGCCCAGCACCGGCAGTCAGGGTGCCAGGAGGAGCTGTGCTTCAGTGCCAATCACTTCCGAAGCAGCTCGAACCCCTTCATGTGCTGCCAATATCTCTTTTTCAGTTGGAGTATAGCGGGCCTCGGATCCTCTGTATCCCCGACTCCAAAACCCTAGGGGTCGACCTCGAGTCTCCCCTGGTGCTTTCTGCCAGAGGCTCCAGGTAGGGCCATTCTCCCCGGTTGCGGTGTAGAGCACATTTTTGACATCTTGTCCTGCCCGGACTGGCCCCAGGGCTACTGCATGAACTATCTCCCGTTTAATTTGTTCAAAAGCTTGTCGTTGCTCAGGGCCCCATTTGAAATCGTTCTTCTTCTGGGTCACTTGATAGAGAGGGTTTACAATCAGACTGTAATTTGGAATATGCATTCTCCAAAAATGCACAACCCCTAAGAAAGCTTGTGTTTCCTTTTTGCTAGTTGGTGGAGACATGGCTGTTATTTTATTGATCACATCCACGGGGATCTGACGACGTCCATCTTGCCATTTTATTCCTAAAAACTGGATGTCTTGTGCAGGTCCCTTGACCTTACTTTGTTTTATGCCAAAGCCGGCCTTCAGGAGGATTTGGACTATTTCCTTCCCTTTTTCAAAAACTTCTCCTGCTGTGTTGCCCCACATGATGATATCATCAATGTATTGCAGGTGTTCTGGAGCTCCACCCTGTTCCAGTGCGGTCTGGATCAGTCCATGGCAAATGGTGGGGCTGTGTTTCCACCCCTGGGGCAGTCGGTTCCAGGTGTACTGGATGCCCCTCCAAGTGAAAGCAAATTGTGGCCTGCACTCTGCTGCCAAAGGGATTGAGAAAAACGCATTAGCAATATCAACTGTGGCGTACCACTTGGCTGCCTTTGACTCCAATTCATATTGAAGTTCTAGCATGTCTGGCACAGCAGCACTCAGCGGTGGTGTGACTTCATTTAGGCCACGATAGTCTACTGTTAGTGTCCGCTCTCCATTAGACTTCCGCACTGGCCATATGGGACTGTTAAAGGGTGAACGAGTCTGGCTGATCACTCCTTGGCTCTCCAGTCGACGAATTAGTTCATGAAAGGGAATCAGGGAGTCTTGGTTGGTGCGATATTGCCGCTGGTGTACCGTGGTGGTAGCAATTGGCACTTGTTGATCTTCGACCTTCAGCAACCCCACAACAGAGGGGTCCTCCGAGAGACCAGGCAAGGTGGACAGCTGTTTAATTCCCTCCAATTCCCTCCGTCTCCAAGGCAGCTATACCAAAAGCCCACCGGTACCCTTTTGGGTCCTTGAAATACCCTCTCCTTAGGTAGTCTATGCCAAGGATGCACGTTGCATCTGGGCCAGTCACTATGGGATGCTTCTGCCACCCATTCCCAGTTAGACTTATTTCGGCTTCCAATACAGTTAGCTGTTGGGATCCCCCTGTCACCCCAGAAATACAGATGGGTTCTGCCCCTGTATAGCTTGATGGCATTAGTGTACATTGTGCACCGGTGTCTACTAGAGCCTTATACTTCTGTGGGTCTGATGTGCCAGGCCACCGAATCCACACAGTCCAGTAAACCCGGTTGTCCCTTTCCTCCCCCTGGCTGGAGGCAGGGCCTCTCTAATCCTCATCACAGTAGTCATTTCTCACTTCTTGCACATACGAGTCAGAAGTTTCTTCATTAAGATCAGGAGTAAGATCAGCCCTTCTACTCTGCCTGGGGAACTGCCCGCTGGAAACTGGAGCGGCAATTTTCCTGGAAGAACCTCTTTCTGTGATTTTTTTCCTTTGCAATTCACGTACCCGTGCCCCTAGGACTGTGGTAGCCTTTCCATCCCACTTCCTCATGTCCTCTCCGTGGTCACGCAGGTAAAACCATAGGATGCCCCGTGGTGTGTACCCTTTACATTCTCTCTCTTGGGCTAAAGAACGCTGACTCCTAATAGCCGAGATACTGGTCCTCACAGGTGGGGGGTAGGACATATCCTCTTTGAGTTGCTGGAATTCCCGGGACAGTTTTTCGGACAGTTTCTCCACAGCCGAGACGAGGGAGGAAGAGAGACTTTCCTCATATTGCTGGAGTTGACTAGCCAATTCATCCACTGTTTGTTCCTCTCCATCTTTCCAGGTCATCACTGCCAATGAATTGGCGTATGACGATGGTGAGCTCCTTATAAACTTCTGCCACATGGGTCGTGTGCACTTGACTTCATCTGGATCTTTGGGTAGTTGTTCATTGTTCAGGTCATCATAAATCACCTCCAGCACAGCTAATTCTCTCAGAAACTGGATACCCTTCTCCATGGTGGTCCACTTGCTTGGGCGACATATGACATCTTCCTTGAAGGGATACTTTTCCTTCACGCTTGACAAGAGTCTCCTCCAAAGGCTGAGGATTCGTGTCCCTTTTCCAATTGCCTTGTCAATGCCCCCTTCCCTAGAAAGGGATCCCAGCTGCCTGGCTTCCCTACCCTCTAATTTTAGGCTACTGGCCCCATTATCCCAGCATCGGAGCAGCCAGGTGACAATATGCTCACCTGGACGACGGCTGAAATCTTTTCGTATATCTCGCAGCTCACTCAGGGATAGGGATTGGGTGGTCACTGCCTCGTTTATGAGTTCTTCCTCTTCTTCCTCCCTGAGCAGCGGCTGGCTCTCCTCCTCCCGTTCTCGTGATGGCCCTTCTCCAGGGTAGTCTGTCTCGTACAGTTCTTCCTCCGGCTCCCTTTTAGAAGAAGCTTCTTCCTCCCTTACTAAACGAGCCGACTTCCGCTTCCACAATTTCTTCTTGTGTACAGGGGCGACTCATACTGGCACAGGCTGGTTCTTTGGTTCAGCCACAGGGCCTGTCGCCGGGGTCTGAGTAGCCGCAGTGCCTGTCGCCGGGGTCTGAGTAGCTGCAGAGCATGTTGCTGGGGTCGGAGTGGCCGCAGAGCCTGTTGCTGGAGTCTGAGTAGCTGCAGAGCATGTTGCTGGGGTCAGAGTGGTCACAGAGCGTGTGGCCGGGGTCTGAGTGGCTGCACGGGTGTCACTGGGGTCAGAGTGACTGCAGGACGTGTTGCCCGGGTCTGAGACGCCGTAGTGCGTGTCGTTTTACTGTTAGATCCAGAGACCTTCTCTTCCCTTTGAGGGTACTGAATGGTGTTGAACAGGGCTCGGTAGGCATGGGCCAGGCCCCAGCACGTTGCAGTGATCTGTGTCTCTCTGGAGTTGCCAGGGTGACAGTATACTTTGTCCCAATATTCTACTAACTTTTCAGGATTCTGCACTTGCTCAGGGGTGAAGTTCCAAAACACTGGGGGTGCCCACTGGCCTAGGTACTTGCCCATCTTGTCCCACACACCCTGCCACTCATAACTATTCGGCTTTGGGGCAGATCTCTGTATGATATTCTTAAATTGATTACCAACTTTAGGCAAAACTGAAACAATATTCCCAAGAAGTACCAATAGAAGTATCTTAGCTACCCAAGGCTGTTCAAAATACTGAAAAGTTACTGTAATGAAGGAGGAAACATCATAGAAGAAGGTAGTGACACTGCCATTCTGTATTTCCTCCGTAAAAAAACTCTCAGAAAAGTCACTGTAATTGCTAGTTGTCTCCATGAAATGGTGTTCGTGGTACAGTAACGGCTTCACTGCAAAACCTACACACCACACTAACATCAAGGTCAATGTTCTAAAAACAAACCTCACCAGCGAGACATCACTGATCACTGCAGACCACAGCAAACTGCAAAAACCAACAACCTTAACATATACAGCAAAAAAAAAGAGCACGATGCAGATTATACAAATCAATATTGAGAACAGAGAAACCAACATTATGACCCACCACTGTTAACAGATAAGTTCCTTAATACGCTCCAGTTAATCTGTTATTATCTCAAGCCCTTCAAGCCCCACGTTGGGCACCAAAAAGGACTGTTGTGGTTTAACCTCAGTTGGCAACTGAGCACCACGCAGCCGCTCGCTCACTCCCCCCTACCAGGTGGGATGGGGGAGAGAGTTGGAAAAGCACAGGTGAGAAAAATTTGTGGGTTGAGATAAAAACAGTTTAATAATTGAAATAAAGTGTTAATAATAATAAGATAATAATAATACACAAAGCAAGTGAGGCACAGTACAATTGCTCATCACCCACCGACCGATGCCCAGCCAGTCCCCGAGCAGCGGCCCCCCCGGCCAGCTTTCCCCAGTTTATGTACTGAGCATGACGTCACATGGTATGGAATGTCCCTTTGGCCAGTTTGGCTGTGCCCCCTCCCAGCTTCTTGTGCACCTCCAGCCTTTTCAGTCGGTAGAGCATGGAAAACTAAAAAGTCTTTGAGTAGTGTAAGCACTAACTAGCAACAACTGAAACATTGGTCTGTTATCAGCATTACTCTCATCCTAAATCCAAAGCACAGCACTGTACCAGCTACTAGGAAGGAAATTAACTCTATCCCTGCTGAAACCAGGACAGTGAATGAGCAGCTGGGTGGCTGTCTGGCCACTGGCAAGGTGAACCCACCACAGGACAGCATCAGGACTGCTGCATCCATTATGGGGCTCCCCAGTACAAGGAAGACCCTACACAGAATGGAGCGAGTCCTACAGAGGCCAGAAGGATGGTTGAGGCCTGGAGCACATTATGGACAAGGAGAGGCTAAGAAAGCTGGGATTTTGAGAAATCCCTCAGAGCGAAACACTGAAGCAAGGACCCAGGCCAGCCGGTGGGACCCAGGCCAGTTGGTGGGATCTCAGTCAAAGGAGATTTTCACTATTTGTTGAGACAAGACCATGATCACCTGACCTATTTGGAGCTGTCTGAGAAAGGGCTTGGCTGAGATACCAGCTGTGGCAAGAGCTCTGGGACTTGCATGTTATAAGAGTCAGCAGGAAACTGGTTCCCTTTTTGTAAATAATGGCAGTGGAGTTGGGTATCACAGAGCCCCGGAGGAGGACAGAGGTGACCATGCAGCAAAGGTTACTCCTCAGGGTTGGAGTGTACAACCAGACATGGAAATGGACAGTGTGTGGGTCTCATGGGACAGTTTTCCCAGGTCAGCTTCCCCAGGGTGTCCAGGGAACATGGCACTCTCTCTTCTGCACCTTTGGTACCTTGCTTCCTTCATCATTGTCCTGATTTTGGCAGGGATAGAGTTAATTTCCTACCTTACTAGCTGGTACAGTGCTGTGTTTTGGATTTAGGATGAGAACAATGTTGATAATGCACCGATGTTTTAGTTGTTGCTAGGTAATGCTTACACTAGCCAAGGACTTTTCAGCTTCCCATGCTCTACCGACTGAGAAGTCTGGAGGTGCACAAGAAGCTGGGAGGGGGCACAGCCAACCTGGCCAAAGGGACATTCCATACCATGTGACGTCATGCTCAGTACATAAACTGGGGAAAGCTGGCCGGGGGGGGGCGCTGCTCGGGGACTGGCTGGGCATCGGTCGGTGGGTGGTGAGCAATTGCACTGTGCATCACTTGCTTTGTGTAGTATTATTGTTATTATTATTACATTATTATTGTTATTATTATTTTATTTCAATTATTAAACTGTTTTTATCTCAACCCACGAGTTTTTCTCACTTGTGCTTTTCCAATTCTCTCCCCCATCCCACCGGGTGGGCGGGAGGAGTGAGCGAGCGGCTGTGTGGTACTCGCTTGCCAACTGAGGTTAAACCACGACAACCATGATGCCTGGCTCTGCACCTTGAGCACTCTACTGGGTGCCCCCACCCTGCACACTCACACAGATTAGCTCTACACTGGGGCTTTCCTCTCCCGGGAACTTCCCAGCCCAGGCCAGCCCAGCCCCTCCCCAGCTCTCCCCAGCTCTCCCCACCACCCCTGCCCTCTACAACAGCCCAGCCCAGCAGAGCAGCCAAGTCTAGGCTGGCCTCACGGCAGTGCCCATCACAGGGTGCTGCAGAGCTCTGGGCACTCACCCCATGGCCCCAGCCCCTCTGAAGAACACAGTAGCTCCTGGGGTGCAGACAGTGGTCTCAGCCTTCCCATCAGACCCAGGGCTGATGCTGGCCCGAAGGGCACGAGGAAATGGAGGCTAGTCACTCTCTGGCTCTCCTGAATTCATATTGTAGGTGATGCTGAACCCTGACTGAATTTGCCCCCCTCTCTGCTCCCACCAGCCCCACTCCCCAGGACAGCCCAACAGTCCTGGCCCTGGGCCTCCTCGGGCAGCTCCCGCTTCTCTCCATTCTCCCCTTCCTGTGCCTGCTGGGTCCCCACTGACTCCCATGGCACTACAGAGTCCTTGTTTGTGGATACATCGATTCAGTGCTTTACTTTTTGGGGGACTTCACCTTTGAGGGTGTTTCGTCTTCTGGGCCTCCATTCATTCCAACCCCAGGGCATGTGGAGAGTCCCCATACTCTCCTCTCCTCTCCTCAGACTTCCAAGTCATTTCCAGAGAGTCTGGTGTGTGCCGTCAGTCCTGTCCTACATGAAGAAACCTGAGGAAATCAGGTATGCTGATGGACCATCTCCCCTACCATTGGACACCAAGAAGAGAGCTTTTAAATCCAGAACATTTAGTCCAGTGGAACCCAATCGTACCATGAGCTTCACTCCCAAAACACTGAGAACAAAAGGAGAACAGTATCTTTAAAAGACCAATTCCTCGAACATTTTCTTGGAAGGCTGCTTCCTTCTTTGGAGGAAGAGCTCAGCCTTCAGGCACTGGACCTGGGAGATTCCGTTTTACTAAAGAGCTACTATTGGGCATGCAACATCTGACACAATGCAGATCATAGAATCATAGAATCATAGAATCATAGAATCATTAAGGTTGGAAAAGACCTCTAAGATCATCAAGTCCAGCCATCAAACCAATACCACTATACCCACTAAACCATGTCCCTAAGCGCCTCATCTACACGTCTTTTCAATACTTCCAGGGATGGTGACTCAACCACTTCCCCGGGCAGCCTGTTCCAATGTTTAACCACACTTTCAGTAAAGACATTTATCCTCACATCCAGTCTAAACCTCCCCTGGCACAACTTGAGGCCATTTCCTCTCATCCTATCGCTTGTTACTTGTGTGGCAGTTTGCGCAGGCAGGGCGTGCAGGGAAGGCGAGCGGGCAGGGCGCGGCCCCCCTCCTGGCTCTAGAGGCCAACTGAACTTGTAGTCGTCACCCTCCCAGAAGAGGACCAGCTATGGTTTCCACTCGGCCAAAAGCCGTCGCCAGAAGGAATGTGGCGACCCAGACGGAGCCCTCACACAAGCACAGGGCTGTCCAGGTCTGTGGCTGCAGGGAGTGCCTGAGTCTGTCAGTTGTACCGGAGGGCAGCAGAGACACCACCTGTGTGCAGTGTGACCAGGTGGATGATCTGCTCGCTCTGGTGGCAGAGCTGAAGGAGGAAGTGGAAAGGTTAGGGAGTATCCAGGAGTGTGAGAGGGAGATAGATTGGTGGAGCCGCACCCTACCATCCCTGAGGCAAGGGCAGCAGATGGAGGCTCCACGAGAAGCAGAGGATCCCCTGCCTTCTTGCCACCAGGTAGAAAGAGGGGACCTAAGCGACGGGGGGGAATGGAAACAGGTCCGTGCTCGGGGTGCCAGGTGAACCCCGACCCGGCCTCCCTCACCTTCCCGGGTGCCCTTACAGAACGGATATGGGGCCCTGGAACTTGAGGGCCAGGCAAATGAGGATGTAGACGAAGGTCCATCCGGGAGGTTGCTTAGGGGGAGGCAGTCAGCCCCACGCATCATGACTGCCTCTGCTAAGAAAAAAAGGAGGGTGATTGTCGTAGGTGATTCCCTTCTGAGGGGAACAGAAGGCCCTATATGCCGACCGGACCCATCCCACAGGGAAGTCTGCTGCCTCACTGGGGCCCGGGTCAGAGACATTACAAGGAAGCTCCCTGGTCTTGTACGGCCTTCTGACTACTACCCGCTGTTGGTTATACAGGCCGGCAGTGATGAGGTTCCAGAGAGGTTCCTGCCGTGATCAAAAGGGACTTCAGGGCACTGGGGCGGCTGGTTGAAGGATCGGGAGCACAGGTTGTGTTTTCCTCAGTCCCTACAGTGGCAGGGAAGAATACTGAAAGGAACAGGGAAAGGCACCTGATCAACACGTGGCTCAGGGGCTGGTGCCATGGGAGGAATTTTGGCTTTTTTGATCATGGGGATGTTTACACGGCACCGGGCCTGCTGGCGACAGATGGAATTCAGATGGAGTATCACAGGGGGAAAAGGATCATGGCTCATGAATTGGCAGGGCTCATTGAGAGGGCTTTAAACTAGGTTTGAAGGGGGAAAGGGATAAAACCGGGCTCACTAGAGATGAGCCTAGGGGTGGCATGCCGATGCTGGGGGCGAAATCGATAGCCCGGCTCAAGTGCATGTACACCAATGCACGCAGCATGGGCGGCAAACAGGAGGAGCTGGAAGCCATGGTGCAGCAGGAGAGATATGACATAGTCACCATCACAGAAACATGGTGGGGTGACTCTCATGATTGGAGTGCTGCAATGGATGGCTATAGACTCTTCAGAAGGGACAGGCGCAGAAGGAGAGGTGGTGGGGTGGCCCTGTATGTTAGGGAATGTTTTGATTGTCTAGAGCTCAACGATTGTGATGATGATACAGTTGAGTGTTTATGGGTAAGGATGAGGGGGAAGGCCAACGAGGTAGATATCCTGCTGGGAGTCCATTACAGGCCACCCAACCAGGATGAAGAGGCAGATGAAGTGTTCTACAAGAGGCTGGCAGAAGTCTCTCAATCGCTAGCCCTTGTTCTCGTGGGGGACTTCAACTTCCCGGACATCTGCTGGAAATACAACACGGCAGAGAGGAAGCAGTCTAGGAGGTTCCTGGAGTGTGTGGAACACAACTTCCTGATGCAGCTGGTAAGTGAGCCTACCAGGAGAGATGCCTCGCTCGACCTGCTGTTTACAAACAGAGAAGGATTGGTGGGAGATGTGGTGGTCGGAGGCCGTCTTGGGCTTAGCGACCATGAAATGGTAGAATTCTTGATTCTCAGTGAAGTAAGGAGGGGGGCCAGCAAAACTGCAACCATGGACTTCCAGAGGGCGGACTTTGGCCTGTTCAGGACGCTGGTTGAGAGAGTCCCTTGGGAGACAGTCCTGAAGGGCAAAGGGATCCAGGAAGGCTGGACGACCTTCAAGAAGGAAGTCTTAAAGGCGCAGGAGCAGGCTGTCCCCATATGCCGTAAGAAGAACAGGCAGGGAAGACGACCGGCCTGGCTGAACGGGGAGCTCTTGCTGGGACTCAGGAAAAAAAGGAGAGTTTACCGCTTGTGGAAGAAGGTGCAGGTGACTCAAGAAGAGTACAGGGATCTCATTAGGTCATGCAGAGATGAAATGAGAAAGGCAAAAGCCCAGCTAGAACGCAATCTGGCCGCTGTCACTAAAGACAACAAAAGATGTTTTTACAAATATATTAAAGACAAGAAGAGAGCCAAGGAGACTCTCCATCCTTTATTGGATGCGGGGGGGAACATTGTCACTGAGGATGAGGAAAAGGCTGAGGTACTTAATGCCTTCTTTGCCTCAGTCTTTAACAGGCAGACCGGTTATCCTCAGGGTACTCAGCCCCCTGAGCCGGAAGACAGGGACAGCGAGCAGGATAAACCCCCCATAATCCAAGAGGAAGCAGTCAATGACCTGCTACGCCACCTGGATGCTCACAAGTCTATGGGGCTGGATAGGATCCACCCGAGAGTGCTGAGGGAGCTGGCGGAGGAGCTTGCCAAGGCACTCTCCATAATCTATCAGCAATCCTGGTTAACAGGGGAGGTCCTGGACGACTGGAGGCTTGCCAATGTGACGCCCATCTACAAGAAGGGCCAGAAGGAGGATCCGGGGAACTACAGGCCTGTCAGCCTGACCTCGGTGCCGGGGAAGATTATGGAGCGGTTCATCCTGAGGGCGGTCACAAGGCATGAGCGGGACAACCAGGGGATCAGGCACAGCCAGCACGGGTTCACGAGAGGCAGGTCCTGCTTGACCAACCTGATCTCCTTCTATGACCACGTGACCCGCCCAGTGGATGAGGGAAAGGCTGTGGATGTGGTCTACCTGGACTTGAGTAAGGCCTTTGACACCGTCTCCCACAGCATTCTCCTAGAGAAGCTGGCGGCTCACAGCTTAGACAGGTGTACTCTGTGCTGGGTCAAAAACTGGCTGGACGGCCGGGCCCAGAGAGTTGTGGTGAATGGAGTTTGATCCAGTTGGCGGCCGGTCACGAGCGGTGTTCCCCAGGGCTCAGTTTTGGGGCCGGTCTTGTTCAATATCTTTATCAATGATCTGGATGAGGGAATTGAGTGCACCCTCAGTAAATTTGCAGACGACACCAAGTTGGGCGGGAGTGTTGATCTGCTCGAGGGTCGGAAGGCTCTGCAGAGGGACCTGGACAGGCTGGATCGATGGGCCCAGGCCAACTGTATGAGGTTCAACAAGGCCAATTGCCGGGTCCTGCACTTTGGCCACAACAACCCCATGCAGCGCTACAGGCTTGGGGAAGAGTGGCTGGAAAGCTGCCTGGCCGAAAAGGACCTGGGGGTGCTGGTCGACAGCCGGCTGAACATGAGCCAGCGGTGTGCCCAGGCGGCCAAGAAGGCCAATGGCATCCTGGCCTGTATCAGAAACAGTGTGGCCAGCAGGAGTAGGGAAGTGATTGTGCCCCTGTACTCGGCACCGGTGAGGCCGCACCTCGAATACTGTGTTCAGTTTTGGGCCCCTCACTACAAGAAGGACGTTGAGGTGTTAGAGCATGTCCAGAGAAGGGCAACGAAGCTGGTGAAGGGTCTGGAGAACAAGTCTTCTGAGGAGCGGCTGAGGGAACTGGGACTGTTTAGCCTGGAGAAAAGGAAGCTGAGGGGAGACCTTATGGCGCTCTACAACTACCTGAAAGGAGGTTGTTGTGAGGTGGGTGTTGGTCTTTTCTCCGAAGTAACTAGCGATGGGATGAGAGGAAACGGCCTCAAGTTGCGCCAGGGGAGGTTTAGATTGGATGTGAGGGAAAATTTCTTTACAGAGAGAGTGGTTAAACATTGGAACAGGCTGCCCAGGGAAGTGGTTGAGTCACCATCCCTGGAGGTATTTAAAAGACCTGTAGATGAGGCGCTTAGGGACATGGTTTAGTGGGCATGGTGGTGTTGGGTTGACGGTTGGACTCGATGATCTTAGAGGTCTTTTCCAACCTTAATGATTCTATGATTCTATGATTCTATTGCATATATAATCCCTTAGACATAAATGGTTGACCAGGTCTGAGACTAGGTTTGGACCTAGCCGCACCTAGACTCCTCTCTGAGAAGGAGTCTGGAAGGAAAGGGGGTCCACTCTGAAACTTGTGACTCAACGGGAAGGTCTTCCTTACCGTCTGTGCCTCTGGTTTCTCTGTGAATCGTTCTAACTTGAGTGTAACTCAATTTTCCTTTCTATGTTTCCTCCATGCAGTAATTAATGTAGTGAACCTTGTCATCGAACTTTGTTAAGTTGCGCATTTACAACATCATATTAAAACCACATTTGCAATGCCTTTGATGGTGATTCCTTAAGCGATCTAAATCACTCATTTTGCAACATCACCCGAGCATTTCTGTGTCTTCACTGATGTCTCTCCACCAATTGCTGGCTTTTCCTTGAAACACAAAGCCATGGGCTGATCCCGACTCCCTCTGAGTGACCTCTTGCACCGCAAGGCTACCCTTGGAGTGAGATTTCTTTTCCCTCACATCCAGTCTGAACATTCCAAGATTCACTTTGTGGAGTTTTCCTTCTCTTCCCACTACCAAGAAAAGCTCTGAGCCTCTACTTCAGCAGGTTAAAGAACCCCAGGTCCCTCAGCCTCTCCACAGACTCTACTAACCGCATCCTGGCAGATGCTGTCTTGGGCCGCTACAGTTCTTCCCCATTCCTCCAGAGTAGGGAGGCCCTAAGTTTCCATTTCTTCAATCCAAGAAGAAATGCCTTGCCTTTCCTTTCCTTTCCTTTCCTTTCCTTTCCTTTCCTTTCCTTTCCTTTCCTTTCCTTTCCTTTCCTTTCCTTTCCTTTCCTTTCCTTTCCTTTCCTTTCCTTTCCTTTCCTTTCCTTTCCTTTCCTTTCCTTTCCTTTCCTTTCCTTTCCTTTCCTTTCCTTTCCTTTCCTTTCCTTTCCTTTCCTTTCCTTTCCTTTCCTTCCTTTCCTTCCCTTCCCTTCCCTTCCCTTCCCTTCCCTTCCCTTCCCTTCCCTTCCCTTCCCTTCCCTTCCCTTCCCTTCCTTCCCTTCCCTTCCCTTCCCTTCCCTTCCCTTCCCTTCCCTTCCCTTCCCTTCCCTTCCCTTCCCTTCCCTTCCCTTCCCTTCCCTTCCCTTTCCCTTCCCTTTCCCTTCCCTACCCTTTCCCTTTCCCTTCCCTTCCCTTTCCCTTCCCTTCCCTTCCCTTCCCTTCCCTTCCCTTCCCTTCCCTTCCCTTCCCTTCCCTTCCCTTCCCTTCCCTTCCCTTCCCTTCCCTTCCCTTCCCTTTTTTCTTCTCTCCAGGAAGATACGGGAAGGCTGTAATTCGGTCTCCCCAAAGCCTTCTCTTCTCCTGACTTTGCACCCTTGCAGCAAAGGCAGACAACGCCATCCTGGCCTCCATCAGGAAGAGCACTGCCAGCAGCTGGGTGGAGGTGATCCCTCCTCTCTACTCACCCCTGCTACAACTTGTCTTCCTTACTTCCCTCAAGCTTTGCTACATTACCACCTCACGCGCACTGCAGCCAAAGCTGCCCTCCACATCTTCCACCAGTCCTGCCTTGTCTTCTGGTGAAAAACAAGTCCAGGAGAGCATCCCCCCATGTTGGGTCCAGGATTACCTTCTACCTTCTCTCTAACTGAGGCCTTAGAATCATAGAATCATAGAATCATTAAGGTTGGAAAAGACCTCTAAGATCATCCAGTCCAACCGTCAACCCAACACCACCATGCCCACTAAACCATGTCCCTAAGCGCCTCATCTACAGGTCTTTTAAATACCTCCAGGGATGGTGACTCAACCACTTCCCTGGGCAGCCTCTTCCAATGTTTAACTACTCTCTCCGTAAAGAAATTTTTCCTCACATCCAATCTAAACCTCCCCTGGCGCAACTTGAGGCCATTTCCTCTCGTCCTATTGCTTGTTACTTGGGAGAAGAGACCAACACCCACCTCACAACAACCTCCTTTCAGGTAGTTGTAGAGAGCGATGAGGTCTCCCCTCAGCCTCCTTTTCTCCAGGCTAAACAGTCCCAGGTCCCTCAGCCACTCTTCATAAGACTTGTTCTCTAGACCCTTCACGAGCCTCGTTGCCCTTCTCTGGACATGCTCTAACACCTCAACGTACTTCTTGTAGTGAGGGGCCCAAAACTGAACACAGTATTTGAGGTGCGGCCTCACCAGTGCCGAGTACAGGGGCACGATCACTTCCCTACTCCTGATGGCCACACTGTTTCTGATACAGGCCAGGATGCCATTGGCCTTCTTGGCCGCCTGGGCACATTGCCGGCTCATGTTCAGCCGGCTGTTGACCTACACCCCCAGGTCCTTTTCCGCCAGGCAGCTTTCCAGCCACTCTTCCCCAAGCCTGTAGCGCTGCATGGGGTTGTTGTGGCCGAAGCGCAGGACCTGGCACTTGGCCTTGTTGAACCTCATACAGTTGGCCTGGGCCCATCGATCCAGCCTGTCCAGGTCCCTCTGCAGAGCCTTCCGACCCTCGAGCAGATCAACACTCCCGCCCAACTTGGTGTCGTCTGCAAATTTACTGAGGGTGCACTCGATATGCCTTCTAGCAGACGTCCATGATCCTCAAAGTCCCCAGGTCCTAAAATTGTGCCCCTTCCTCCAGCTGTCTAAAGGAGACCTCACCCTCTTCCTAGCCTTCCTCAGGCAGTTCAGGGACCCTGATCATAAGAGCATTGTATGTGGAGGAGTTAGTGATCCACAGAACAGTAAACCTGAGTAGACCCGGGCCTGTGCTGTGCTGTGCTCCACATACAGCTTGGTCTTCAGGCTGTGTTGTGCTGAGCATGTCCCTGGGTCACAGGATAAACTTGATTGCAACAGAGAAACCTGCAGGAAGCTCCCACCTTGTGGTGGCCATGAGGCCCACTGCATGTCCTTACCTTTACCAAAAACTGCAGCAACAAATTTGCATGTGAACATCGCTTCTTAGGGCAGGAGAAATGATGACCAGAGCTTTTTTCCCTGTTAGAAAACATTGAAAGAGATCACAGGAGCAGATTCCACAGAGGGAAGCTGCACAACTTTCTGCACCACTGTCAAAGGCTCTGGCATCTGAAGGGACGTAATATTGCCTACACGATCCTCTCTTTCTTTAGGGTGTTTCTCTAACAAATGGCATTTTAAAGAATGCCTCACAGAGTCTGAGTGCCTTTCTTATTGGGGACATAACAAACCAGAACCTCCAGGTACAGAACAGCAACCAAGTCACGTGCCTGCTGCTGGCTATCAGGTTCTCAGCCAGAAGTTCATGTCATAGTCCACAGCCCAGCCCTGTGCCTGCTGATGGCCGATCACTCCAGGAGACTGGAAACTAAAGTGGCCTCACGCTCGCCTTCATGGCCACGTGCCTCCTACTGGCCTATGAGCTTCTCAGACACAATTGATAACATCATCACATCGCAATCCATCAGCCTTCTTGTGGCCTATCAGCCGACTCGACAGAAGTAACCTCACCATGGTCTTCCAAGCCACATGCCTGCTGCTGGCCTTTCAGCTTCTGGGGTTGACACAGCCAAGCTGTGTGCCTGCCCCTGCCCCATCAGTTACTCAGGTGGAAAGGAAGTGACAACCCATATTCAACGCCTCTTCCTGGATAGGCCTCCCAGGTCATTAGGGAAACGGCTTCCCACAATCCACGTTCCAAGCAGGTGCCTTCTGCTGGCCTATCAAGGACACTGGCAGATGTAAGCCTAAAAGAAAATATCCCAGGCATGAGTCAAGGGCTGACCGAGCAGCTGCTTTAGAAAGAAGTGACCTCCCCGTCCTTTACCAGCCATGTTCATGCTGCTGGTCAATCAACTCCAGAAGCAGAAGGGACCTCACAGTCACCTTCACAGCCATGTGCCTCCTGCTGGCCCATGAAATTCTGAGGTACAGCTGACCTCATCATAGCATTCCCACCCCTCTCCTCCTTGTGGCCTCTGAGCTAGCCAGCAGATTCCTCACAGTCCTCCTCCAATGCCTTGAGAATGCTCTGGGACCTCATGAGCCCTGTTCTTCCCCCAAGGCTCCAAACAGCAGAAGTTCAGGTTAGGAGAAGGGTTGAAGGTGAAGGGGTTAGAGCGTGGGAAAGATGGCTTTGGGGATTAGGTCTTCAGGTTAGGGTTTAAGGATTAGGGCTCGCCTTTCTGGCTGCCCTAAAATAACAAATAGGGACAGTTTGGGTGTCCTAAATGTGGGCATATGTTGCCTTTTCACCTGGCCAAAGGAATGCCCCAGCACGCTCCAAGAGGATGCCCCCAGATGCTGCCCTGTCTGTACGAACTGCTCCATTCAAGTTTGCAGTTTCCTGCATGTATCTTGGACCACCTCTGGCATCTCAGATGTCACCAGCTGTTTGTGTCTGAACAGCTCACTCCTGGACTCCATCTCCAGAAATGAGAATGGGAGCTGAGACAAGGAGCTCACATGCAGGACCTGTTTTGTTCACACCTGCACTGAGGCAAGAAGAATGTCGCCTCCTGTGGGTTTGGTGCCTGTCAACACCCACAGTGGTTCACTTGGAGTGCAGCAGAAATGCCACCGATTTCTGCCTTAAAACCACTCCTCAGGTGTGGTGGGGAAACTAGAAGAGAATAAACAAAACAAAACCCCCACAGCTCTGCTCTGCAGTCAGGTGAGTTGGGAGTGACAATGCTGCAAAGCTCTTTGATGCCATGAGTGGTTTTAATCTGAGATCACTCCTGATTCCTATTTACCTCTTGCTGTAGGGCAGGACTGACTCCTCCAGATCCCCCAGCAGAGCTCCCAGCACCCTCTGCCAGCACCAACCAGAGCTCATGAAAGGGACCCACTAAAGGTCTTCCTGAAAGGGGACAGGCAGTTTGAGGTGGGGAGGGGGTGGGAGGAGGGTCTGTGAGAAATTATATAGATTTTGCTCAGAGAAGTCTACCCTAACATTCCACTGCCTTTTCCTCCTTGGATAGGTTCACATGCTCAGAGGGACCTAATGTCCAACAGCAGCTCCATGACCGATTTCCTCCTCCTGGCATTCGCAGACATGTGGGAGATGCAGCTCTTGCACTTCCGGCTCTTCATAGGTATCTACCTGGCTGCCCTCCTGGGCAATGTCCTCATCACTTCCATATTCTGTGCCCACCGCCTTCACACCCCCATGTACTTCTTCCTACTCAACTTCTCTCTTCTCAATCTTGGCTGCATCCCCACCATTGTCCGCAAAGCCACGGCCAGTTTCCTCTGGGACACCAGGGCCATTACATACCCAGGATGTGCTGCACAGGTCTTTTTCTTTCTCTTCTTGATCACAGCAGAGTGTGAAACCTGCCAACCCCTGCACTACGGGACCCTGCTGGGCAGCAGAGCTTGTGTCCACATGGCAGCAGCTGCCTGGGGCAGTGGGTTTCTCCATGCTGTGCTGCACACTGCAAATACATTCTCACTCCCACTCTGTCAAGGCAATGATGTGGACCACTCCTTCTGTGAAAACCCCCAGGTCCTCAAGCTCTCCTCCTCAGATTCAGACTACTGAGCCTACTACTCAGACCTCTCCCACCATATAGCAGCATAGATAAGTAACTATTAATAGACCAACTCCAGGGATGCCTGGATCAATAGACAAGCAGTGAGAATGCTGATGGCTGATGACGCTGCAGAAATACAGTTGCATTGGGAAGTGTTGCTATGATGGTAATCAGTACTGTGTGTGTTCATTAGTGATTAGTCAAATCATGTTGTGCCTGAATGCTTGAACGGTATAAGAACTCTGTGTAAAACCACAATTGATGTACCCCAATTTCGATCGGACACCTCATGCGCATGAATGGACACTTACCCTTGTAATTCTGTACTTTGTGTCCTAGCCTCTCTCCTCCGTCAGCACGGGTCAGTTGCAGATATTCATAACACAAGTGACTGATTGCCACTGCGCTGTGGCGAGGTCTCTCCCTTCTCCATGCAGTAGATGTAGGGCAGTCCAGGAACACAAGGCACATCACACCGGGGTCTCCACTCATGTGCTTACACTCTCAGACTGCTGGTTTTTCTCTTCCCCAACCTTTACTCACCCCCTTGATAAGACAGTCAAAGAACAGACAAACAGTTTTCATAGGGGGCCTGTCAGCACCACCTTGTCGTTCATGGAGATCCCCTTCACCTTTGTCAAAGGCCCTCAGGGGCAGCAGAGACACCACCGACAAAAACCCCATGTCTTGCCAGGGCTGCACTTCCCAGCCCTGTTTCTCTGTGGCCTTGGGGACAGCAGGAGTTGCTCACTCTCTTGGCATTCCAGTTGAGCTTTAAGTTTCCAGATGCCATCCACTCAGCCATGTCTCTGCTGTGAAGCAAAGCCTTTGCACACAGAAGGGCTTCGATGCTTGGTACTAGGTGTCCTTTAAGACAAGTCAGAGCTTGGCCTGGAGCTACACCTGAGGTGCACAGCCCAGATGTGCACCGATGCCCTCAACCAGGGCAACAGACAAGTGGAGCGAGAGCCTGTGCTTTTTGACATCGATAGAGTAACAGCCAAGGCGCAGTGAGACAAGGCACACAGCTTGGAGTGCTGCAATGGATAGGTATTGGCTTTTCAGGAGAGACAGGCTGGAAGGATCAGGAGTGGGGTTCCCTGAAAGTGAAGACTTTAACTGGATGTATGGAGCTCCTCTGTGGGGGCGGGTGAAGAGTTTGGTGATCCCTTGTGAGGGAGGGTCAGAGGAGAGGCCAGTGAAAGTGGCCTCTCATGGTGGGAGATAAGGAACGCGCAGTCAGGATGACGAAGTGGGTATACTCTTTTCGAAGCATGCCAAGGAAGTCTCTGGCTGTAGAAGCCTGGGTCTCACTGGGGCCTGCAATGACCCTGGCATTTTCTGAAAGGGGAACACAGCAGCATGCACAGTGCACTACCAATACATGGTACAAAGGTGCTGAGAAAGTAAGACAATGCCACAGTGAGGCCACTCTCTATCAGCTTTGAAGGGTCATGGAGACTGGCGGGGCTCCCTGACAGCTGGCAGAAAGTAAAGGTTGCACGCATATTTCAGAAAGGTCCAGAGAATGAGCTGGGGAGCTGAAGGCTGCTTAGCTTCCCTTTAGATGAGGAACGTGTCCCAGAGCATGTCCTCTTGGATTGCATTTCTGGGTGCCTGAAAGAGAAGGTGACTGGATGAACTCAGGGAATATGTACGTCGGTGGTGGGCCATGGTGGTTGGTAGTCAGAGGGCTATGGTGTTGTCCTAGTTTCAGCAGGGATAGAGTTAATTTCCTTCCTAGTAGCTGGTACAGTGCTGTGTTTTGGATTTAGGATGAGAGTAATGCTGATAACACACCGATGTTTTAGTTGTTGCTAGGTAATGCTTACACTAGCCAAGGACTTTTTAGTTTTCCATGCTCTACCGACTGAGAAGGCTGGAGGTGCACAAGAAGCTGGGAGGGGGCACAGCCAAACTGGCCAAAGGGACATTCCATACCATGTGACGTCATGCTCAGTACATAAACTGGGGAAAGCTGGCCGGGGGGGGCCGCTGCTCGGGGAGTGGCTGGGCATCAGTCTGTGGGTGCTGAGCAATTGTACTGTGCATCACTTGCTATGAGTATTATTATTATTATCATATTATTAAACTGTTATTATTATCATTTTATTTCAATTATTAAACTGTTTTTATCACAACCCACAAGTTTTTCTCACTTGTGCTATTTTTCCAACTCTCTCCCTCATCCCACCAGGGGTGGGGGGAGTGAGCAAGCGGCTGCGTGGTGCTTAGATGCCAACTGAGGTTAAACCATGACAGCAATTATGAAACATCCTTCTCTATCAGCTCCTTTTCTAAGTAAAGCAGGTAGGAATTGGTGCCAAGGAGCGGAAACATGCAGCTACAGACTTCAGTGGAGAAAGCTCAGGTTTGAACAAGCTGCTCTAAGTCCTAGTTGAGGGTGATGGTGGGGTTGGGACAAAGACTGTCCATAGAGTGTCTGACATAAAGGGTCTGGACTTACATATTCAGGCTCCATTAGGAGACGTTCAGGATCAATATTGTCTGGAGATTGCTGATATCACTTAATGTGTAACAAGAAAAATAAAGAAAAAATTAAAAAGAAGTAATTGTTGTTTAGTATAGAAATCTATTGACTTCTGAAATCTCTCTACAGCATAAGAACTGAGGAATTAAGGAACAGTAGGCACAGACACGTGGCTTGTTGGGGCGTTTTGCATGTTAATGAGCCCTCTAGTGGCAAGATCCTGCAGATCCTGGCAGATTGAACAAACCTCTTGAGAAGAAAAGTCAGCAGCAAATTCCAAGTTCCTGAAGGTGTTAGCAGGCCCCACTGATGTCCATCACTGGAGAGACTGTGGAGGGCATGACCAGACATGGTCTGCCCCCAGAGCAGATTCCCATCTCTGGGGACTGGTGAAGCAGAAAGTCACAAGCACTGGTTACAGGTAGAAAAGCAAACGTGGAGGTGGCTCTGAAAATCTTCGATGCATTTCATCGATCAAGAGAGCAAAGGCCTGAGCCCTGTCCCCTGGGAAAGGGGATTCTTCCCTCATGGGAGTCTCAGGGCTTTTCCTGGGGGCAGTGAGAGTCGCAGATGTGCAATGCTGAGTGCAGGACAGCGGTAGGACACCTCCCAGCCTCTGTGGAGGTGAGGAGGCAACAAGGCACCGGGAACGTAAGGAACTGCTGTCCTCTCATGGACAGCACTGGAAGAAGCAGCAGCCATAGCCAAGAGGACCAGGATCTCAGTTCTGTTGGGGGGGTGTCCCAGCCCCACCAAGGCCCTTGCTTCTCCCCACCACAGGCTGTCCTACACTGTTCTAGACCTGTGCCTGTTTCCTTGAAAACTTTAACCACGCCCTTGGTTCCCTGCCTCACTCTGACCTGGGATCTCCCAAGCTTTACTGGTGTCCCTCTGTCCTCACTGGTTGTGTCTTCAAAGCCAAAGTTTTCTGAGGATTTGCCAGTGCCTGTGAGTTCCCAACAATCCCCCCAGCTTCTTCCAAAGCCCTGCTGATGCTCCCGTAGCACACAGGATGTCCTAGCCCCCAGACTTGCTTGAATCTTCACTCCATATGCCAGCACTGACCTTGGCCAATCTGGCAGCTGTGCTATAAAGACCTGAGTCCCAAGCTGTGTCCCAAGACCCCTCCAGAAACCTCTAGGACTCTTTGCACGCTGTTGTGGTCTCCTTCCAGGGAATGCCAGGGCAATTCAAGTCCGCAAGGGGACTTCAGTGGGTTCTTTGTCTCCCACCACAATGGCACCCTTACCAGTCTTCTCTGACCCTCACCCACAAGGGCTCACCCAATTTCGTCATCCCATAGAGGAGATGAACACATCGAAGCAGCTCCTTCACACTGAAGACACCTCTCTCCTCATCTTTCTGGCCTGTCTCTCCTGATGATCCTGTACCCACCCATGACAGCACCCCAGTCCTGTGAGCTGTCCCAACACGCCTCAGCTGTTGTTCCCTCCAAGTGGAATGAAGACATTGCACGCAGAGCTCCAGCTCCTCCTGGCTGCGCCCCAGGCTGAGGGCATCTGTGCATGTCTGGGCTGCAGCACCTCAGCTGTGGCACATGTGGGCTGGGACCAGACTTGGAATGGGGAAACCTCCTACCAAGCACCCAAGACCTCAAGCGTGCAAAGGCTTTGCTTCAGAGCAGAGGCATGGTGGAGTGGAGAGCAGATGGCAATGTAAAGAAGAAATGAGGTGCCCACAAAGAAGGCAAAGCCTGCTCTGTCCAAGGCCAAAGAGAAACATAGCTGGGCTGTGCAGTGTGAGCAGGAGAGGGGTTTGCTGTCTGTGGTGTCTCTGCAGCCTCTGAGGGCTTGTGGTGGGGGTGAAGCTGACCTCAGGAAGCAAGAGATGATGTTGAGAGTGTCCTTGGGTGCGGACATCCTGTGATACTGGCACAATGAAACTCATTGGCCTGATCCATGATTGTGACATCGAGGGGATGGTTAAACAATGGGGGGGAGAAAACTGGCAGAGATTGAGAGGGAATGCCCACGAGTGGGGACCTTGGTGTGATGTGCTTGGTATTCATGCACTGCCCAGTATCTACTGGATAGAGAAGGAACAGCCCTTATATAGCTTTAGCGGTGGGATTCGGTCACTGGCCCAAAGGCACCAAACCTGTCTGAGATGCCCTGGGTGGTGCCTGTCACACAACTAGTCTGAATGGGGATCGGGTTCTTGTACAGGACCTGTGCTGTCCATGTCAGCTGCATGCAGTTGTGCTGGAGCACCCTGGCATCTCACATAGCACTACAGGCCTGTATTTCATAGAATCATAGAATCATAGAATAGTTTTGGTTGGAAGGGACCTTTAAAGGTCATCTAGTCCAACCCAACTGCCATGGGCAGGGACATCTTAACTAAATTAGGTTGCTCAGAGCCCCGTCCAACCTGACCTTGAATGTTTCCAGGGATGGGGCATCCACCACCTCTCTGGGCAACCTGTGCCAGTGTTTCACCACCCTCAGTGTAAAAAATGTCTTCCTAATATCTAGTCTAAATCTACCCCCTTTTAGTTTAAAGCCATTCCCCCTTGTCCTATCACAACAAGCCCTGATGAAAAGTTTGCTGCCATCTTTTTTATTTGGCTATTCAATTAAGATTCAGCTGCCCTGAATTAGTTTAGACAATGAGAGTGCAAGGGATGCACTTGACAAAACTGCCATTCTACTCCAAGGACATGTAGAAAAGAGAGCTGATGGAGAACAGAAAGAGAGAGGCTTAGCTCTCCCTATGGCACATGACTCCATTTGGTCAGCTGAATATAGCTATAGGCTGCCCAGGACATAAGGAATATCTCCAGGTTCAGGTGTCCTACATGTGGGCATCTGATGTCATTCCACCTGGCACAGTTAATTTCCCACCAGCCTCCAAGAAGATGCCCCCAGATGCTGCCCTGTCTCTCAGCATTGCTCCGCTAGAGCTTGCAGTCACCTGCACACATCTTAGACCACCTCCTGAACCTCAGATGGCACCAGGTGTTTGGGTCTGAACAGCTCCCTCCTGCTCTCTATCTCAATTAATGAGCATTGGAGCTGAGACAAGGAGCTCACATGCAGGTGCCAATTTTGTGCACACCTGAACTGATACAAGAGGAATCCCACCTCCTGTGGGTTTGTAGCAGACATGAGAGGAAGTTGAGTCACCTTCCAGCCCACATAGAAACCCAGGATAAGATGCCTCAACTGACTGAGCTGCATCACTTCTCTCAGCAGTATGTGTAAAGAAGATCCCTGCCTAGCACTGCCGGGGTGTCCACCCTAGTGATGGGACAAGAAAAGGTGATTATAGGACCTAACTCTGTCTCTGATAAGATAAATGACACAGCAGGAAATAAGTCTTTCTCCCCAGCTGAGGGAGGGAACATGAGTCATTCCATCAGCCTGTTTAACAGCAGGTTCCCTTGCAGCCCCAGGGACACCTCCTGGGAGCCCAGAGGAGGCAGAGAAAGTGCTGCCCTGGGATGATCCTCTGCTGCTGAGCTGGGCTGGGCTCCTGGGATGGAGGGAGCTCATGGCAAGGGGGCAGCACTGCAGGGAGACAGCTCTGCCCAGGAGCAGCTCCTCTGCAAAGCGCAGCAGGGCTGAGGGCACTGCCTGCAGGCAGCGAGGGGAGAGGAGCGAGGCAGAGAGAGAAGGCAGCGTGGAGTGGGAGGAGAGCTGAGTGTTCACTGTGGGAGAAATGTTCACAGCCCTTAACACGGTAGGTCTCTGGCTGCAGGGCAACACAGCTGCAGTTCCTGGAAAGATCTCCTAAAGCTGGCACATAACCACAGCTTATGGAATCGGTCAGGAGGACTCTTACAGTTTCTGCAGCAGAGGAGGAGGATGTGTTCCAAAGCAGGGCTTCCCTGCTGCACCATGAGAGGGACAGTGCATGAGGTTTCCTTCTCCCAGGGATGGCTGCAGGGGTGTGAAGGTGGGTGTGGAGCCATGGGTGGCCAGGGCTGTCCTTCACAGCAGGGTCCTTGCACCGCAGGGGGCTGTGTGCCAGGGCAAGGGACTCTGCTGCCTGCCAGGGTCAGCACTCAGCCTGCCCGGGGAACTCCCCATGACACTGCAGGGAGAAGCTGTGGGTAGAGGAAATGTCCCCTGGCAGGGCAGGGTCCTTCTGCTCTTGAGAGGGTGCTGTATGGGTCAGGGCTGCTCACAGCTCCAGATAATTTCTAAGGCATTTCCAAGGAGACTTTGAAGGATGACATCAAAGCCACAATTTTCCTGAAAGGGAAGGTAACCGTGCTTTCAGTTTTTTGGTCTGGCTGGGCAGTGGGAAATGGGAATTTATTTCATCACTCTGGAGAAGGCACTGAGACACCTGTTCTGGTTAGATCATTTCTGAGCTGCTCCTTAGACCCTGCACACACACAGAGATGCCTCTGAGCAGTGCCCTGCTGCCAAGAGGCGCCTGCAGGGCAGAGCTGAGCACACAGCGGGTTGGATGGAGTCTGTGAGCACTGGCAGGGAGGAGACGTGGGGACAGAGAAACAGCTCCTGTCAGGGACAGCTTCAGGCAGCAGAGATGGGCAGGGAGTGAGAGGGGAGCTGCTCCCAGAAATGCTGGGGGAAGGGGTATCTGGGCACCTCCCTGCATGCCATGCCATCCAGACCCCTTCCTTGGAGCAAGCCCCTGGTCTCCTCTCCCGCACAGCAGAGCACTAGGAAAAATAGCATAGATTTTTTTCAGAGTAGTCTAACCTAAATATTTTACTGCCTTTTCTTCCATGGACAGTGCTGATGCCCAGCAGGACCAGATGTCCAATGGCAGCTCCACCACCGAATTCCTCCTCCTCGCATTTGCAGACACGAGGGAGCTGCAGCTCTTGCACTTCTGGCTCTTCCTGGGCATCTACCTGGCTGCCCTCCTGGGCAATGGCCTCATCATCACCGCCGTAGCCTGCGACCACCGCCTCCACACCCCCATGTACTTCTTCCTCCTCAGCCTCGCCCTCCTTGACCTGGGCTCCATCTCCACCACTCTCCCCAAAGCCATGTCCAATTCCCTGTGGGACACCAGGGCCATCTCCTACCTGGGATGTGCTGCCCAGCTCTTTCTGTTAGTCTTTTTTATCTCAGCAGAATTGTATCTTCTCACTGTCATGGCCTATGACCGCTTTGTTGCCATCTGCAAACCCCTGCACTACAGGACACTGCTGGGCAGCAGAGCTTGTGTCCACATGGCAGCAGCTGCCTGGGGCAGTGGGTTTCTCCATGCTGTGCTGCACACTGCAAATACATTTTCACTACCACTCTGCAAGGGCAATGCCCTGGATCAGTTCTTCTGTGAAATCCCCCAGATCCTCAAGCTCTCCTGCTCAGACTCCTACCTCAGGAAAGATGGGCTTCTTGGGCTTAATGCCTGTTTAACTTTGGGGTGTTTTGTTTTCATTGTGGTGTCCTACGTGCAGATCTTCAGGGCCGTGGTGAGAATCCCCTCTGAGCAGGGACGGTACAAAGCCTTTTCCACGTGCCTCCCTCACCTGGCTGTGGTCTCCCTGTATGTCAGCACTGGCATGTTTGCCCACTTAAAGCCCCCCTCCATCTCCTCCCCATTCCTGGACCTGGTGGTGTCATTTCTGTACTCGGTGGTGCCTCCAGCAGTGAACCCCCTCATCTACAGCATGAGGAACCAGGAGCTCAAGGAAGCCCTGAGGAAACTGGCACAATGGACACTGTTTCACTGACAATAACCTGCCTCCCGTTCTCTGCACATTTCCCAGAGTTTATCTTGGGCCAGCAGTCTGCTGTTTTCCCTTCTGATAATCCTACTTCTAGATAATTTTCTAGGTTTATACTGCTTCTCTTGAGGCTTGATCCTATTGTGTGTGACCCTTGCACAACACTGTGTCAGATGTGACCTGTCCACATGCAGCTCTTCAATAAAAGGGCATCTCCAAGGTCCAGTGCCTGAAGGCTGAGCTCTTTCTCCAAAGCTGCTGCCAAGAAAATGTCCAAGGAATTGCTCTTTCAAAGAGTCTTTTCTCCTTGTGTTCTCCCTGTGATTGGGGTTAAGCTCATGGTACAATTGTGTTCCATTGGACTGAAAGTTCTGGATTTCAAAGCTCTCTTCTTCGTGTCCAATGGCACTGGAGATGGTGCATGGGCTCCCAGTTACCTTCTTGGGCTGCTTCACATATTACAGGTTGGATGGCAGATAGTAGTCTCTCTGGAAAGGAATTTGGATGGGCTCAGAGAGGATGGGGACTTACCACGTGCCCTTGAGACACACAAGGCGAATCACCCTCAGAGGTGAAGTTCCCCAAAAGCAAAACACTAAATTGAGGCATGCACAAAAAAGGACTCTGCCATGGGAGTCAGTGGGAACCCAGCAGGCAGAGGGACGGGAGACTGGAGAGATGCGGGAGCTGCCTGAGGAGCCCCAGGACTCTCATGCTGTCCTGGGCAGTGGGGCTGATGGGGCAGAGAAGTGGGTAAATGCAGTCGGAGTTACTGTTATTGTAGGGGATAACCTACATTATGAATGCAGCAGAGCTAGAGATTGACTGGCCTCTATTTCCTCGTGCCCTTGGGGCCAGCATCAGCCCTGGGGCTGGTGGGGAGGCTGTATCCCTCTCTGCCCCCCAGGAGCTGCTGTGCCCTTCAGAGGGCTGGGGCTGTGGTTGAGTGCCCAGAGCTCTGCAGCACCCTGCAGTGGACACTGCCGTGGGGTGAGGGAGGTGGAGAGAACTGGGGAGGGGCTGGGCTGGGCCTGAAAAGGCCTGGAAGAGGAAATGCTGCCGTAGAGCTAATGTGTGTGAGTGTGCAGGGTGGGGGCACCCAGCAGGCTGCTCAAGGTGCAGAGCCAGGCGTCATGGTGAAGGAAGCAAGGCACCGAAGGTGCAGAAGAGAGGGGCCCGGTCTGTGCCATGTTCCCTTGACATCCCGAGGAAGCTGCCTCTGGGAAATTGTCCCAGACCGGTCCCACACACCAGCCATTTCCATCTCTGCCGTAGGTCATGGGTCAGGGTAAAGACAGGGAGATCACTCGCTGATTACTGTCACAGGCAGAGAAGACATGACATTTATTGCCAATTAAAAGAATTTGGATAGTGAGAAATGATAACAAACATATTAAAGACCACTGCCCCACCCCACTCCTTTTTCCCAGGCTCAGATTACTCCTTCATTCCCAATTCTTCTACCCACCGCAACCTTGAGAGGTGCAGGATGGGTGGGAAATGGGGGGTTTCCGTCAGTACAGAACAGTGCATCTCTGTCACTCCTTCTTCCCCATAGTTCTCCCCTGCTCCAGCGTGGCTCCTCTCCACAGGATCCCCCTGTATTTGCAGTCAAGGCTATGTGTTGGTCACTTCTTTCGGTCTCACTTTTCTCCTTTATACTCACAGAATCACAGAAATGTTGAGGTTGGAAGGGACCTCTGGACTTTCCCTTTCCCTTTGGGAACCCATCTCAAATTAAAGTCCTGTTGAACTAAATTGATATCCTTCTATGATAAGGTCCCCTGCCTAGTGGATGACGGGAAGGTGGTGGATGTAGTTTTTCTGGATTTTAGTAAGGCTTTTGATACTGTCCCTCACAGCATCTTTCTGGACAAGGTATCCAGCTGTGTGATGAGCGGGTTCAGGGTGTGCTGGGTGAAGAACTGGCTGGAGGGCAGAGCTCAAACGGTTGTATTGAGTGGGGCTACATCTGGCTGGTGATGGGTCACGAGCGATGTTCCTCAGGGCTCAATCCTAGGGTCAGCTCTGTTCAATGTATTTGTCAACGATCTGGATGCAGGAGTTCAATGCACCATTAGCACGTTTTCTGATGATACCAAACTGGGAGGTGCTGTTGACCGTCTCGAGGGACAAGAGGCTTTGCAGAGGGATCTAAATAGATTGGAGCATTGGGCTATGATTAATGGGATGAAATTTAACAAGTCCAAATGCCGCATTCTGCACCTGGGATGGTGTAATACCGGGCACAAGTATAAATTGGGAGAGGAGTGGCTGGAGAGCAGCCCTGCAGAAAGGGATCTGGGGGTGCTGGTCGACAGCAGGCTCAATAGGAGCCAGCAGTGTGCCCAGGCAGCCAAGAGGGCAAACCTCATCCTGGGGGGCATCAAACACAGTATAACCAGCAGGTCAAGAGAGGGGATTGTCCTGCTGTATTCAGTGTTGGTGCGGCCTCCCCTTGAGTACTGTGTGCAGTTCTGGGCCCCACAATTTAAGGAGGATGTGAAGGTCCTTGACTGCATCCAGAGGAGGCCAACAAAGCTCTTGAAAAGGCTGGAAAGCATGTCCTCTGAGGAGCAGCTAAGGAGTTTGGGCTTGTCTAGTTTGGAGGAAAGGAGGCTGAGGGGTGACCTCATTGCTCTCTGCAGCTCCCTGAGGAGGGGAAGTGGAGACAGAGGTGGTGAGCTCTTCTCCTTGGTATCCAGTGATAGGACGCGTGGGAATGGTTCAACACTGCGCAAGGGGAGGTTTAGACTGGACATTAGGTGCATTTCTTTACCAAGAGGGTGTTCAAAGCCTGGAACAGGCTTCCTGGAGAGGTGGTCGATGCCCCAAGCCTGTCAGTGTTTAAGAGGCATTTGGACAATGCCCTTAATAACATGCTTTAACTTTCAGTCAGCCCTGAATTGGACAGGCAGTTGGACTAGATGATCATTGTAGGTCCCTTCCAATATTCTATTCTATTCTATTCTATTCTATTCTATTCTATTCTATTCTATTCTATTCTATTCACTTTGTGGCATTACTTCTTTCTCACACGGTTTTCCACTACGAAGAAAAGCTCCACCATGTCTGAAACCACCCTTCAAGCACTCTCAGGCTACTCCATCCGGAGTCTCCACACCAATGAGCCCAGGGCCCTCAGCCTCTATATACAGGTCATGTCCTTTGAGGCTTCCAAACCCCATCTTGTGAGACCTCTGGGCACCCTCCAAGGTGTTTGCAGATGACTACGTAGTGGTCATAGGCCAAGAAAGTTCGGGTGAGACTTTTTACCAGGACCTGTAGTGACAGCACAAGGGACAATGGCTTTAACCTGAAAAAGGGTAGATTTACATTGGATATAAGGAAGAAATTTTTTAGAACGAGGGTGTTGAGACAGTGGAACAGTTTGCCCAGAGAAGTTGTGGATGCCCCATCGCTGGAAGTGTTCAAGGTCAGGAACTTTGAGCAACCTGATCTAGTGAAAGATGTCCCTTGCCCACGGCACAGGGGTTTTGACTAGGTGACCTTTTAGGTCCCTTCCAACCCAAACAGTTCTATGATTCTTTGATTCTAATATCCCCAAGTCCTTCTCCACAGGGCTACAATACCTACATACACTATATAGGCATTTTAATCTGACCTAATCCCTAATGCTTCCATAAAAAAGGAAGAAGTGCCATTTCTAGGACATGAGTTGCCCTGTTTTCAGAGAAACGGTTGAAAACCCAAAAGGTAAAAAATTAATTCAAAGGGCGTTCTAACATATCTGCGTGAAAGATTCACCAAGTGGGTCAATGTGAGAGCCTCCTAGGATGACCTTGCCAACTGAGGGTGGGTGTTTCTTCCTTGGGGATCTGAAACTCAAGATGGGAAGCCAGAAAGCGCATTTGGGGACTGTGCGAGACTTGCCATGGGATGTCTAGGAAGGGACCAAAGGCAGGGAAAGGCTGGGATCAAGGTGGTTTGTGGAGGAACAAGTGTGGGAAAACAGAGAGAAACGGGGATGAAAGGAGCTGGTCATGTGTAAACAGGTGGCTGGTCAATACACTTCCCTGGCCATGCCCTGCAACTGATCACCGCAGCCTGTCCTGTGTTCTTAATACCTCCATTTCCAACTGCTTTCTGGGGCAAGGGAGCTCTCTGCTCTTGGTACGGATAGAGATCCAAGTGCCAGCCACTGGAGTGTGAACCATAAGTCACAGGGGCTTATGTTCCTTGGGGGGCCAGCAACTGCAGAGACTGGTGTGTGTGCATGTCACGCTGGTGTGTATGTCGGTGGGCGGAACCACTAGCGAACATCAAACTACAACAACCAATGAGTAGAAGAGGCCTGGGAGCCAGGTATTTTTGAGATCCTAAGTCTGGACTGGACAACAGAGAGCCCAGAGGGTCTGCAAGTTGGCTACTAGAGGAAGAATGTGGCCCAAACCCAGTCCTGGAGAAAGTGTAGGGTCTTGGGGGTCTGACACCAAGATAATGCCACAGGTCCTAACCCGGAGGGGAAGTTGTCCTTTATGTGTGTCCTGGTTTCGGCTGGGATAGAGTTAATTTTCATCCTAGTAGCTGGTACAGTGCTGTGTTTTGGATTTCGGATGAGAATAATGTCGATAACTCACTGATGTTTTAGTTGTTGCTACGTAGTGCTTACACTAGTCAAGGACTTTTCAGCTTCTCACACCCTGCCAGCGAGAAGCTGGGAGGTGGGACAGCTGACCCAAATTGGCCAAAGGGATATTCTATACCGTGTGATGTCACGCTCAGTATACAAACTGGGGAGGGTTAGCCGGGGGAGGGGTGACCGCTGCTCGGGGACTGGCTGGGCATCGGTCGGCGGGTGGTGAGCAACTGCATTGTGCAGCACTTATTTTGTATATTTTTTTATCATTGTTATTGTTATTATCCCTTCCTTTTCTGTCCTATTAAACTGTCTTTATCTCAATCCACAAATTTTACTTTTTTTTTTTTCCTCCGATTCTCTCCCACATCCCACTGCAGGGGTAGTGCCCGAACGTCTGCGTGGTGTTTAGCTGCCTGCTGGGTTAAACCACAACATACTGGCATCAGAGAAGTGGCCAAAATACTGCCTGTTTGCTTCCTTTAATTTTGGAAGCTGTGTGCTCTGTGAGCCAATCCCTACTGCAAGCCCCAAAGTGTCTGGATCTTTACAGCAAAGTGAGGAGAAAAATTAATTATTTGGCTTGCAGGTCTCAGCCTTGAAGTAATGGTGTAGGCCTGCTGAGCCACCTTGCACGGGCCTGACTCCCAGGAAGGAGAAGGCAATAATACTACGTTCCAATTCGATCTTGACTGCTGTGAATCGATGTGAGCGCTCTGTCCCTTCACTCTACTTGAGCTGCTAACTCCATCAAGCTCTGGCTGCTGGTTACAGATGACTTGGTGGGGATAATTACACTAATAAGACTGTCAGGCTCTGAAGGGACGTGGCACAACTTCAGAAATGTTTGAAAGCCTTCTGAATAGGAGACATTGGAGTCCAACCCCAAAGCAAGTCCATGAGCTGTGACCACTTTTCTCCAAGTTTGGCAAATTGTTTTAAGCAAAGGTACTTGCTGGACTGGAGTCTGAGCTGCCCCATGGAGATGGGTAAGGGAAAGCTAAAGGGAAATAACCAGCATCTTCATGCCTGCTCTCCTGTTTGTATTTGGGGATGCTCAGAAGCCTGGATTTTAGGCTTCCTACATTTCATATGGATTGCTAGTGGGGTTCATTGACAAAGCTTTAAACTAGACTGGAAGTGGGGGAGGGGGTTAATATCAGGCTTGCCCGTGACAAGCTGTGGGAAGGCATGCCAAAGTTAGAGGGATGGGGTGCTAGCGAGGAACCTCAGCCTGTTGATCTGAGATGTGCTGGGTACACTGCAACACATTTGAAGTCTCACAGAGATGAGCCAGGGGCTCCTGAGGTAATAGGAGCCAACAGGGCAACACCAGTGAAATACTTCAAAGGAATTAAGGGGTGTTCCTCTAAGAAGGTGACACAGCCGACAGCCCAGCTGAAGTGCCTCTACACCAATGCACGCAGCATGGGCAACAAACAGGAGGAGTTGGAAGCCACCGTGCGGCTAGAAAGCTACGGCCTAGTTGCCATTACTGAAACTTGGTGGGATGAATTCCACCACTGGAGTGCAGCTATCAATGGCTACAGGCTGTTCAGAAGGGACAGGCGAGGAAGGAGGGGTGGAAGGGTTGCCCTCTACATCAAGAAATGGATAGGTTGTGAAGAGCTGTCTCTGAAGAATAGCCATGAGCAGGTTGAAAGCTTACAGGTAAAAATTAGAGACCGAGGCAACAAAGGGAACCTTGTGGTTGGTGTTTACTACAGGCCGCCCAATCAAGGGGAACCTATTGACGAAGCCTTCTTATTCCAGCTACAGGATGCACCTCATTCACAGGCTCTCGTCCTGCTGGGTGACTTCAACCACCCTGACATCTGCTGGAAAAGTAGCACGGTGAGCTGTAGGCAATCCAGGAGACTCCTGAAGTGCATTGAGAAATACTTCTTAAGCCATGTAATAGACAGCCGTACCAGAGGGGATGTGATACTGGACCTGATGGTCACCAACGCAAGTGAGCTAATTCGTGATGTCAAGATTGGAAGCAGCCTGGGCTGCAGTGATCATGCACTGGTGGAGTTGGCAGTCCTGAGGGATATGGGTCAGGCAAAGAGTAAAGTCAGGACCCTGAATTTTAGGAAAGCAAATTCCCAGCTGTTCAAGGAGTTAGTCAATGGGACCCCCTGGGAAACTGCCCTCAGGGACAAGGGAGCAGAACAGAGCTGGCAGATCTTTAAGGATGCTTTCCACAGAGCACAAGAGCTCTCGATCCCCAGGTGCAAAAAATCAGGAAAGGAAGGCAAGAGACCAGCATGGATAAGTCAAGACCTGCTTGACTTCGGTCAAATGAAAGGGCAAGAAGGAAATGCACAGGCAGTGGAAGCAGGGACAGGTATCCTGGGAAGGGTATAGGGACGTTGCCCCGTTGTGTAGGGATGGGGTCAGGAAGGCCAAGGCGCGGCTGGAGCTGAACTTGGCAAGTGACACAAAGAATAATAAGAAGGGCTTCTATAGGTGTGTCAGCCAGAAAAGGAAGGTCAAAGAAAGCGTACCCTCCCTGATGAGCAAGACTGGCAAACTGGTAACATTGGCTGAGGAGAAGGCTGAGGTACACAACAACTTTTTTGCCCCAGTCTTCACTGGCAACCTCTCTTCCCACACCTCTCGAGTGGATGGACCTCAAGACAGGGACTGGGGGAGAAAAGTCCCTCCCACTGTAGAAGATCCTTCCTCTCTAAATTGGAGACATATGGATTTGGTGGATAGACTCTTTGGTGGATGAGGAATTGGTTGGATGGTCGCATCCAGAGAGTAGGGGTCAGCAGCTCAATGTCCGGATGGAGATTGGTGATGAGTGGTGTCCCTCAGGGATCCATCTTGGGACCGGTACTGTTTAATATCTTCATCAATGGCATAGACAGTGGGATCAAGTGCCCCCTCAGCAAGTTTGCAGACGACACCAAGCTGAGTGGTGCCCTGGACACTCCCGAGGGATGGGTTGCCATTCAGAAGGGCCTGGACAGGATCAAGAAGTGGGCCCATGTGAACCTCATGAGGTTTAACAAGGCCAAATGCAAGGTCCTGCACCTGGGTCAGGGCAACCCCCGGTATCAATACAGGCTGGGAGATGAAGGGATTGAGAGCAGCCCTGCCGAGAAGGGCTTGGGGGTACTGGTGGATGAAAAGCTGGATGTGAGCCAGCAATGTGTGCTCGCAGCCCAGAATGCCAATTGTATCCTCGGCTGCATCCAAAGAAGTGTAGCCAGCAGGTCGAGGGAGGTGATTTTGCCCCTCTACTCTGCTCTGGTGAGACCCCCCTGCAGTACTGCGTCCAGCTCTGGAGTCCTCTGCACAGGAAAGACACGGAGCTGTTGGAGCAGGTCCAGAAGAGGGTCACAAAATTGATCAGGGGGATGGAACACCTCTCCTATGAAGAAAGGCTGAGAGAGTTGGGGTTGTTCAGCCTGGAGAAGAGAAGGCTTCGGGGAGACCTTGTTGTGTGCTTTCAATACTTAAAGGGGGCTTATAAGTAAAATGGGGACAGACTTCTTAGTAGGACCTGTAGAGATAGGACAAGGGGTAATGGTTTTAAACTAAAGGAGAGTAGATTCAGACTAGATCTAAGGAAGAACTTTTTTACGGTGAGGGTGGTGAAACCTGGTGAAACAGGTTGCCCAGAGAGGTGGTGGATGCCCCATCCCTGGAAACATTCAAGGTCAGGTTGGATGGGGCTCTGAGCAACCCGATTTAGTTGAAGATGTCCTTGCCTACGGCAGTTGGGTAGGACTAGATGGCCTTTAAAGGTCCCTTCCAACCCAAACTATTCTATGATTCTATGATTCTATGAAGCCTGTCCCATTATTAAGTTTTCCTTATAAATCTGTTTCAGAATCATGCAACTAAGCAAAATTCTTGTAATGACCATATTTTAACTGATATTTCTGGTTGGAAATTACAAAATAATGTAGCTTTTCAAGCTGTTATTTTATGGTGTTATTAGTTATGAGGCAAGTTAATGTTTGCAATCTATACAGGATGTACCAAACATCTGTCTACTAACAAGGTATAGAAAAGTTTTAAAAAGAGTCCTCCAGTACAGCTCATGCTGCTTAATAGCCCAATACATCTGGTGCATGTAAAATTTATCACTGGTTCCTCGGGTAATCACAGAAGAGTTTGCTGCTGGTTTTACAGCCTCACTGTAAGACCGGTTGGCCCCTGGAAGCAATGTCTTCATTCAGATATAGGGAAGGAGAGAGAAGAGATTCAACAAAGAAACAAAGACCAGCCATGCTTCTTGCAGCATCTCAGTGCTCAAAAGGCAAGTAATTTTCAAAGCCCACAGACACCATGTGAATTGCTCAAACAGGCTGCCAGCCTTGCGCTTGCTATCTGCAGAGCGTTAATGTCATCATCTTCGCAATCGAAGGAAATCATGAGCTAACATTCCCTTGTCTCAAAGACAAAATCTTTGATGTAAAAAAGCCCAAGGAAAATTGTTTTAAAAGGTTATAGTTATAATTCTTAGAATCTTATACTGTGTTCTATATAAAGAGAGGTTAGGAGGTTTTCTTCCTGATTTCTTTCCAGTTGGATTAAAACCTAGTGTTGTCAAATACATAGAATAACTAACTTCCTCAGTCACACATCTTCCACATTAAAAACAGGGCAGAATAAGAACAATTTACCACATGCGAAGGATAAGAGATACTTGTAAAATCAAAAAGTTTGAACAGAAACTTGACAGAAAACTATTTAAAATATTTTCATTCACTTTTTGTCCAGTAAGTTCACCCTTCAAGTGTAGAGCAAAGGTCTCAAGCTACCAGTATAACACTGACGACCATCAGTCACTGCTTAGATGGTACTATTGAACCGAGAGCTGTTGAACATAGCCACAACTGCTTAACAGCGCAAAGTTGTGGTCACTTGAAACAGGTATCCGCACCTGAGTAAAGTACATCCCTGAAGAAAGAAAGGCCAACAACTTGCTCTCTACATGCTGTTAACACACTCGCTAGGATACCATCCTCATGAGGGAAATGGACTCTGTGTTTTGTAGGGTGCACATTCACATCTACATTCTGGGGGACTATTTCCAGGTTGCAAAACCTTTTAAGAGATTTAACCTAAAATTTCCCATGGGAGGCAGAGAGGGCACACGTTGGTTCAGTATAAAACTTGTCTGACTTGGGGCCATTACTCCATGTAAAGAAGCCAAAATGGTCCTGAAGCCTGATAAATTTACACTACAGTCTGATTTGTTTTGTCTGTTAAAAAACAAATTACTCTGAAGTTTAAATCAATCTCTCCATTGTCCTACAAAGCAGTTTTTAGATATACTTTTTGCTTGTGTTGTCTCATGGGTTAATGATTTTCCACTTAGCAGTAATCCCAAGCAAGACTACAATTAAAAGCTGCAGTGCAAGAACCTTGTTGTTAGAAAGCACTGGATATCAGTACGTGTCTCTGGTGAATGGCAAGATTTAATTGCTTAGCAACTACAAAGACAGTTCTTCCATTCTATATCATATTCCCCAATTTTTAAAGGACAGTTTCTCTTCAATTTTAGCTATTGTTCTATTATTCTTTTTTTTTTTAAAGTATTTACTTCCTGTAAGCAGTATGCAATACTCTTTGTTTTTGTTACACTACCATACCAAGAAGAACAGGCACTATTAATAGAGATATAAATATAAGTCCTAGCAATGAAAAATGATAATGGAGTTTAGAATAAAAGATCTGACTCGTCTTAAATGTCCTGCTGTATCCCTAGGGCAACTGATTTTCCTAAGTGAAGAGCATCCATAATGTCAAAGGACTTAAGTTGAAATTACAGATGCTCGCTACTTCTGAAAATCAGGCCCATCTTTTTAAGACCTTCTAACATGATTATCTTTGTAACATTAAAGATACGCAGTGAATTATCTCCTCTCTGGCAATAAAATACGTCAGTTCTGGCAATTAACTACCTCAGTGTGATGTTTACCACCACTGTCAGGAGCACGGGTGACCTTCTAAACCTGCTCACCCTAGCTACATCCTACAAGACAGTATTAAAAGGCTTTCCTATTACTTTGCCTTAAGCGTAGGAATGGAGGCATACATTTCGGCAAATTAGCAGCACACACAACTTCTGTGGCTTCCGGCAAAGCAGTTGACTCTACTAGTTGATCTGAAACACGGAACAAATGCTATTTTCAAAGAGCACCACTGAAACACACTGCACAGTGACCAGCTCCTCCTTCAGACCAATATCCGCCATGCTTTGTGTCTTCAAACGGCTTCAGTTATACCCCTGTTTTCCCCTAGACCTCTTCAAATAAAACCAGGGATAGGCAGTATCCCAGTTTTATATTTAGAAGCCTTTTTCACAAATACTGAAATAACCAGACTACCTTTTCATAGTTCCATACAATCATGGTTCCTTGCATCCCATGCCAGTGTCGCTGCAGAAGGCAGAGACCGCTCTGTATAAGCTGGCAGGACACAATCATAATCTTCCTACTCCACAAGCTTCGGTTTCTTCAGGCCCAGTCTTAGCTGCGCTAAAGAATTTTGAGTGAAAAACATGACCCACGTTACAAATAGAAAAACACCTATAAATTCTATCTTCATTCCTCAGTGCTTTCACAATGTTCATATTCAGAAGGTTTTTGTAGGACTTCAGAAAGTTTTTCCCTGCTGTAGTGAGGAAGGCAGAAAATTGAAGTTCAGCCTCTTTTTTAAGCTTCATTATCCTAGACATTGCTCTACAGTTGAATCACATGCTAAGCTTGGTGGGTGAATGTTCCCACTGCAAGACAGCCGCAGGCTCCTGGGCTTCCACTTTCCAGCCCAGACTGTGCAACACGCACACTCCTTCCCATTTTGAGTTGCATCCTTTTCATTACCCTAACCCTTCATCTCCTCCTGATCATGTGCTAAAATCTGTGGTCAAATCATTTCGCTGGAAGACCAACAGAAGATCTGCCTATGCCGCTCGTCAACTTTCCACTCTGGGTTGCGCAACACGCCTCACTCCTTCCCATGCTGAGCTCCTTATTCTTCATGATCCAAATGTCAGTCGTCCCAACACACAGTCAAAGCCTGGTAGGTGTATGTGGAAGATAGGACTGAGAGACAAACAGCAGGTCTGCAGCTTTCATTGCCAGCCCTCATCTTCCCAGTGTGGCTCGTACAACACAGGCCACTCCTCCATCTTCCAAACCTCTTACTTCTTATAGCCCTCACCCTCCACTGAGGCTTTCAGCAGTCCGGATGGAGTATTAATTATTTCTCATAGCATATCACTATGCCATCCTCAGAAGAAAAAGAGAGGATCTTCTGAAATTTGCCCTGCTGTCCTTGGGGATGAAAAGGAAAAAAAAGGCACCACAGAACAACATCGTTTGGAAAATATTCTGCAAGGCCTTGCAGTCTAGCACATACCAACAGGTGGTGCAGGCATAGAGAGAACAGAACGGAAGAGGGACAAGAGAGAACATGCACCCAAACCTACGATGATCCCAGTCCCTTGGTTTCCAGCACAGGGTTTTGGAGGGGCTTTAATTTTTCCATCACTGTCAGTACCTCTAATCAGAAAATAAAAATTGAAGCTTGTCAGACATCTAGATTGGTCAGGAGGGGAAAAAAAAAATTAAAAAAATAAACCCCATCATTGTCAGATGCTTCCCAGTGAAGAACTTGGGACACTGACAACTGGCTGCAGCTTCCCCCTTTCTGCTTGAGGAAAACTGTCTTCATTGACCTAAGAACCAGGGGGGCAGTGGGACAGTGAGAATAACAGGAGATGTGTGTTGAAACTGTACTACTGAGACCCTTCCTATAATAACAATGCTAATATATTTTATTTTTCTTTACTGACTAGGCATGGACTAATAATAATTCCTGCATTAGACACCACATTTCAGACATACTAAAAAGAAATTCTTGACTTTACATTGAAGATCTGTTTCCTTTTGGCCATTAACAGGATTCTGAGCTGCAGTTCTGATTAACTGGCTGCAGCTTCCCCCTTTCAGCAGTTTATGCATAAATCACAAGTTTTCAGGGTGCTGAAAGACATTTTTATGCAAGCAATGAAACTACTTCATGCAGTTTTCAGTCATACAGAGAAGAAAGTGATTAAAAGTGTGTGATCTCCCCACAATATGCAATTTTCCTGAACAAGCTTTTACAACCTCTGGATGAAAGTTGTAAAATTATTAATTCAGCATTCCTAAACTTCCTATCTGTCACTTGGATTTCTGACAGCTTACAAATCCAGCCGAAGGTTCATTCACTCTGATCCCGACCCTGCAATGCTTCCCAGTCCCCTGCAAGCCCTCGCAGAAGCAGAGCAATGCTCTTGCTGTCTGGGGAACTGAGCCTTCCCTTTGCATTTCCCACCTTCCCAGAGCATAAAGACTTGCTGGGCACACTTGAAGGATGTGAGCTACAAGCAAGCAGCACCACAATAGCAGGTTTCTTCTTATGAAGAAGAGACTCAGCTGAAAGATGTTTAAGAATCTCAGTTTGACATGGCGAAGGAATATCGTCTTCTGGGCAGAGGACTAAGGATGCTGGCTGTGTCTCTCCAGCTATCACTAACACCCTTTGAGAAGTCGTCTTAAACTCTGATGTATTAATGATGAGAACAGCAGGTCAGAAAACATGTAATAAAAGCATTCAGATTAGCCAAGTGAAAAACACAGGGCATTTTTCTCAAGAGAAAAATCTGAATTCACGAAAACATGTAGTCTTAATAGTTTGATTGGTTTTCCAAGGTTTGCCTGCCTTTTTCCTGTGAGTTTTATCTCTTTCATAGAGGTGACATTCAAAATTTCTAAGACAAAATTAGGGTTTGCATGAGGGAAAAGTCACCATGATTGTTTTCTAATCTTGTTATATAAGATTAGAATATATATATGTGAGATATAGATCTCTCATATAAATGTACGGAAAAATGAAATACATTTATTTAAAAAAAAAAAAAACAACTGAGAGATACCTACATTTATTTTAAATTAATGCTTTAACTCAAAGCAACCATTTACATGCAGATTATCCACATACCAGCATTTCCTGCTTGTTTCACAATGTCCTCAAACATACAGCCCATTCTTTTTAACTCTCAGATGTCTCAGTGCTTCGCAAGGTCACAGGTAGAGCACAGTTCAGGCTAGCTTTGCTCATGGGAAACTCCAACGGTTTGTGCTGCCTGCATGCTGGTTCACATCCAGAAAGGGCCTGGAGACAAAGCTTGTGTTTGAGATGTATGCATGAGAAGGAAAAAAAGACTGTGTCATGTCACTACACCGCAGATTTTATATTTGTACAGATTAAATTCGCCCCAATGCCTAAAAACTGGTTGACTGATTCTTACCATGGTTGCCTTGCCAATAGCACAAATAGCGCCTTTCAGAGGAAAGCATCTCCTGCCATTGTGTGAGGTTAATGCACTCCCTGATTTTTTCGAAACCCTACATATAACTCAACAGCCTCCAGTCTGTCCTTTCAGGTTACCCAACAAAGTCAGGATTAAGACAATAACATCATCTCTCACCAGGACCAAAAGACTGAATAGTCTGAAAGGCTACGAAGAACCTGTGCTGTGGCTTGGAGCAACCAGGCACTATAGTGTAATTTCCTCCTGTCAGAGCTGTAGGATTGTAAATACGGAGAGAGATCGCGGTCAGTAGAGCTACTCCAAGAGGTCATTGCGTGAGAAATATGCCATCCGCAGCCTGGATATCTAGGTAACTAAGCTCTTGTTAGAGTCAATGGAGAAACGATGAATATGGTCTATGAGAATGGAAAAATGGTTCATCTGACTCAGGAGTCTGACTTGGGTGACACACAGTGGTGCCTACAGCCTCCGGATCACGAGGAAGCAGAAGGCAACTGCTCAGGCCTTAAGCCAGCACTGACAAGGTGATATCAGAATGCTTGCCTGTCCATTCCAGCTGTGCTCCCACTACGCCCAAGTTTGCTTCTTTTCTGATGCACTTACCATGTTAATCATTGCCTGATATAATATTACAGATGTCGTTACACAGGTGCTGTTGGCCTTGCAAAATGGGTTAAAATAAGTGTTAGGTTAGGGTTAGTTAAGATTCATGTTCAGGTTTAAATTAGAGCTAGTGTAGGCTGGTTTAGGGTTAGACTTCAATTAGGTTGGGGTTAGTGTTTGATTAGGGTAAGGGTAAGGTTTAAGGTTAAAGTTAGGGTTAGAGCTGAGGGTTATGATTCGGGTTGGGGTAGGGCTAGGGTCAGGCAACGGTTAGGATAATGTTTAAGATAAAGTCAGGGTTATGGTTAGTGTAGGGTTAGGTTACGGTTAGGGTAGGGTTGGGTTAGCATTGATGGTTGGGGTTAGGATTAGGTTATGGTTAGGGTAGGGTTGAGTTAGGGTTTATTAGCTTGTGAAACTGGAGCAAGCTCTGTTCTTCACACACACACTCACACTGGCCCTAGGCAGAGTCCCGAGCAACGCGTGAGGGAAACGATCTCCTTTACCAGGCCCTGGGGGTCAGGGCTTGACCATGGATCTCCTTCTATGACCAGGTGACCCGCCTAGTGGATGAGGGAAAGGCTGTGGATGTGGTCTACCTGGACTTCAGTAAAGCCTTTGAAACCATCTCCCACAGCATTCTCCTAGAAAAGCTGGCGGCTCACGGCTTAGACAGGTGTACTCTGTGCTGGGTCAAAAACTGGCTGGACGGCCAGGCCCAGAGAGTTGTGGTGAATGGAGTTTGATCCAGTTGGCGGCCGGTCACGAGCGGTGTTCCCCAGGGCTCAGTTTTGGGGCCGGTCTTGTTCAATATCTTTATCAATGATCTGGATGAGGGAATTGAGTGCACCCTCATTAAGTCTGCAGACGACACCAAGTTGGGCGGGAGTGTTGATCTGCTCGAGGGTCGGAAGGCTCTGCAGAGGGACCTGGACAGGCTGGATCGATGGGCCCAGGCCAACTGTATGAGGTTCAACAAGGCCAAGTGCCGGGTCCTGCACTTTGGCCACAACAACCCCATGCAGCGCTACAGGCTTGGGGAAGAGTGGCTGGAAAGCTGCCTGGCGGAAAAGGACCTGGGGGTGCTGGTCGACAGCCGGCTGAACATGAGCCGGCAATGTGCCCAGGCGGCCAAGAAGGCCAATGGCATCCTGGCCTGTATCAGAAACAGTGTGGCCATCAGGAGTAGGGAAGTGATCGTGCCCCTGTACTCGGCACCGGTGAGGCCGCACCTCGAATACTGTGTTCAGTTTTGGGCCCCTCACTACAAGAAGGACGTTGAGGTGCTGGAGCATGTCCAGAGAAGGGCAACGAAGCTGGTGAAAGGTCTGGAGAACAAGTCTGATGAGGAGTGGCTGAGGGAACTGGGGTTGTTTAGCCTGGAGAAAAGGAGGCTGAGGGGAGACCTCATCGCTCTCTACAACTCCCTGAAAGGAGGTTGTAGTGAGGTGGGTGTCGGTCTCTTCTCCAAGTAACAAGCGATAGGACGAGAGGAAATGGCCTCAAGTTGCCCCAGGGGAGGTTTAGATTGGATGTGAGGAAAAATTTCTTTACGGAGAGAGTGGTTAAACATTGGACCAGGCTGCCCAGGGAAGTGGTTGAGTCACCATCCCTCTGCACGTATTTAAAAGACGTGCAGAGACATGGTTTAGTGGGCATGGTGGTGTTGGGTTGACGGTTGGACTCGATGATCTTAGAGGTCTTTTCCAACCTTAATGATTCTATGATTCTATGATTCTGGTGATAAACAAACATCAAGGGCTTACACGGCATCAGAGCCACCTCCTTTACCACCTGTAACCAGTGCCTTCAAGTTTTTGCTTAAAGAGCTGCGGGGGAGAGGTACCTTGACCAGTCTTTCCCTTCATCGCTTTGTCAGTGATAGCCCTCAGTGGAACCCCCAATGTCCTCAGAAACTTGGGGTTTGCTTCTGCCTTCCACTTCTCCAAGAGGCTTGTTCAACCTTGCAATATCTGCAGTTCAGCAACTTGTCACCAGAGGGATCACTGACATCCAAAAAGCCCAAACAAGCCAAGTCTCTGGGCATAATTTTCCTTAAGCCTTCAAGTCTTGTGTGGCTAATTTGAGATTTTTCAGGAGTGTAGCTAAACAGAGAAGGTTTCAGTAATAAATAAGAGTGGAACAGGATTTCTTCTTTTTATTTCAAGTATTCTTTATTTTTTGGCTTACAAGCATAAGTGATATCAGCCTTCTTCAATTCATCGTGATCCAGAGGGTCTCCTGATGAAGACTGAATATGTAGGAAAATGTGTAGAAGTAAGATCCTTTCTGTCAGACACCATATAGGCAATCTCCGTCCACCCACCTCACCCTACTCACCACATACCCTGCCGTTTCTAACATCACCACCTGGGACTTGCATCACATTTTCTCAGATCTAAGTTTTTCCACTAAAGGCTGTAGCTCAATGATTCAGCTGATTTACAGCATTTCCCACCTGCTTTCTTTGGAGAACCAGCTGCACACAGTCACAGAAGGATGTTTCTTACTTGACGAGAAAAAAAAAGAAAAAAAAAAAAGAAAGGAAGAAATAGTTCAGTAAAAAATAAAACACATTCCTCAGCTGTACATGAAGTCCAAGTTGCCTCTGCTGAAGTCCGCTTTCCACTGTGGTAACCTTAATGGAAAACTTTCAGTGAGACACATAGGAAAGGACAGGTAGAAACTCAGTTGAGGAACTGGCTGAAGAGACGAAAGGCAGACTGCTGAAAGACAGCAAGAAAAGGGGATAGAGTATCTCAGATCTATCTACACCTGCTCTTACTGAAGTCGGCAGTGGCCACACAGAATCTCTGTTTTTTTTCTTTAACTGTTCTTGAAGTAGTAACAGGTCCTCTTGGTGCCCTTGAACGGCTTGCAAAGGTCCACGCTAGCAAAGCTTTGGCTTTGGCTTTCCCTAAAACTATCCCTATTTCTAAATTCCTCTTTGAGTCTTTGCATCCACCTCGTGAATGCTTCCTTTTTCCTATGGAAATTCTTGATGAATTCCTTCTTTAGCCAAGCTGCTCTCCTGAAATGTCTGGTTGTTTTCTTGCTTATTGGTCTGGACAGTTCTTGTGCTTGGAAGATGCCTTCCTGGAAGACGACCTGTACTGAGCTCTGCTGACCTTGAGTGCTGCTGTCAATGGGATTCCCACCAAAAGTCCCCTGAAGAGGCGAAAATCTTCTCCCATTATTTCATTGTCACTACAGCCAAGGCTGACACTGGTTTTCACATCCCTGATCAGCAGTCCCTCTTTTGCAAGGACCATATTCAGGTGAGCATCACCTTGGTTGGCCTGGCACCTGTGCAAAGAAGTTGTCCCAGGAGACCCAGAAACCTGCTGGACAGTATGCACCCTGCTGTGCTCCCCTTCCAGTGAGTGTCAGGGTCATTTAAGTCCCTATAAGACCTGGGATCATTAATCTGGAGACTTCCATGGCTTGCTTAAATAAGCCTTTCTCCACTTCCTTACCCTGATTGCAGGTGCTTTGTCACCCACCAGGTTGTCACGCTAACAGGCCTCTCTTCTGACCCTCACCCACAAGGGCTCACCCTACCTGCTGCACGTCCCATAGAGGAGCTCCATACATACGATAAGCTCCTGCACATGGAAGGCATCCCCCTCCTGATCATTCCAGCCTGCCTCTCCTGAAAAGCCTGTATGCACCATGACAGCACCACTGTGAGCTGTCCCACCACCCCTCGCCATTTATGCCATCAATGTCAAGAGTCTGTAGTGGCACATGGGACTCCAGCTCCTCCTGTCTGTGCCCCAGGCTGAGGGCGTTGATGCACCACGTTTGGGTTGCAGCACCTCAGCTGTAGCACTGAGGTGGGGACAAGCTCAGACTTGTCAGACGCAAAGCCAGTACCAAGGGCCCAAGACCCAAGGAATGCAAATGCTTTGCTTGAGACCAGAGGCATGCTGGAGGGGATGACAGGTGACAATGTGAAGGCACCAAAAGAGGAAACCCTGCTCCCCACAAGGCCAGAAAACCCGGGCTGGGCTCTGTAGCCCTGCCACGAGAAGGCTTTGCTGTCTGTAGTGCCGCTGAAGCCCCTGAGGGCCTGTGGTGTAGGTGAAGCTGATCTTCAGGAAGGCAAGGTGCTGCTGAAAACGTCCTTGGTTTTGGACATGCTGTGATCCAGGAACACTGTGACAATCATTCACCTCTTTCTTGATTATATCATCAAGGGGCTGAGCAAAGGATTGTTGAAAGAAGAAGCAGCAGAGTTTGGAGAGGCCAAATAATTGGAGACCCCAGTGTGATGGGCTTCCTGTTCATGAACTGCTCTGCATCAGCAGGATGAACTTGGGTCAGACCTTGCCTCGCTACAGTGGTGGGATTCAGTCGCTAGCCAACAGAAACTGAATCTGCCTGAGATGCCACCTGCGCTTGCACAAAGGAACCAGAAATCTATCTCTAACGCTCTCTGGGGTGTTTGTCACGCACCTGCTCTGAACACGAATAGCTTTCCTGTAGGTCCTGTGCGGACCCTGCCAGCCACACACAGTTGTACTGGAGAGCCCTGGCATCTCATGTAGCACTACAGGCCTTTATTTGGCCAATGAGTAGCTGCCCTGAATTAGGTTAAGCAATAGGGGGATGTCCATGAGACAACTGTCATTACAGTTAATGGAATTCTAGTATGTAGAGCTGATGGAGAAAAGAAAGAGAGGGACTTAGCTCTGTTTGGTCAGCTGAACACCTCTGCAGGCTGCTGTGGACATAAGGAATAAGGAAAGTTTTAATTGTCTTAAATGTAAACATCTGCTGTCATTTCCATCTACCAAAGGAATTCCCCACCAGGCTCCAAGATGATGCCCCCAGCTGCTGTCCTCTCCTTCAGCATTGCTTCTTTAGAGCTTGCACCTATCTTGGACAAACTCTGGTGTCACCTCAAATGTCACCAGGTGTTCCCATCTGAACAACTCCCTCAATCAATGTTAATTAGCAAGGGAGCTGAGACAAACAGCTTACATGCAGCTGTCTATTTTGTGCACACGTGAACAGGAGCCTGAGGAATCCCACCTCCTGGTGGTTTGTGGCAGGCATGGGAGGGAGCTGAGTCCTCTTCTAGCCCCAGGACTATAAACCCAGGATGGGATGCTTCGAATGACTAGGCTGAATCCCTTCCCTCAGCAGGGGTAAAGGAGATCCCTCCCTGTCACTTCCTGGTTGTCCTGTCTAATGATGGGACATGAAAGGTGATTTTTGGATCTAACTCTTTCTCTGAGAGGAGAAATGGCACAGCTGGAAAGAAGCGTCTCTTCCCAGATGTGGGAGGGAGCATCAGTGATTCCTTCAGCTTGTTTCACAGCAGGTTCCCCTGGAGCCCCAGGGACACCTCCTGGGAGCCCAGAGGAGGCAGAGAAAGTGCTGCCCTGGGCTGGTCCTCTGCTGCTGAGCTGGGCTGGGCTCCTGGGATGGAGGGAGCTCATGGCAAGGGGGCAGCACTGCCGAGAGACAGCTCTGCCCAGGAGCAGCTCCTCTGCAAAGCGCAGCAGGGCTGAGGGCACTGCCTGCAGGCACTGAGGGGAGAGGAGTGAGACAGAGAGAGGTTAAAGACAGTCTGTGGTGGGAGGAAAGTTGAGAGCTCACTGGGGGAGAAATCTTCTCAGCCTGGCTGCAGGGCAATGTATCTGCAGTTTGTGGAAAGATCTCCTAAAGCTGGCACATCCCACAGCCTATGGGATCTATCACGAGGAATCTCACAGTTTCTCTATTGTGGAAGATGAGGATGTGCTGCAAAGCAGGGGCTTCCTGCTGCACCATCAGGGGGACAGGATATGACGGTTGCCTACTCCAGGAAATTGCTGCAGGGGTGTGAAGGTGGGTGTGCAGCCATGGGTGCCCAGGGCTGTCCTTCCGAGCAGGGTCCCTGCACCCCAGGGGGCTGTGTGCCAGGGCAAGGGACTCTGCTGCCTGCCAGGGTCAGCACTCAGCCTGCTCGGGGAACTCCCCACGGTTCTGCAGGGAGAAGCTGTGGGTGGAAGGAGCAACCCTCTGGCAGGGCAGAGTAGGGTCCTTCCGCTATCAAGAGGGTACTGTGTGGGTCAGGGCTTCTCACAGATCCTGATCCTCCTAGGGTATTTTCCAGGGCATGTTTCAATGGGAGGGTCAAGGGAGGGATTACTATAAAGCTCTCAAGCCACATGCCCAGTTCCCTGTGCAGAGCACAGGGGCTGACAGCAACTGCCCGACAATGTTGATGTCTGGGAGGTGGCGTGCACAGCTGGGTAAGGGTAACGCTGTCCTGAGTGCCCAGCTGCCTCTCCACTTCCCTTTCTCAGCTAGAACCTCACTCTGTTTTTCCTTGTTTCTCCACTTTTCTCCGTTATTGATGTTGTTACCTTGTTCTCTCAGTCAGGCTCTCTGGGATGGGACTTTTGGCTGCAGTCACACAGTGATCATGTGGGTCCTCCCAAGCAGGTGTGTCCATGGGAATGAGGTGTTCCAATTTTCCTCTAACCTGTCGGGCTGTGGGCAATGAATTTTGCGGGCCAGGGGAATGAGATCGTTTTCCCTTAATCAGATGCTATCGTTAGGACACTTGGCTATCTCCTTGGGGTGTCCTTCCAAGCTGTGAGCTGCCCTCCAGCATGCAAATCTTTCTCATAGCACCATTGTGTTATCTGAAAGCCCCAACGGAGGAGTGTAGAGATGCTATGCCTAACCAATGGGATGCTGTTGGGTTGGTGAAATAAGCCATGTTTGTCCTTGCCTAGAAGTGGGGTGTTGAGACCTTGGGAAATGGTGAGACATTTAGTGGTCTGCAGTGGATCCCTCAACTCTCAACAATGTCTGGTGGCTTTTCAGGATAACATGGGAGTGTGATAACTCACCATCTCAGAAAGGTGCAAGCCTGGGGTAGCTGGGAACATGATGGATGGACAGACCAGCTCCCTTCACTCTGTTCTAAGCCACAGGCAATCTCCTTGCCTCAAAGGACTCGCTCTGTTCTCACTGAGTGCAGCAGAAATGCTGAGGTTTCTGTCATCCAGAAAGACTCTCCATGGGAGATGGGAGGGGAGCTTTAAAAAAACCAGACTTCTCAAACGGCCTTTGCCATCCCCGTTCCTCAGCAATCTACCTGGCTGCCCTCCTGGGCAACAGCCTCATCATCACCTCCAGATCCTCAAGCTCTCCTGCTCAGACTCCTACCTCAGGGAAGTTTGGCTTCTTGTGGTTAGTGCCTGTGGTTAGTTTTGGGGTGTTTTGTTTTCATTGTGGTGTCCTACGTGCAGATCTTCAGGGCCGTGCTGAGGATCCCCTCTGAGCAGGGACGGCACAAAGCTTTTTCCACTTGACTCCCTCACCTGGCTGTGGTCTCCCTGTTTATCAGCACTGGCATAGTGCCTACCTGAAGCCTCCCTCCATCTCCTCCCCATCCCTGGACCTGGTGGTGTCATTTCTGCACTCGGTGGTGCCTCTGGCAGTGAACCCCCTCATCTACAGTGTGAGGAACCAGGAGGTCAAAGATGCCCTTAAGAAAGTGATTCCTTGGAAATTTTTTAATAGTGATAAAATTACCTCCTCTCTCCACAAATGACTCCCACAGTTTCTGATTCCACCTTTTTTTGTTTGGTATTCTTTATCATTATATTTATCCTTATTGCTGTTCTTATTGCCATTCATGGTTATTATGTTCCTACACAAATGTTTGCATTTCTATCACTACATCTGAGGCATGTACCTATTTTGTGTCACCTGCTGCCAGGGTAAAAGTGTGGCTAACAGTGGCTCAGAGCTGGCCTCTTTCACAGCATCTCTGTAATAAAATAGGATCTCCCCAGTGCAGTGCTTTCATGCCAGGCTCTTTCTCCAAAGAGGCCTGAGGAACTGCACCCCTGAAGTTCCTCTATGTGTTCAGGAGTAAAAAACTCATGCCTGTTCATGGCCTTTTCGAGACATAGGACTGGATTTGGAGTTACCAGTCGGGCTCTGGTGACAGGTAAGATAGTGAGTGTAACGGAGGGTGTCCTCATTTTGGCTGTGATAGAGTTAATTTTCTTCCTAGTAGCTGGTATAGTGCTGTGGTTTGGATTTGGCATGAGAGTAATGTGATAACACACTGATGTCTTATTTGTTGCTAAGCAGTGTTTATGCTAAGCGAAGGACTTTTCAGCTTCCCATACTCTGCCAGTGAGGAGGTGCACAAGAAGCTGGGAGGGAGTATAGCTAGGACAGCTGATGCAAAATGCCAAAGGGATATTCCATACCATATGACCTCATGCTCAGTATATAAGCTGGGAGGAGTTGGCCGGGGGGCAGTGATCACAGCTCAGGGACTGACTGGGCATCAGTCAGCAGGCTGTGAGCATTTGCATCACCTCTTGTTTTTTGTTCTTCCTTGCTTTTGTTCCTTTCTCTCTCTCTCTCTCTCTCGTTGTTTTACTTTCCATTACAATTTATTGTTGTTGTTGTTGTTATTATTATAATACTGTTATTTCACCTATTAAACTGTTCTCACCTCAACCCATGAATTTTCTTATTTTTGCTCTTCCGATTCTCTCCCACCATCGTGCCAGGACGGGAAGGGTGAGCGAGTGGCTGTGTGGTGCTTAGTTGCTGATGGGTTAAAACACAACAGGGACACTCCCAGAGATTTCCCATGGGTGACACTGAAGACACCCACCGTCTAAGACTCTGGAGCTGCCTGGAGAGCACAGTGGTTCTCCAGGGTCAGCATGTTCCTAGGGTTGTGTTGGGATGGAAGAGGTTGGCAAAGATGGGGATTGGGGCCTTAAGTCCAGGACATGTGCAGACCTCCTCTGGGCACTCTCCAGTCCCTCCCCATCTGCCTAGAGCAGGAATTCCCACAGAGGGACACACTAGTGCAGGTGTGGCCACACCATGGCCCACTGGAGGGGGATGAAAACTCAAGATGTTTGGGTGGCCATGCTCCTCCTAATACATCCCCCTGTGCAGCTGGCCTTGCTCATGGTGAGCATACGGTGTCCTTCATAGTGCCCAGGCCATTCTCCTCAGGGTCACTGCTCAGCTGGTCAGGTTCCCTGATATATGGGCTGTTATTCTGTCCCCCCGATGCAGGACTGGCCAATTCTCCTTGGAAAACTTCAGAAGTTTTTGTTGGCTGAATCCCAGAGATTCTCAAGGTCCCCCTGGACTGAAGATCCATTTTGTCAGCTCTTAATGTTTGCATGCAGACGGCTCACTGTGGTTGTGGTGAGCCATCACCACAAGGTAACAGCATAAGAGGTTGCAGGGCACTGCAGCTAATTAAAGGAGTTACTAGTTTTGTACTGACCAATGTAGGAACCAGAACAACGACCCTCTTAGAAACACTACACAAGGGCACAAAGCAAGCAAAGCCAGGGCCAGTGGGGAAAGAGCAGAGCTGAGCTGTTTGCAGAAGAAGTTATGAGGATGATTAAAGAGAAGAACTTGGGAGGGGGAAAGAGGGAAAAGGAAAAGCAGAAGTTCAGCTCAGGATATGATGATGCCGGTTTGGGGTAACCTGCCTGTCTGCCTTGAGTCAATGACTCAAGGGACAAAAAAGCCACACTTTTGAGTGGACCAAACTTACGTCTGCTTACTTCTGTGGCCCTGGGGAACCTGAGTGCTCTCTCTATCCTCATCAAGGGAAAACCCGTGGTAGAAGGAAATGCACAATCACCCATCCTGGAAGGGACCTTGGGAGGTCTCTAGGACAAGCCAAATCACAGTCTGTGGAGAAAGGGAAATGAGGGTTGGGCTGTTTGCATGCTCGGCTATGCTAGTGTAAGATGTATACCTATAGAGACGCACAGACAGGACGGATCCCTCCAGGAGCTGGTCTTAGACCCTCCATCTACCTAGGATCTGGCCTCCAGATTTCCTCATCTCGCCAGGTCCCCCATGCACAGAGAAGCACACACGCACACAAATGGCTCTCTCCAGCACAGAATTGCAGAACCGTTGAGGCTGGAAGGCAGCCACCTTCCCCCTTCTCTGTGCTTCCTCTTCATGCTTGACGTTAGTTAGGAGGTTCTTTCTCATCCATGACAGACTCCTGCCACCTTGGTGTGGCTTCCTGCATGTTGGGGTGGACCATTCTGGATCAAGAAGAGGTGATCCTTGACCATCAAATAGCTCTCTGCAGAATCCACCTGGCCACAGACATCCCCTGCTCCAAGGTTATGAAAATTTCCCTCCCTAACTCTTATGCCAATCCGTCTTTAGAGTATGAAAATGTATTAACTTTCTAAAGACAGAGATATAGCTCACATTGTATACTGATTTATCATGCTTGAGTAAGCAAACTAAAGGACACCAGCTCATCGCAAGGACCAGAACAGCCCTGGCCTGGAAATAAGGACTTTGCTTCTCGGAATCTTAGAGCTGTCCATGAAGGATGAAAGATACCCCTGGACAACCAGGATAATGCCAGTATCCTAGTCCCTCTAACACATCTTTGAAGCTCTCCCAGTGTCTAGCAGCATAGATAAGTAACTATCAACCAACCAACTCCAGGGACGCCTGGATCAATAGACAAGCAGCGAGAATGCTGATGGCTGATGACGCTGCAGAAATACAGTTGCATTGGGAAGTGTTGCTATGATGGTAATCAGTACTGTGTGTGTTCATTAGTGATTAGTCAAATCATGTTGTGCCTGAATGCTTGAAAGTGTAAGAACCCTTTGTAAAAGTACATTTGAGGTACCCCAATTTCGATCGGACACCTCATGCGCATGAATGGACACTTACCCTTGTAATTCTGTACTTTGTGTCCTAGCCTCTCTCCTCCATCAGCACGGGTCAGTTGCAGATATTCATAACACAAGTGACTGATTGCCACTGCGCTGTGGCGAGGTCTCTCCCTTCTCCATGCAGTAGATGTAGGGCAGTCCTACAGGACTGCAGCAGGAACACAAGGCACATCACACCGGGGTCTCCACTCATGTGCCTACACTCTCAGACTGCTGGTTTTTCTCTTCCCCAACCTTTACTCACCCCCTTGATAAGACAGTCAAAGAACAGACAAACAGTTTTCATAGGGGGCCTGTCAGCACCACCTTGTCGTTCATGGAGATCCCCTTCACCTTTGTCAAAGGCCCTCAGGGGCAGCAGAGTCACCACCGACAAAAAACCTGTGCCATGCCAGGGCTGCTCTTCCCAGCTCTGTTTCTCTGTGGCCTTGGGGACAGCAGGAGTTGCTCACTCTCTTGGCATTCCAGTTGAGCTTTAAGTTTCCAGATGCCATCCACTCAGCCATGTCTCTGCTGTGAAGCAAAGCCTTTGCACACAGAAGGGCTTCGATGCTTGGTACTAGGTGTCCTTTAAGACAAGTCAGAGCTTGGCCTGGAGCTACACCTGAGGTGCACAGCCCAGATGTGCACCGATGCCCTCAGCCAGGGCAACAGACAAGTGGAGCGAGAGCCTGTGCTTTTTGACATCGATAGAGTAACAGCCAAGGCGCAGTGAGACAAGGCACACAGCTTGGAGTGCTGCAATGGATAGGTATTGGCTTTTCAGGAGAGACAGGCTGGAAGGATCAGGAGTGGGGTTCCCTGAAAGTGAAGACTTTAACTGGATGTATGGAGCTCCTCTGTGGGGGCGGGTGAAGAGTTTGGTGATCCCTTGTGAGGGAGGGTCAGAGGAGAGGCCAGTGAAAGTGGCCTCTCATGGTGGGAGATAAGGAACGCGCAGTCAGGATGACGAAGTGGGTATACTCTTTTCGAAGCATGCCAAGGAAGTCTCTGGCTGTAGAAGCCTGGGTCTCACTGGGGCCTGCAATGACCCTGGCATTTTCTGAAAGGGGAACACAGCAGCATGCACAGTGCACTACCAATACATGGTACAAAGGTGCTGAGAAAGTAAGACAATGCCACAGTGAGGCCACTCTCTATCAGCTTTGAAGGGTCATGGAGACTGGCGGGACTCCCTGACAGCTGGCAGAAAGTAAAGGTTGCACACATATTTCAGAAAGGTCCAGAGAATGAGCTGGGGAGCTGAAGGCTGCTTAGCTTCCCTTTAGATGAGGAACTGTTTGTCCTGGTTTCGGCAGGGATAGAGTTAGTTTCCTTCCTAGTAGCTGGTGCAGTGCTGTGTTTTGGATTTAGGGTGAGAACAATGTTGATAACACACCGATGTTTTAGTTGTTGCTAGGTAGTGTTTTCACTAGTCAAGGACTTTCCAGCTTCTACCGACTGAGCTAGGCTGGAGGGGCACAAGAAGCTGGGAGGGGGCACAGCCAGGACAGCTGACCCAAACTGGCCAACGGTATATTCCATACCATGCGACGTCATGCTCAGTATATAAAGCTGGGGGAAGAAGAAGGAAGGGGGGGACATTTTGGAGCGGTGGCGTTTGTCTTCCCAAGTAACCGTTACGCGTGAGGGAGCCCTGCTTTCCTGGAGATGGCTGAACACCTGCCTGCCTATGGGAAGTAGTGAATTAATTCCTTTGTTTTGCTTTGCTTGCGTGTGCGGCTTTTGCTTTCCCTATTAAACTGTCTTTATCTCAACCGACGAGTTTTCTCACTTTTACCCTTCCAATTCTCTTCCCCATACTACTGGGGGGGAAGTGAGCGAGCGGCTGCGTGGTGCTCAGTTGCCGACTGAGGTTAAACCATGACAGTGTCCCAGAGCATGTCCTCTTGGATTGCATTTCTGGGTGCCTGAAAGAGAAGGTGACTGGATGAACTCAGGGAATATGTAGGTCGGTGGTGGGCCATGGTGGTCGGTAGTCAGAGGGCTATGGTGTTGTCCTGGTTTTGGCAGGGATAGAGTTAATTTCCTTCCTAGTAGCTGGTACAGTGCTGTGCTTTGGATTTAGGATGAGAACAAAGTTGATAACGCACCGATGTTTTAGTTGTTGCTAGGTAATGCTTACCGTAGCCAAGGATTTTTCAGTTTTCCATGCTCTACCGACTGAAAAGGCTGGAGGTGCACAAGAAGCTGGGAGGGGCATAGCCAAACTGGCCAAAGGGACATTCCATACCATGGGACGTCATGCTCAGTACATAAACTGGGGAAAGCTGGCCGGGGCGGCCACTGCTCGGGGACTGGCTGGGCATCGGTCTGTGGGTGGTGAGCAATTGCACTGTGTATCACTTGCTTTGTGTATTGGTATTATTTTCATCATATTATTATAATTTTATTTCAATTATTAAACTGTTTTTATCTCAACCTATGAGTTTTTCTCACTTGTGCTTTTTTTTCCAATTCTCTCCCCCATCCCACCGGGGGTGGGGGGAATGAGCGAGCGGCTGCGTGGTGCTTAGTTGCCAACTGAGGTTAAACCACAACAGTCCTTTTTGGTGCCCAACGTGGGGCTTGAAGGGCTTGAGATAATAACAGATTAACCGGAGTGTATTAAGGAACTTATATCTGTTAATAGTGGTGGGTCACAATGTTAGTTTCTCTGTTCTCAATATTGATTTGTATAATCTGCATCGTGCTCTTTTTTTTTGCTGTATATGTTAAGGTTGTTGGTTTTTGCAGTTTGCTGTGGTCTGCAGTGATCAGTGATGTCTCGCTGGTGAGGTTTGTTTTTAGAACATTGACCTTGATGTTAGTGTGGTGTGTAGGTTTTGCAGTGAAGCCGTTACTGTACCACGGATACCATTTCGTGGAGACAACTAGCAATTACAGTAACTTTTCTGAGAGTTTTTTTACGGAGGAAATACAGAATGGCAGTGTCACTACCTTCTTCTATGATGTTTCCTCCTTCATTACAGTAACTTTTCAGTATTTTGAACAGCCTTGGTAGTTCTTGGGAATATTGTTTCAGTTTTGTCTAAAGTTGGTAAGCAATTTAAGAATATCATCCAGAGATCTGCCCCAAAGCCGAATAGTTATGAGTGGCAGGGTGTGTGGGACAAGATGGGCAAGTACCTAGGCCAGTGGGCACCCCCACACCCCCAGTGTTTTGGAACTTCACCCCTGAGCAAGTGCAGAATCCTGAAAAGTTAGTAGAATATTTGGACAAAGTATGCTGTCACCCTGGCAACTCCAGAGAGATGCAGATCACTGCAACATGCTGGGGCCTGGCCCATGCCTACTGAGCCCAACACCATTCAGTACCCTCAAAGGGAAGAGAAGGTCTCTGGATCAGACAGTAAAACGACACGCACTGCAGCCACTCAGACCCGGGCGACACGCCCTGCAGCCACTCCAACCCCAGCGACACGCCGTGCAGCCACTCAGACCCCGGCCACACGCTCTGCAACCACTCCAACCCCAGCAGCATGCTCTGCAGCTACTCAGACTCCAGCCACAGGCCCTGCGGCCACTCAGACCCCGGCGACAGGCCCTGTGGCCACTCAGACCCCGGCCACACACTCTGTGACCTCTCCGACCCCAGCAACATGCTCTGCAGCCAATCTAATCAGACTCCAGCAACAGGCCCTGTGGCCACTCAGACCCTGGTGATAGGCCCTGCAGCCACTCCGACCCCGGTGACAAGCACTGTGGCTACTCAGACTCCAGCAACAAGCCCTGCGGCTACTCAGACTCCAGCAACAGGCCCTGTGGCCACTCCAACCACGGCGACAGGCCCTGTGGCCACTCTGACCCCAGTGACAAGCACTGCGGCTCCTCAGACTCCGGCAACAGGCCCTACGGCTCCTCAGACTCCGGCAACAGGCCCTGTGGCCAGGAAGGAAGATGTCATATGTCGCCTAAGCAAGTGGACCACCATGGAGAAGGGTATCCAGTTTCTGAGAGAATTAGCTCTGCTGGAGTGATTTACGATGACCTGAACAATGAACAACTATCTAAAGATCCGGATGAAATCAAGTGCACACAGGGACGGTGGCAGTGTAAAACCGAGTGTACCCGCCATTTCAGCGAAGCTACCGAGGCGAAGGGCTCCGGAGCGGAGGATCGCGCCGGGGGACCCCTCCTGAAGCGGCAAAACCATGGCAAAACCCACAAAGAGCAAAAGCACAGGGAGTGAGAGGGTGCCCCAGCCCCCCTCCCGGAGCCGGAGGAGGGAGCTCCTGACGAGTGGCAGCTCTGACTCAGCATGGGCGGGGCTAAGAGGGACCGCGGCCAAACCCCCCTCACTTACAAGAGCAGCCCCCAGGGAGCACGAGCGACCCGGAGCGCGGCGAACAGGGCGGGCAAACAGGACGTGGCGCATCAGAAGGGTGTGGCATGGTAGTTTGCGCAGCAGTACGTGTAGGCAGGGCGTGAAAGCAAGGCGAGTGGGCAGGGCGCAGCCCCCCCCCCCTCCTGGCTCTAGAGACCAACTCAACTATTAGTTGTCGTCCTCCAAGAAGTGGACCAGCTATGGTTTCCACTTGGCTGAAAGCCATCGCCAGAAGGAATGTGGCGACCCAGACAGAGCCCTCGCGCAAGCACGCAGCTGTCCAGGTCTGTGGCTGCAGGGAGTGCCTGAGCCTGTCCGCTTTACTGGCAGGCAGCGGAGACACCACCTGTGTGCAGTGTGACCAGGTGGATGATCTGCTCGCTCTGGTGGCAGAGCTGAAGGAGGAAGTGGAAAGGTTAGGGAGTATCCAGGAGTGTGAGAGGGAGATAGATTGGTGGAGCCGCACCCTACCATCCCTGAGGCAAGGGCAGCAGATGGAGGCTCCACGAGAAGCAGAGGATCCCCTGCCTTCTTGCCACCAGGTAGAAAGAGGGGACCTAAGCGATGGGGGGGAATGGAAACAGGTCCGTGCTCGGGGTGCCAGGCGAACCCCCACCCGGCCTCCCTCACCTTCCCGGTTGCCTTTACGCAACAGATATGGGGCCCTGGAACCTGAGGGCCAGGCAAACGAAGATTTGGACGAAGGTCCATCCAGGAGGTTGCCTAGGGGGAGGCAGTCAGCCCCACGCATTATGACTGCCTCTGCTAAGAAAAAAAGGAGGGTGATTGTCGTAGGCAATTCCCTTCTGAGGGGAACAGAAGGCCCAATATGCCAACCAGACCCATCCCACAGGGAAGTCTGCTGCCTCACTGGGGCCCGGGTCAGAGACATTGCGAGGAAGCTCCCTGGTCTTGTACGGCCTTCTGACTACTACCCGCTGTTGGTTATACAGGCCGGCAGTGATGAGGTTCCGGAGAGAAGTCCTGACGTGATCAAAAGGGACTTCAGGGCACTGGGGCGGCTGGTTGAAGGATCGGGAGCACAGGTTGTGTTTTCCTCAATCCCTACAGTGGCAGGGAAGAATACTGAAAGGAACAGGGAAACGCACCTGATCAACACGTGGCTCAGGCTGGTGCCATGGGAGGAATTTTAGCTTTTTTGATCATGGGGATGTTTACACGGCACCGGGCCTGCTGGCGACAGATGGAATTCAGATGGAGTATCACAGGGGGAAAAGGATCATGGCTCATGAATTGGCAGGGCTCATTGAGAGGGCTTTAAACTAGGTTTGAAGGGGGAAAGGGATAAAACCGGGCTCACTAGAGATGAGCCTAGGGGTGGCATGCCGATGCTGGGGGCGAAATCGATAGCCCGGCTCAAGTGCATGTACACCAATGCACGCAGCATGGGCGGCAAACAGGAGGAGCTGGAAGCCATGGTGCAGCGGGAGAGATATGACTTAGTCGCCATCACAGAAACATGGTGGGGTGACTCTCATGATTGGAGTGCTGCAATGGATGGCTACAGACTCTTCAGAAGGGACAGGCGAGGAAGGAGAGGTGGTGGGGTGGCCCTGTATGTTAGGGAATGTTTTGATTGTCTAGAGCTCAACGATTGTGATGATGATACAGTTGAGTGTTTATGGGTAAGGATGAGGGGGAAGGCCAACGAGGCAGATATCCTGCTGGGAGTCTGTTATAGACCACCCAACCAGGATGAAGAGGCGGATGAGGCGTTCTACAAGAGGCTGGCAGAAGTCTCACAATTGCTAGCCCTTGTTCTCGTGGGGGACTTCAACTTCCCGGACATCTGCTGGAAATACAACACGGCAGAGAGGAAGCAGTCTAGGAGGTTCCTGGAGTGTGTGGAAGACAACTTCCTGACGCAGCTGGTAAGTGAGCCTACCAGGGGAGGTGCCTCACTTGATCTACTGTTTACTAACAGAGAAGGACTGGTGGGAGATGTGGTGGTCGCAGGCCGTCTTGGGCTTAGCGACCGTGAAATGGTAGAATTCTCGATTCTCGGTGAAGTAAGGAGGGGGGCCAGCAAAACTGCAACCATGGACTTCCAGAGGGCGGACTTTGGCCTGTTCAGGACGCTGGTTGAGAGAGTCCCTTGGAAGACGGTCCTGAAGGGCAAAGGGATCCAGGAAGGCTGGACGACCTTCAAGAAGGAAGTCTTAAAGGCGCAGGAGCAGGCTGTCCCTGTATGCTGTAAAAAGAACGGGTGGGGAAGGCGACCGGCCTGGCTGAACGGGGAGCTCTTGCTGGGACTCAGGAGAAAAAGGAGAGTTTACCGCTTGTGGCAGAAGGGGCAGGCGACTCAAGAAGAGTACAGGGATCTCGTTAGGTCGTGCAGAGAGGAAATGAGAAAGGCAAAAGCCCAGCTGGAATGCAATCTGGCCGCTGTCGTTAAGGACAACAAAAGAAGTTTTTACAAATATATTAATGACAAGAAGAGAGCCAAGGAGACTCTCCATCCTTTATTGGATGCGGGGGGGAACATTGTCACCAAGGATGAGGAAAAGGCTGAGGTGCTCAATGACTTCTTTGCCTCAGTCTTTAACAGGCAGACCAGTTATCCTCAGGGTACTCGGCCTCCCGAGCTGGAAGACAGGGGCGAGCAGGATGAACCCCCCATAATCCAAGAGGAAGCAGTCAACGACCTGCTACACCACCTGGATGCTCACAAGTCTATGGGGCCGGATGGGATCCACCCGAGAGTGCTGAGGGAGCTGGCGGAGGAGCTTGCCAAGGCACTCTCCATAATCTATCAGCAGTACTGGTTAACGGGGGAGGTCCCGGACGACTGGAGGCTTGCCAACGTGACGCCCATCTACAAGAAGGGCCAGAAGGAGGATCCGGGGAACTACAGGCCTGTCAGCCTGACCTCGGTGCCGGGGAAGGTTATGGAGCGGTTCATCTTGAGGGCGCTCACAAGGCATGAGCGGGACAACCAGGGGATCAGGCACAGCCAGCACGGATTCATGAGAGGCAGGTCCTGCTTGACCAACCTGATCTCCTTCTATGACCACGTGACCCGCCCAGTGGGCGAGGGAAAGGCTGTGGATGTGGTCTACCTGGACTTGAGTAAGGCCTTTGACACCGTCTCCCACAGCATTCTCCTAGAGAAGCTGGCGGCTCACGGCTTAGACAGGTGTACTCTGCGCTGGGTCAAAAACTGGCTGGATGGGCGGGCCCAGAGAGCTGTGGTGAATGGAGTTCAATCCAGTTGGTGGCTGGTCACGAGCGGTGTTCCCCAGGGCTCAGTTTTGGGGCCGGTCTTGTTCAATATCTTTATCAATGATCTGGATGAGGGGATCGAGTGCACCCTCATTAAGTCTGCAGACGACACCAAGTTGGGCGGGAGTGTTGATCTGCTCGAGGGTCGGAAGGCTCTGCAGAGGGACCTGGACAGGCTGGGTCGATGGGCCCAGGCCAACTGTATGAAGTTCAACAAGGCCAAGTGCCGGGTCCTGCACTTTGGCCACAACAACCCCATGCAGCGCTACAGGCTTGGGGAAGAGTGGCTGGAAAGCTGCCTGGCGGAAAAGGACCTGGGGGTGCTGGTCGACAGCCGGCTGAACATGAGCCAGCGGTGTGCCCAGGCGGCCAAGAAGGCCAATGGCATCCTGGCCTGTATCAGAAATGGTGTGGCCAGCAGGAGTAGGGAAGTGATTGTGCCCCTGTACTCGGCACCAGTGAGGCCGCACCTCGAATACTGTGTTCAGTTTTGGGCCCCTCACTACAAGAAGGACGTCGAGGTGCTGGAGCGTGTCCAGAGAAGGGCAACGAAGCTGGTGAAGGGTCTAGAGAACAAGTCTTATGAGGAGCGGCTGAGGGAACTGCGGATGTTTAGCCTGGAGAAAAGGAGGCTGAGGGGAGACCTCATCGCTCTGTACAACTACCTGAGAGGAGGTTGTCACGAGGTGGGTGTCGGTCTCTTCTCTCAAGTAACAAGCGATAAGATGAGAGGAAATGGCCTCAAGTTGCCCGAGGGGAGGTTTAGATTGGATGTGAGGGAAAATTTCTTTACAGAGAGAGTGGTTAAACATTGGAACAGGCTGCCCGGGGATGTGGTTGAGTCACCATCCCTGGAGGTATTTAAAAGACGTGTTGATGAGGCCCTTAGGGACATGGTTTAGTGGGCATGGTGGTGTTGGGTCGACGGTTGGACTGGATGATCTTAGAGGTCTTTTCCAACCTTAATGATTCTATGATTCTATGATTCTATGACCCATGTGGCGGAAGTTTATAAGGAGTTCACCATCGTCATATGCCAATTCATTGGCAGTGATAACCTGGAAAGATGGAGAGGAACAAACAGTGGATGAATTGCCTAGTCAACTCCGGCAATATGAGGAAAATCTCTCTTCCTCCCTCGTCTCAGCTGTGGAGAAACTGTCCGAAAAACTGTCCGAAAAACTGTCCCGGGAATTTCAGCAACTCAAAGAGGATATGTCCTACCCCCAACCTGTGAGGACCAGTATCTCGGCTATTAGGAGTCAGCGTTCTTTTGCCCAAGAGAGAGAATATAAAGGGTACACACCACGGGGCACCCTATGGTTTTACCTGCGTGACCACGGAGAGGACATGAGGAAGTGGGATGGAAGGCCTACCGCAGCCCTAGGGGTACGGGTATGTGAATTGCAAAGGAAAACAATCACAGGAAGAGGTTCTTCCAGGAAAAATGCTGCTCCAGTTTCCAGCGGGCAGTTCCCAGGCAGAGTAGAAGGGCTGATCTTACTCCTGATCTTAATGAAGAAACTTCTGACTCGTATGTGCAAGAAGTGAGAAATGAGTACTGTGATGAGGATTAGAGAGGCCCTGCCTTCAGCCAGGCGGAGGAAAGGGATAACCGGGTTTACTGGACTGTGTGGATTCGGTGGTCTGGCACATCAGACCCACAGAAGTATAAGGTTCTTGTAGGCATCGGTGCACAGTGGACCCTAATGCCATCAAGCTATAAAGGGGCAGAACCCATCTGTATTTCTGGGGTGACAGGGGGATCCCAACAGCTAACTGTATTGGAAGCCGAAGTAAGTCTAACTGGGAATGGGTGGCAAAAGCACCCCATTGTGACTGGCCCAGATGCTCCGAGCATCCTTGGCATAGACTACCTAAGGAGAGGGTATTTCAAGGACCCAGAAGGGTACCGGTGGGCTTTTGGTATAGCTGCCTTGGAGACGGAGGGAATTAAACAGCTGTCCACCTTGCCTGGTCTCTCGGAGGACCCCTCTGTTGTGGGGTTGCTGAAGGTCGAAGACCAACAAGTGCCAATCGCTACCACCACTGTGCACCGGCGGCAATATCGCACCAACCGAGACTCCTTGATTCCCATTCATGAACTAATTCGTCGGCTGGAGAGCCAAGGAGTGATCAGCAAGACTCGTTCACCCTTTAACAGTCCCATATGGCCAGTGCGGAAGTCTAATGGAGAGCGGACACTAACAGTAGACTATTGTGGCCTAAATGAAGTCACGCCACCATTGAGTGCTGCTGTGCCAGACATGCTAGAACTTCAATACGAATTGGAGTCAAAAGCAGCCAAGTGGTACGCCACAGTTGATATTGCTAATGCGTTTTTCTCAATCCCTTTGGCAGCAGAGTGCAGGCCACAATTTGCTTTCACTTGGAGGGGCATCCAGTACACCTGGAACCGACTGCCCCAGGGGTGGAAACACAGCCCCACCATTTGCCATGGACTGATCCAGACTGCACTGGAACAGGGTGGAGCTCCAGAACACCTGCAATATATTGATGACATCATCGTGTAGGGCAACACAGCAGGAGAAGTTTTTGAAAAAGGGAAGGAAATAGTCCAAATCCTCCTGAAGGCTGGTTTTGCCATAAAACAAAGTAAGGTCAAGGGGCCTGCCCAAGAGATCCAATTTTTAGGGATAAAATGGCAAGATGGACGTCGTCAGATCCCCATGGATGTGATCAATAAAATAACAGCCATGTCTCCACCAACTAGCAAAAAGGAAACACAATCTTTCTTAGGCGTTGTGGGTTTTTGGAGAATGCATATTCCAAATTACAGTCTGATTGTAAACCCTCTCTATCAAGTGACCCAGAAGAAGAACGATTTCAAATGGGGCCCTGAGCAACGACAAGCTTTTGAACAAATTAAAGAGGAGATAGTTCATGCAGTAGCCCTGGGGCCAGTCCGGGCAGGACAAGATGTCAAAAATGTGCTCTACACCTCAGCCGGGGAGAACGGCCCTACCTGGAGCCTCTGGCAGAAAGCACGTGGGGAGACTCGAGGTCGACCCCTAGGGTTTTGGAGTCGGGGATACAGACGATCCGAGGCCCACTATACTCCAACTGAAAAAGAGATATTGGCAGCATATGAAGGGGTTCGAGCTGCTTCGGAAGTGATTGGCACTGAAGCACAGCTCCTCCTGGCACCCTGACTGCCGGTGCTGGGCTGGATGTTCAGAGGGAGGGTCCCCTGCACACATCATGCAACTGATGCTACGTGGAGTAAGTGGGTCGCACTAATCACACAACGGGCTCGAATAGGAAACCCCAGTCACCCAGGAATCCTGGAAGTGATCATGGATTGGCCAGAGGGCAGAGATTTTGGAATATCGCCAGAGGAGGAGGTTACGCATGCTGAGGAGGCTCCAATGTATAATGAACTACCAGAAAATGAGAAGCAATATGCCCTGTTCACTGATGGGTCCTGTCGTATTGGGGGGAAGCATCGGAGGTGGAAAGCTGCTGTATGGAGTCCTATACGACAAGTTGTAGAAACTGCTGAAGGAGAAGGTGAATCGAGCCAATTTGCAGAAGTAAAGGCCATCCAGCTGGCTTTAGACATTGCTGACCGAGAAAAGTGGCCAGTGCTCTATCTCTCTACTGACTCATGGATGGTGGCAAATGCCCTGTGGGGCTGGTTGCAGCAGTGGAAGCAGAGCAACTGGCAGCGCAGAGGCAAACCCATCTGGGCTGCCGCACTGTGGCAAGATATTGCTGTCTGGGTGGAGAACCTGGTTGTAAGAGTCCATCACGTAGATGATCACATACCCAAGAGCCGGGCCACTGAAGAACATCAGAACAACCAGCAGGTGGATCAGGCTGCTCAGATTGAAGTGGCTCAGGTGGATCTGGACTGGCAGCATAAGGGTGAATTATTTATAGCTCGGTGGGCCCATGACACCTCAGGTCACCAAGGAAGAGATGCAACATACAAATCTTTTAGAGGGATGGCCCACAGACTAAGGGAATGATATCTCTGTGTGTGTGTGTGTATATATATATATATATAAAAAGGGGTGGTGATTAATGAAAATGTACTGGAAAATACGAGACTTGAGCACGACGCAGATGGTATAGGATAAGGGGTGGATATTGTCCTGGTTTTGGCATGGATAGAGTTAATTTCCTTCCTAGTGGCTGGTACAGTGCTGTGTTTTGGATTTAGGATGAGAACAAAGTTGATAACACACCGATGTTTTAGTTGTTGCTAGGTAGTGCTTACACTAGCCAAGGACTTTTTAGTTTTCCATGCTCTACTGACTGAGAAGGCTGGAGGTGCACAAGAAGCTGGGAGGGGGCACAGCCAAACTGGCCAAAGGGACATTCCATACCGTGGGACGTCATGCTCAGTACATAAACTGGGGAAAGCTGGCCGGGGCGGGGGGGGGAGCTGCTGCTCGGGGACTGGCTGGGCATTGGTCGGCGGGTGGTGAGCAATTGTACTGTGCCTCACTTGCTTTGTGTATTATTATTATTATCATCATATTATTATTATAATTTTATTTCAATTATTAAACTGTTTTTATCTCAACCTACGAGTTTTTCTCACTTGTGCTTTTTTTTCCAACTCTGTCCCCAATCCCACTGGGTGGGGGGGAGTGAGCGAGCGGCTGCGTGGTGCTTAGTTGCCGACTGAGGTTAAACCACGACACACCTGTAACCAGTGCTTCTGACTTTCCGCTTCATCAGTCCCCAGGGACGGGAATCTTGTCTGATCATGCCCTCCACGGTCTCTCCAGTGATGGATATCAGTGGGACCTGCTAACACCCTCAGAAACTCCGAGTTTTGCTGCTGACTTTTACTTCTCTAGAGGCTTGTGCAATCTGCCAGGGTCTGCAGGATCTTGCCACTAGAGAGCTCATTAACATGCAAAATGCCCTAACAAGCCAAGTGTCTGTGCCTACTGTTCCTTAATTCCTCAGTTCTTATGTGGTTAACTAGAGAGATTTCAGAAGTCAATAGATTTCAATACTAAACAACAATAAGATAGGATTCCTTCTTTTTTTAATTTTTTTTTATTTTTCTTCATACACATTAAGTGATATCAACAATCTCCAGTCAAAATCAGTCCTGAACGTCTCTTAATGGAGCCTGAATAGTTAAGTCCAGACCCTTTATGTCACACACTCTATGGACAGTCTTTGTCCCAACCCCACCATTTCTCTCATCAGGCAACCAGGACTTAGAGCAGCCTGTTCAAACCTGAGCTTTCTCCACTGAAGTCTGTAGCTGCATGTTTCCGCTCCTTGGCACCAATTCCCACCTGCTTTACTTGGAAAAGGAGCTGACACAGAAGGATGTTTCTTAATTGCCAACAAAGGAAAACAAAGGAAGGCAGATTTCAATAAACTAAAGACATTCCTCAGCTGTTTGGTAAGTCCACATTACCACCACTGAAGCTCACTTTCTGTTCTGGATGGCCTTAGACTAACAGAGAACACATTGTTGTGTCAAGCACGGATCATCCCAAGACCCCCCAAAACACTCCCTGCCCCGGACCCTGTCCATATTCGCTCTTCGCACACAGTGAGTCACACGTTGAAGTCACAAGCTCCTTTGATTCCCAGAGGCAAGCAAAGAGGCAGAGGGAATGAAACGCTCTCTTTTGAATAGGTAAGGCTGCACTACTCCCAAAATGTCAGGGGTTCGGGAGCATCTTCAAGTAGACTCTGCAACACGTAGATCCCCTCATTTGTCATTTGCTGCCGGGTAAGTTCCATGTGACTCCATTGTAGGTGCAGACAGGGATGAGAGTGATCTGCTACAGTGTTGGGCACCTTGGGTGCAATTGCCCAGGCTTACCTTTCTAGTCAAAGAAAGTTGAAACACATGCAGGAAAGGCCTGGGTGTGAACAAGTGTTCAAGAAGTCTGCATTTTCACACCTTTGACGCTGGTCTGTAAAGTCTCATGAGTTTTGTCATAGGACATGGACACGGAGCAGCAAGCTCCTGACACTTTCTAACCTGCTTTGGAAATATAGATTTATGCAGCCATTTCCAAAACCATATTTCATCCCAACACTTTGCCGTGTTCAGAGGACATGTTTATCCTAATAACATGTTTATTCGAATACCTTTCACATTTACATCTCATATTTAAATGGAGCTGGGAGCAATGAAGTTTGGATAGGTTGGATAGATCCTCATTGTATCTCTTTGCAGTCAAGCAATGGCCTGCTAGTACTTCTCTCATATCGTCCCTTTTTTGGAGATGGCCAAATCATTATGGGGTTCTATAACTACATAACACCTGTCGTGGTTTAACCTCAGTCGGCAACTAAGCACCACGCAGCCGCTCGCTCACTCCCCCCCACCCCCGGTGGGATGGGGGAGAGAGTTGGAAAAAAAGCACAAGTGAGAAAAACTCGTAGGTTGAGATAAAAACAGTTTAATCATTGAAATAAAATTATAATAATAATATGATGATAATAATAATAATACACAAAGCAAGTGATGCACAGTGCAATTGCTCACCACCCGCCGACCAATGCCCAGCCAGTCCCCGAGCAGCGGCCCCCCTGGCCAGCTTTCCCCAGTTTATGTACTGAGCATGACGCCACATGGTATGGAATGTCCCTTTGGCCAGTTTGGCTGTGCCCCCTCCCAGCTTCTTGTGCACCTCCAGCCTTCGCAGTCGGGAGAGCATGGGAAGCTGAAAAGTCCTTGGCTAGTGTAAGCATTACCTAGCAACAACTAAAACATCGGTGCGTTATCAACTTTGTTCTCATCCTAAATCCAAAACACAGCATTGTACCAGCTACTAGGAAGGAAATGAACTCTATCCATGCCAAAACCAGGACAATATCCACCCCTTTTTCTATACCATCTGCGTCGTGCTCAAGTCTCATATTTTCCAATACATTTTCATTAATCACCACCCGTTTTTTTCCTCTCTCTCTCTCTATATGTACACACACAGAGATATCATTCCCTTAGTCTCTGGGCCATCCCTCTAAAACGTTCGGTGAGTTCATTTAGTCCATGACTTCGGGCTCCATCTGTCAAAAGAGTCCTTCAGGGCAGGAAGAATGGAGATGGTATGTGATGTTGGATTGTTTCATGTTGAAGTCAGTTCTGGAACCATCATCACTGCTTTGCTTGGTTTCATTGAAATTATTCTTCATTAGTCTGGATGATTCTTATTGTAATAACATTAGTATGGCATATAATATTAGTAGTACTATTAGTATATCTGTGTATTATTGGTATAACTATTATAACTATAATTGGTACTTAACCTCACATAATTCAGATCATTGGCTATTCTCACCCAAAATCAAATCCCCTTGAGGTACACATCGGACTTCCCCATCCTTCCGCATTATCCACCAAGTGCACCCAGGTCCCTGAGCAAAAGCAATCCCACGGATGGGTTTGCCTTTGCCTGAGGCAGGAATAACCCAAACTGTTTTCCCCAACATATTTTTTATGTGCACTACAGGGACTTTATTCCCATCTACAGTACGTAAAAGTTCTGACTAGGCAGGGCCTGCTCGATTGGCAGATCCCCTCGTGTTGACTAACCAGGTGGCCTTTGCTAGATGCGTATACCAATGTTTGAATGTCCCGCCACCCGTTGCTCTCAGTGCAGTCTTTAACAGTCCATTCTATTGTTCGATTTTCCTGGGCTAGATTTCCCTGGGGCTCCGGCCTTGCCAGCCAGCTCAGGGGGCCGACGTTCGTGCCTTGCTCGCTCTCAGTACCTGCACCGGAGAGCAGCTCGAAATTGCAAACACCCAGCGACTGCTCCCACACGAAAGGTGCCAGGCCTCCCAGGTGTTGCTGGCCCTCGCCTTCCCCTGGCAGCCCTTCCACAGCCCCACACACACTGGGGCTCCGGCCTTGCCAGCCAGCTCAGGGTGCCGACGTTCGTGCCTCGCTCGCTCTCGGGACCTGCGCCGGATCCCAGCTCGAAAGTGCAAACGTCCAGCGACTGCTCCCACATGAAAGGTACCAGGCTGTCGTGGTTTAACCTCAGTGAGGAACTAAGCACCACGCAGCCGCTCACTCACTCCCCCCCACCCGGTGGGATGGGGGAGAGAATTGGAAAAGAGCACGAGTGAGGAAACCTCGTGGGTTGAGATAAAAACAGTTTAATAATTGAAATAAAATGCTAATAATATGATGATAATAATAATAATACACAAAGCAAGTGATGCACAGTGCAATTGCTCACCACCCACCGACCGATGCCCAGCCAGTCCCCGAGCAGCGGCCCCCCCGGCCAGCTTTCCCCAGTTTATGTACTGAGCATGATGTCACATGGTATGGAATGTCCCTTTGGCCAGTTTGGCTGTGCCCCCTCCCAGCTTCTTGTGCACCTGCAGCTTTCTCAGTCGGTAGAGCACGGGAAGCTGAAAAGTCCTTGACTAGCGTAAGCATTACCTAGCAACAACTAAAACATCGGTGCGTTAACAACTTTGTTCTCATCCTAAATCCAAAACACAGCACTGTACCAGCTACTAGGAAGGGAATTAAATCTATACCTGCTGAAACCAGGACACAAGCCTCCCAGGTGTTGCTGGCCCTTGCCTTCCCTTGGCAGCCCTTCCACAGCCCCACACACACTGGGGCTCCGGCCTTGCCAGCCAGCTCAGGGGGCCGACGTTCGTGCCTTGCTCGCTCTTAGCACCGCTCCCACAGGCGAACTCGAAATTGCAAACATCCAGCGACTGCTCCCACACCAAAGGTGCCAGGCCTCCCAGGTGTTGCTGGCCCTCGCCTTGCCCTGGCAGCCCTTCCACAGCCCCACACACACTGGGGCTCCGGCCTTGCCAGCCAGCTCAGGGGGCCGACGTTCGTGCCTCGCTCGCTCTCAGCGCTGCTGCCAGAGCCCAGCTCCGAAATTGCACAAGTCCAGCGACTGCTCCCACACGAAAGGTGCCAGGCCTCCCAGGTGTTGCTGGCCCTCGCCTTGCCCTGGCAGCCCTTCCACAGCCCCACACACACTGGGGCTCCGGCCTTGCCAGCCAGCTCAGGGGGCCGACGTTCGTGCCTCGCTCGCTCTCAGCGCTGCTGCCAGATCCCAGCTACGAAATTGCAAACGTCCAGCGACTGCTCCCACACGAAAGGTGCCAGGACTCCCAGGTGTTGCTGGCCCTCACCTTCCCCTGGCAGCCCTTCCACAGCCCCACACACACTGGGGCTCCGGCCTTGCCACCCAGCTCAGCGTGCTGACGTTCGTGCCTTGCTCTCTCTCAGCGCCGCCCCCATAGCCCACCTCGAAATTGCAAACGTCCAGCGACTGCTCCCACACCAAAGGTGCCAGGCCTCCCAGGTGTTGCTGGCCCTCGCCTTCCCCTGGCAGCCCTTCCACAGCCCCACACACACTGGGGCTCCGGCCTTGCCAGCCAGCTCAGGGTGCCGACGATTGTGCCTTTCTCTCTCTTAGCACCGCTCCCAGAGGCCGAGTCGACATTACAAACGTCCAGCGACTGCTCCCACACCAAAGGTGCCAGGCCTCCCAGGTGTTGCTGGCCCTCGCCTTCCCCTGGCAGCCCTTCCACACCCTACACACACTGGGGATTGGACCTTGCCACCCAGCTCAGCGTGCTGATGTTCGTGCCTTGCTCTCTCTCAGCGCCGCCCCCATAGCCCACCTCGAAATTGCAAACGTCCAGCGACTGCTCCCACACCAAAGGTGCCAGGCCTCCCAGGTGTTGCTGGCCCTCGCCTTCCCCTGGCAGCCCTTCCACAGCCCCACACACACTGGGGCTCCGGCCTTGCCAGCCAGCTCAGGGTGCCGATGATTGTGCCTTTCTCTCTCTTAGCACCGCTCCCAGAGGCCGAGTCGACATTACAAACGTCCAGCGACTGCTCCCACACCAAAGGTGCCAGGCCTCCCAGGTGTTGCTGGCCCTCGCCTTCCCCTGGCAGCCCTTCCACACCCTACACACACTGGGGATCGGACCTTGCCACCCAGCTCAGCGTGCTGACGTTCGTGCCTTGCTCTCTCTCAGCGCCGCCCCCATAGCCCAGCTCGAAATTGCAAACGTCCAGCGACTGCTCCCACACCAAAGGTGCCAGGCCTCCCAGGTGTTGCTGGCCCTCGCCTTCCCTTGCAAGCCATTCCACAGCCCCACACGCACTGGGGCTCCGGCCTTGCCAGCCAGCTCAGGGGGCCAACGTTTGTGCCTTGCTCGCTCTCGGGACCTGCACCAGAACCCACCTCAAAATTGCAAACGTCCAGCGACTGCTCCCACACGAAAGTTGCCAGGCCTCCCAGGTGTTGCTGGCCCTCGCCTTCCCCTGGCAGCCCTTCCACAGCCCCACACACACTGGGGCTCCGGCCTTGCCAGCCAGCTCAGGGTGCCGACGTTCGTGCCTCGCTCGCTCTCGGGACCTGCGCCGGATCCCAGCTCGAAAGTGCAAACGTCCAGCGACTGCTCCCACATGAAAGGTACCAGGCTGTCGTGGTTTAACCTCAGTGAGGAACTAAGCACCACGCAGCCGCTCACTCACTCCCCCCCACCCGGTGGGATGGGGGAGAGAATTGGAAAAGAGCACGAGTGAGGAAACCTCGTGGGTTGAGATAAAAACAGTTTAATAATTGAAATAAAATGCTAATAATATGATGATAATAATAATAATACACAAAGCAAGTGATGCACAGTGCAATTGCTCACCACCCACCGACCGATGCCCAGCCAGTCCCCGAGCAGCGGCCCCCCCGGCCAGCTTTCCCCAGTTTATGTACTGAGCATGATGTCACATGGTATGGAATGTCCCTTTGGCCAGTTTGGCTGTGCCCCCTCCCAGCTTCTTGTGCACCTGCAGCTTTCTCAGTCGGTAGAGCACGGGAAGCTGAAAAGTCCTTGACTAGCGTAAGCATTACCTAGCAACAACTAAAACATCGGTGCGTTAACAACTTTGTTCTCATCCTAAATCCAAAACACAGCACTGTACCAGCTACTAGGAAGGGAATTAAATCTATCCCTGCTGAAACCAGGACACAGGCCTCCCAGGTGTTGCTGGCCCTTGCCTTCCCTTGGCAGCCCTTCCACAGCCCCACACACACTGGGGCTCCGGCCTTGCCAGCCAGCTCAGGGGGCCGACGTTCGTGCCTTGCTCGCTCTTAGCACCGCTCCCACAGGCGAACTCGAAATTGCAAACATCCAGCGACTGCTCCCACACCAAAGGTGCCAGGCCTCCCAGGTGTTGCTGGCCCTCGCCTTCCCCTGGCAGCCCTTCCATACCCCACACACACTGGGGCTCGGACCTTGCCACCCATCTCAGCATGTTGACGCTCGTGCCTTCCTCGCTCTCAGCGCCGCCCGCAGAGCCCAGCTCGAAATTGCAAACGTCCAGCGACTGCTCCCACACCAAAGGTGCCAGGCCTCCCAGGTGTTGCTGGCCCTCGCCTTGCCCTGGCAGCCCTTCCACAGCCCCACACACACTGGGGCTCCGGCCTTGCCAGCCAGCTCAGGGGGCCGACGTTCGTGCCTCGCTCGCTCTCAGCGCTGCTGCCAGAGCCCAGCTCCGAAATTGCACAAGTCCAGCGACTGCTCCCACACGAAAGGTGCCAGGCCTCCCTGGTGTTGCTGGCCCTCGCCTTCCCCTGGCAGCCCTTCCACAGCCCCACACACACTGGGGCTCCGGCCTTGCCAGCCAGCTCAGGGGGCCGACGTTCGTGCCTCGCTCGCTCTCAGTGCTTCTGCCACATCCCAGCTCCGAATTTGCAAACGTCCAGCGACTGCTCCCACACCAAAGGTGCCAGGCCTCCCAGGTGTTGCTGGCCCTCGCCTTCCCCTGGCAGCCCTTCCACAGCCCCACACACACTGGGGCTCCGGCCTTGCCAGCCAGCTCAGGCTGCCGACATTCGTGCCTCGCTCGCTCTCAGTGCTTCTGCCACATCCCAGCTCCGAATTTGCAAACGTCCAGCGACTGCTCCCACACCAAAGGTGCCAGGCCTCCCAGGTGTTGCTGGCCCTCGCCTTCCCTTGCAAGCCATTCCACAGCCCCACACGCACTGGGGCTCCGGCCTTGCCAGCCAGCTCAGGGGGCCAACGTTTGTGCCTTGCTCGCTCTCGGGACCTGCACCAGAACCCACCTCAAAATTGCAAACGTCCAGCGACTGCTCCCACACGAAAGTTGCCAGGCCTCCCAGGTGTTGCTGGCCCTCGCCTTCCCCTGGCAGCCCTTCCACAGCCCCACACACACTGGGGCTCTGGCCTTGTCAGCCAGCTCAGGGGGCCGATGTTCATGCCTTGCTCTCTCTCGGTACATGCGCCGGAGCCCAGCTCGAAATTGCAAACGTCCAGCGACTGCTCCCACACGAAAGGTGCCAGGCCTCCCAGGTGTTGCTGGCCCTCGCCTTCCCCTGGCAGCCCTTCCACAGCCCCACACACACTGGGGCGCCGGCCTTGCCAGCCAGCTCAGGGTGCCGACGTTCGTGCCTCGCTCGCTCTCGGGACCTGCGCCGGATCCCAGCTTGAAAGTGCAAACGTCCAGCGACTGCTCCCACATGAAAGGTACCAGGCTGTCGTGGTTTAACCTCAGTGAGGAACTAAGCACCACGCAGCCGCTCACTCACTCCCCCCCACCCGGTGGGATGGGGGAGAGAATTGGAAAAGAGCACGAGTGAGGAAACCTCGTGGGTTGAGATAAAAACAGTTTAATAATTGAAATAAAATGCTAATAATATGATGATAATAATAATAATACACAAAGCAAGTGATGCACAGTGCAATTGCTCACCACCCACCGACCGATGCCCAGCCAGTCCCCGAGCAGCGGCCCCCCCGGCCAGCTTTCCCCAGTTTATGTACTGAGCATGACGTCACATGGTATGGAATGTCCCTTTGGCCAGTTTGGCTGTGCCCCCTCCCAGCTTCTTGTGCACCTGCAGCTTTCTCAGTCGGTAGAGCACGGGAAGCTGAAAAGTCCTTGACTAGCGTAAGCATTACCTAGCAACAACTAAAACATCGGTGCGTTAACAACTTTGTTCTCATCCTAAATCCAAAACACAGCACTGTACCAGCTACTAGGAAGGGAATTAAATCTATCCCTGCTGAAACCAGGACACAGGCCTCCCAGGTGTTGCTGGCCCTTGCCTTCCCTTGGCAGCCCTTCCACAGCCCCACACACACTGGGGCTCCGGCCTTGCCAGCCAGCTCAGGGGGCCGACGTTCGTGCCTTGCTCGCTCTTAGCACCGCTCCCACAGGCGAACTCGAAATTGCAAACATCCAGCGACTGCTCCCACACCAAAGGTGCCACGCCTCCCAGGTGTTGCTGGCCCTCGCCTTCCCCTGGCAGCCCTTCCATACCCCACACACACTGGGGCTCGGACCTTGCCACCCATCTCAGCATGTTGAAGCTCGTGCCTTCCTCGCTCTCAGCGCCGCCCGCAGAGCCCAGCTCGAAATTGCAAACGTCCAGCGACTGCTCCCACACCAAAGGTGCCAGGCATCCCAGGTGTTGCTGGCCCTCGCCTTCCCCTGGCAGCCCTTCCACAGCCCCACACACACTGGGACTCCGGCCTTGCCAGCCAGCTCAGGGGGCCGACGTTCGTGCCTCGCTCGCTCTCAGCGCTGCTGCCAGAGCCCAGCTCCGAAATTGCACAAGTCCAGCGACTGCTCCCACACAAAAGGTGCCAGGCCTCCCTGGTGTTGCTGGCCCTCGCCTTCCCCTGGCAGCCCTTCCACAGCCCCACACACACTGGGGCTCCGGCCTTGCCAGCCAGCTCAGGGGGCCGACGTTCGTGCCTCGCTCGCTCTCAGTGCTTCTGCCACATCCCAGCTCCGAATTTGCAAACGTCCAGCGACTGCTCCCACACCAAAGGTGCCAGGCCTCCCAGGTGTTGCTGGCCCTCGCCTTCCCCTGGCAGCCCTTCCACAGCCCCACACACACTGGGGCTCCGGCCTTGCCAGCCAGCTCAGGCTGCCGACATTCGTGCCTTGCTCGCTCTCAGCGCTGCTGCCAGATCCCAGCTACGAAATTGCAAACGTCCAGCGACTGCTCCCACACGAAAGGTGCCAGGACTCCCAGGTGTTGCTGGCCCTCGCCTTCCCCTGGCAGCCCTTCCACAGCCCCACACACACTGGGGCTCCGGCCTTGCCACCCAGCTCCGCGTGCTGACGTTCGTGCCTTGCTCTCTCTCAGCGCCGCCCCCATAGCCCACCTCGAAATTGCAAACGTCCAGCGACTGCTCCCACACCAAAGGTGCCAGGCCTCCCAGGTGTTGCTGGCCCTCGCCTTCCCCTGGCAGCCCTTCCACAGCCCCACACACACTGGGGCTCCGGCCTTGCCAGCCAGCTCAGGGTGCCGACGATTGTGCCTTTCTCTCTCTTAGCACCGCTCCCAGAGGCCGAGTCGACATTACAAACGTCCAGCGACTGCTCCCACACCAAAGGTGCCAGGCCTCCCAGGTGTTGCTGGCCCTCGCCTTCCCCTGGCAGCCCTTCCACAGCCCCACACACACTGGGGCTCCGGCCTTGCCAGCCAGCTCAGGGGGCCGACGTTCGTGCCTCGCTCGCTCTCAGTGCTTCTGCCACGTCCCAGCTCCGAATTTGCAAACGTCCAGCGACTGCTCCCACACGAAAGGTGCCTGGCCTCCCAGGTGTTGCTGGCCCTCGCCTTCCCCTGGCAGCCCTTCCACAGGCCCACACACACTGGGGCTCCGGCCTTGCCAGCCAGCTCAGGGGGCCGACGATCGTGCCTTTCTCTCTCTTAGCACCGCTCCCAGAGGCCAACTCGACATTGCAAACGTCCAGCAACTGCTCCCACACCAAAGGTGCCAGGCCTCCCAGGTGTTGCTGGCCCTCGCCTTCCCCTGGCAGCCCTTCCACACCCTACACACACTGGGGATCGGACCTTGCCACCCAGCTCAGCGTGCTGACGTTCGTGCCTTGCTCTCTCTCAGCGCCGCCCCCATAGCCCAGCTCGAAATTGCAAACGTCCAGCGACTGCTCCCACACCAAAGGTGCCAGGCCTCCCAGGTGTTGCTGGCCCTCGCCTTCCCTTGCAAGCCATTCCACAGCCCCACACGCACTGGGGCTCCGGCCTTGCCAGCCAGCTCAGGGGGCCAACGTTTGGCCTTGCTCGCTCTCGGGACCTGCACCAGAACCCACCTCAAAATTGCAAACGTCCAGCGACTGCTCCCACACGAAAGGTGCCAGGACTCCCAGGTGTTGCTGGCCCTCGCCTTCCCCTGGCAGCCCTTCCACAGCCCCACACACACTGGGGCTCCGGCCTTGCCAGCCAGCTCAGGGTGCCGACGTTCGTGCCTCGCTCGCTCTCAGTGCTTCTGCCACAACCCAGCTCCGATATTGCAAACGTCCAGCGACTGCTCCCACACGAAAGGTGCCAGGACTCCCAGGTGTTGCTGGCCCTCGCCTTGCCCTGGCAGCCCTTCCACAGCCCCACACACACTGGGGCTCCGGCCTTGCCAGCCAGCTCAGGGGGCCGACGTTCGTGCCTCGCTCGCTCTCAGTGCTTCTGCCACATCCCAGCTCCGAATTTGCAAACGTCCAGCGACTGCTCCCACACCAAAGGTGCCAGGCCTCCCAGGTGTTGCTGGCCCTCGCCTTCCCCTGGCAGCCCTTCCACAGCCCCACACACACTGGGGCTCCGGCCTTGCCAGCCAGCTCAGGCTGCCGACATTCGTGCCTTGCTCGCTCTCAGCGCTGCTGCCAGATCCCAGCTACAAAATTGCAAACGTCCAGCGACTGCTCCCACACGAAAGGTGCCAGGACTCCCAGGTGTTGCTGGCCCTCGCCTTCCCCTGGCAGCCCTTCCACAGCCCCACACACACTGGGGCTCCGGCCTTGCCACCCAGCTCAGCGTGCTGACGTTCGTGCCTTGCTCTCTCTCAGCGCCGCCCCCATAGCCCAGCTAGAAATTGCAAACGTCCAGCGACTGCTCCCACACCAAAGGTGCCAGGCCTCCCTGGTGTTGCTGGCCCTCGCCTTCCCCTGGCAGCCCTTCCACAGCCCCACACACACTGGGGCTCCGGCCTTGCCAGCCAGCTCAGGGGGCCGACGTTCGTGCCTCGCTCGCTCTCAGTGCTTCTGCCACATCCCAGCTCCGAATTTGCAAACGTCCAGCGACTGCTCCCACACCAAAGGTGCCAGGCCTCCCAGGTGTTGCTGGCCCTCGCCTTCCCCTGGCAGCCCTTCCACAGCCCCACACACACTGGGGCTCCGGCCTTGCCAGCCAGCTCAGGCTGCCGACATTCGTGCCTTGCTCGCTCTCAGCGCTGCTGCCAGATCCCAGCTACGAAATTGCAAACGTCCAGCGACTGCTCCCACACGAAAGGTGCCAGGACTCCCAGGTGTTGCTGGCCCTCGCCTTCCCCTAGCAGCCCTTCCACAGCCCCACACACACTGGGGCTCCGGCCTTGCCACCCAGCTCAGCGTGCTGACGTTCGTGCCTTGCTCTCTCTCAGCGCCGCCCCCATAGCCCACCTCGAAATTGCAAACGTCCAGCGACTGCTCCCACACCAAAGGTGCCAGGCCTCCCAGGTGTTGCTGGCCCTCGCCTTCCCCTGGCAGCCCTTCCACAGCCCCACACACACTGGGGCTCCGGCCTTGCCAGCCAGCTCAGGGTGCCGACGATTGTGACTTTCTCTCTCTTAGCACCGCTCCCAGAGGCCGAGTCGACATTACAAACGTCCAGCGACTGCTCCCACACCAAAGGTGCCAGGCCTCCCAGGTGTTGCTGGCCCTCGCCTTCCCCTGGCAGCCCTTCCACAGCCCCACACACACTGGGGATCGGACCTTGCCACCCAGCTCAGCGTGCTGACGTTCGTGCCTTGCTCTCTCTCAGCGCCGCCCCCATAGCCCACCTCGAAATTGCAAACGTCCAGCGACTGCTCCCACACCAAAGGTGCCAGGCCTCCCAGGTGTTGCTGGCCCTCGCCTTCCCTTGCAAGCCATTCCACAGCCCCACACGCACTGGGGCTCCGGGCTTGCCAGCCAGCTCAGGGGGCCAACGTTTGTGCCTTGCTCGCTCTCGGGACCTGCACCAGAACCCACCTCAAAATTGCAAACGTCCAGCGACTGCTCCCACACGAAAGTTGCCAGGCATCCCAGGTGTTGCTGGCCCTCGCCTTCCCCTGGCAGCCCTTCCACAGCCCCACACACACTGGGGCTCTGGCCTTGTCAGCCAGCTCAGGGGGCCGATGTTCATGCCTTGCTCGCTCTCGGTACATGCGCCGGAGCCCAGCTCGAAATTGCAAACGTCCAGCGACTGCTCCCACACGAAAGTTGCCAGGCATCCCAGGTGTTGCTGGCCCTCGCCTTGCCCTGGCAGCCCTTCCACAGCCCCACACACACTGGGGCTCCGGCCTTGTCAGCCAGCTCAGGGGGCCGATGTTCATGCATTCCTCGCTCTCGGTACATGCGCCGGAGCCCAGCTCGAAATTGCAAACGTCCAGCGACTGCTCCCACACCAAAGGTGCCAGGCCTCCCAGGTGTTGCTGGCCCTCGCCTTCCCCTGGCAGCCCTTCCACAGCCCCACACACACTGGGGCTCCGGCCTTGCCAGCCAGCTCAGGGGGCCGACGTTCGTGCCTCGGTCGCTCTCAGTGCTTCTGCCACATCCCAGCTCCGAATTTGCAAACGTCCAGCGACTGCTCCCACACAAAAGGTGCCAGGCCTCCCAGGTGTTGCTGGCCCTCGCCTTGCCCTGGCAGCCCTTCCACAGCCCCACACACACTGGGGCTCCGGCCTTGCCAGCCAGCTCAGGCTGCCGACGATCGTGCCTTTCTCTCTCTTAGCACCGCTCCCAGAGGCCAACTCAACATTGCAAACGGCCAGCGACTGCTCCCACACCAAAGGTGCCAGGCCTCCCAGGTGTTGCTGGCCCTCGCCTTGCCCTGGCAGCCCTTCCACAGCCCCACACACACTGGGGCTCCGGCCTTGCCAGCTAGCTCAGGCTTCCGACGTTCGTGCTTTCTTCGTTCTCGGGACCTGCGCCGCAGCCCAGCTCCAAATTGCAAACGGCCAGCGACTGCTCCCACACGAAAGGTGCCAGGCCTCCCAGGTGTTGCTGGCCCTCGCCTTCCCCTGGCAGCCCTTCCACAGCCCCACACACACTGGGGCTCCGGCCTTGCCAGCCAGCTCAGGGGGCCGACGTTCGTGCCTCGCTCGCTCTCAATGCTTCTGCCACATCCCAGCTCCGAATTTGCAAACGTCCAGCGACTGCTCCCACACAAAAGGTGCCAGGCCTCCCAGGTGTTGCTGGCCCTCGCCTTCCCCTGGCAGCCCTTCCACAGCCCCACACACACTGGGGCTCCGGCCTTGCCAGCCAGCTCAGGGGGCCGACGTTCGTGCCTTGCTCGCTCTCAGCGCTGCTGCCAGATCCCAGCTTCGAAATTGCAAACGTCCAGCGACTGCTCCCACACGAAAGGTGCCAGGACTCCCAGGTGTTGCTGGCCCTCGCCTTCCCCTGGCAGCCCTTCCACAGCCCCACACACACTGGGGCTCCGGCCTTGCCAGCCAGCTCAGGGTGCCGACGTTCGTGCCTCGCTCGCTCTCAGTGCTTCTGCCACAACCCAGCTCCGATATTGCAAACGTCCAGCGACTGCTCCCACACCAAAGGTGCCAGGCCTCCCAGGTGTTGCTGGCCCTCGCCTTGCCCTGGCAGCCCTTCCACAGCCCCACACACACTGGGGCTCCGGCCTTGCCAGCCAGCTCAGGGGGCCGACGTTCGTGCCTCGCTCGCTCTCAGTGCTTCTGCCACATCCCAGCTCCGAATTTGCAAACGTCCAGCGACTGCTCCCACACCAAAGGTGCCAGGCCTCCCAGGTGTTGCTGGCCCTCGCCTTCCCCTGGCAGCCCTTCCACAGCCCCACACACACTGGGGCTCCGGCCTTGCCACCCAGCTCAGCGTGCTGACGTTCGTGCCTTGCTCTCTCTCAGCGCCGCCCCCATAGCCCAGCTAGAAATTGCAAACGTCCAGCGACTGCTCCCACACCAAAGGTGCCAGGCCTCCCTGGTGTTGCTGGCCCTCGCCTTCCCCTGGCAGCCCTTCCACAGCCCCACACACACTGGGGCTCCGGCCTTGCCAGCCAGCTCAGGGGGCCGACGTTCGTGCCTCGCTCACTCTCAGTGCTTCTGCCACATCCCAGCTCCGAATTTGCAAACGTCCAGCGACTGCTCCCACACCAAAGGTGCCAGGCCTCCCAGGTGTTGCTGGCCCTCGCCTTCCCCTGGCAGCCCTTCCACAGCCCCACACACACTGGGGCTCCGGCCTTGCCAGCCAGCTCAGGCTGCCGACATTCGTGCCTTGCTCGCTCTCAGCGCTGCTGCCAGATCCCAGCTACGAAATTGCAAACGTCCAGCGACTGCTCCCACACGAAAGGTGCCAGGACTCCCAGGTGTTGCTGGCCCTCGCCTTCCCCTAGCAGCCCTTCCACAGCCCCACACACACTGGGGCTCCGGCCTTGCCACCCAGCTCAGCGTGCTGACGTTCGTGCCTTGCTCTCTCTCAGCGCCGCCCCCATAGCCCACCTCGAAATTGCAAACGTCCAGCGACTGCTCCCACACCAAAGGTGCCAGGCCTCCCAGGTGTTGCTGGCCCTCGCCTTCCCCTGGCAGCCCTTCCACAGCCCCACACACACTGGGGCTCCGGCCTTGCCAGCCAGCTCAGGGTGCCGACGATTGTGACTTTCTCTCTCTTAGCACCGCTCCCAGAGGCCGAGTCGACATTACAAACGTCCAGCGACTGCTCCCACACCAAAGGTGCCAGGCCTCCCAGGTGTTGCTGGCCCTCGCCTTCCCCTGGCAGCCCTTCCACAGCCCCACACAGACTGGGGATCGGACCTTGCCACCCAGCTCAGCGTGCTGACGTTCGTGCCTTGCTCTCTCTCAGCGCCGCCCCCATAGCCCAGCTCGAAATTGCAAACGTCCAGCGACTGCTCCCACACCAAAGGTGCCAGGCCTCCCAGGTGTTGCTGGCCCTCGCCTTCCCTTGCAAGCCATTCCACAGCCCCACACGCACTGGGGCTCCGGCCTTGCCAGCCAGCTCAGGGGGCCAACGTTTGGCCTTGCTCGCTCTCGGGACCTGCACCAGAACCCACCTCAAAATTGCAAACGTCCAGCGACTGCTCCCACACCAAAGGTGCCAGGCCTCCCTGGTGTAGCTGGCCCTCGCCTTCCCCTGGCAGCCCTTCCACAGCCCCACACACACTGGGGCTCCGGCCTTGCCAGCCAGCTCAGGGGGCCGACGATCGTGCCTTTCTCTCTCTTAGCACCGCTCCCAGAGGCCAACTCAACATTGCAAACGGCCAGCGACTGCTCCCACACCAAAGGTGCCAGGCCTCCCAGGTGTTGCTGGCCCTCGCCTTCCCCTGGCAGCCCTTCCACACCCTACACACACCGGGGATCGGACCTTGCCACCCAGCTCAGCGTGCTGACGTTCGTGCCTTGCTCTCTCTCAGCGCCGCCCCCATAGCCCACCTCGAAATTGCAAACGTCCAGCGACTGCTCCCACACGAAAGGTGCCAGGCCTCCCAGGTGTTGCTGGCCCTCGCCTTCCCCTGGCAGCCCTTCCACAGCCCCACACACACTGGGGCTCCGGCCTTGCCAGCCAGCTCAGGGGGCCGACGTTCGTGCCTCGCTCGCTCTCAGTGCTTCTGCCACATCCCAGCTCCGAATTTGCAAACGTCCAGCGACTGCTCCCACACAAAAGGTGCCAGGCCTCCCAGGTGTTGCTGGCCCTCGCCTTGCCCTGGCAGCCCTTCCACAGCCCCACACACACTGGGGCTCCGGCCTTGCCAGCTAGCTCAGGCTTCCGACGTTCGTGCTTTCTTCGTTCTCGGGACCTGCGCCGCAGCCCAGCTCCAAATTGCAAACGTCCAGCGACTGCTCCCACACGAAAGGTGCCAGGCCTCCCAGGTGTTGCTGGCCCTCGCCTTCCCCTGGCAGCCCTTCCACAGCCCCACACACACTGGGGCTCCGGCCTTGCCAGCCAGCTCAGGGGGCCGACGTTCGTGCCTCGCTCGCTCTCAGTGCTTCTGCCACATCCCAGCTCCGAATTTGCAAACGTCCAGCGACTGCTCCCACACAAAAGGTGCCAGGCCTCCCAGGTGTTGCTGGCCCTCGCCTTCCCCTGGCAGCCCTTCCACAGCCCCACACACACTGGGGCTCCGGCCTTGCCAGCCAGCTCAGGCTGCCGACATTCGTGCCTTGCTCGCTCTCAGCGCTGCTGCCAGATCCCAGCTTCGAAATTGCAAACGTCCAGCGACTGCTCCCACACGAAAGGTGCCAGGACTCCCAGGTGTTGCTGGCCCTCGCCTTCCCCTGGCAGCCCTTCCACAGCCCCACACACACTGGGGCTCCGGCCTTGCCAGCCAGCTCAGGGTGCCGACGTTCGTGCCTCGCTCGCTCTCAGTGCTTCTGCCACAACCCAGCTCCGATATTGCAAACGTCCAGCGACTGCTCCCACACCAAAGGTGCCAGGCCTCCCAGGTGTTGCTGGCCCTCGCCTTGCCCTGGCAGCCCTTCCACAGCCCCACACACACTGGGGCTCCGGCCTTGCCAGCCAGCTCAGGGGGCCGACGTTCGTGCCTCGCTCGCTCTCAGTGCTTCTGCCACATCCCAGCTCCGAATTTGCAAACGTCCAGCGACTGCTCCCACACCAAAGGTGCCAGGCCTCCCAGGTGTTGCTGGCCCTCGCCTTCCCCTGGCAGCCCTTCCACAGCCCCACACACACTGGGGCTCCGGCCTTGCCACCCAGCTCAGCGTGCTGACGTTCGTGCCTTGCTCTCTCTCAGCGCCGCCCCCATAGCCCAGCTAGAAATTGCAAACGTCCAGCGACTGCTCCCACACCAAAGGTGCCAGGCCTCCCTGGTGTTGCTGGCCCTCGCCTTCCCCTGGCAGCCCTTCCACAGCCCCACACACACTGGGGCTCCGGCCTTGCCAGCCAGCTCAGGGGGCCGACGTTCGTGCCTCGCTCGCTCTCAGTGCTTCTGCCACATCCCAGCTCCGAATTTGCAAACGTCCAGCGACTGCTCCCACACCAAAGCTGCCAGGCCTCCCAGGTGTTGCTGGCCCTCGCCTTCCCTTGCAAGCCATTCCACAGCCCCACACGCACTGGGGCTCCGGCCTTGCCAGCCAGCTCAGGGGGCCAACGTTTGGCCTTGCTCGCTCTCGGGACCTGCACCAGAACCCACCTCAAAATTGCAAACGTCCAGCGACTGCTCCCACACCAAAGGTGCCAGGCCTCCCTGGTGTAGCTGGCCCTCGCCTTCCCCTGGCAGCCCTTCCACAGCCCCACACACACTGGGGCTCCGGCCTTGCCAGCCAGCTCAGGGGGCCGACGATCGTGCCTTTCTCTCTCTTAGCACCGCTCCCAGAGGCCAACTCAACATTGCAAACGGCCAGCGACTGCTCCCACACCAAAGGTGCCAGGCCTCCCAGGTGTTGCTGGCCCTCGCCTTCCCCTGGCAGCCCTTCCACACCCTACACACACCGGGGATCGGACCTTGCCACCCAGCTCAGCGTGCTGACGTTCGTGCCTTGCTCTCTCTCAGCGCCGCCCCCATAGCCCACCTCGAAATTGCAAACGTCCAGCGACTGCTCCCACACGAAAGGTGCCAGGCCTCCCAGGTGTTGCTGGCCCTCGCCTTCCCCTGGCAGCCCTTCCACAGCCCCACACACACTGGGGCTCCGGCCTTGCCAGCCAGCTCAGGGGGCCGACGTTCGTGCCTCGCTCGCTCTCAGTGCTTCTGCCACATCCCAGCTCCGAATTTGCAAACGTCCAGCGACTGCTCCCACACAAAAGGTGCCAGGCCTCCCAGGTGTTGCTGGCCCTCGCCTTGCCCTGGCAGCCCTTCCACAGCCCCACACACACTGGGGCTCCGGCCTTGCCAGCTAGCTCAGGCTTCCGACGTTCGTGCTTTCTTCGTTCTCGGGACCTGCGCCGCAGCCCAGCTCCAAATTGCAAACGTCCAGCGACTGCTCCCACACGAAAGGTGCCAGGCCTCCCAGGTGTTGCTGGCCCTCGCCTTCCCCTGGCAGCCCTTCCACAGCCCCACACACACTGGGGCTCCGGCCTTGCCAGCCAGCTCAGGGGGCCGACGTTCGTGCCTCGCTCGCTCTCAGTGCTTCTGCCACATCCCAGCTCCGAATTTGCAAACGTCCAGCGACTGCTCCCACACCAAAGGTGCCAGGCCTCCCAGGTGTTGCTGGCCCTCGCCTTCCCCTGGCAGCCCTTCCACAGCCCCACACACACTGGGGCTCCGGCCTTGCCAGCCAGCTCAGGCTGCCGACATTCGTGCCTTGCTCGCTCTCAGCGCTGCTGCCAGATCCCAGCTTCGAAATTGCAAACGTCCAGCGACTGCTCCCACACGAAAGGTGCCAGGACTCCCAGGTGTTGCTGGCCCTCGCCTTCCCCTGGCAGCCCTTCCACAGCCCCACACACACTGGGGCTCCGGCCTTGCCAGCCAGCTCAGGGTGCCGACGTTCGTGCCTCGCTCGCTCTCAGTGCTTCTGCCACAACCCAGCTCCGATATTGCAAACGTCCAGCGACTGCTCCCACACCAAAGGTGCCAGGCCTCCCAGGTGTTGCTGGCCCTCGCCTTGCCCTGGCAGCCCTTCCACAGCCCCACACACACTGGGGCTCCGGCCTTGCCAGCCAGCTCAGGGGGCCGACGTTCGTGCCTCGCTCGCTCTCAGTGCTTCTGCCACATCCCAGCTCCGAATTTGCAAACGTCCAGCGACTGCTCCCACACCAAAGGTGCCAGGCCTCCCAGGTGTTGCTGGCCCTCGCCTTCCCCTGGCAGCCCTTCCACAGCCCCACACACACTGGGGCTCCGGCCTTGCCACCCAGCTCAGCGTGCTGACGTTCGTGCCTTGCTCTCTCTCAGCGCCGCCCCCATAGCCCAGCTAGAAATTGCAAACGTCCAGCGACTGCTCCCACACCAAAGGTGCCAGGCCTCCCTGGTGTTGCTGGCCCTCGCCTTCCCCTGGCAGCCCTTCCACAGCCCCACACACACTGGGGCTCCGGCCTTGCCAGCCAGCTCAGGGGGCCGACGTTCGTGCCTCGCTCGCTCTCAGTGCTTCTGCCACATCCCAGCTCCGAATTTGCAAACGTCCAGCGACTGCTCCCACACCAAAGGTGCCAGGCCTCCCAGGTGTTGCTGGCCCTCGCCTTCCCCTGGCAGCCCTTCCACAGCCCCACACACACTGGGGCTCCGGCCTTGCCAGCCAGCTCAGGCTGCCGACATTCGTGCCTTGCTCGCTCTCAGCGCTGCTGCCAGATCCCAGCTACGAAATTGCAAACGTCCAGCGACTGCTCCCACACGAAAGGTGCCAGGACTCCCAGGTGTTGCTGGCCCTCGCCTTCCCCTAGCAGCCCTTCCACAGCCCCACACACACTGGGGCTCCGGCCTTGCCACCCAGCTCAGCGTGCTGACGTTCGTGCCTTGCTCTCTCTCAGCGCCGCCCCCATAGCCCACCTCGAAATTGCAAACGTCCAGCGACTGCTCCCACACCAAAGGTGCCAGGCCTCCCAGGTGTTGCTGGCCCTCGCCTTGCCCTGGCAGCCCTTCCACAGCCCCACACACACTGGGGCTCCGGCCTTGCCAGCCAGCTCAGGGTGCCGACGATTGTGACTTTCTCTCTCTTAGCACCGCTCCCAGAGGCCGAGTCGACATTACAAACGTCCAGCGACTGCTCCCACACCAAAGGTGCCAGGCCTCCCAGGTGTTGCTGGCCCTCGCCTTCCCCTGGCAGCCCTTCCACAGCCCCACACAGACTGGGGATCGGACCTTGCCACCCAGCTCAGCGTGCTGACGTTCGTGCCTTGCTCTCTCTCAGCGCCGCCCCCATAGCCCAGCTCGAAATTGCAAACGTCCAGCGACTGCTCCCACACCAAAGGTGCCAGGCCTCCCAGGTGTTGCTGGCCCTCGCCTTCCCTTGCAAGCCATTCCACAGCCCCACACGCACTGGGGCTCCGGGCTTGCCAGCCAGCTCAGGGGGCCAACGTTTGTGCCTTGCTCGCTCTCGGGACCTGCACCAGAACCCACCTCAAAATTGCAAACGTCCAGCGACTGCTCCCACACGAAAGTTGCCAGGCATCCCAGGTGTTGCTGGCCCTCGCCTTCCCCTGGCAGCCCTTCCACACCCTACACACACCGGGGATCGGACCTTGCCACCCAGCTCAGCGTGCTGACGTTCGTGCCTTGCTCTCTCTCAGCGCCGCCCCCATAGCCCACCTCGAAATTGCAAACGTCCAGCGACTGCTCCCACACGAAAGGTGCCAGGCCTCCCAGGTGTTGCTGGCCCTCGCCTTCCCCTGGCAGCCCTTCCACAGCCCCACACACACTGGGGCTCCGGCCTTGCCAGCCAGCTCAGGGGGCCGACGTTCGTGCCTCGCTCGCTCTCAGTGCTTCTGCCACATCCCAGCTCCGAATTTGCAAACGTCCAGCGACTGCTCCCACACAAAAGGTGCCAGGCCTCCCAGGTGTTGCTGGCCCTCGCCTTGCCCTGGCAGCCCTTCCACAGCCCCACACACACTGGGGCTCCGGCCTTGCCAGCTAGCTCAGGCTTCCGACGTTCGTGCTTTCTTCGTTCTCGGGACCTGCGCCGCAGCCCAGCTCCAAATTGCAAACGTCCAGCGACTGCTCCCACACGAAAGGTGCCAGGCCTCCCAGGTGTTGCTGGCCCTCGCCTTCCCCTGGCAGCCCTTCCACAGCCCCACACACACTGGGGCTCCGGCCTTGCCAGCCAGCTCAGGGGGCCGACGTTCGTGCCTCGCTCGCTCTCAGTGCTTCTGCCACATCCCAGCTCCGAATTTGCAAACGTCCAGCGACTGCTCCCACACCAAAGGTGCCAGGCCTCCCAGGTGTTGCTGGCCCTCGCCTTCCCCTGGCAGCCCTTCCACAGCCCCACACACACTGGGGCTCCGGCCTTGCCAGCCAGCTCAGGCTGCCGACATTCGTGCCTTGCTCGCTCTCAGCGCTGCTGCCAGATCCCAGCTTCGAAATTGCAAACGTCCAGCGACTGCTCCCACACGAAAGGTGCCAGGACTCCCAGGTGTTGCTGGCCCTCGCCTTCCCCTGGCAGCCCTTCCACAGCCCCACACACACTGGGGCTCCGGCCTTGCCAGCCAGCTCAGGGTGCCGACGTTCGTGCCTCGCTCGCTCTCAGTGCTTCTGCCACAACCCAGCTCCGATATTGCAAACGTCCAGCGACTGCTCCCACACCAAAGGTGCCAGGCCTCCCAGGTGTTGCTGGCCCTCGCCTTGCCCTGGCAGCCCTTCCACAGCCCCACACACACTGGGGCTCCGGCCTTGCCAGCCAGCTCAGGGGGCCGACGTTCGTGCCTCGCTCGCTCTCAGTGCTTCTGCCACATCCCAGCTCCGAATTTGCAAACGTCCAGCGACTGCTCCCACACCAAAGGTGCCAGGCCTCCCAGGTGTTGCTGGCCCTCGCCTTCCCCTGGCAGCCCTTCCACAGCCCCACACACACTGGGGCTCCGGCCTTGCCACCCAGCTCAGCGTGCTGACGTTCGTGCCTTGCTCTCTCTCAGCGCCGCCCCCATAGCCCAGCTAGAAATTGCAAACGTCCAGCGACTGCTCCCACACCAAAGGTGCCAGGCCTCCCTGGTGTTGCTGGCCCTCGCCTTCCCCTGGCAGCCCTTCCACAGCCCCACACACACTGGGGCTCCGGCCTTGCCAGCCAGCTCAGGGGGCCGACGTTCGTGCCTCGCTCGCTCTCAGTGCTTCTGCCACATCCCAGCTCCGAATTTGCAAACGTCCAGCGACTGCTCCCACACCAAAGGTGCCAGGCCTCCCAGGTGTTGCTGGCCCTCGCCTTCCCCTGGCAGCCCTTCCACAGCCCCACACACACTGGGGCTCCGGCCTTGCCAGCCAGCTCAGGCTGCCGACATTCGTGCCTTGCTCGCTCTCAGCGCTGCTGCCAGATCCCAGCTACGAAATTGCAAACGTCCAGCGACTGCTCCCACACGAAAGGTGCCAGGACTCCCAGGTGTTGCTGGCCCTCGCCTTCCCCTAGCAGCCCTTCCACAGCCCCACACACACTGGGGCTCCGGCCTTGCCACCCAGCTCAGCGTGCTGACGTTCGTGCCTTGCTCTCTCTCAGCGCCGCCCCCATAGCCCACCTCGAAATTGCAAACGTCCAGCGACTGCTCCCACACCAAAGGTGCCAGGCCTCCCAGGTGTTGCTGGCCCTCGCCTTGCCCTGGCAGCCCTTCCACAGCCCCACACACACTGGGGCTCCGGCCTTGCCAGCCAGCTCAGGGTGCCGACGATTGTGACTTTCTCTCTCTTAGCACCGCTCCCAGAGGCCGAGTCGACATTACAAACGTCCAGCGACTGCTCCCACACCAAAGGTGCCAGGCCTCCCAGGTGTTGCTGGCCCTCGCCTTCCCCTGGCAGCCCTTCCACAGCCCCACACAGACTGGGGATCGGACCTTGCCACCCAGCTCAGCGTGCTGACGTTCGTGCCTTGCTCTCTCTCAGCGCCGCCCCCATAGCCCAGCTCGAAATTGCAAACGTCCAGCGACTGCTCCCACACCAAAGGTGCCAGGCCTCCCAGGTGTTGCTGGCCCTCGCCTTCCCTTGCAAGCCATTCCACAGCCCCACACGCACTGGGGCTCCGGGCTTGCCAGCCAGCTCAGGGGGCCAACGTTTGTGCCTTGCTCGCTCTCGGGACCTGCACCAGAACCCACCTCAAAATTGCAAACGTCCAGCGACTGCTCCCACACGAAAGTTGCCAGGCATCCCAGGTGTTGCTGGCCCTCGCCTTCCCCTGGCAGCCCTTCCACAGCCCCACACACACTGGGGCTCTGGCCTTGTCAGCCAGCTCAGGGGGCCGATGTTCATGCCTTGCTCGCTCTCGGTACATGCGCCGGAGCCCAGCTCGAAATTGCAAACGTCCAGCGACTGCTCCCACACGAAAGTTGCCAGGCATCCCAGGTGTTGCTGGCCCTCGCCTTGCCCTGGCAGCCCTTCCACAGCCCCACACACACTGGGGCTCCGGCCTTGCCAGCCAGCTCAGGGGGCCGACGTTCGTGCCTCGGTCGCTCTCAGTGCTTCTGCCACATCCCAGCTCCGAATTTGCAAACGTCCAGCGACTGCTCCCACACAAAAGGTGCCAGGCCTCCCAGGTGTTGCTGGCCCTCGCCTTGCCCTGGCACCCCTTCCACAGCCCCACACACACTGGGGCTCCGGCCTTGCCAGCCAGCTCAGGCTGCCGACGATCGTGCCTTTCTCTCTCTTAGCACCGCTCCCAGAGGCCAACTCGACATTGCAAACGTCAGCAACTGCTCCCACACCAAAGGTGCCAGGCCTCCCAGGTGTTGCTGGCCCTCGCCTTGCCCTGGCAGCCCTTCCACACCCTACACACACTGGGGATCGGACCTTGCCACCCAGCTCAGCGTGCTGACGTTCGTGCCTTGCTCTCTCTCAGCGCCGCCCCCATAGCCCACCTCGAAATTGCAAACGTCCAGCGACTGCTCCCACACCAAAGGTGCCAGGCCTCCCAGGTGTTGCTGGCCCTCGCCTTCCCCTGGCAGCCCTTCCACAGCCCCACACACACTGGGGCTCCGGCCTTGCCAGCCAGCTCAGGGTGCCGACGATTGTGCCTTTCTCTCTCTTAGCACCGCTCCCAGAGGCCGAGTCGACATTGCAAACGTCCAGCGACTCCTCCCATACCAAAGATGCCAGGCCTCCCAGGTGTTGCTGGCCCTCGCCTTCCCCTGGCAGCCCTTCCACACCCTACACACACTGGGGATCGGACCTTGCCACCCAGCTCAGCGTGCTGACGTTCGTGCCTTGCTCTCTCTCAGCACCGCCCCCATAGCCCAGCTCGAAATTGCAAACGTCCAGCGACTGCTCCCACACCAAAGGTGCCAGGCCTCCCAGGTGTTGCTGGCCCTCGCCTTCCCCTGGCAGCCCTTCCACAGCCCCACACACACTGGGGCTCCGGCCTTGCCAGCCAGCTCAGGGGGCCGACGTTCGTGCCTCGCTCGCTCTCAGTGCTTCTGCCACATCCCAGCTCCGAATTTGCAAACGTCCAGCGACTGCTCCCACACAAAAGGTGCCAGGCCTCCCAGGTGTTGCTGGCCCTCGCCTTGCCCTGGCAGCCCTTCCACAGCCCCACACACACTGGGGCTCCGGCCTTGCCAGCTAGCTCAGGCTTCCGACGTTCGTGCTTTCTTCGTTCTCGGGACCTGCGCCGCAGCCCAGCTCCAAATTGCAAACGGCCAGCGACTGCTCCCACACGAAAGGTGCCAGGCCTCCCAGGTGTTGCTGGCCCTCGCCTTCCCCTGGCAGCCCTTCCACAGCCCCACACACACTGGGGCTCCGGCCTTGCCAGCCAGCTCAGGGGGCCGACGTTCGTGCCTCGCTCGCTCTCAGTGCTTCTGCCACATCCCAGCTCCGAATTTGCAAACGTCCAGCGACTGCTCCCACACCAAAGGTGCCAGGCCTCCCAGGTGTTGCTGGCCCTCGCCTTGCCCTGGCAGCCCTTCCACAGCCCCACACACACTGGGGCTCCGGCCTTGCCAGCCAGCTCAGGCTGCTGACGTTCGTGCCTTGCTCTATCTTACCACCGCTCCCAGAGGCCAGCTCCGAAATTGCAAACGTCCAGCGACTGCTCCCACACGAAAGGTGCCAGGACTCCCAGGTGTTGCTGGCCCTCGCCTTCCCCTGGCAGCCCTTCCACAGCCCCACACACACTGGGGCTCCGGCCTTGCCAGCCAGCTCAGGGGGCCGACATTCGTGCCTTGCTCGCTCTCAGCGCTGCTGCCAGATCCCAGCTACGAAATTGCAAACGTCCAGCGACTGCTCCCACACCAAAGATGCCAGGACTCCCAGGTGTTGCTGGCCCTCGCCTTCCCCTGGCAGCCCTTCCACAGCCCCACACACACTGGGGCTCCGGCCTTGCCAGCCAGCTCAGGGGGCCGACGATCGTGCCTTTCTCTCTCTTAGCACCGCTCCCAGAGGCCAACTCGACATTGCAAACGTCCAGCGACTGCTCCCACACCAAAGGTGCCAGGCCTCCCAGGTGTTGCTGGCCCTCGCCTTGCCCTGGCAGCCCTTCCACACCCTACACACACTGGGGATCGGACCTTGCCACCCAGCTCAGCGTGCTGACGTTCGTGCCTTGCTCTCTCTCAGCGACGCCCCCATAGCCCACCTCGAAATTGCAAACGTCCAGCGACTGCTCCCACACCAAAGGTGCCAGGCCTCCCAGGTGTTGCTGGCCCTCGCCTTCCCCTGGCAGCCCTTCCACAGCCCCACACACACTGGGGCTCCGGCCTTGCCAGCCAGCTGAGGGTGCCGACGATTGTGCCTTTCTCTCTCTTAGCACCACTCCCAGAGGCCGAGTCGACATTGCAAACGTCCAGCGACTCCTCCCACACCAAAGGTGCCAGGCCTCCCAGGTGTTGCTGGCCCTCGCCTTCCCCTGGCAGCCCTTCCACACCCTACACACACTGGGGATCGGACCTTGCCACCCAGCTCAGCGTGCTGACGTTCGTGCCTTGCTCTCTCTCAGCGCCGCCCCCATAGCCCAGCTCGAAATTGCAAACGTCCAGCGACTGCTCCCACACCAAAGGTGCCAGGCCTCCCAGGTGTTGCTGGCCCTCGCCTTCCCTTGCAAGCCATTCCACAGCCCCACACGCACTGGGGCTCCGGCCTTGCCAGCCAGCTCAGGGGGCCAACGTTTGGCCTTGCTCGCTCTCGGGACCTGCACCAGAACCCACCTCAAAATTGCAAACGTCCAGCGACTGCTCCCACACGAATGTTGCCAGGCATCCCAGGTGTTGCTGGCCCTCGCCTTCCCCTGGCAGCCCTTCCACAGCCCCACACACACTGGGGCTCCGGCCTTGCCAGCCAGCTCAGGGTGCCGACGTTCATGCCTTGCTCGCTCTCGGTACATGCGCCGGAGCCCAGCTCGAAATTGCAAACGTCCAGCGACTGCTCCCACACCAAAGGTGCCAGGCCTCCCAGGTGTTGCTGGCCCTCGCCTTCCCTTGGCAGCCCTTCCACAGCCCCACACACACTGGGGCTCCGGCCTTGCCAGCCAGCTCAGGGTGCCGACGTTCGTGCCTCGCTCGCTCTCAGTGCTTCTGCCACATCCCAGCTCCGAATTTGCAAACGTCCAGCGACTGCTCCCACACGAAAGGTGCCAGGCCTCCCAGGTGTTGCTGGCCCTCGCCTTCCCCTGGCAGCCCTTCCACAGCCCCACACACACTGGGGCTCCGGCCTTGCCAGCCAGCTCAGGCTGCCGACGATCGTGCCTTTCTCTCTCTTAGCACCGCTCCCAGAGGCCAACTCAACATTGCAAACGTCCAGCGACTGCTCCCACACCAAAGCTGCCAGGCCTCCCAGGTGTTGCTGGCCCTCGCCTTGCCCTGGCAGCCCTTCCACACCCTACACACACTGGGGATCGGACCTTGCCACCCAGCTCAGCGTGCTGACGTTCGTGCCTTGCTCTCTCTCAGCGCCGCCCCCATAGCCCACCTCGAAATTGCAAACGTCCAGCGACTGCTCCCACACCAAAGGTGCCAGGCCTCCCAGGTGTTGCTGGCCCTCGCCTTCCCCTGGCAGCCCTTCCACACCCTACACACACTGGGGATCGGACCTTGCCACCCAGCTCAGCGTGCTGACGTTCGTGCCTTGCTCTCTCTCAGCGCCGCCCCCATAGCCCAGCTCGAAATTGCAAACGTCCAGCGACTGCTCCCACACCAAAGGTGCCAGGCCTCCCAGGTGTTGCTGGCCCTCGCCTTCCCTTGCAAGCCATTCCACAGCCCCACACGCACTGGGGCTCCGGCCTTGCCAGCCAGCTCAGGGGGCCAACGTTTGGCCTTGCTCGCTCTCGGGACCTGCACCAGAACCCACCTCAAAATTGCAAACGTCCAGCGACTGCTCCCACACGAATGTTGCCAGGCATCCCAGGTGTTGCTGGCCCTCGCCTTCCCCTGGCAGCCCTTCCACAGCCCCACACGCACTGGGGCTCCGGCCTTGCCAGCCAGCTCAGGGGGCCAACGTTTGGCCTTGCTCGCTCTCGGGACCTGCACCAGAACCCACCTCAAAATTGCAAACGTCCAGCGACTGCTCCCACACGAATGTTGCCAGGCATCCCAGGTGTTGCTGGCCCTCGCCTTCCCCTGGCAGCCCTTCCACAGCCCCACACACACTGGGGCTCCGGCCTTGCCAGCCAGCTCAGGGTGCCGACGTTCATGCCTTGCTCGCTCTCGGTACATGCGCCGGAGCCCAGCTCGAAATTGCAAACGTCCAGCGACTGCTCCCACACCAAAGGTGCCAGGCCTCCCAGGTGTTGCTGGCCCTCGCCTTCCCTTGGCAGCCCTTCCACAGCCCCACACACACTGGGGCTCCGGCCTTGCCAGCCAGCTCAGGGTGCCGACGTTCGTGCCTCGCTCGCTCTCAGTGCTTCTGCCACATCCCAGCTCCGAATTTGCAAACGTCCAGCGACTGCTCCCACACGAAAGGTGCCAGGCCTCCCAGGTGTTGCTGGCCCTCGCCTTCCCCTGGCAGCCCTTCCACAGCCCCACACACACTGGGGCTCCGGCCTTGCCAGCCAGCTCAGGCTGCCGACGATCGTGCCTTTCTCTCTCTTAGCACCGCTCCCAGAGGCCAACTCAACATTGCAAACGTCCAGCGACTGCTCCCACACCAAAGCTGCCAGGCCTCCCAGGTGTTGCTGGCCCTCGCCTTGCCCTGGCAGCCCTTCCACACCCTACACACACTGGGGATCGGACCTTGCCACCCAGCTCAGCGTGCTGACGTTCGTGCCTTGCTCTCTCTCAGCGCCGCCCCCATAGCCCACCTCGAAATTGCAAACGTCCAGCGACTGCTCCCACACCAAAGGTGCCAGGCCTCCCAGGTGTTGCTGGCCCTCGCCTTCCCCTGGCAGCCCTTCCACACCCTACACACACTGGGGATCGGACCTTGCCACCCAGCTCAGCGTGCTGACGTTCGTGCCTTGCTCTCTCTCAGCGCCGCCCCCATAGCCCAGCTCGAAATTGCAAACGTCCAGCGACTGCTCCCACACCAAAGGTGCCAGGCCTCCCAGGTGTTGCTGGCCCTCGCCTTCCCTTGCAAGCCATTCCACAGCCCCACACGCACTGGGGCTCCGGCCTTGCCAGCCAGCTCAGGGTGCCGACGTTCATGCCTTGCTCGCTCTCGGTACATGCGCCGGAGCCCAGCTCGAAATTGCAAACGTCCAGCGACTGCTCCCACACCAAAGGTGCCAGGCCTCCCAGGTGTTGCTGGCCCTCGCCTTCCCTTGGCAGCCCTTCCACAGCCCCACACACACTGGGGCTCCGGCCTTGCCAGCCAGCTCAGGGTGCCGACGTTCGTGCCTTGCTCGCTCTCGGTACATGCGCCGGAGCCCAGCTCGAAATTGCAAACGTCCAGCGACTGCTCCCACACCAAAGGTGCCAGGCCTCCCAGGTGTTGCTGGCCCTCGCCTTCCCTTGGCAGCCCTTCCACAGCCCCACACACACTGGGGCTCCGGCCTTGCCAGCCAGCTCAGGGTGCCGACGTTCGTGCCTCGCTCGCTCTCAGTGCTTCTGCCACATCCCAGCTCCGAATTTGCAAACGTCCAGCGACTGCTCCCACACGAAAGGTGCCAGGCCTCCCAGGTGTTGCTGGCCCTCGCCTTCCCCTGGCAGCCCTTCCACAGCCCCACACACACTGGGGCTCTGGCCTTGCCAGCCAGCTCAGGCTGCCGACGATCGTGCCTTTCTCTCTCTTAGCACCGCTCCCAGAGGCCAACTCAACATTGCAAACGTCCAGCGACTGCTCCCACACCAAAGCTGCCAGGCCTCCCAGGTGTTGCTGGCCCTCGCCTTGCCCTGGCAGCCCTTCCACACCCTACACACACTGGGGATCGGACCTTGCCACCCAGCTCAGCGTGCTGACGTTCGTGCCTTGCTCTCTCTCAGCGCCGCCCCCATAGCCCACCTCGAAATTGCAAACGTCCAGCGACTGCTCCCACACCAAAGGTGCCAGGCCTCCCAGGTGTTGCTGGCCCTCGCCTTCCCTTGGCAGCCATTCCACAGCCCCCCACACACTGGGGCTCCGGCCTTGCCAGCCAGCTCAGGGTGCCGACGTTCGTGCCTCGCTCGCTCTCAGTGCTTCTGCCACATCCCAGATCCGAATTTGCAAACGTCCAGCGACTGCTCCCACACCAAAGGTGCCAGGCCTCCCAGGTTTTGCTGGCCCTCGCCTTCCCCTGGCAGCCCTTCCACAGCCCCACACACACTGGGGCTCCGGCCTTGCCAGCCAGCTCAGGGGGCCGACATTCGTGCCTTGCTCGCTCTCAGCGCTGCTGCCAGATCCCAGCTTCGAAATTGCAAACGTCCAGCGACTGCTCCCACACGAAAGGTGCCAGGCCTCCCAGGTGTTGCTGGCCCTCGCCTTCCCTTGCAAGCCATTCCACAGCCCCACACGCACTGGGGCTCCGGGCTTGCCAGCCAGCTCAGGGGGCCAACGTTTGTGCCTTGCTCGCTCTCGGGACCTGCACCAGAACCCACCTCAAAATTGCAAACGTCCAGCGACTGCTCCCACACGAAAGTTGCCAGGCATCCCAGGTGTTGCTGGCCCTCGCCTTCCCCTGGCAGCCCTTCCACAGCCCCACACACACTGGGGCTCTGGCCTTGTCAGCCAGCTCAGGGGGCCGATGTTCATGCCTTGCTCGCTCTCGGTACATGCGCCGGAGCCCAGCTCGAAATTGCAAACGTCCAGCGACTGCTCCCACACGAAAGTTGCCAGGCATCCCAGGTGTTGCTGGCCCTCGCCTTGCCCTGGCAGCCCTTCCACAGCCCCACACACACTGGGGCTCCGGCCTTGTCAGCCAGCTCAGGGGGCCGATGTTCATGCATTCCTCGCTCTCGGTACATGCGCCGGAGCCCAGCTCGAAATTGCAAACGTCCAGCGACTGCTCCCACACCAAAGGTGCCAGGCCTCCCAGGTGTTGCTGGCCCTCGCCTTCCCCTGGCAGCCCTTCCACAGCCCCACACACACTGGGGCTCCGGCCTTGCCAGCCAGCTCAGGGGGCCGACGTTCGTGCCTCGGTCGCTCTCAGTGCTTCTGCCACATCCCAGCTCCGAATTTGCAAACGTCCAGCGACTGCTCCCACACAAAAGGTGCCAGGCCTCCCAGGTGTTGCTGGCCCTCGCCTTGCCCTGGCAGCCCTTCCACAGCCCCACACACACTGGGGCTCCGGCCTTGCCAGCCAGCTCAGGCTGCCGACGATCGTGCCTTTCTCTCTCTTAGCACCGCTCCCAGAGGCCAACTCGACATTGCAAACGTCAGCAACTGCTCCCACACCAAAGGTGCCAGGCCTCCCAGGTGTTGCTGGCCCTCGCCTTGCCCTGGCAGCCCTTCCACACCCTACACACACTGGGGATCGGACCTTGCCACCCAGCTCAGCGTGCTGACGTTCGTGCCTTGCTCTCTCTCAGCGCCGCCCCCATAGCCCACCTCGAAATTGCAAACGTCCAGCGACTGCTCCCACACCAAAGGTGCCAGGCCTCCCAGGTGTTGCTGGCCCTCGCCTTCCCCTGGCAGCCCTTCCACAGCCCCACACACACTGGGGCTCCGGCCTTGCCAGCCAGCTCAGGGTGCCGACGATTGTGCCTTTCTCTCTCTTAGCACCGCTCCCAGAGGCCGAGTCGACATTGCAAACGTCCAGCGACTCCTCCCATACCAAAGATGCCAGGCCTCCCAGGTGTTGCTGGCCCTCGCCTTCCCCTGGCAGCCCTTCCACACCCTACACACACTGGGGATCGGACCTTGCCACCCAGCTCAGCGTGCTGACGTTCGTGCCTTGCTCTCTCTCAGCACCGCCCCCATAGCCCAGCTCGAAATTGCAAACGTCCAGCGACTGCTCCCACACCAAAGGTGCCAGGCCTCCCAGGTGTTGCTGGCCCTCGCCTTCCCTTGCAAGCCATTCCACAGCCCCACACGCACTGGGGCTCCGGCCTTGCCAGCCAGCTCAGGGGGCCAACGTTTGGCCTTGCTCGCTCTCGGGACCTGCACCAGAACCCACCTCAAAATTGCAAACGTTCAGCGACTGCTCCCACACGAATGTTGCCAGGCATCCCAGGTGTTGCTGGCCCTCGCCTTGCCCTGGCAGCCCTTCCACAGCCCCACACACACTGGGGCTCCGGCCTTGCCAGCCAGCTCAGGGTGCCGACGTTCATGCCTTGCTCGCTCTCGGTACATGCGCCGGAGCCCAGCTCGAAATTGCAAACGTCCAGCGACTGCTCCCACACCAAAGGTGCCAGGCCTCCCAGGTGTTGCTGGCCCTCGCCTTCCCTTGGCAGCCCTTCCACAGCCCCACACACACTGGGGCTCCGGCCTTGCCAGCCAGCTCAGGGTGCCGACGTTCGTGCCTCGCTCGCTCTCAGTGCTTCTGCCACATCCCAGCTCCGAATTTGCAAACGTCCAGCGACTGCTCCCACACGAAAGGTGCCAGGCCTCCCAGGTGTTGCTGGCCCTCGCCTTCCCCTGGCAGCCCTTCCACAGCCCCACACACACTGGGGCTCCGGCCTTGCCAGCCAGCTCAGGCTGCCGACGATCGTGCCTTTCTCTCTCTTAGCACCGCTCCCAGAGGCCAACTCGACATTGCAAACGTCCAGCGACTGCTCCCACACCAAAGGTGCCAGGCCTCCCAGGTGTTGCTGGCCCTCGCCTTCCCCTGGCAGCCCTTCCACACCCTACACACACCGGGGATCGGACCTTGCCAGCCAGCTCAGCGTGCTGACGTTCGTGCCTTGCTCTCTCTCAGCGCCGCCCCCATAGCCCACCTCGAAATTGCAAACGTCCAGCGACTGCTCCCACACCAAAGGTGCCAGGCCTCCCAGGTGTTGCTGGCCCTCGCCTTCCCCTGGCAGCCCTTCCACAGCCCCACACACACTGGGGCTCCGGCCTTGCCAGCCAGCTCAGGGGGCCGACGTTCGTGCCTCGCTCGCTCTCAGTGCTTCTGCCACATCCCAGCTCCGAATTTGCAAACGTCCAGCGACTGCTCCCACTCAAAAGGTGCCAGGCCTCCCAGGTGTTGCTGGCCCTCGCCTTGCCCTGGCAGCCCTTCCACAGCCCCACACACACTGGGGCTCCGGCCTTGCCAGCTAGCTCAGGCTTCCGACGTTCGTGCTTTCTTCGTTCTCGGGACCTGCGCCGCAGCCCAGCTCCAAATTGCAAACGGCCAGCGACTGCTCCCACACGAAAGGTGCCAGGCCTCCCAGGTGTTGCTGGCCCTCGCCTTCCCCTGGCAGCCCTTCCACAGCCCCACACACACTGGGGCTCCGGCCTTGCCAGCCAGCTCAGGGGGCCGACGTTCGTGCCTCGCTCGCTCTCAGTGCTTCTGCCACATCCCAGCTCCGAATTTGCAAACGTCCAGCGACTGCTCCCACACCAAAGGTGCCAGGCCTCCCAGGTGTTGCTGGCCCTCGCCTTGCCCTGGCAGCCCTTCCACAGCCCCACACACACTGGGGCTCCGGCCTTGCCAGCCAGCTCAGGCTGCTGACGTTCGTGCCTTGCTCTATCTTACCACCGCTCCCAGAGGCCAGCTCCGAAATTGCAAACGTCCAGCGACTGCTCCCACACGAAAGGTGCCAGGACTCCCAGGTGTTGCTGGCCCTCGCCTTCCCCTGGCAGCCCTTCCACAGCCCCACACACACTGGGGCTCCGGCCTTGCCAGCCAGCTCAGGGGGCCGACATTCGTGCCTTGCTCGCTCTCAGCGCTGCTGCCAGATCCCAGCTACGAAATTGCAAACGTCCAGCGACTGCTCCCACACCAAAGATGCCAGGACTCCCAGGTGTTGCTGGCCCTCGCCTTCCCCTGGCAGCCCTTCCACAGCCCCACACACACTGGGGCTCCGGCCTTGCCAGCCAGCTCAGGGGGCCGACGATCGTGCCTTTCTCTCTCTTAGCACCGCTCCCAGAGGCCAACTCGACATTGCAAACGTCCAGCGACTGCTCCCACACCAAAGGTGCCAGGCCTCCCAGGTGTTGCTGGCCCTCGCCTTGCCCTGGCAGCCCTTCCACACCCTACACACACTGGGGATCGGACCTTGCCACCCAGCTCAGCGTGCTGACGTTCGTGCCTTGCTCTCTCTCAGCGACGCCCCCATAGCCCACCTCGAAATTGCAAACGTCCAGCGACTGCTCCCACACCAAAGGTGCCAGGCCTCCCAGGTGTTGCTGGCCCTCGCCTTCCCCTGGCAGCCCTTCCACAGCCCCACACACACTGGGGCTCCGGCCTTGCCAGCCAGCTGAGGGTGCCGACGATTGTGCCTTTCTCTCTCTTAGCACCACTCCCAGAGGCCGAGTCGACATTGCAAACGTCCAGCGACTCCTCCCACACCAAAGGTGCCAGGCCTCCCAGGTGTTGCTGGCCCTCGCCTTCCCCTGGCAGCCCTTCCACACCCTACACACACTGGGGATCGGACCTTGCCACCCAGCTCAGCGTGCTGACGTTCGTGCCTTGCTCTCTCTCAGCGCCGCCCCCATAGCCCAGCTCGAAATTGCAAACGTCCAGCGACTGCTCCCACACGAAAGGTGCCAGGCCTCCCAGGTGTTGCTGGCCCTCGCCTTCCCTTGCAAGCCATTCCACAGCCCCACACGCACTGGGGCTCCGGCCTTGCCAGCCAGCTCAGGGGGCCAACGTTTGGCCTTGCTCGCTCTCGGGACCTGCACCAGAACCCACCTCAAAATTGCAAACGTCCAGCGACTGCTCCCACACGAATGTTGCCAGGCATCCCAGGTGTTGCTGGCCCTCGCCTTCCCCTGGCAGCCCTTCCACAGCCCCACACACACTGGGGCTCCGGCCTTGCCAGCCAGCTCAGGGTGCCGACGTTCATGCCTTGCTCGCTCTCGGTACATGCGCCGGAGCCCAGCTCGAAATTGCAAACGTCCAGCGACTGCTCCCACACCAAAGGTGCCAGGCCTCCCAGGTGTTGCTGGCCCTCGCCTTCCCTTGGCAGCCCTTCCACAGCCCCACACACACTGGGGCTCCGGCCTTGCCAGCCAGCTCAGGGTGCCGACGTTCGTGCCTCGCTCGCTCTCAGTGCTTCTGCCACATCCCAGCTCCGAATTTGCAAACGTCCAGCGACTGCTCCCACACGAAAGGTGCCAGGCCTCCCAGGTGTTGCTGGCCCTCGCCTTCCCCTGGCAGCCCTTCCACAGCCCCACACACACTGGGGCTCCGGCCTTGCCAGCCAGCTCAGGCTGCCGACGATCGTGCCTTTCTCTCTCTTAGCACCGCTCCCAGAGGCCAACTCGACATTGCAAACGTCCAGCGACTGCTCCCACACCAAAGGTGCCAGGCCTCCCAGGTGTTGCTGGCCCTCGCCTTCCCCTGGCAGCCCTTCCACACCCTACACACACCGGGGATCGGACCTTGCCACCCAGCTCAGCGTGCTGACGTTCGTGCCTTGCTCTCTCTCAGCGCCGCCCCCATAGCCCAGCTCGAAATTGCAAACGTCCAGCGACTGCTCCCACACCAAAGGTGCCAGGCCTCCCAGGTGTTGCTGGCCCTCGCCTTCCCCTGGCAGCCCTTCCACAGCCCCACACACACTGGGGCTCCGGCCTTGCCAGCCAGCTCAGGGGGCCGACGTTCGTGCCTCGCTCGCTCTCAGTGCTTCTGCCACATCCCAGCTCCGAATTTGCAAACGTCCAGCGACTGCTCCCACACAAAAGGTGCCAGGCCTCCCAGGTGTTGCTGGCCCTCGCCTTGCCCTGGCAGCCCTTCCACAGCCCCACACACACTGGGGCTCCGGCCTTGCCAGCTAGCTCAGGCTTCCGACGTTCGTGCTTTCTTCGTTCTCGGGACCTGCGCCGCAGCCCAGCTCCAAATTGCAAACGGCCAGCGACTGCTCCCACACGAAAGGTGCCAGGCCTCCCAGGTGTTGCTGGCCCTCGCCTTCCCCTGGCAGCCCTTCCACAGCCCCACACACACTGGGGCTCCGGCCTTGCCAGCCAGCTCAGGGGGCCGACGTTCGTGCCTCGCTCGCTCTCAGTGCTTCTGCCACATCCCAGCTCCGAATTTGCAAACGTCCAGCGACTGCTCCCACACCAAAGGTGCCAGGCCTCCCAGGTGTTGCTGGCCCTCGCCTTGCCCTGGCAGCCCTTCCACAGCCCCACACACACTGGGGCTCCGGCCTTGCCAGCCAGCTCAGGCTGCTGACGTTCGTGCCTTGCTCTATCTTACCACCGCTCCCAGAGGCCAGCTCCGAAATTGCAAACGTCCAGCGACTGCTCCCACACGAAAGGTGCCAGGACTCCCAGGTGTTGCTGGCCCTCGCCTTCCCCTGGCAGCCCTTCCACAGCCCCACACACACTGGGGCTCCGGCCTTGCCAGCCAGCTCAGGGGGCCGACATTCGTGCCTTGCTCGCTCTCAGCGCTGCTGCCAGATCCCAGCTACGAAATTGCAAACGTCCAGCGACTGCTCCCACACCAAAGATGCCAGGACTCCCAGGTGTTGCTGGCCCTCGCCTTCCCCTGGCAGCCCTTCCACAGCCCCACACACACTGGGGCTCCGGCCTTGCCAGCCAGCTCAGGGGGCCGACATTCGTGCCTTGCTCGCTCTCAGCGCTGCTGCCAGATCACAGCTTCGAAATTGCAAACGTCCAGCGACTGCTCCCACACGAAAGGTGCCAGGACTCCCAGGTGTTGCTGGCCCTCGCCTTCCCCTGGCAGCCCTTCCACAGCCCCACACACACTGCGACTCCGGCCTTGCCAGCCAGCTCAGGGTGCCGACGATCGTGCCTTTCTCTCTCTTAGCACCGCTCCCAGAGGCCAACTCAACATTGCAAACGTCCAGCGACTGCTCCCACACCAAAGCTGCCAGGCCTCCCAGGTGTTGCTGGCCCTCGCCTTGCCCTGGCAGCCCTTCCACACCCTACACACACTGGGGATCGGACCTTGCCACCCAGCTCAGCGTGCTGACGTTCGTGCCTTGCTCTCTCTCAGCGCCGCCCCCATAGCCCACCTCGAAATTGCAAACGTCCAGCGACTGCTCCCACACCAAAGGTGCCAGGCCTCCCAGGTGTTGCTGGCCCTCGCCTTCCCTTGGCAGCCATTCCACAGCCCCCCACACACTGGGGCTCCGGCCTTGCCAGCCAGCTCAGGGGGCCGACGTCCATGCATTCCTCGCTCTCAGCACTGCCCGCAGAGGCCAGCTCGAAATTGCAAACGTCCAGCGACTGCTCCCACACCAAAGGTGCCAGGCCTCCCAGGTGTTGCTGGCCCTCGCCTTCCCCTGGCAGCCCTTCCACAGCCCCACACACACTGGGGCTCCGGCCTTGCCAGCCAGCTGAGGCTGCCGACGTTCGTGCCTCGCTCGCTCTCAGTGCTTCTGCCAGATCCCAGCTCCGAAATTGCAAACGTCCAGCGACTGCTCCCACACGAAAGGTGCCAGGCCTCCCAGGTGTTGCTGGCCCTCGCCTTGCCCTGACAGCCCTTCCACAGCCCCACACACACTGCGACTCCGGCCTTGCCAGCCAGCTCAGGGTGCCGACGATCGTGCCTTTCTCTCTCTTAGCACCGCTCCCAGAGGCCAACTCGACATTGCAAACGTCCAGCGACTGCTCCCACACCAAAGGTGCCAGGCCTCCCAGGTGTTGCTGGCCCTCGCCTTCCCCTGGCAGCCCTTCCACACCCTACACACACTGGGGATCGGACCTTGCCACCCAGCTCAGCGTGCTGACGTTCGTGCCTTGCTCTCTCTCAGCGCCGCCCCCATAGCCCACCTCGAAATTGCAAACGTCCAGCGACTGCTCCCACACGAAAGGTGCCAGGCCTCCCAGGTGTTGCTGGCCCTCGTCTTCCCCTGGCAGCCCTTCCACAGCCCCACACACACTGGGGCTCCGGCCTTGCCAGCCAGCTCAGGGGGCCGACGTTCGTGCCTCGCTCGCTCTCAGTGCTTCTGCCACATCCCAGCTCCGAATTTGCAAACGTCCAGCGACTGCTCCCACACCAAAGGTGCCAGGCCTCCCAGGTGTTGCTGGCCCTCGCCTTGCCCTGGCAGCCCTTCCACAGCCCCACACACACTGGGGCTCCGGCCTTGCCAGCTAGCTCAGGCTTCCGACGTTCGTGCTTTCTTCGTTCTCGGGACCTGCGCCGCAGCCCAGCTCCAAATTGCAAACGGCCAGCGACTGCTCCCACACCAAAGCTGCCAGGCCTCCCAGGTGTTGCTGGCCCTCGCCTTCCCCTGGCAGCCCTTCCACAGCCCCACACACACTGGGGCTCCGGCCTTGCCAGCCAGCTCAGGGGGCCGACGTTCGTGCCTCGCTCGCTCTCAGTGCTTCTGCCACATCCCAGCTCCGAATTTGCAAACGTCCAGCGACTGCTCCCACACAAAAGGTGCCAGGCCTCCCAGGTGTTGCTGGCCCTCGCCTTGCCCTGGCAGCCCTTCCACAGCCCCACACACACTGGGGCTCCGGCCTTGCCAGCCAGCTCAGGCTGCCGACGTTCGTTCCTTGCTCTATCTTACCACCGCTCCCAGAGGCCAGCTCGAAAGTGCAAACGTCCAGCGACTGCTCCCACACCAAAGGTGCCAGGCCTCCCTGGTGTAGCTGGCCCTCGCCTTCCCCTGGCAGCCCTTCCACAGCCCCACACACACTGGGGCTCCGGACTTGCCAGCCAGCTCAGGGGGCCGACGTTCGTGCCTCGCTCGCTCTCAGTGCTTCTGCCACATCCCAGCTCCGAATTTGCAAACGTCCAGCGACTGCTCCCACACGAAAGGTGCCAGGACTCCCAGGTGTTGCTGGCCCTCGCCTTCCCCTGGCAGCCCTTCCACAGCCCCACACACACTGGGGCTCCGGCCTTGCCAGCCAGCTCAGGGGGCCGACGATCGTGCCTTTCTCTCTCTTAGCACCGCTCCCAGAGGCCAACTCAACATTGCAAACGTCCAGCGACTGCTCCCACACCAAAGGTGCCAGGCCTCCCAGGTGTTGCTGGCCCTCGCCTTGCCCTGGCAGCCCTTCCACACCCTACACACACTGGGGATCGGACCTTGCCACCCAGCTCAGCGTGCTGACGTTCGTGCCTTACTCTCTCTCAGCGCCGCCCCCATAGCCCACCTCGAAATTGCAAACGTCCAGCGACTGCTCCCACACCATTGGTGCCAGGCCTCCCAGGTGTTGCTGGCCCTCGCCTTCCCCTGGCAGCCCTTCCACAGCCCCACACACACTGGGGCTCCGGCCTTGCCAGCTAGCTCAGGCTTCCGACGTTCGTGCTTTCTTCGTTCTCGGGACCTGCGCCGCATCCCAGCTCCAAATTGCAAACGGCCAGCGACTGCTCCCACACGAAAGGTGCCAGGCCTCCCAGGTGTTGCTGGCCCTCGCCTTCCCCTGGCAGCCCTTCCACAGCCCCACACACACTGGGGCTCCGGCCTTGCCAGCCAGCTCAGGGGGCCGACGTTCGTGCCTCGCTCGCTCTCAGTGCTTCTGCCACATCCCAGCTCCGAATTTGCAAACGTCCAGCGACTGCTCCCACACCAAAGGTACCAGGCCTCCCAGGTGTTGCTGGCCCTCGCCTTCCCCTGGCAGCCCTTCCACAGCCCCACACACACTGGGGCTCCGGCCTTGCCAGCCAGCTCAGGCTGCCGACATTCGTGCCTTGCTCGCTCTCAGCGCTGCTGCCAGATCCCAGCTACGAAATTGCAAACGTCCAGCGACTGCTCCCACACCAATGGTGCCAGGACTCCCAGGTGTTGCTGGCCCTCGCCTTCCCCTGGCAGCCCTTCCACAGCCCCACACACACTGGGGCTCCGGCCTTGCCAGCCAGCTCAGGGGGCCGACGATCGTGCTTTTCTCTCTCTTAGCACCGCTCCCAGAGGCCAACTCGACATTGCAAACGTCCAGCGACTGCTCCCACACCAAAGGTGCCAGGCCTCCCAGGTGTTGCTGGCCCTCGCCTTGCCCTGGCAGCCCTTCCACACCCTACACACACTGGGGATCGGACCTTGCCAGCCAGCTCAGGGGGCCGACGTTCGTGTCTCGCTCGCTCTCGGGACCTGCGCCGCAGCCCAGCTCGAAAGTGCAAACGTCCAGCGACTGCTCCCACACCAAAGGTGCCAGGCCTCCCAGGTGTTGCTGGCCCTCGCCTTCCCCTGGCAGCCCTTCCACAGCCCCCCACACACTGGGGCTCCGGCCTTGCCAGCCAGCTCAGGGTGCCGACGTTCGTGCCTCGCTCGCTCTCAGTGCTTCTGCCACATCCCAGCTCCGAAATTGCAAACGTCCAGCGACTGCTCCCACACGAAAGGTGCCAGGCCTCCCAGGTGTTGCTGGCCCTCGCCTTCCCCTGGCAGCCCTTCCACAGCTCCACACACACTGGGACTCCGGCCTTGCCAGCCAGCTCAGGGGGCCGACGATCGTGCCTTTCTCTCTCTTAGCACCGCTCGAGAGGCCAACTCGACATTGCAAACGTCCAGCGACTGCTCCCACACCAAAGGTGCCAGGCCTCCCAGGTGTTGCTGGCCCTCGCCTTCCCTTGGCAGCCCTTCCACAGCCCCACACACACTGGGGCTCCGGCCTTGCCAGCCAGCTCAGGGTGCCGACGTTCGTGCCTCGCTCGCTCTCAGTGCTTCTGCCAGATCCCGGCTCCGAAATTGCAAACGTCCAGCGACTGCTCCCACACCAAAGTTGCCAGGCCTCCCAGGTGTTGCTGGCCCTCGCCTTCCCCTGGCAGCCCTTCCACAGCCCCCCACACACTGGGGCTCCGGCCTTGCCAGCCAGCTCAGGGGGCCGACGATTGTGCCTTTCTCTCTCTTAGCACCGCTCCCAGAGGCCAACTCGACATTGCAAACGTCCAGCGACTGCTCCCACACCAAAGGTGCCAGGCCTCCCAGGTGTTGCTGGCCCTCACCTTCCCCTGGCAGCCCTTCCACAGCCCCACACACACTGGGGCTCCGGCCTTGCCAGCCAGCTCAGGGTGCCGACGTTCGTGTCTCGCTCGCTCTCGGGACCTGCGCCGCAGCCCAGCTCGAAAGTGCAAACGTCCAGCGACTGCTCCCACACCAAAGGTGCCAGGCCTCCCAGGTGTTGCTGGCCCTCGCCTTCCACTGGCAGCCCTTCCACAGCCCCACACACACTGGGGCTCCGGCCTTGCCAGCCAGCTCAGGGTGCCGACGTTCGTGCCTCGCTCGCTCTCAGTGCTTCTGCCAGATCCGAGCTCCGATATTGCAAACGTCCAGCGACTGCTCCCACACCAAAGGTGCCAGGCCTCCCAGGTGTTGGTGGCCCTCGCCTTCCCCTGGCAGCCCTTCCACAGCCCCACACACACTGGGGCTCCGGCCTTGCCAGCCAGCTCAGGGGGCCGACGTTCATGCATTCCTCGCTCTCAGCAGTGCCCGCAGAGGCCAGCTCGAAATTGCAAACGTCCAGCGACTGCTCCCACACCAAAGGTGCCAGGCCTCCCAGGTGTTGCTGGCCCTCGCCTTCCCCTGGCAGCCCTTCCACAGCCCCACACACACTGGGGCTCCGGCCTTGCCAGCCAGCTCAGGGTGCCGACGTTCGTGCCTCGCTCGCTCTCGGGACCTGCGCCGAAGCCCAGCTCCAAATTGCAAACGTCCAGCGACTGCTCCCACACCAAAGGTGCCAGGCCTCCCAGGTGTTGCTGGCCCTCGCCTTGCCCTGGCAGCCCTTCCACAGCCCCACACACACTGGGGCTCCGGCCTTGCCAGCCAGCTCAGGGGGCCGACGTTCGTGCCTCGCTCGCTCTCCGCGCTGCTGCCAGATCCCAGCTCCGAAATTGCAAAAGTCCAGCGACTGCTCCCACACCAAAGGTGCCAGGCCTCCCAGGCGTTGCTGGCCCTCGCCTTCCCCTGGCAGCCATTCCAAAGCCCCACACGCACTGGGGCTCCGGCCTTGCCAGCCAGCTCAGGGGGCCGACGATTGTGCCTTGCTCTCTCTTAGCACCGCTCCCAGAGGCCAACTCGACATTGCAAACGTCCAGCGACTGCTCCCACACCAAAGGTGCCAGGCCTCCCAGGTGTTGCTGGCCCTCGCCTTCCCCTGGCAGCCCTTCCACAGCCCCACACACACTGGGGCTCCGGCCTTGCCAGCCAGCTCAGGGGGCCGACGTCCATGCATTCCTCGCTCTCAGCACTGCCCGTAGAGGCCAGCTCGAAATTGCAAACGTCCAGCGACTGCTCCCACACCAAAGGTGCCAGGCCTCCCAGGTGTTGCTGGCCCTCGCCTTCCCCTGGCAGCCCTTCCACAGCCCCACACACACTGGGGCTCCGGCCTTGCCAGCCAGCTGAGGCTGCCGACGTTCGTGCCTCGCTCGCTCTCAGTGCTTCTGCCAGATCCCAGCTCCGAAATTGCAAACGTCCAGCGACTGCTCCCACACCAAAGTTGCCAGGCCTCCCAGGTGTTGCTGGCCCTCGCCTTCCCCTGGCAGCCCTTCCACAGCCCCCCACACACTGGGGCTCCGGCCTTGCCAGCCAGCTCAGGGGGCCGACGATTGTGCCTTTCTCTCTCTTAGCACCGCTCCCAGAGGCCAACTCGACATTGCAAACGTCCAGCGACTGCTCCCACACCAAAGGTGCCAGGCCTCCCAGGTGTTGCTGGCCCTCGCCTTGCCCTGGCAGCCCTTCCACAGCCCCACACACACTGGGGCTCCGGCCTTGCCAGCCAGCTCAGGCTGCCGACGTTCGTGCCTCGCTCGCTCTCGGGACCTGCGCCGCAGCGCAGCTCGAAATTGCAAACGTCCAGCGACTGCCCCCACACCAAAGGTGCCCGGCCTCCCAGGTGTTGCTGGCCCTCGCCTTCCCTTGGCAGCCCTTCCACAGCCCCACACACACTGGGGCTCCGGCCTTGCCAGCCAGCTCAGGCTGCCGATGTTCGTGCTTTACTCACTCTCAGTGCTTCTGCCACATCCCAGCTCCGAAATTGCAAACGTCCAGCGACTGCTCCCACACCAAAGGTGCCAGGCCTCCCAGGTGTTGCTGGCCCTCGCCTTGCCCTGGCAGCCCTTCCACAGCCCCACACACACTGGGGCTCCGGCCTTGCCAGCCAGCTCAGGGGGCCGACGTTCGTGCCTTGCTCTATCTTACCACCGCTCCCAGAGGCCAGCTCGAAATTGCAAACGTCCAGCGACTGCTCCCACACCAAAGGTGCCAGGCCACCCAGGTGTTGCTGGCCCTCGCCTTCCCCTGGCAGCCCTTCCACAGCCCCACACACACTGGGGCTCCGGCCTTGCCGGCCAGGTCAGGGGGTGACATTCGTGCCTTGCTCGCTCTCCGCGCTGCTTCTAGACGCCACCTCCGAAATTGCACACGTCCAGCGACTGCTCCCACACGAAAGGTGCCAGGCCTCCCAGGTGTTGCTGGCCCTCGCCTTCCCCTGGCAGCCCTTCCACAGCCCCACACACACTGGGGCTCCGGCCTTGCCAGCCAGCTCAGGGGGCCGACGTTCGTGCCTCGCTCGCTCTCCGCGCTGCTGCCAGATCCCAGCTCCGAAATTGCAAACGTCCAGCGACTTCTCCCACACCAAAGGTGCCAGGCCTCCCAGGTGTTGGTGGCCCTCGCCTTCCCCTGGCAGCCCTTCCACAGCCCCACACACACTGGGGCTCCGGCCTTGCCAGCCAGCTCAGGGGGCCGACGTTCTTGCATTCCTCAATCTCAGCACTGCCCGCAGAGGCCAGCTCGAAATTGCAAACGTCCAGCGACTGCTCCCACACCAAAGGTGCCAGGCCTCCCAGGCGTTGCTGTCTCTCGCCTTCCCCTGGCAGCCCTTCCACAGCCCCACACACACTGGGGCTCCAGCCTTGCCAGCCAGCTCAGGGTGCCGACGTTCGTAACTTGCTCGCTCTCCGCGCTGTTGCTAGAGGCCAGCTCCGAAATTGCAAACGTCCAGCGACTGCTACCACACGAAAGGTGCCAGGAGTCCCAGGCGTTGCTGGCCCTCGCCTTCCCCTGGCAGCCCTTCCACAGCCCCACACACACTGGGACTCCGGCCTTGCCAGCCAGCTCAGGCTGCCGACATTCGTGCTTTCTTCGCTCTCGGGACCTGCGCCAGAGCCCAGCTCGAAATTGCACACGTCCAGCGACTGCTCCCACACCAAAGGTGCCAGGCCTCCCAGGTGTTGCTGGCCCTCGCCTTCCCCTGGCAGCCCTTCCACAGCCCCACACACACTGGGGCTCCGGCCTTGCCAGCCAGCTGAGGCTGCGGACGTTCCTGCCTCGCTCGCTCTCAGTGCTTCTGCCAGATCCCAGCTCCGAAATTGCAAACGTCCAGCGACTGCTCCCACACCAAAGGTGCCAGGCTTCCCAGGTGTTGCTGGCCCTCGCCTTCCCCTGGCAGCCCTTCCACAGCCCCACACACACTGGGGCTCCGGCCTTGCCAGCCAGCTCAGGCTGCCGACATTCGTGCCTTGCTCGCTCTCAGCGCTGCTGCCAGATCCCAGCTTCGAAATTGCAAAATTCCAGCGACTGCTCCCACACGAAAGGTGCCAGGACTCCCAGGTGTTGCTGGCCCTCGCCTTCCCCTGGCAGCCCTTCCACAGCCCCACACACACTGGGACTCCGGCCTTGCCAGCCAGCTCAGGCTGCCGACGATCGTGCCTTTCTCTCTCTTAGCACCGCTCCCAGAGGCCAACTCGACATTGCAAACGTCCAGCGACTGCTCCCACACCAAAGGTGCCAGGCCTCCCAGGTGTTGCTGGCCCTCGCCTTGCCCTGGCAGCCCTTCCACACCCTACACACACTGGGGATCGGACCTTGCCAGCCAGCTCAGGGGGCCGACGTTCGTGTCTCGCTCGCTCTCGGGACCTGCGCCGCAGCCCAGCTCGAAAGTGCAAACGTCCAGCGACTGCTCCCACACCAAAGGTGCCAGGCCTCCCAGGTGTTGCTGGCCCTCGCCTTCCCCTGGCAGCCCTTCCACAGCCCCCCACACACTGGGGCTCCGGCCTTGCCAGCCAGCTCAGGGTGCCGACGTTCGTGCCTCGCTCGCTCTCAGTGCTTCTGCCACATCCCAGCTCCGAAATTGCAAACGTCCAGCGACTGCTCCCACACGAAAGGTGCCAGGCCTCCCAGGTGTTGCTGGCCCTCGCCTTCCCCTGGCAGCCCTTCCACAGCTCCACACACACTGGGACTCCGGCCTTGCCAGCCAGCTCAGGGGGCCGACGATCGTGCCTTTCTCTCTCTTAGCACCGCTCGAGAGGCCAACTCGACATTGCAAACGTCCAGCGACTGCTCCCACACCAAAGGTGCCAGGCCTCCCAGGTGTTGCTGGCCCTCGCCTTCCCCTGGCAGCCCTTCCACAGCCCCACACACACTGGGGCTCCGGACTTGCCAGCCAGCTCAGGGGGCCGACGTTCGTGCCTCGCTCGCTCTCAGTGCTTCTGCCACATCCCAGCTCCGAATTTGCAAACGTCCAGCGACTGCTCCCACACGAAAGGTGCCAGGACTCCCAGGTGTTGCTGGCCCTCGCCTTCCCCTGGCAGCCCTTCCACAGCCCCACACACACTGGGGCTCCGGCCTTGCCAGCCAGCTCAGGGGGCCGACGATCGTGCCTTTCTCTCTCTTAGCACCGCTCCCAGAGGCCAACTCAACATTGCAAACGTCCAGCGACTGCTCCCACACCAAAGGTGCCAGGCCTCCCAGGTGTTGCTGGCCCTCGCCTTGCCCTGGCAGCCCTTCCACACCCTACACACACTGGGGATCGGACCTTGCCACCCAGCTCAGCGTGCTGACGTTCGTGCCTTACTCTCTCTCAGCGCCGCCCCCATAGCCCACCTCGAAATTGCAAACGTCCAGCGACTGCTCCCACACCAAAGGTGCCAGGCCTCCCAGGTGTTGCTGGCCCTCGCCTTCCCCTGGCAGCCCTTCCACAGCCCCACACACACTGGGGCTCCGGCCTTGCCAGCTAGCTCAGGCTTCCGACGTTCGTGCTTTCTTCGTTCTCGGGACCTGCGCCGCATCCCAGCTCCAAATTGCAAACGGCCAGCGACTGCTCCCACACGAAAGGTGCCAGGCCTCCCAGGTGTTGCTGGCCCTCGCCTTCCCCTGGCAGCCCTTCCACAGCCCCACACACACTGGGGCTCCGGCCTTGCCAGCCAGCTCAGGGGGCCGACGTTCGTGCCTCGCTCGCTCTCAGTGCTTCTGCCACATCCCAGCTCCGAATTTGCAAACGTCCAGCGACTGCTCCCACACCAAAGGTACCAGGCCTCCCAGGTGTTGCTGGCCCTCGCCTTCCCCTGGCAGCCCTTCCACAGCCCCACACACACTGGGGCTCCGGCCTTGCCAGCCAGCTCAGGCTGCCGACATTCGTGCCTTGCTCGCTCTCAGCGCTGCTGCCAGATCCCAGCTACGAAATTGCAAACGTCCAGCGACTGCTCCCACACCAATGGTGCCAGGACTCCCAGGTGTTGCTGGCCCTCGCCTTCCCCTGGCAGCCCTTCCACAGCCCCACACACACTGGGGCTCCGGCCTTGCCAGCCAGCTCAGGGGGCCGACGATCGTGCTTTTCTCTCTCTTAGCACCGCTCCCAGAGGCCAACTCGACATTGCAAACGTCCAGCGACTGCTCCCACACCAAAGGTGCCAGGCCTCCCAGGTGTTGCTGGCCCTCGCCTTGCCCTGGCAGCCCTTCCACACCCTACACACACTGGGGATCGGACCTTGCCAGCCAGCTCAGGGGGCCGACGTTCGTGTCTCGCTCGCTCTCGGGACCTGCGCCGCAGCCCAGCTCGAAAGTGCAAACGTCCAGCGACTGCTCCCACACCAAAGGTGCCAGGCCTCCCAGGTGTTGCTGGCCCTCGCCTTCCCCTGGCAGCCCTTCCACAGCCCCCCACACACTGGGGCTCCGGCCTTGCCAGCCAGCTCAGGGTGCCGACGTTCGTGCCTCGCTCGCTCTCAGTGCTTCTGCCACATCCCAGCTCCGAAATTGCAAACGTCCAGCGACTGCTCCCACACGAAAGGTGCCAGGCCTCCCAGGTGTTGCTGGCCCTCGCCTTCCCCTGGCAGCCCTTCCACAGCTCCACACACACTGGGACTCCGGCCTTGCCAGCCAGCTCAGGGGGCCGACGATCGTGCCTTTCTCTCTCTTAGCACCGCTCGAGAGGCCAACTCGACATTGCAAACGTCCAGCGACTGCTCCCACACCAAAGGTGCCAGGCCTCCCAGGTGTTGCTGGCCCTCGCCTTCCCTTGGCAGCCCTTCCACAGCCCCACACACACTGGGGCTCCGGCCTTGCCAGCCAGCTCAGGGTGCCGACGTTCGTGCCTCGCTCGCTCTCAGTGCTTCTGCCAGATCCCGGCTCCGAAATTGCAAACGTCCAGCGACTGCTCCCACACCAAAGTTGCCAGGCCTCCCAGGTGTTGCTGGCCCTCGCCTTCCCCTGGCAGCCCTTCCACAGCCCCCCACACACTGGGGCTCCGGCCTTGCCAGCCAGCTCAGGGGGCCGACGATTGTGCCTTTCTCTCTCTTAGCACCGCTCCCAGAGGCCAACTCGACATTGCAAACGTCCAGCGACTGCTCCCACACCAAAGGTGCCAGGCCTCCCAGGTGTTGCTGGCCCTCACCTTCCCCTGGCAGCCCTTCCACAGCCCCACACACACTGGGGCTCCGGCCTTGCCAGCCAGCTCAGGGTGCCGACGTTCGTGTCTCGCTCGCTCTCGGGACCTGCGCCGCAGCCCAGCTCGAAAGTGCAAACGTCCAGCGACTGCTCCCACACCAAAGGTGCCAGGCCTCCCAGGTGTTGCTGGCCCTCGCCTTCCACTGGCAGCCCTTCCACAGCCCCACACACACTGGGGCTCCGGCCTTGCCAGCCAGCTCAGGGTGCCGACGTTCGTGCCTCGCTCGCTCTCAGTGCTTCTGCCAGATCCGAGCTCCGATATTGCAAACGTCCAGCGACTGCTCCCACACCAAAGGTGCCAGGCCTCCCAGGTGTTGGTGGCCCTCGCCTTCCCCTGGCAGCCCTTCCACAGCCCCACACACACTGGGGCTCCGGCCTTGCCAGCCAGCTCAGGGGGCCGACGTTCATGCATTCCTCGCTCTCAGCAGTGCCCGCAGAGGCCAGCTCGAAATTGCAAACGTCCAGCGACTGCTCCCACACCAAAGGTGCCAGGCCTCCCAGGTGTTGCTGGCCCTCGCCTTCCCCTGGCAGCCCTTCCACAGCCCCACACACACTGGGGCTCCGGCCTTGCCAGCCAGCTCAGGGTGCCGACGTTCGTGCCTCGCTCGCTCTCGGGACCTGCGCCGAAGCCCAGCTCCAAATTGCAAACGTCCAGCGACTGCTCCCACACCAAAGGTGCCAGGCCTCCCAGGTGTTGCTGGCCCTCGCCTTGCCCTGGCAGCCCTTCCACAGCCCCACACACACTGGGGCTCCGGCCTTGCCAGCCAGCTCAGGGGGCCGACGTTCGTGCCTCGCTCGCTCTCCGCGCTGCTGCCAGATCCCAGCTCCGAAATTGCAAAAGTCCAGCGACTGCTCCCACACCAAAGGTGCCAGGCCTCCCAGGCGTTGCTGGCCCTCGCCTTCCCCTGGCAGCCATTCCAAAGCCCCACACGCACTGGGGCTCCGGCCTTGCCAGCCAGCTCAGGGGGCCGACGATTGTGCCTTGCTCTCTCTTAGCACCGCTCCCAGAGGCCAACTCGACATTGCAAACGTCCAGCGACTGCTCCCACACCAAAGGTGCCAGGCCTCCCAGGTGTTGCTGGCCCTCGCCTTCCCCTGGCAGCCCTTCCACAGCCCCACACACACTGGGGCTCCGGCCTTGCCAGCCAGCTGAGGCTGCCGACGTTCGTGCCTCGCTCGCTCTCAGTGCTTCTGCCAGATCCCAGCTCCGAAATTGCAAACGTCCAGCGACTGCTCCCACACCAAAGTTGCCAGGCCTCCCAGGTGTTGCTGGCCCTCGCCTTCCCCTGGCAGCCCTTCCACAGCCCCCCACACACTGGGGCTCCGGCCTTGCCAGCCAGCTCAGGGGGCCGACGATTGTGCCTTTCTCTCTCTTAGCACCGCTCCCAGAGGCCAACTCGACATTGCAAACGTCCAGCGACTGCTCCCACACCAAAGGTGCCAGGCCTCCCAGGTGTTGCTGGCCCTCGCCTTGCCCTGGCAGCCCTTCCACAGCCCCACACACACTGGGGCTCCGGCCTTGCCAGCCAGCTCAGGCTGCCGACGTTCGTGCCTCGCTCGCTCTCGGGACCTGCGCCGCAGCGCAGCTCGAAATTGCAAACGTCCAGCGACTGCTCCCACACCAAAGGTGCCAGGCCTCCCAGGTGTTGCTGGCCCTCGCCTTCCCTTGGCAGCCCTTCCACAGCCCCACACACACTGGGGCTCCGGCCTTGCCAGCCAGCTCAGGCTGCCGATGTTCGTGCTTTACTCACTCTCAGTGCTTCTGCCACATCCCAGCTCCGAAATTGCAAACGTCCAGCGACTGCTCCCACACCAAAGGTGCCAGGCCTCCCAGGTGTTGCTGGCCCTCGCCTTGCCCTGGCAGCCCTTCCACAGCCCCACACACACTGGGGCTCCGGCCTTGCCAGCCAGCTCAGGGGGCCGACGTTCGTGCCTTGCTCTATCTTACCACCGCTCCCAGAGGCCAGCTCGAAATTGCAAACGTCCAGCGACTGCTCCCACACCAAAGGTGCCAGGCCACCCAGGTGTTGCTGGCCCTCGCCTTCCCCTGGCAGCCCTTCCACAGCCCCACACACACTGGGGCTCCGGCCTTGCCGGCCAGGTCAGGGGGTGACATTCGTGCCTTGCTCGCTCTCCGCGCTGCTTCTAGACGCCACCTCCGAAATTGCACACGTCCAGCGACTGCTCCCACACGAAAGGTGCCAGGCCTCCCAGGTGTTGCTGGCCCTCGCCTTCCCCTGGCAGCCCTTCCACAGCCCCACACACACTGGGGCTCCGGCCTTGCCAGCCAGCTCAGGGGGCCGACGTTCGTGCCTCGCTCGCTCTCCGCGCTGCTGCCAGATCCCAGCTCCGAAATTGCAAACGTCCAGCGACTTCTCCCACACCAAAGGTGCCAGGCCTCCCAGGTGTTGGTGGCCCTCGCCTTCCCCTGGCAGCCCTTCCACAGCCCCACACACACTGGGGCTCCGGCCTTGCCAGCCAGCTCAGGGGGCCGACGTTCTTGCATTCCTCAATCTCAGCACTGCCCGCAGAGGCCAGCTCGAAATTGCAAACGTCCAGCGACTGCTCCCACACCAAAGGTGCCAGGCCTCCCAGGCGTTGCTGTCTCTCGCCTTCCCCTGGCAGCCCTTCCACAGCCCCACACACACTGGGGCTCCAGCCTTGCCAGCCAGCTCAGGGTGCCGACGTTCGTAACTTGCTCGCTCTCCGCGCTGTTGCTAGAGGCCAGCTCCGAAATTGCAAACGTCCAGCGACTGCTACCACACGAAAGGTGCCAGGAGTCCCAGGCGTTGCTGGCCCTCGCCTTCCCCTGGCAGCCCTTCCACAGCCCCACACACACTGGGACTCCGGCCTTGCCAGCCAGCTCAGGCTGCCGACATTCGTGCTTTCTTCGCTCTCGGGACCTGCGCCAGAGCCCAGCTCGAAATTGCACACGTCCAGCGACTGCTCCCACACCAAAGGTGCCAGGCCTCCCAGGTGTTGCTGGCCCTCGCCTTCCCCTGGCAGCCCTTCCACAGCCCCACACACACTGGGGCTCCGGCCTTGCCAGCCAGCTGAGGCTGCGGACGTTCCTGCCTCGCTCGCTCTCAGTGCTTCTGCCAGATCCCAGCTCCGAAATTGCAAACGTCCAGCGACTGCTCCCACACCAAAGGTGCCAGGCTTCCCAGGTGTTGCTGGCCCTCGCCTTCCCCTGGCAGCCCTTCCACAGCCCCACACACACTGGGGCTCCGGCCTTGCCAGCCAGCTCAGGCTGCCGACATTCGTGCCTTGCTCGCTCTCAGCGCTGCTGCCAGATCCCAGCTTCGAAATTGCAAAATTCCAGCGACTGCTCCCACACGAAAGGTGCCAGGACTCCCAGGTGTTGCTGGCCCTCGCCTTCCCCTGGCAGCCCTTCCACAGCCCCACACACACTGGGACTCCGGCCTTGCCAGCCAGCTCAGGCTGCCGACGATCGTGCCTTTCTCTCTCTTAGCACCGCTCCCAGAGGCCAACTCGACATTGCAAACGTCCAGCGACTGCTCCCACACCAAAGGTGCCAGGCCTCCCAGGTGTTGCTGGCCCTCGCCTTCCCCTGGCAGCCCTTCCACAGCCCCACACACACTGGGGCTCCGGCCTTGCCAGCCAGCTCAGGGTGCCGACGTTCGTGCCTCGCTCGCTCTCGGGACCTGCGCCGCAGCCCAGCTCGAAATTGCAAACGTCCAGCGACTGCTCCCACACCAAAGGTGCCAGGACTCCCAGGTGTTGCTGGCCCTCGCCTTCCCCTGGCAGCCCTTCCACAGCCCCACACACACTGGGGCTCCGGCCTTGCCAGCCAGCTCAGGCTGCCGACATTCGTGCCTCGCTCGCTCTCAGCGCTGATGTCAGATCCCAGCTACGAAATTGCAAACGTCCAGCGACTGCTCCCACACCAAAGGTGCCAGGCCTCCCAGGTGTTGCTGGCCCTCGCCTTCCCCTGGCAGCCCTTCCACAGCCCCACACACACTGCGGCTCCGGCCTTGCCAGCCAGCTCAGGCTGCCGACGTTCGTTTCTCGCTCGCTCTCGGGACCTGCGCCGCAGCCCAGCTCGAAAGTGCAAACGTCCAGCGACTGCTCCCACACGAAAGGTGCCAGGCCTCCCAGGTGTTGCTGGCCCTCGCCTTCCCCTGGCAGCCCTTCCACAGCCCCACACACACTGGGGCTCCGGCCTTGCCAGCCAGCTCAGGGTGCCGACGTTCGTGCCTCGCTCGCTCTCGGGACCTGCGCCGCAGCCTAGCTCGAAATTGCAAACGTCCAGCGACTGCTCCCACACCAAAAGTGCCCGGCCTCCCAGGTGTTGCTGGCCCTCGCCTTCCCCTGGCAGCCCTTCCACAGCCCCACACACACTGGGGCTCCGGCCTTGCCAGCCAGCTCAGGGGGCCGACGTTCGTGCCTCGCTCGCTCTCCGCGCTGCTGCCAGATCCCAGCTCCGAAATTGCAAACGTCCAGCGACTGCTCCCACACCAAAGGTGCCCGGCCTCCCAGGTGTTGCTGGCCCTCGCCTTCCCCTGGCAGCCCTTCCACAGCCCCACACACACTGGGGCTCCGGCCTTGCCAGCCAGCTCAGGGGGCCGACGTTCTTGCATTCCTCACTCTCAGCACTGCCCGCAGAGGCCAGCTCGAAATTGCAAACGTCCAGCGACTGCTCCCACACCAAAGGCGCCAGGCCTCCCAGGTGTTGCTGGCCCTCGCCTTGCCCTGGCAGCCCTTCCACAGCCCCACACACACTGGGGCTCCAGCCTTGCCAGCCAGCTCAGGGTGCCGACGTTCGTAACTTGCTCGCTCTCCGCGCTGTTGCTAGAGGCCAGCTCCGAAATTGCAAACGTCCAGCGACTGCTACCACACGAAAGGTGCCAGGAGTCCCAGGCGTTGCTGGCCCTCGCCTTCCCCTGGCAGCCCTTCCACAGCCCCACACACACTGGGACTCCGGCCTTGCCAGCCAGCTCAGGGTGCCGACATTCGTGCTTTCTTCGCTCTCGGGACCTGCGCCAGAGCCCAGCTCGAAATTGCAAACGTCCAGCGACTGCTCCCACACCAAAGGTGCCCGGCCTCCCAGGTGTTGCTGGCCCTCGCCTTCCCCTGGCAGCCCTTCCACAGCCCCACACACACTGGGGCTCCGGCCTTGCCAGCCAGCTGAGGCTGCGGACATTCCTGCCTCGCTCGCTCTCAGTGCTTCTGCCAGATCCCAGCTCCGAAATTGCAAACGTCCAGCGACTGCTCCCACACCAAAGTTGCCAGGCTTCCCAGGTGTTGCTGGCCCTCGCCTTCCCCTGGCAGCCCTTCCACAGCCCCACACACACTGGGGCTCCGGCCTTGCCAGCCAGCTCAGGCTGCCGACATTCGTGCCTTGCTCGCTCTCAGCGCTGCTGCCAGATCCCAGCTTCGAAATTGCAAACGTCCAGCGACTGCTCCCACACGAAAGGTGCCAGGACTCCCAGGTGTTGCTGGCCCTCGCCTTCCCCTGGCAGCCCTTCCACAGCTCCACACACACTGGGACTCCGGCCTTGCCAGCCAGCTCAGGGTGCCGACGATCGTGCCTTTCTCTCTCTTAGCACCGCTCCCAGAGGCCAACTCGACATTGCAAACGTCCAGCGACTGCTCCCACACCAAAGGTGCCAGGCCTCCCAGGTGTTGCTGGCCCTCGCCTTCCCCTGACAGCCCTTCCACAGCCCCACACACACTGGGGCTCCGGCCTTGCCAGCCAGCTCAGGGTGCCGACGTTCGTGTCTCGCTCGCTCTCGGGACCTGCGCCGCAGCCCAGCTCGAAATTGCAAACGTCCAGCGACTGCTCCTACACCAAAGGTGCCAGGCCTCCCAGGTGTTGCTGGCCCTCGCCTTCCCCTGGCAGCCCTTCCACAGCCCCACACACACTGGGGCTCCGGCCTTGCCAGCCAGCTCAGGGTGCCGACGTTCGTGCCTCGCTCGCTCTCGGGACCTGCGCCGCAGCCCAGCTCCAAATTGCAAACGTCCAGCGACTGCTCCCACACCAAAGGTGCCAGGACTCCCAGGTGTTGCTGGCCCTCGCCTTCCCCTGGCAGCCCTTCCACAGCCCCACACACACTGGGGCTCCGGCCTTGCCAGCCAGCTGAGGCTGCGGATATTCCTGCCTCGCTCGCTCTCAGTGCTTCTGCCAGATCCCAGCTCCGAAATTGCAAACGTCCAGCGACTGCTCCCACACCAAAGGTGCCAGGCTTCCCAGGTGTTGCTGGCCCTCGCCTTCCCCTGGCAGCCCTTCCACAGCCCCACACACACTGGGGCTCCGGCCTTGCCAGCCAGCTCAGGCTGCCGACATCTGTGCCTTGCTCGCTCTCAGCGCTGCTGCCAGATCCCAGCTTCGAAATTGCAAACGTCCAGCGACTGCTCCCACACGAAAGGTGCCAGGACTCCCAGGTGTTGCTGGCCCTCGCCTTCCCCTGGCAGCCCTTCCACAGCTCCACACACACTGGGACTCCGGCCTTGCCAGCCAGCTCAGGGTGCCGACGATCGTGCCTTTCTCTCTCTTAGCACCGCTCCCAGAGTCCAACTCGAAATTGCAAACGTCCAGCGACTGCTCCCACACGAAAGGTGCCAGGCCTCCCAGGTGTTGCTGGCCCTCGCCTTGCCCTGGCAGCCCTTCCACAGCCCCACACACACTGGGGCTCCGGCCTTGCCAGCTAGCTCAGGGTGCCGACGTTCGTGTCTCGCTCGCTCTTGGGACCTGCGCCGCAGCCCAGCTCGAAATTGCAAACGTCCAGCGACTGCTCCTACACCAAAGGTGCCAGGCCTCCCAGGTGTTGCTGGCCCTCGCCTTCCCCTGGCAGCCCTTCCACAGCCCCACACACACTGGGGCTCCGGCCTTGCCAGCCAGCTCAGGGTGCCGACGTTCGTGCCTCGCTCGCTCTCGGGACCTGCGCCGCAGCCCAGCTCGAAATTGCAAACGTCCAGCGACTGCTCCCACACCAAAGGTGCCAGGACTCCCAGGTGTTGCTGGCCCTCGCCTTCCCCTGGCAGCCCTTCCACAGCCCCACACACACTGGGGCTCCGGCCTTGCCAGCCAGCTCAGGCTGCCGACATTCGTGCCTCGCTCGCTCTCAGCGCTGATGTCAGATCCCAGCTACGAAATTGCAAACGTCCAGCGACTGCTCCCACACCAAAGGTGCCCGGCCTCCCAGGTGTTGCTGGCCCTCGCCTTCCCCTGGCAGCCCTTCCACAGCCCCACACACACTGGGGCTCCGGCCTTGCCAGCCAGCTGAGGCTGCGGACATTCCTGCCTCGCTCGCTCTCAGTGCTTCTGCCAGATCCCAGCTCCGAAATTGCAAACGTCCAGCGACTGCTCCCACACCAAAGGTGCCAGGCTTCCCAGGTGTTGCTGGCCCTCGCCTTCCCCTGGCAGCCCTTCCACAGCCCCACACACACTGGGGCTCCGGCCTTGCCAGCCAGCTCAGGCTGCCGACATTCGTGCCTTGCTCGCTCTCAGCGCTGCTGCCAGATCCCAGCTTCGAAATTGCAAACGTCCAGCGACTGCTCCCACACGAAAGGTGCCAGGACTCCCAGGTGTTGCTGGCCCTCGCCTTCCCCTGGCAGCCCTTCCACAGCTCCACACACACTGGGACTCCGGCCTTGCCAGCCAGCTCAGGGTGCCGACGATCGTGCCTTTCTCTCTCTTAGCACCGCTCCCAGAGGCCAACTCGACATTGCAAACGTCCAGCGACTGCTCCCACACCAAAGGTGCCAGGCCTCCCAGGTGTTGCTGGCCCTCGCCTTCCCCTGACAGCCCTTCCACAGCCCCACACACACTGGGGCTCCGGCCTTGCCAGCTAGCTCGGGGTGCCGACGTTCGTGTCTCGCTCGCTCTCGGGACCTGCGCCGCAGCCCAGCTCGAAATTGCAAACGTCCAGCGACTGCTCCTACACCAAAGGTGCCAGGCCTCCCAGGTGTTGCTGGCCCTCGCCTTCCCCTGGCAGCCCTTCCACAGCCCCACACACACTGGGGCTCCGGCCTTGCCAGCCAGCTCAGGGTGCCGACGTTCGTGCCTCGCTCGCTCTCGGGACCTGCGCCGCAGCCCAGCTCGAAATTGCAAACGTCCAGCGACTGCTCCCACACCAAAGGTGCCAGGACTCCCAGGTGTTGCTGGCCCTCGCCTTCCCCTGGCAGCCCTTCCACAGCCCCACACACACTGGGGCTCCGGCCTTGCCAGCCAGCTCAGGCTGCCGACATTCGTGCCTCGCTCGCTCTCAGCGCTGATGTCAGATCCCAGCTACGAAATTGCAAACGTCCAGCGACTGCTCCCACACCAAAGGTGCCAGGCCTCCCAGGTGTTGCTGGCCCTCGCCTTCCCCTGGCAGCCCTTCCACAGCCCCACACACACTGCGGCTCCGGCCTTGCCAGCCAGCTCAGGCTGCCGACGTTCGTTTCTCGCTCGCTCTCGGGACCTGCGCCGCAGCCCAGCTTGAAAGTGCAAACGTCCAGCGACTGCTCCCACACGAAAGGTGCCAGGCCTCCCAGGTGTTGCTGGCCCTCGCCTTCCCCTGGCAGCCCTTCCACAGCCCCACACACACTGGGGCTCCGGCCTTGCCAGCCAGCTCAGGGTGCCGACGTTCGTGCCTCGCTCGCTCTCGGGACCTGCGCCGCAGCCCAGCTCGAAATTGCAAACGTCCAGCGACTGCTCCCACACCAAAAGTGCCCGGCCTCCCAGGTGTTGCTGGCCCTCGCCTTCCCCTGGCAGCCCTTCCACAGCCCCACACACACTGGGGCTCCGGCCTTGCCAGCCAGCTCAGGGGGCCGACGTTCGTGCCTCGCTCGCTCTCCGCGCTGCTGCCAGATCCCAGCTCCGAAATTGCAAACGTCCAGCGACTGCTCCCACACCAAAGGTGCCCGGCCTCCCAGGTGTTGCTGGCCCTCGCCTTCCCCTGGCAGCCCTTCCACAGCCCCACACACACTGGGGCTCCGGCCTTGCCAGCCAGCTCAGGGGGCCGACGTTCTTGCATTCCTCACTCTCAGCACTGCCCGCAGAGGCCAGCTCGAAATTGCAAACGTCCAGCGACTGCTCCCACACCAAAGGCGCCAGGCCTCCCAGGTGTTGCTGGCCCTCGCCTTGCCCTGGCAGCCCTTCCACAGCCCCACACACACTGGGGCTCCAGCCTTGCCAGCCAGCTCAGGGTGCCGACGTTCGTAACTTGCTCGCTCTCCGCGCTGTTGCTAGAGGCCAGCTCCGAAATTGCAAACGTCCAGCGACTGCTACCACACGAAAGGTGCCAGGAGTCCCAGGCGTTGCTGGCCCTCGCCTTCCCCTGGCAGCCCTTCCACAGCCCCACACACACTGGGACTCCGGCCTTGCCAGCCAGCTCAGGGTGCCGACATTCGTGCTTTCTTCGCTCTCGGGACCTGCGCCAGAGCCCAGCTCGAAATTGCAAACGTCCAGCGACTGCTCCCACACCAAAGGTGCCCGGCCTCCCAGGTGTTGCTGGCCCTCGCCTTCCCCTGGCAGCCCTTCCACAGCCCCACACACACTGGGGCTCCGGCCTTGCCAGCCAGCTGAGGCTGCGGACATTCCTGCCTCGCTCGCTCTCAGTGCTTCTGCCAGATCCCAGCTCCGAAATTGCAAACGTCCAGCGACTGCTCCCACACCAAAGGTGCCAGGCTTCCCAGGTGTTGCTGGCCCTCGCCTTCCCCTGGCAGCCCTTCCACAGCCCCACACACACTGGGGCTCCGGCCTTGCCAGCCAGCTCAGGCTGCCGACATTCGTGCCTTGCTCGCTCTCAGCGCTGCTGCCAGATCCCAGCTTCGAAATTGCAAACGTCCAGCGACTGCTCCCACACGAAAGGTGCCAGGACTCCCAGGTGTTGCTGGCCCTCGCCTTCCCCTGGCAGCCCTTCCACAGCTCCACACACACTGGGACTCCGGCCTTGCCAGCCAGCTCAGGGTGCCGACGATCGTGCCTTTCTCTCTCTTAGCACCGCTCCCAGAGGCCAACTCGACATTGCAAACGTCCAGCGACTGCTCCCACACCAAAGGTGCCAGGCCTCCCAGGTGTTGCTGGCCCTCGCCTTCCCCTGGCAGCCCTTCCACAGCCCCACACACACTGGGGCTCCGGCCTTGCCAGCTAGCTCAGGGTGCCGACGTTCGTGTCTCGCTCGCTCTCGGGACCTGCGCCGCAGCCCAGCTCGAAATTGCAAACGTCCAGCGACTGCTCCTACACCAAAGGTGCCAGGCCTCCCAGGTGTTGCTGGCCCTCGCCTTCCCCTGGCAGCCCTTCCACAGCCCCACACACACTGGGGCTCCGGCCTTGCCAGCCAGCTCAGGGTGCCGACGTTCGTGCCTCGCTCGCTCTCGGGACCTGCGCCGCAGCCCAGCTCCAAATTGCAAACGTCCAGCGACTGCTCCCACACCAAAGGTGCCAGGACTCCCAGGTGTTGCTGGCCCTCGCCTTCCCCTGGCAGCCCTTCCACAGCCCCACACACACTGGGGCTCCGGCCTTGCCAGCCAGCTGAGGCTGCGGATATTCCTGCCTCGCTCGCTCTCAGTGCTTCTGCCAGATCCCAGCTCCGAATTGCAAACGTCCAGCGACTGCTCCCACACCAAAGGTGCCAGGCTTCCCAGGTGTTGCTGGCCCTCGCCTTCCCCTGGCAGCCCTTCCACAGCCCCACACACACTGGGGCTCCGGCCTTGCCAGCCAGCTCAGGCTGCCGACATCTGTGCCTTGCTCGCTCTCAGCGCTGCTGCCAGATCCCAGCTTCGAAATTGCAAACGTCCAGCGACTGCTCCCACACGAAAGGTGCCAGGACTCCCAGGTGTTGCTGGCCCTCGCCTTCCCCTGGCAGCCCTTCCACAGCTCCACACACACTGGGACTCCGGCCTTGCCAGCCAGCTCAGGGTGCCGACGATCGTGCCTTTCTCTCTCTTAGCACCGCTCCCAGAGTCCAACTCGAAATTGCAAACGTCCAGCGACTGCTCCCACACGAAAGGTGCCAGGCCTCCCAGGTGTTGCTGGCCCTCGCCTTGCCCTGGCAGCCCTTCCACAGCCCCACACACACTGGGGCTCCGGCCTTGCCAGCTAGCTCAGGGTGCCGACGTTCGTGTCTCGCTCGCTCTTGGGACCTGCGCCGCAGCCCAGCTCGAAATTGCAAACGTCCAGCGACTGCTCCTACACCAAAGGTGCCAGGCCTCCCAGGTGTTGCTGGCCCTCGCCTTCCCCTGGCAGCCCTTCCACAGCCCCACACACACTGGGGCTCCGGCCTTGCCAGCCAGCTCAGGGTGCCGACGTTCGTGCCTCGCTCGCTCTCGGGACCTGCGCCGCAGCCCAGCTCGAAATTGCAAACGTCCAGCGACTGCTCCCACACCAAAGGTGCCAGGACTCCCAGGTGTTGCTGGCCCTCGCCTTCCCCTGGCAGCCCTTCCACAGCCCCACACACACTGGGGCTCCGGCCTTGCCAGCCAGCTCAGGCTGCCGACATTCGTGCCTCGCTCGCTCTCAGCGCTGATGTCAGATCCCAGCTACGAAATTGCAAACGTCCAGCGACTGCTCCCACACCAAAGGTGCCCGGCCTCCCAGGTGTTGCTGGCCCTCGCCTTCCCCTGGCAGCCCTTCCACAGCCCCACACACACTGGGGCTCCGGCCTTGCCAGCCAGCTGAGGCTGCGGACATTCCTGCCTCGCTCGCTCTCAGTGCTTCTGCCAGATCCCAGCTCCGAAATTGCAAACGTCCAGCGACTGCTCCCACACCAAAGGTGCCAGGCTTCCCAGGTGTTGCTGGCCCTCGCCTTCCCCTGGCAGCCCTTCCACAGCCCCACACACACTGGGGCTCCGGCCTTGCCAGCCAGCTCAGGCTGCCGACATTCGTGCCTTGCTCGCTCTCAGCGCTGCTGCCAGATCCCAGCTTCGAAATTGCAAACGTCCAGCGACTGCTCCCACACGAAAGGTGCCAGGACTCCCAGGTGTTGCTGGCCCTCGCCTTCCCCTGGCAGCCCTTCCACAGCTCCACACACACTGGGACTCCGGCCTTGCCAGCCAGCTCAGGGTGCCGACGATCGTGCCTTTCTCTCTCTTAGCACCGCTCCCAGAGGCCAACTCGACATTGCAAACGTCCAGCGACTGCTCCCACACCAAAGGTGCCAGGCCTCCCAGGTGTTGCTGGCCCTCGCCTTCCCCTGACAGCCCTTCCACAGCCCCACACACACTGGGGCTCCGGCCTTGCCAGCTAGCTCGGGGTGCCGACGTTCGTGTCTCGCTCGCTCTCGGGACCTGCGCCGCAGCCCAGCTCGAAATTGCAAACGTCCAGCGACTGCTCCTACACCAAAGGTGCCAGGCCTCCCAGGTGTTGCTGGCCCTCGCCTTCCCCTGGCAGCCCTTCCACAGCCCCACACACACTGGGGCTCCGGCCTTGCCAGCCAGCTCAGGGTGCCGACGTTCGTGCCTCGCTCGCTCTCGGGACCTGCGCCGCAGCCCAGCTCGAAATTGCAAACGTCCAGCGACTGCTCCCACACCAAAGGTGCCAGGCCTCCCAGGTGTTGCTGGCCCTCGCCTTCCCCTGGCAGCCCTTCCACAGCCCCACACACACTGGGGCTCCGGCCTTGCCAGCCAGCTCAGGGTGCCGACGTTCGTGCCTCGCTCGCTCTCGGGACCTGCGCCGCAGCCCAGCTCCAAATTGCAAACGTCCAGCGACTGCTCCCACACCAAAGGTGCCAGGACTCCCAGGTGTTGCTGGCCCTCGCCTTCCCCTGGCAGCCCTTCCACAGCCCCACACACACTGGGGCTCCGGCCTTGCCAGCCAGCTCAGGCTGCCGACATTCGTGCCTCGCTCGCTCTCAGCGCTGATGTCAGATCCCAGCTACGAAATTGCAAACGTCCAGCAACTGCTCCCACACGAAAGGTGCCCGGCCTCCCAGGTGTTGCTGGCCCTCGCCTTCCCCTGGCAGCCCTTCCACAGCCCCACACACACTGGGGCTCCGGCCTTGCCAGCCAGCTGAGGCTGCGGATATTCCTGCCTCGCTCGCTCTCAGTGCTTCTGCCAGATCCCAGCTCCGAAATTGCAAACGTCCAGCGACTGCTCCCACACCAAAGGTGCCAGGCTTCCCAGGTGTTGCTGGCCCTCGCCTTCCCCTGGCAGCCCTTCCACAGCCCCACACACACTGGGGCTCCGGCCTTGCCAGCCAGCTCAGGCTGCCGACATCCGTGCCTTGCTCGCTCTCAGCGCTGCTGCCAGATCCCAGCTTCGAAATTGCAAACGTCCAGCGACTGCTCCCACACGAAAGGTGCCAGGCCTCCCAGGTGTTGCTGGCCCTCGCCTTCCCCTGACAGCCCTTCCACAGCTCCACACACACTGGGACTCCGGCCTTGCCAGCCAGCTCAGGGTGCCGACGATCGTGCCTTTCTCTCTCTTAGCACCGCTCCCAGAGGCCAACTCGACATTGCAAACGTCCAGCGACTGCTCCCACACGAAAGGTGCCAGGCCTCCCAGGTGTTGCTGGCCCTCGCCTTCCCCTGACAGCCCTTCCACAGCCCCACACACACTGGGGCTCCGGCCTTGCCAGCCAGCTCAGGCTGCCGACGTTCGTGCCTCGCTCGCTCTCGGGACCTGCGCCGCAGCCCAGCTCGAAATTGCAAACGTCCAGCGACTGCTCCCACACCAAAGGTGCCAGGCCTCCCAGGTGTTGCTGGCCCTCGCCTTCCCTTGGCAGCCCTTCCACACCCTACGCGCACTGGGGATCGGACCTTGCCACCCAGCTCAGCGTGCTGATGTTCGTGCCTTGCTCTCTCTCAGCGCCGCCCCCATAGCCACCTCGAAATTGCAAAAGTCCAGCGACTGCTCCCACACCAAAGGTGCCAGGCCTCCCAGGTGTTGCTGGCCGTCGCCTTCCCTTTCAAGCCATTCCACAGCCCCACACGCACTGGGGCTCCGGCCTTGCCAGCCAGCTCAGGGGGCCGATGATCGTGCCTTTCTCTCTCTTAGCACCGCTCCCAGAGGCCGAGTCGACATTGCAAACGTCCAGCGACTGCTCCCACACCTAAGGTGCCAGGCCTCCCAGGTGTTGCTGGCCCTCGCCTTCCCCTGGCAGCCCTTCCACAGCCCCACACACACTGGGGCTCCGGCCTTGCCAGCCAGCTCAGGGGGCCGACGTTCTTGCATTCCTCACTCTCAGCACTGCCCGCAGAGGCCAGCTCGAAATTGCAAACGTCCAGCGACTGCTCCCACACCAAAGGCGCCAGGCCTCCCAGGTGTTGCTGGCCCTCGCCTTGCCCTGGCAGCCCTTCCACAGCCCCACACACACTGGGGCTCCAGCCTTGCCAGCCAGCTCAGGGTGCCGACGTTCGTAACTTGCTCGCTCTCCGCGCTGTTGCTAGAGGCCAGCTCCGAAATTGCAAACGTCCAGCGACTGCTACCACACGAAAGGTGCCAGGAGTCCCAGGCGTTGCTGGCCCTCGCCTTGCCCTGGCAGCCCTTCCACAGCCCCACACACACTGGGGCTCCGGCCTTGCCAGCCAGCTCAGGGGGCCGACGTTCGTGCCTCGCTCGCTCTCAGTGCTTCTGCCACATCCCAGCTCCGAATTTGCAAACGTCCAGCGACTGCTCCCACACGAAAGGTGCCAGGCCTCCCAGGTGTTGCTGGCCCTCGCCTTCCCCTGGCAGCCCTTCCACAGCCCCACACACACTGGGACTCCGGCCTTGCCAGCCAGCTCAGGGTGCCGACATTCGTGCTTTCTTCGCTCTCGGGACCTGCGCCAGAGCCCAGCTCGAAATTGCAAACGTCCAGCGACTGCTCCCACACCAAAGGTGCCCGGCCTCCCAGGTGTTGCTGGCCCTCGCCTTCCCCTGGCAGCCCTTCCACAGCCCCACACACACTGGGGCTCCGGCCTTGCCAGCCAGCTGAGGCTGCGGACATTCCTGCCTCGCTCGCTCTCAGTGCTTCTGCCAGATCCCAGCTCCGAAATTGCAAACGTCCAGCGACTGCTCCCACACCAAAGGTGCCAGGCTTCCCAGGTGTTGCTGGCCCTCGCCTTGCCCTGGCAGCCCTTCCACAGCCCCACACACACTGGGGCTCCGGCCTTGCCAGCCAGCTCAGGCTGCCGACATTCGTGCCTTGCTCGCTCTCAGCGCTGCTGCCAGATCCCAGCTTCGAAATTGCAAACGTCCAGCGACTGCTCCCACACGAAAGGTGCCAGGACTCCCAGGTGTTGCTGGCCCTCGCCTTCCCCTGGCAGCCCTTCCACAGCTCCACACACACTGGGACTCCGGCCTTGCCAGCCAGCTCAGGGTGCCGACGATCGTGCCTTTCTCTCTCTTAGCACCGCTCCCAGAGGCCAACTCGACATTGCAAACGTCCAGCGACTGCTCCCACACCAAAGGTGCCAGGCCTCCCAGGTGTTGCTGGCCCTCGCCTTCCCCTGGCAGCCCTTCCACAGCCCCACACACACTGGGGCTCCGGCCTTGCCAGCTAGCTCAGGGTGCCGACGTTCGTGTCTCGCTCGCTCTCGGGACCTGCGCCGCAGCCCAGCTCGAAATTGCAAACGTCCAGCGACTGCTCCTACACCAAAGGTGCCAGGCCTCCCAGGTGTTGCTGGCCCTCGCCTTCCCCTGGCAGCCCTTCCACAGCCCCACACACACTGGGGCTCCGGCCTTGCCAGCCAGCTCAGGGTGCCGACGTTCGTGCCTCGCTCGCTCTCGGGACCTGCGCCGCAGCCCAGCTCCAAATTGCAAACGTCCAGCGACTGCTCCCACACCAAAGGTGCCAGGACTCCCAGGTGTTGCTGGCCCTCGCCTTCCCCTGGCAGCCCTTCCACAGCCCCACACACACTGGGGCTCTGGCCTTGCCAGCCAGCTGAGGCTGCGGATATTCCTGCCTCGCTCGCTCTCAGTGCTTCTGCCAGATCCCAGCTCCGAAATTGCAAACGTCCAGCGACTGCTCCCACACCAAAGGTGCCAGGCTTCCCAGGTGTTGCTGGCCCTCGCCTTCCCCTGGCAGCCCTTCCACAGCCCCACACACACTGGGGCTCCGGCCTTGCCAGCCAGCTCAGGCTGCCGACATCTGTGCCTTGCTCGCTCTCAGCGCTGCTGCCAGATCCCAGCTTCGAAATTGCAAACGTCCAGCGACTGCTCCCACACGAAAGGTGCCAGGACTCCCAGGTGTTGCTGGCCCTCGCCTTCCCCTGGCAGCCCTTCCACAGCTCCACACACACTGGGACTCCGGCCTTGCCAGCCAGCTCAGGGTGCCGACGATCGTGCCTTTCTCTCTCTTAGCACCGCTCCCAGAGTCCAACTCGAAATTGCAAACGTCCAGCGACTGCTCCCACACGAAAGGTGCCAGGCCTCCCAGGTGTTGCTGGCCCTCGCCTTGCCCTGGCAGCCCTTCCACAGCCCCACACACACTGGGGCTCCGGCCTTGCCAGCTAGCTCAGGGTGCCGACGTTCGTGTCTCGCTCGCTCTTGGGACCTGCGCCGCAGCCCAGCTCGAAATTGCAAACGTCCAGCGACTGCTCCTACACCAAAGGTGCCAGGCCTCCCAGGTGTTGCTGGCCCTCGCCTTCCCCTGGCAGCCCTTCCACAGCCCCACACACACTGGGGCTCCGGCCTTGCCAGCCAGCTCAGGGTGCCGACGTTCGTGCCTCGCTCGCTCTCGGGACCTGCGCCGCAGCCCAGCTCGAAATTGCAAACGTCCAGCGACTGCTCCCACACCAAAGGTGCCAGGACTCCCAGGTGTTGCTGGCCCTCGCCTTCCCCTGGCAGCCCTTCCACAGCCCCACACACACTGGGGCTCCGGCCTTGCCAGCCAGCTCAGGCTGCCGACATTCGTGCCTCGCTCGCTCTCAGCGGTGATGTCAGATCCCAGCTACGAAATTGCAAACGTCCAGCGACTGCTCCCACACCAAAGGTGCCCGGCCTCCCAGGTGTTGCTGGCCCTCGCCTTCCCCTGGCAGCCCTTCCACAGCCCCACACACACTGGGGCTCCGGCCTTGCCAGCCAGCTGAGGCTGCGGACATTCCTGCCTCGCTCGCTCTCAGTGCTTCTGCCAGATCCCAGCTCCGAAATTGCAAACGTCCAGCGACTGCTCCCACACCAAAGGTGCCAGGCTTCCCAGGTGTTGCTGGCCCTCGCCTTCCCCTGGCAGCCCTTCCACAGCCCCACACACACTGGGGCTCCGGCCTTGCCAGCCAGCTCAGGCTGCCGACATTCGTGCCTTGCTCGCTCTCAGCGCTGCTGCCAGATCCCAGCTTCGAAATTGCAAACGTCCAGCGACTGCTCCCACACGAAAGGTGCCAGGACTCCCAGGTGTTGCTGGCCCTCGCCTTCCCCTGGCAGCCCTTCCACAGCTCCACACACACTGGGACTCCGGCCTTGCCAGCCAGCTCAGGGTGCCGACGATCGTGCCTTTCTCTCTCTTAGCACCGCTCCCAGAGGCCAACTCGACATTGCAAACGTCCAGCGACTGCTCCCACACCAAAGGTGCCAGGCCTCCCAGGTGTTGCTGGCCCTCGCCTTCCCCTGACAGCCCTTCCACAGCCCCACACACACTGGGGCTCCGGCCTTGCCAGCTAGCTCGGGGTGCCGACGTTCGTGTCTCGCTCGCTCTCGGGACCTGCGCCGCAGCCCAGCTCGAAATTGCAAACGTCCAGCGACTGCTCCTACACCAAAGGTGCCAGGCCTCCCAGGTGTTGCTGGCCCTCGCCTTCCCCTGGCAGCCCTTCCACAGCCCCACACACACTGGGGCTCCGGCCTTGCCAGCCAGCTCAGGGTGCCGACGTTCGTGCCTCGCTCGCTCTCGGGACCTGCGCCGCAGCCCAGCTCCAAATTGCAAACGTCCAGCGACTGCTCCCACACCAAAGGTGCCAGGACTCCCAGGTGTTGCTGGCCCTCGCCTTCCCCTGGCAGCCCTTCCACAGCCCCACACACACTGGGGCTCCGGCCTTGCCAGCCAGCTCAGGCTGCCGACATTCGTGCCTTGCTCGCTCTCAGCGCTGATGTCAGATCCCAGCTACGAAATTGCAAACGTCCAGCGACTGCTCCCACACGAAAGGTGCCCGGCCTCCCAGGTGTTGCTGGCCCTCGCCTTCCCCTGGCAGCCCTTCCACAGCCCCACACACACTGGGGCTCCGGCCTTGCCAGCCAGCTGAGGCTGCGGATATTCCTGCCTCGCTCGCTCTCAGTGCTTCTGCCAGATCCCAGCTCCGAAATTGCAAACGTCCAGCGACTGCTCCCACACCAAAGGTGCCAGGCTTCCCAGGTGTTGCTGGCCCTCGCCTTCCCCTGGCAGCCCTTCCACAGCCCCACACACACTGGGGCTCCGGCCTTGCCAGCCAGCTCAGGCTGCCGACATCCGTGCCTTGCTCGCTCTCAGCGCTGCTGCCAGATCCCAGCTTCGAAATTGCAAACGTCCAGCGACTGCTCCTACACCAAAGGTGCCAGGCCTCCCAGGTGTTGCTGGCCCTCGCCTTCCCCTGGCAGCCCTTCCACAGCCCCACACACACTGGGGCTCCGGCCTTGCCAGCCAGCTCAGGGTGCCGACGTTCGTGCCTCGCTCGCTCTCGGGACCTGCGCCGCAGCCCAGCTCCAAATTGCAAACGTCCAGCGACTGCTCCCACACCAAAGGTGCCAGGACTCCCAGGTGTTGCTGGCCCTCGCCTTCCCCTGGCAGCCCTTCCACAGCCCCACACACACTGGGGCTCTGGCCTTGCCAGCCAGCTGAGGCTGCGGATATTCCTGCCTCGCTCGCTCTCAGTGCTTCTGCCAGATCCCAGCTCCGAAATTGCAAACGTCCAGCGACTGCTCCCACACCAAAGGTGCCAGGCTTCCCAGGTGTTGCTGGCCCTCGCCTTCCCCTGGCAGCCCTTCCACAGCCCCACACACACTGGGGCTCCGGCCTTGCCAGCCAGCTCAGGCTGCCGACATCTGTGCCTTGCTCGCTCTCAGCGCTGCTGCCAGATCCCAGCTTCGAAATTGCAAACGTCCAGCGACTGCTCCCACACGAAAGGTGCCAGGACTCCCAGGTGTTGCTGGCCCTCGCCTTCCCCTGGCAGCCCTTCCACAGCTCCACACACACTGGGACTCCGGCCTTGCCAGCCAGCTCAGGGTGCCGACGATCGTGCCTTTCTCTCTCTTAGCACCGCTCCCAGAGTCCAACTCGAAATTGCAAACGTCCAGCGACTGCTCCCACACGAAAGGTGCCAGGCCTCCCAGGTGTTGCTGGCCCTCGCCTTGCCCTGGCAGCCCTTCCACAGCCCCACACACACTGGGGCTCCGGCCTTGCCAGCTAGCTCAGGGTGCCGACGTTCGTGTCTCGCTCGCTCTTGGGACCTGCGCCGCAGCCCAGCTCGAAATTGCAAACGTCCAGCGACTGCTCCTACACCAAAGGTGCCAGGCCTCCCAGGTGTTGCTGGCCCTCGCCTTCCCCTGGCAGCCCTTCCACAGCCCCACACACACTGGGGCTCCGGCCTTGCCAGCCAGCTCAGGGTGCCGACGTTCGTGCCTCGCTCGCTCTCGGGACCTGCGCAGCAGCCCAGCTCGAAATTGCAAACGTCCAGCGACTGCTCCCACACCAAAGGTGCCAGGACTCCCAGGTGTTGCTGGCCCTCGCCTTCCCCTGGCAGCCCTTCCACAGCCCCACACACACTGGGGCTCCGGCCTTGCCAGCCAGCTCAGGCTGCCGACATTCGTGCCTCGCTCGCTCTCAGCGCTGATGTCAGATCCCAGCTACGAAATTGCAAACGTCCAGCGACTGCTCCCACACCAAAGGTGCCCGGCCTCCCAGGTGTTGCTGGCCCTCGCCTTCCCCTGGCAGCCCTTCCACAGCCCCACACACACTGGGGCTCCGGCCTTGCCAGCCAGCTGAGGCTGCGGACATTCCTGCCTCGCTCGCTCTCAGTGCTTCTGCCAGATCCCAGCTCCGAAATTGCAAACGTCCAGCGACTGCTCCCACACCAAAGGTGCCAGGCTTCCCAGGTGTTGCTGGCCCTCGCCTTCCCCTGGCAGCCCTTCCACAGCCCCACACACACTGGGGCTCCGGCCTTGCCAGCCAGCTCAGGCTGCCGACATTCGTGCCTTGCTCGCTCTCAGCGCTGCTGCCAGATCCCAGCTTCGAAATTGCAAACGTCCAGCGACTGCTCCCACACGAAAGGTGCCAGGACTCCCAGGTGTTGCTGGCCCTCGCCTTCCCCTGGCAGCCCTTCCACAGCTCCACACACACTGGGACTCCGGCCTTGCCAGCCAGCTCAGGGTGCCGACGATCGTGCCTTTCTCTCTCTTAGCACCGCTCCCAGAGGCCAACTCGACATTGCAAACGTCCAGCGACTGCTCCCACACCAAAGGTGCCAGGCCTCCCAGGTGTTGCTGGCCCTCGCCTTCCCCTGACAGCCCTTCCACAGCCCCACACACACTGGGGCTCCGGCCTTGCCAGCTAGCTCGGGGTGCCGACGTTCGTGTCTCGCTCGCTCTCGGGACCTGCGCCGCAGCCCAGCTCGAAATTGCAAACGTCCAGCGACTGCTCCTACACCAAAGGTGCCAGGCCTCCCAGGTGTTGCTGGCCCTCGCCTTCCCCTGGCAGCCCTTCCACAGCCCCACACACACTGGGGCTCCGGCCTTGCCAGCCAGCTCAGGGTGCCGACGTTCGTGCCTCGCTCGCTCTCGGGACCTGCGCCGCAGCCCAGCTCCAAATTGCAAACGTCCAGCGACTGCTCCCACACCAAAGGTGCCAGGACTCCCAGGTGTTGCTGGCCCTCGCCTTCCCCTGGCAGCCCTTCCACAGCCCCACACACACTGGGGCTCCGGCCTTGCCAGCCAGCTCAGGCTGCCGACATTCGTGCCTCGCTCGCTCTCAGCGCTGATGTCAGATCCCAGCTACGAAATTGCAAACGTCCAGCGACTGCTCCCACACGAAAGGTGCCCGGCCTCCCAGGTGTTGCTGGCCCTCGCCTTCCCCTGGCAGCCCTTCCACAGCCCCACACACACTGGGGCTCCGGCCTTGCCAGCCAGCTGAGGCTGCGGATATTCCTGCCTCGCTCGCTCTCAGTGCTTCTGCCAGATCCCAGCTCCGAAATTGCAAACGTCCAGCGACTGCTCCCACACCAAAGGTGCCAGGCTTCCCAGGTGTTGCTGGCCCTCGCCTTCCCCTGGCAGCCCTTCCACAGCCCCACACACACTGGGGCTCCGGCCTTGCCAGCCAGCTCAGGCTGCCGACATCCGTGCCTTGCTCGCTCTCAGCGCTGCTGCCAGATCCCAGCTTCGAAATTGCAAACGTCCAGCGACTGCTCCCACACGAAAGGTGCCAGGACTCCCAGGTGTTGCTGGCCCTCGCCTTCCCCTTACAGCCCTTCCACAGCTCCACACACACTGGGACTCCGGCCTTGCCAGCCAGCTCAGGGTGCCGACGATCGTGCCTTTCTCTCTCTTAGCACCGCTCCCAGAGGCCAACTCGACATTGCAAACGTCCAGCGACTGCTCCCACACGAACGGTGCCAGGCCTCCCAGGTGTTGCTGGCCCTCGCCTTGCCCTGACAGCCCTTCCACAGCCCCACACACACTGGGGCTCCGGCCTTGCCAGCCAGCTCAGGCTGCCGACGTTCGTGCCTCGCTCGCTCTCGGGACCTGCGCCGCAGCCCAGCTCGAAATTGCAAACGTCCAGCGACTGCTCCCACACCAAAGGTGCCAGGCCTCCCAGGTGTTGCTGGCCCTCGCCTTCCCTTGGCAGCCCTTCCACACCCTACGCGCACTGGGGATCGGACCTTGCCACCCAGCTCAGCGTGCTGATGTTCGTGCCTTGCTCTCTCTCAGCGCCGCCCCCATAGCCACCTCGAAATTGCAAAAGTCCAGCGACTGCTCCCACACCAAAGGTGCCAGGCCTCCCAGGTGTTGCTGGCCGTCGCCTTCCCTTTCAAGCCATTCCACAGCCCCACACGCACTGGGGCTCCGGCCTTGCCAGCCAGCTCAGGGGGCCGACGATCGTGCCTTTCTCTCTCTTAGCACCGCTCCCAGAGGCCGAGTCGACATTGCAAACGTCCAGCGACTGCTCCCACACCTAAGGTGCCAGGCCTCCCAGGTGTTGCTGGCCCTCGCCTTCCCCTGGCAGCCCTTCCACAGCCCCACACACACTGGGGCTCCGGCCTTGCCAGCCAGCTCAGGGGGCCGACATTCGTGCCTTCCTCGCTCTCCGCGCTGCTGCTAGACGCCAGCTCCGAAATTGCACACGTCCAGCGACTGCTCCCACACGAAAGGTGCCAGGCCTCCCAGGTGTTGCTGGCCCTCGCCTTGCCCTGGCAGCCCTTCCACAGCCCCACACACACTGGTGCTCCGGCCTTGCCAGCCAGCTCAGGCTGCCGACGTTCGTGCCTCGCTCGCTCTCGGGAGCTGCGCCGCAGCCAAGCTCGAAAGTGCACACGTCCAGCGACTGCTCCCACACCAAAGGTGCCAGGCCTCCCCGGTGTTGCTGGCCCTCGCCTTCCCCTGGTAGCCCTTCCACAGCCCCACACACACTGGGGCTCCGGCCTTGCCAGCCAGCTCAGGCTGCCGACGTTCGTGCCTCGCTCGCTCTCGGGACCTGCGCCGCAGCCCAGCTCCAAATTGCAAACGTCCAGCGACTGCTCCCACACCAAAGTTGCCAGGCCTCCCAGGTGTTGCTGGCCCTCGCCTTGCCCTGGCAGCCCTTCCACAGCCCCACACACACTGGGGCTCCGGCCTTGCCAGCCAGCTCAGGCTGCCGACATTCGTGCCTCGCTCGCTCTCCGCGCTCATGTCAGATCCCAGCTCCGAAATTGCAAACGTCCAGCGACTGCTCCCACACCAAAGGTGCCCGGCCTCCCAGGTGTTGCTGGCCCTCGCCTTCCCCTGGCAGCCCTTCCACAGCCCCACACACACTGGGGCTCCGGCCTTGCCAGCCAGCTCAGGGGGCCGACGTTCTTGCATTCCTCGCTCTCAGCACTGCCCGCAGAGGCCAGCTCGAAATTCCAAACGTCCAGCGACTGCTCCCACACCAAAGGTGCCAGGCCTCCCAGGTGTTGCTGGCCCTCGCCTTCCCCTGGCAGCCCTTCCACAGCCCCACACACACTGGGGCTCCGGCCTTGCCAGCCAGCTCAGGGGGCCGACATTCGTGCCTTCCTCGCTCTCCGCGCTGCTGCTAGACGCCAACTCCAAAATTGCAAACGTCCAGCGACTGCTCCCACACGAAAGGTGCCAGGCCTCCCAGGTGTTGCTGGCCCTCGCCTTCCCCTGACAGCCCTTCCACAGCCCCACATACACTGGGGCTCCGGCCTTGCCAGCTAGCTCAGGGTGCCGACGTTCGTTTCTCGCTCGCTCTCGGGACCTGCGCCGCAGCCCAGCTCGAAAGTGCAAACGTCCAGCGACTGCTCCCACACGAAAGGTGCCAGGCCTCCCAGGTGTTGCTGGCCCTCGCCTTGCCCTGGCAGCCCTTCCACAGCCCCACACACACTGGGGCTCCGGCCTTGCCAGCCAGCTCAGGGGGCCGACGTTCGTGCCTCGCTCGCTCTCAGTGCTTCTGCCACATCCCAGCTCCGAAATTACAAACGTCCAGCGACTGCTCCCACACAAAAGGTGCCAGGCCTCCCAGGTGTTGCTGGCCCTCGCCTTGCCCTGGCAGCCCTTCCACAGCCCCACACACACTGGGACTCCGGCCTTGCCAGCCAGCTCAGGGTGCCGACGATCGTGCCTTTCTCTCTCTTAGCACCGCTCCCAGAGGCCAACTCGACATTGCAAACGTCCAGCGACTGCTCCCACACGAAAGGTGCCAGGCCTCCCAGGTGTTGCTGGCCCTCGCCTTCCCCTGGCAGCCCTTCCACAGCCCCACACACACTGGGGCTCCGGCCTTGCCAGCCAGCTCAGGCTGCCGACATTCGTGCCATGCTCGCTCTCAGCGCTGCTGCCAGATTCCAGCTACGAAATTGCAAACGTCCAGCGACTGCTCCCACACGAAAGGTGCCAGGACTCCCAGGCGTTGCTGGCCCTCGCCTTCCCTTGGCAGCCCTTCCACACCCTACACACACTGGGGATCGGACCTTGCCACCCAGCTCAGCGTGCTGATGTTCGTGCCTTACTCTCTCTCAGCGCCGCCCCCATAGCCACCTCGAAATTGCAAACGTCCAGCGACTGCTCCCACACCAAAGGTGCCAGGCCTCCCCGGTGTTGCTGGCCCTTGCCTTCCCTTGCAAGCCATTCCACAGCCCCACACGCACTGGGGCTCCGGCCTTGCCAGCCAGCTCAGGGGGCCGACGATCGTGCCTTTCTCTCTCTTAGCACCGCTCCCAGAGGCTAACTCGACATTGCAAACGTCCAGCGACTGCTCCCACACCAAAGGTTCCAGGCCTCCCAGGTGTTGCTGGCCCTCGCCTTGCCCTGGCAGCCCTTCCACAGCCCCACACACACTGGGGCTCCGGCCTTGCCAGCCAGCTCAGGGGGCCGACGTTCGTGCCTAGCTCGCTCTCCTCGCTGATGCCAGATCCCAGCTCCGAAATTGCAAACGTCCAGCGACTGCTCCCACACCAAAGGTGCCAGGCCTCCCAGGTGTTGCTGGCCCTCGCCTTTCCCTGGCAGCCCTTCCACAGCCCCACACACAGTGGGGCTCCGGCCTTGCCAGCCAGCTAAGGGTGCCGACGTTCGTGCCTCGCTCGCTCTCGGGACCTGCGCCGCAGCCCAGCTCCAAATTGCAAACGTCCAGCGACTGCTCCCACACCAAAGGTGCCAGGCCTCCCAGGTGTTGCTGGCCCTCGCCTTCCCTTGGCAGCCCTTCCACACCCTACACACACTGGGGATCGGACCTTGCCAGCCAGCTCAGGGGGCCGACGTTCGTGCCTCGCTCGCTCTCCGCGCTGCTGCTAGACGCCAACTCCGAAATTGCAAACGTCCAGCGACTGCTCCCACACGAAAGGTGCCAGGCCTCTCAGGTGTTGCTGGCCCTCGCCTTCCCCTGACAGCCCTTCCACAGCCCCACACACACTGGGGCTCCGGCCTTGCCAGCTAGTTCAGGGTGCCGACGTTCGTTTCTCGCTCGCTCTCGGGACCTGCGCCGCAGCCCAGCTCGAAAGTGCAAACGTCCAGCGACTGCTCCCACACCAAAGGTGCCAGGCCTCCCAGGTGTTGCTGGCCCTCGCCTTCCCCTGGCAGCCCTTCCACAGCCCCCCACACACTGGGGCTCCGGCCTTGCCAGCCAGCTCAGGCTGCCGACGTTCGTGCCTCGCTCGTTCTCGGGACCTGCGCCGCAGCGCAGCTCGAAATTGCAAACGTCCAGCGACTGCTCCCACACCAAAGGTGCCAGGCCTCCCAGGTGTTGCTGGCCCTCGCCTTGCCCTGGCAGCCCTTCCACAGCCCCACACACACTGGGGCTCCGGCCTTGCCAGCCAACTCAGGCTGCCGACGTTCGTGCTTTCTTCGCTCTCGGGACGTGCGCCAGAGCCCAGCTCCAAATTGCAAACATCCAGCGACTGCTCCCACACCAAATGTGCCCGGCCTCCCAGGTGTTGCTGGCCCTCGCCTTCCCCTGGCAGCCCTTCCACAGCCCCACACACACTGGGGCTCCGGCCTTGCCAGCCAGCTCAGGGTGCCGACGTTCGTGCCTCGTTCGCTCTCAGTGCTTCTGCCACATCCCAGCTCCGAAATTGCAAACGTCCAGCGACTGCTCCCACACGAAAGGTGCCAGGACTCCCAGGTGTTGCTGGCCCTCGCCTTCCCTTGCAAGCCATTCCACAGCCCCACACGCACTGGGGCTCCGGCCTTGCCAGCCAGCTCAGGGGGCCGACGATCGTGCCTTTCTCTCTCTTAGCACCGCTCCCAGAGTCCAACTCGACATTGCAAACGTCCAGCGACTGCTCCCACACCTAAGGTGCCCGGCCTCCCAGGTGTTGCTGGCCCTCGCCTTGCCCTGGCAGCCCTTCCACAGCCCCACACACACTGGGGCTCCAGCCTTGCCAGCCAGCTCAGGGTGCCGACGTTCGTTTCTCGCTCGCTCTCGGGACCTGCGCCGCAGCCCAGCTCGAAAGTGCAAACGTCCAGCGACTGCTCCCACACCAAAGGTGCCAGGCCTCCCAGGTGTTGCTGGCCCTCGCCTTCCCCTAGCAGCCCTTCCACAGCCCCACACACACTGGGGCTCTGGCCTTGCCAGCCAGCTCAGGGGGCCGACGTTCGTGCCTCGCTCGCTCTCGGGACCTGCGCCGCAGCCCAGCTCGAAATTGCAAACGTCCAGCGACTGCTCCCACACCAAAGGTGCCAGGCCTCCCAGGTGTTGCTGGCCCTCGCCTTCCCTTGGCAGCCCTTCCACACCCTACGCACACTGGGGATCGGACCTTGCCAGCCAGCTCAGCGTGCTGATGTTCGTGCCTTGCTCTCTCTCAGCGCCGCCCCCATAGCCACCTCGAAATTGCAAAAGTCCAGCGACTGCTCCCACACCAAAGGTGCCAGGCCTCCCAGGTGTTGCTGGCCGTCGCCTTCCCTTGCAAGCCATTCCACAGCCCCACACGCACTGGGGCTCCGGCCTTGCCAGCCAGCTCAGGCTGCCGATGTTCGTGCCTTTCTCTCTCTTAGCACCGCTCCCAGAGGCCAACTCGACATTGCAAACGGCCAGCGACTGCTCCCACACGAAAGGTGCCAGGCCTCCCAGGTGTTGCTGGCCCTCGCCTTCCCCTGGCAGCCCTTCCACAGCCCCACACACACTGGGGCTCCGGCCTTGCCAGCCAGCTCAGGGGGCCGACATTCGTGCCTTGCTCGCTCTCCGCGCTGCTGCTAGGCGCCAGCTCCGAAATTGCACACGTCCAGCGACTGCTCCCACACGAAAGGTGCCAGGCCTCCCAGGTGTTGCTGGCCCTCGCCTTGCCCTGGCAGCCCTTCCACAGCCCCACACACACTGGGGCTCCGGCCTTGCCAGCCAGCTCAGGCTGCCGACGTTCGTGCCTCGCTCGCTCTCGGGAGCTGCGCCGCAGCCCAGCTCGAAAGTGCAAACGTCCAGCGACTGCTCCCACACCAAAGGTGCCAGGCCTCCCCGGTGTTGCTGGCCCTCGCCTTCCCCTGGCAGCCCTTCCACAGCCCCACACACACTGGGGCTCCGGCCTTGCCAGCCAGCTCAGGCTGCCGACATTCGTGCCTCGCTCGCTCTCCGCGCTCATGTCAGATCCCAGCTACGAAATTGCAAACGTCCAGCGACTGCTCCCACACCAAAGGTGCCCGGCCTCCCAGGTGTTGCTGGCCCTCGCCTTCCCCTGGCAGCCCTTCCACAGCCCCACACACACTGGGGCTCCGGCCTTGCCAGCCAGCTCAGGGGGCCGACGTTCTTGCATTCCTCGCTCTCAGCACTGCCCACAGAGGCCAGCTCGAAATTCCAAACGTCCAGCGACTGCTCCCACACCAAAGGTGCCAGGCCTCCCAGGTGTTGCTGGCCCTCGCCTTGCCCTGGCAGCCCTTCCACAGCCCCACACACACTGGGGCTCCGGCCTTGCCAGCCAGCTCAGGGGGCCGACATTCGTGCCTTCCTCGCTCTCCGCGCTGCTGCTAGACGCCAACTCCTAAATTGCAAACGTCCAGCGACTGCTCCCACACGAAAGGTGCCAGGCCTCCCAGGTGTTGCTGGCCCTCGCCTTCCCCTGACAGCCCTTCCACAGCCCCACACACACTGGGGCTCCGGCCTTGCCAGCTAGCTCAGGGTGCCGACGTTCGTGCCTCGCTCGCTCTCGGGACCTGCGCCGCAGCCCAGCTCGAAAGTGCAAACGTCCAGCGACTGCTCCCACACGAAAGGTGCCAGGCCTCCCAGGTGTTGCTGGCCCTCGCCTTGCCCTGGCAGCCCTTCCACAGCCCCACACACACTGGGGCTCCGGCCTTGCCAGCCAGCTCAGGGGGCCGACGTTCGTGCCTCGCTCGCTCTCAGTGCTTCTGCCACATCCCAGCTCCGAAATTACAAACGTCCAGCGACTACTCCCACACGAAAGGTGCCAGGCCTCCCAGGTGTTGCTGGCCCTCGCCTTCCCCTGGCAGCCCTTCCACAGCCCCACACACACTGGGGCTCCGGCCTTGCCAGCCAGCTCAGGGTGCCGACATTCGTGCCTTGCTCGCTCTCAGCGCTTCTGCCAGATCCCAGGTACGAAATTGCAAATGCCCAGCGACTGCTCCCACACGAAAGGTGCCAGGCCTCCCAGGTGTTGCTGGCCCTCGCCTTGCCCTGGCAGCCCTTCCACAGCCCCACACACACTGGCGCTCTGGCCTTGCCAGCCAGCTCAGGGGGCCGACGTTCATGCCTCGCTCGCTCTCGGGACCTGCGCCGCAGCCCAGCTCGAAATTGCAAACGTCCAGCGACTGCTCCCACACCAAAGGTGCCAGGCCTCCCAGGTGTTGCTGGCCCTCGCCTTGCCCTGGCAGCCCTTCCACAGCCCCACACACACTGGGGCTCCGGCCTTGCCAGCCAACTCAGGCTGCCGACGTTCGTGCTTTCTTCGCTCTCGGGACCTGCGCCAGAGCCCAGCTCCAAATTGCAAACATCCAGCGACTGCTCCCACACCAAATGTGCCCGGCCTCCCAGGTGTTGCTGGCCCTCGCCTTCCCCTGGCAGCCCTTCCACAGCCCCACACACACTGGGGCTCCGGCCTTGCCAGCCAGCTCAGGGTGCCGACGTTCGTGCCTCGTTCGCTCTCAGTGCTTCTGCCACATCCCAGCTCCGAAATTGCAAACGTCCAGCGACTGCTCCCACACGAAAGGTGCCAGGACTCCCAGGTGTTGCTGGCCCTCGCCTTCCCTTGCAAGCCATTCCACAGCCCCACACGCACTGGGGCTCCGGCCTTGCCAGCCAGCTCAGGGGGCCGACGATCGTGCCTTTCTCTCTCTTAGCACCGCTCCCAGAGTCCAACTCGAAATTGCAAACGTCCAGCGACTGCTCCCACACCTAAGGTGCCCGGCCTCCCAGGTGTTGCTGGCCCTCGCCTTGCCCTGGCAGCCCTTCCACAGCCCCACACACACTGGGGCTCCGGCCTTGCCAGCCAGCTCAGGGGGCCGACATTCGTGCCTTCCTCGCTCTCCGCGCTGCTGCTAGACGCCAACTCCTAAATTGCAAACGTCCAGCGACTGCTCCCACACGAAAGGTGCCAGGCCTCCCAGGTGTTGCTGGCCCTCGCCTTCCCCTGACAGCCCTTCCACAGCCCCACACACACTGGGGCTCCGGCCTTGCCAGCTAGCTCAGGGTGCCGACGTTCGTGCCTCGCTCGCTCTCGGGACCTGCGCCGCAGCCCAGCTCGAAAGTGCAAACGTCCAGCGACTGCTCCCACACGAAAGGTGCCAGGCCTCCCAGGTGTTGCTGGCCCTCGCCTTGCCCTGGCAGCCCTTCCACAGCCCCACACACACTGGGGCTCCGGCCTTGCCAGCCAGCTCAGGGGGCCGACGTTCGTGCCTCGCTCGCTCTCAGTGCTTCTGCCACATCCCAGCTCCGAAATTACAAACGTCCAGCGACTACTCCCACACGAAAGGTGCCAGGCCTCCCAGGTGTTGCTGGCCCTCGCCTTCCCCTGGCAGCCCTTCCACAGCCCCACACACACTGGGGCTCCGGCCTTGCCAGCCAGCTCAGGGTGCCGACATTCGTGCCTTGCTCGCTCTCAGCGCTTCTGCCAGATCCCAGGTACGAAATTGCAAATGCCCAGCGACTGCTCCCACACGAAAGGTGCCAGGCCTCCCAGGTGTTGCTGGCCCTCGCCTTGCCCTGGCAGCCCTTCCACAGCCCCACACACACTGGCGCTCTGGCCTTGCCAGCCAGCTCAGGGGGCCGACGTTCATGCCTCGCTCGCTCTCGGGACCTGCGCCGCAGCCCAGCTCGAAATTGCAAACGTCCAGCGACTGCTCCCACACCAAAGGTGCCAGGCCTCCCAGGTGTTGCTGGCCCTCGCCTTGCCCTGGCAGCCCTTCCACAGCCCCACACACACTGGGGCTCCGGCCTTGCCAGCCAACTCAGGCTGCCGACGTTCGTGCTTTCTTCGCTCTCGGGACCTGCGCCAGAGCCCAGCTCCAAATTGCAAACATCCAGCGACTGCTCCCACACCAAATGTGCCCGGCCTCCCAGGTGTTGCTGGCCCTCGCCTTCCCCTGGCAGCCCTTCCACAGCCCCACACACACTGGGGCTCCGGCCTTGCCAGCCAGCTCAGGGTGCCGACGTTCGTGCCTCGTTCGCTCTCAGTGCTTCTGCCACATCCCAGCTCCGAAATTGCAAACGTCCAGCGACTGCTCCCACACGAAAGGTGCCAGGACTCCCAGGTGTTGCTGGCCCTCGCCTTCCCTTGCAAGCCATTCCACAGCCCCACACGCACTGGGGCTCCGGCCTTGCCAGCCAGCTCAGGGGGCCGACGATCGTGCCTTTCTCTCTCTTAGCACCGCTCCCAGAGTCCAACTCGACATTGCAAACGTCCAGCGACTGCTCCCACACCTAAGGTGCCCGGCCTCCCAGGTGTTGCTGGCCCTCGCCTTGCCCTGGCAGCCCTTCCACAGCCCCACACACACTGGGGCTCCAGCCTTGCCAGCCAGCTCAGGGTGCCGACGTTCGTTTCTCGCTCGCTCTCGGGACCTGCGCCGCAGCCCAGCTCGAAAGTGCAAACGTCCAGCGACTGCTCCCACACCAAAGGTGCCAGGCCTCCCAGGTGTTGCTGGCCCTCGCCTTCCCCTAGCAGCCCTTCCACAGCCCCACACACACTGGGGCTCCGGCCTTGCCAGCCAGCTCAGGGGGCCGACGTTCGTGCCTCGCTCGCTCTCGGGAGCTGCGCCGCAGCCCAGCTCGAAAGTGCACACGTCCAGCGACTGCTCCCACACCAAAGGTGCCAGGCCTCCCCGGTGTTGCTGGCCCTCGCCTTCCCCTGGCAGCCCTTCCACAGCCCCACACACACTGGGGCTCCGGCCTTGCCAGCCAGCTCAGGCTGCCGACATTCGTGCCTCGCTCGCTCTCCGCGCTCATGTCAGATCCCAGCTACGAAATTGCAAACGTCCAGCGACTGCTCCCACACCAAAGGTGCCCGGCCTCCCAGGTGTTGCTGGCCCTCGCCTTCCCCTGGCAGCCCTTCCACAGCCCCACACACACTGGGGCTCCGGCCTTGCCAGCCAGCTCAGGGGGCCGACGTTCTTGCATTCCTCGCTCTCAGCACTGCCCACAGAGGCCAGCTCGAAATTCCAAACGTCCAGCGACTGCTCCCACACCAAAGGTGCCAGGCCTCCCAGGTGTTGCTGGCCCTCGCCTTGCCCTGGCAGCCCTTCCACAGCCCCACACACACTGGGGCTCCGGCCTTGCCAGCCAGCTCAGGGGGCCGACATTCGTGCCTTCCTCGCTCTCCGCGCTGCTGCTAGACGCCAACTCCTAAATTGCAAACGTCCAGCGACTGCTCCCACACGAAAGGTGCCAGGCCTCCCAGGTGTTGCTGGCCCTCGCCTTCCCCTGACAGCCCTTCCACAGCCCCACACACACTGGGGCTCCGGCCTTGCCAGCTAGCTCAGGGTGCCGACGTTCGTGCCTCGCTCGCTCTCGGGACCTGCGCCGCAGCCCAGCTCGAAAGTGCAAACGTCCAGCGACTGCTCCCACACGAAAGGTGCCAGGCCTCCCAGGTGTTGCTGGCCCTCGCCTTGCCCTGGCAGCCCTTCCACAGCCCCACACACACTGGGGCTCCGGCCTTGCCAGCCAGCTCAGGGGGCCGACGTTCGTGCCTCGCTCGCTCTCAGTGCTTCTGCCACATCCCAGCTCCGAAATTACAAACGTCCAGCGACTGCTCCCACACCAAAGGTGCCAGGCCTCCCAGGTGTTGCTGGCCCTCGCCTTCCCCTGGCAGCCCTTCCACAGCCCCCCACACACTGGGGCTCCGGCCTTGCCAGCCAGCTCAGGCTGCCGACGTTCGTGCCTCGCTCGTTCTCGGGACCTGCGCCGCAGCGCAGCTCGAAATTGCAAACGTCCAGCGACTGCTCCCACACCAAAGGTGCCAGGCCTCCCAGGTGTTGCTGGCCCTCGCCTTGCCCTGGCAGCCCTTCCACAGCCCCACACACACTGGGGCTCCGGCCTTGCCAGCCAACTCAGGCTGCCGACGTTCGTGCCTCGTTCGCTCTCAGTGCTTCTGCCACATCCCAGCTCCGAAATTGCAAACGTCCAGCGACTGCTCCCACACGAAAGGTGCCAGGCCTCCCAGGTGTTGCTGGCCCTCGCCTTCCCTTGCAAGCCATTCCACAGCCCCACACGCACTGGGGCTCCGGCCTTGCCAGCCAGCTCAGGGGGCCGACGATCGTGCCTTTCTCTCTCTTAGCACCGCTCCCAGAGTCCAACTCGACATTGCAAACGTCCAGCGACTGCTCCCACACCTAAGGTGCCCGGCCTCCCAGGTGTTGCTGGCCCTCGCCTTGCCCTGGCAGCCCTTCCACAGCCCCACACACACTGGGGCTCCAGCCTTGCCAGCCAGCTCAGGGTGCCGACGTTCGTTTCTCGCTCGCTCTCGGGACCTGCGCCGCAGCCCAGCTCGAAAGTGCAAACGTCCAGCGACTGCTCCCACACCAAAGGTGCCAGGCCTCCCAGGTGTTGCTGGCCCTCGCCTTCCCCTAGCAGCCCTTCCACAGCCCCACACACACTGGGGCTCCGGCCTTGCCAGCCAGCTCAGGGGGCCGACGTTCGTGCCTCGCTCGCTCTCGGGACCTGCGCCGCAGCCCAGCTCGAAATTGCAAACGTCCAGCGACTGCTCCCACACCAAAGGTGCCAGGCCTCCCAGGTGTTGCTGGCCCTCGCCTTCCCTTGGCAGCCCTTCCACACCCTACGCACACTGGGGATCGGACCTTGCCACCCAGCTCAGCGTGCTGAGGTTCGTGCCTTGCTCTCTCTCAGCGCCGCCCCCATAGCCACCTCGAAATTGCAAAAGTCCAGCGACTGCTCCCACACCAAAGGTGCCAGGCCTCCCAGGTGTTGCTGTCCGTCGCCTTCCCTTGCAAGCCATTCCACAGCCCCACACGCACTGGGGCTCCGGCCTTGCCAGCCAGCTCAGGCTGCCGATGTTCGTGCCTTTCTCTCTCTTAGCACCGCTCCCAGAGGCCAACTCGACATTGCAAACGGCCAGCGACTGCTCCCACACGAAAGGTGCCAGGCCTCCCAGGTGTTGCTGGCCCTCGCCTTCCCCTGGCAGCCCTTCCACAGCCCCACACACACTGGGGCTCCGGCCTTGCCAGCCAGCTCAGGGGGCCGACATTCGTGCCTTGCTCGCTCTCCGCGCTGCTGCTAGGCGCCAGCTCCGAAATTGCACACGTCCAGCGACTGCTCCCACACGAAAGGTGCCAGGCCTCCCAGGTGTTGCTGGCCCTCGCCTTGCCCTGGCAGCCCTTCCACAGCCCCACACACACTGGGGCTCCGGCCTTGCCAGCCAGCTCAGGCTGCCGACGTTCGTGCCTCGCTCGCTCTCGGGAGCTGCGCCGCAGCCCAGCTCGAAAGTGCACACGTCCAGCGACTGCTCCCACACCAAAGGTGCCAGGCCTCCCCGGTGTTGCTGGCCCTCGCCTTCCCCTGGCAGCCCTTCCACAGCCCCACACACACTGGGGCTCCGGCCTTGCCAGCCAGCTCAGGCTGCCGACATTCGTGCCTCGCTCGCTCTCCGCGCTCATGTCAGATCCCAGCTACGAAATTGCAAACGTCCAGCGACTGCTCCCACACCAAAGGTGCCCGGCCTCCCAGGTGTTGCTGGCCCTCGCCTTCCCCTGGCAGCCCTTCCACAGCCCCACACACACTGGGGCTCCGGCCTTGCCAGCCAGCTCAGGGGGCCGACGTTCTTGCATTCCTCGCTCTCAGCACTGCCCACAGAGGCCAGCTCGAAATTCCAAACGTCCAGCGACTGCTCCCACACCAAAGGTGCCAGGCCTCCCAGGTGTTGCTGGCCCTCGCCTTGCCCTGGCAGCCCTTCCACAGCCCCACACACACTGGGGCTCCGGCCTTGCCAGCCAGCTCAGGGGGCCGACATTCGTGCCTTCCTCGCTCTCCGCGCTGCTGCTAGACGCCAACTCCTAAATTGCAAACGTCCAGCGACTGCTCCCACACGAAAGGTGCCAGGCCTCCCAGGTGTTGCTGGCCCTCGCCTTCCCCTGACAGCCCTTCCACAGCCCCACACACACTGGGGCTCCGGCCTTGCCAGCTAGCTCAGGGTGCCGACGTTCGTGCCTCGCTCGCTCTCGGGACCTGCGCCGCAGCCCAGCTCGAAAGTGCAAACGTCCAGCGACTGCTCCCACACGAAAGGTGCCAGGCCTCCCAGGTGTTGCTGGCCCTCGCCTTGCCCTGGCAGCCCTTCCACAGCCCCACACACACTGGGGCTCCGGCCTTGCCAGCCAGCTCAGGGGGCCGACGTTCGTGCCTCGCTCGCTCTCAGTGCTTCTGCCACATCCCAGCTCCGAAATTACAAACGTCCAGCGACTACTCCCACACGAAAGGTGCCAGGCCTCCCAGGTGTTGCTGGCCCTCGCCTTCCCCTGGCAGCCCTTCCACAGCCCCACACACACTGGGGCTCCGGCCTTGCCAGCCAGCTCAGGGTGCCGACATTCGTGCCTTGCTCGCTCTCAGCGCTTCTGCCAGATCCCAGGTACGAAATTGCAAATGTCCAGCGACTGCTCCCACACGAAAGGTGCCAGGCCTCCCAGGTGTTGCTGGCCCTCGCCTTGCCCTGGCAGCCCTTCCACAGCCCCACACACACTGGCGCTCTGGCCTTGCCAGCCAGCTCAGGGGGCCGACGTTCATGCCTCGCTCGCTCTCGGGACCTGCGCCGCAGCCCAGCTCGAAATTGCAAACGTCCAGCGACTGCTCCCACACCAAAGGTGCCAGGCCTCCCAGGTGTTGCTGGCCCTCGCCTTGCCCTGGCAGCCCTTCCACAGCCCCACACACACTGGGGCTCCGGCCTTGCCAGCCAACTCAGGCTGCCGACGTTCGTGCTTTCTTCGCTCTCGGGACCTGCGCCAGAGCCCAGCTCCAAATTGCAAACATCCAGCGACTGCTCCCACACCAAATGTGCCCGGCCTCCCAGGTGTTGCTGGCCCTCGCCTTCCCCTGGCAGCCCTTCCACAGCCCCACACACACTGGGGCTCCGGCCTTGCCAGCCAGCTCAGGGTGCCGACGTTCGTGCCTCGTTCGCTCTCAGTGCTTCTGCCACATCCCAGCTCCGAAATTGCAAACGTCCAGCGACTGCTCCCACACGAAAGGTGCCAGGACTCCCAGGTGTTGCTGGCCCTCGCCTTCCCTTGCAAGCCATTCCACAGCCCCACACGCACTGGGGCTCCGGCCTTGCCAGCCAGCTCAGGGGGCCGACGATCGTGCCTTTCTCTCTCTTAGCACCGCTCCCAGAGTCCAACTCGACATTGCAAACGTCCAGCGACTGCTCCCACACCTAAGGTGCCCGGCCTCCCAGGTGTTGCTGGCCCTCGCCTTGCCCTGGCAGCCCTTCCACAGCCCCACACACACTGGGGCTCCAGCCTTGCCAGCCAGCTCAGGGTGCCGACGTTCGTTTCTCGCTCGCTCTCGGGACCTGCGCCGCAGCCCAGCTCGAAAGTGCAAACGTCCAGCGACTGCTCCCACACCAAAGGTGCCAGGCCTCCCAGGTGTTGCTGGCCCTCGCCTTCCCCTAGCAGCCCTTCCACAGCCCCACACACACTGGGGCTCCGGCCTTGCCAGCCAGCTCAGGGGGCCGACGTTCGTGCCTCGCTCGCTCTCGGGACCTGCGCCGCAGCCCAGCTCGAAATTGCAAACGTCCAGCGACTGCTCCCACACCAAAGGTGCCAGGCCTCCCAGGTGTTGCTGGCCCTCGCCTTCCCTTGGCAGCCCTTCCACACCCTACGCACACTGGGGATCGGACCTTGCCACCCAGCTCAGCGTGCTGATGTTCGTGCCTTGCTCTCTCTCAGCGCCGCCCCCATAGCGACCTCGAAATTGCAAAAGTCCAGCGACTGCTCCCACACCAAAGGTGCCAGGCCTCCCAGGTGTTGCTGGCCGTCGCCTTCCCTTGCAAGCCATTCCACAGCCCCACACGCACTGGGGCTCCGGCCTTGCCAGCCAGCTCAGGCTGCCGATGTTCGTGCCTTTCTCTCTCTTAGCACCGCTCCCAGAGGCCAACTCGACATTGCAAACGTCCAGCGACTGCTCCCACACCTAAGGTGCCCGGCCTCCCAGGTGTTGCTGGCCCTCGCCTTCCCCTGGCAGCCCTTCCACAGCCCCACACACACTGGGGCTCCGGCCTTGCCAGCCAGCTCAGGGGGCCGACATTCGTGCCTTGCTCGCTCTCCGCGCTGCTGCTAGGCGCCAGCTCCGAAATTGCACACGTCCAGCGACTGCTCCCACACGAAAGGTGCCAGGCCTCCCAGGTGTTGCTGGCCCTCGCCTTGCCCTGGCAGCCCTTCCACAGCCCCACACACACTGGGGCTCCGGCCTTGCCAGCCAGCTCAGGCTGCCGACGTTCGTGCCTCGCTCGCTCTCGGGAGCTGCGCCGCAGCCCAGCTCGAAAGTGCACACGTCCAGCGACTGCTCCCACACCAAAGGTGCCAGGCCTCCCCGGTGTTGCTGGCCCTCGCCTTCCCCTGGCAGCCCTTCCACAGCCCCACACACACTGGGGCTCCGGCCTTGCCAGCCAGCTCAGGCTGCCGACATTCGTGCCTCGCTCGCTCTCCGCGCTCATGTCAGATCCCAGCTACGAAATTGCAAACGTCCAGCGACTGCTCCCACACCAAAGGTGCCCGGCCTCCCAGGTGTTGCTGGCCCTCGCCTTCCCCTGGCAGCCCTTCCACAGCCCCACACACACTGGGGCTCCGGCCTTGCCAGCCAGCTCAGGGGGCCGACGTTCTTGCATTCCTCGCTCTCAGCACTGCCCACAGAGGCCAGATCGAAATTCCAAACGTCCAGCGACTGCTCCCACACCAAAGGTGCCAGGCCTCCCAGGTGTTGCTGGCCCTCGCCTTGCCCTGGCAGCCCTTCCACAGCCCCACACACACTGGGGCTCCGGCCTTGCCAGCCAGCTCAGGGGGCCGACATTCGTGCCTTCCTCGCTCTCCGCGCTGCTGCTAGACGCCAACTCCTAAATTGCAAACGTCCAGCGACTGCTCCCACACGAAAGGTGCCAGGCCTCCCAGGTGTTGCTGGCCCTCGCCTTCCCCTGACAGCCCTTCCACAGCCCCACACACACTGGGGCTCCGGCCTTGCCAGCTAGCTCAGGGTGCCGACGTTCGTGCCTCGCTCGCTCTCGGGACCTGCGCCGCAGCCCAGCTCGAAAGTGCAAACGTCCAGCGACTGCTCCCACACGAAAGGTGCCAGGCCTCCCAGGTGTTGCTGGCCCTCGCCTTGCCCTGGCAGCCCTTCCACAGCCCCACACACACTGGGGCTCCGGCCTTGCCAGCCAGCTCAGGGGGCCGACGTTCGTGCCTCGCTCGCTCTCAGTGCTTCTGCCACATCCCAGCTCCGAAATTACAAACGTCCAGCGACTACTCCCACACGAAAGGTGCCAGGCCTCCCAGGTGTTGCTGGCCCTCGCCTTCCCCTGGCAGCCCTTCCACAGCCCCACACACACTGGGGCTCCGGCCTTGCCAGCCAGCTCAGGGTGCCGACATTCGTGCCTTGCTCGCTCTCAGCGCTTCTGCCAGATCCCAGGTACGAAATTGCAAATGTCCAGCGACTGCTCCCACACGAAAGGTGCCAGGCCTCCCAGGTGTTGCTGGCCCTCGCCTTCCCCTGGCAGCCCTTCCACAGCCCCACACACACTGGGGCTCCAGCCTTGCCAGCCAGCTCAGGCTGCCGATGTTCGTGCCTCGCTCACTCTCGGTACATGCGCCGGAGCCCAGCTCGAAATTGCAAACGTCCAGCGACTGCTCCCACACCAAAGGTGCCAGGTCTCCCAGGTGTTGCTGGCCCTCGCCTTCCCTTGGCAGCCCTTCCACAGCCCCACACACACTGGGGCTCCGGCCTTGCCAGCCAGCTCAGGGTGCCGACGTTCGTGCCTCGCTCGCTCTCAGTGCTTCTGCCAGATCCCAGCTCCGAAATTGCAAACGTCCAGCGACTGCTCCCACACCAAAGGTGCCAGGCCTCCCAGGTGTTGCTGGCCCTCGCCTTCCCCTGGCAGCTCTTCCACAGCCCCACACACACTGGGGCTCCGGCCTTGCCAGCCAGCTCAGGGGGCCGACGATTGTGCCTTTCTCTCTCTTAGCACCGCTCCCAGAGGCCAACTCGACATTGCAAACGTCCAGCGACTGCTCCCACACCAAAGGTGCCAGGCCTCCCAGGTGTTGCTGGCCCTCGCCTTGCCCTGGCAGCCCTTCCACAGCCCCACACACACTGGGGCTCCAGCCTTGCCAGCCAGCTCAGGGTGCCGACGTTCGTGTCTCGCTCGCTCTCGGGACATGCGCCGCAGCCCAGCTCGAAATTGCAAACGTCCAGCGACTGCTCCCACACCAAAGGTGCCAGGCCTCCCAGGTGTTGCTGGCCCTCGCCTTCCCTTGCAAGCCATTCCACATCCCCACACGCACTGGGGCTCCGGCCTTGCCAGCCAACTCAGGCTGCCGACGATCGTGCTTTCTTCGCTCTCGGGACCTGCGCCAGAGCCCAGCTCCAAATTGCAAACGTCCAGCGACTGCTCCCACACCAAAGGTGCCAGGCCTCCCAGGTGTTGCTGGCCCTCGCCTTCCCCTGACAGCCCTTCCACAGCCCCACACACACTGGGGCTCCGGCCTTGCCAGCCAGCTCAGGGGGCCGACATTCGTGCCATGCTCGCTCTCAGCGCTGCTGCCAGATTCCAGCTACGAAATTGCAAACGTCAAGCGACTGCTCCCACACGAAAGGTGCCAGGCCTCCCAGGTTTTGCTGGCCCTTGCCTTCCCCTGGCAGCCCTTCCACAGCCCCACAGACACTGGGACACCGGCCTTGCCAGCCAGCTCAGGGTGCCGACGTTCGTGCCTTGCTCTCTCTTAGCACCGCTCCCAGAGGCCAGCTCGAAATTGGAAACGTCCAGCGACTGCTCCCAGACCAAAGGTGCCCGGCCTCCCAGGTGTTGCTGGCCCTCGCCTTGCCCTGGCAGCCCTTCCACAGCCCCACACACACTGGGGCTCCGGCCTTGCCAGCCAGCTCAGGGGGCCGACATTTGTGCCTTGCTCGCTCTCCGCGCTGCTGCTAGATGCCAGCTCCGAAATTGCACACGTCCAGCGACTGCTCCCACACCAAAGGTGCCAGGCCTCCCAGGTGTTGCTGGCCCTCGCCTTCCCCTAGCAGCCCTTCCACAGCCCCACACACACTGGGGCTCCGGCCTTGCCAGCCAGCTCAGGGTGCCGACGTTCGTGCCTCGCTCGCTCTCGGGACCTGCGCTGCAGCCCAGCTCGAAATTGCAAACGTCCAGCGACTGCTCCCACACCAAAGGTGCCAGGCCTCCCCGGTGTTGCTGGCCCTCGCCTTCCCCTGGCAGCCCTTCCACAGCCCCACACACACTGGGGCTCCGGCCTTGCCAGCCAGCTCAGGCTGCCGATGTTCGTGCCTCGCTCGCTCTCGGTACATGCGCCGGAGCCCAGCTTGAAATTGCAAACGTCCAGCGACTGCTCCCACACCAAAGGTGCCAGGCCTCCCAGGTGTTGCTGGCCCTCGCCTTGCCCTGGCAGCCCTTCCACAGCCCCACACACACTGGGGCTCCGGCCTTGCCAGCCAGCTCAGGGGGCCGACATTCGTGCCTTGCTCGCTCTCCGCGCTGCTGCTAGACGCCAGCTCCGAAATTGGAAACGTCCAGCGACTGCTCCCACACCAAAGCTGCCAGGCCTCCCAGGTGTTGCTGGCCCTCGCCTTCCCCTGGCAGCCATTCCACAGCCCCACACACACTGGGGCTCCGGCCTTGCCAGCCAGATCAGGGCGCAGACGTTCGTGCCTCGCTTGCTCTCGGGACCTGCGCCGGAGCCCAGCTCGAAAGTGCAAACGTCCAGCGACTGCTCCCACACCATTGGTGCCAGGCCTCCCAGGTGTTGCTGGCCCTCGCCTTGCCCTGGCAGCCCTTCCACAGCCCCACACACACTGGGGCTCCGGCCTTGCCAGCCAGCTCAGGCTGCCGACGTTGGTGCCTCGCTCGCTCTCGGGACCTGCGCCGCAGCCCAGCTCCAAATTGCAAACGTCCAGCGACTGCTCCCACACCAAAGCTGCCAGGCCTCCCAGGTGTTGCTGGCCCTCGCCTTCCCCTGGCAGCCCTTCCACAGCCCCACACACACTGGGGCTCCGGCCTTGCCAGCCAGCTCAGGGGGCCGACATTCGTGCCTTCCTCGCTCTCCGCGCTGCTGCTAGACGCCAACTCCTAAATTGCAAACGTCCAGCGACTGCTCCCACACGAAAGGTGCCAGGCCTCCCAGGTGTTGCTGGCCCTCGCCTTCCCCTGACAGCCCTTCCACAGCCCCACACACACTGGGGCTCCGGCCTTGCCAGCCAGCTCAGGGTGCCGACTTTCGTGCCTCGCTCGCTCTCGGGACCTGCGCCGCAGCCCAGCTCGAAAGTGCAAACGTCCAGCGACTGCTCCCACACGAAAGGTGCCAGGCCTCCCAGGTGTTGCTGGCCCTCGCCTTGCCCTGGCAGCCCTTCCACAGCCCCACACACACTGGGGCTCCGGCCTTGCCAGCCAGCTCAGGGGGCCGACGTTCGTGCCTCGCTCGCTCTCAGTGCTTCTGCCACATCCCAGCTCCAAATTGCAAACGTCCAGCGACTGCTCCCACACCAAAGCTGCCAGGCCTCCCAGGTGTTGCTGGCCCTCGCCTTGCCCTGGCAGCCCTTCCACAGCCCCACACACACTGGGGCTCCGGCCTTGCCAGCCAGCTCAGGCTGCCGACATTCGTGCCTCGCTCGCTCTCCGCGCTCATGTCAGATCCCAGCTACGAAATTGCAAACGTCCAGCGACTGCTCCCACACCAAAGGTGCCAGGCCTCCCAGGTGTTGCTGGCCCTCGCCTTGCCCTGGCAGCCCTTCCACAGCCCCACACACACTGGGGCTCCGGCCTTGCCAGCCAGCTCAGGGGGCCGACGTTCGTGCCTTCCTCGCTCTCCGCGCTGCTGCTAGACGCCAACTCCTAAATTGCAAACGTCCAGCGACTGCTCCCACACGAAAGGTGCCAGGCCTCCCAGGTGTTGCTGGCCCTCGCCTTCCCCTGACAGCCCTTCCACAGCCCCACACACACTGGGGCTCCGGCCTTGCCAGCTAGCTCAGGGTGCCGACGTTCGTGCCTCGCTCGCTCTCGGGACCTGCGCCGCAGCCCAGCTCGAAAGTGCAAACGTCCAGCGACTGCTCCCACACGAAAGGTGCCAGGCCTCCCAGGTGTTGCTGGCCCTCGCCTTGCCCTGGCAGCCCTTCCACAGCCCCACACACACTGGGGCTCCGGCCTTGCCAGCCAGCTCAGGGGGCCGACGTTCGTGCCTCGCTCGCTCTCAGTGCTTCTGCCACATCCCAGCTCCGAAATTACAAACGTCCAGCGACTGCTCCCACACGAAAGGTGCCAGGCCTCCCAGGTGTTGCTGGCCCTCGCCTTCCCCTGGCAGCCCTTCCACAGCCCCACACACACTGGGGCTCCAGCCTTGCCAGCCAGCTCAGGCTGCCGATGTTCGTGCCTCGCTCACTCTCGGTACATGCGCCGGAGCCCAGCTCGAAATTGCAAACGTCCAGCGACTGCTCCCACACCAAAGGTGCCAGGCCTCCCAGGTGTTGCTGGCCCTCGCCTTCCCTTGGCAGCCCTTCCACAGCCCCACACACAGTGGGGCTCCGGCCTTGCCAGCCAGCTCAGGGTGCCGACGTTCGTGCCTCGCTCGCTCTCAGTGCTTCTGCCAGATCCCAGCTCCGAAATTGCAAACGTCCAGCGACTGCTCCCACACCAAAGGTGCCAGGCCTCCCAGGTGTTGCTGGCCCTCGCCTTCCCCTGGCAGCTCTTCCACAGCCCCACACACACTGGGGCTCCGGCCTTGCCAGCCAGCTCAGGGGGCCGACGATTGTGCCTTTCTCTCTCTTAGCACCGCTCCCAGAGGCCAACTCGACATTGCAAACGTCCAGCGACTGCTCCCACACCAAAGGTGCCAGGCCTCCCAGGTGTTGCTGGCCCTCGCCTTGCCCTGGCAGCCCTTCCACAGCCCCACACACAGTGGGGCTCCGGCCTTGCCAGCCAGCTCAGGGGGCCGACATTCGTGCCTTGCACGCTCTCCGAGCTGCTGCTAGACGCCAGCTCCGAAATTGCAAACGTCCAGCGACTGCTCCCACACCAAAGGTGCCAGGCCTCCCAGGTGTTGCTGGCCCTCGCCTTGCCCTGGCAGCCCTTCCACAGCCCCACACACACTGGGGCTCCAGCCTTGCCAGCCAGCTCAGGGTGCCGACGTTCGTGTCTCGCTCGCTCTCGGGACATGCGCCGCAGCCCAGCTCGAAATTGCAAACGTCCAGCGACTGCTCCCACACCAAAGGTGCCAGGCCTCCCAGGTGTTGCTGGCCCTCGCCTTCCCTTGCAAGCCATTCCACATCCCCACACGCACTGGGGCTCCGGCCTTGCCAGCCAGCTCAGGGGGCCGACGATCGTGCCTTTCTCTCTCTTAGCACCGCTCCCAGAGGCCAACTCGACATTGCAAACGTCCAGCGACTGCTCCCACACCAAAGGTGCCAGGCCTCCCAGGTGTTGCTGGCCCTCGCCTTGCCCTGGCAGCCCTTCCACAGCCCCACACACACTGGGGCTCCGGCCTTGCCAGCCAGCTCAGGGGGCCGACATTCGTGCCATGCTCGCTCTCAGCGCTGCTGCCAGATTCCAGCTACGAAATTGCAAACGTCAAGCGACTGCTCCCACACGAAAGGTGCCAGGCCTCCCAGGTTTTGCTGGCCCTCGCCTTCCCCTGGCAGCCCTTCCACAGCCCCACACACACTGGGACACCGGCCTTGCCAGCCAGCTCAGGGTGCCGACGTTCGTGCCTTGCTCTCTCTTAGCACCGCTCCCAGAGGCCAGCTCGAAATTGGAAACGTCCAGCGACTGCTCCCACACCAAAGGTGCCAGGCCTCCCAGGTTTTGCTGGCCCTCGCCTTCCCCTGGCAGCCCTTCCACAGCCCCACACACACTGGGGCTCCGGCCTTGCCAGCCAGCTCAGGCTGCCGATGTTCGTGCCTCGCTCGCTCTCGGTACATGCGCCGGAGCCCAGCTTGAAATTTCAAACGTCCAGCGACTGCTCCCACACCAAAGCTGCCAGGCCTCCCAGGTGTTGCTGGCCCTCGCCTTGCCCTGGCAGCCCTTCCACAGCCCCACACACACTGGGGCTCCGGCCTTGCCAGCCAGCTCAGGGGGCCGACATTCGTGCCTTGCTTGCTCTCCGCGCTGCTGCTAGACGCCAGCTCCGAAATTGGAAACGTCCAGCGACTGCTCCCACACCAAAGCTGCCAGGCCTCCCAGGTGTTGCTGGCCCTCGCCTTGCCCTGGCAGCCATTCCACAGCCCCACACACACTGGGGCTCCGGCCTTGCCAGCCAGATCACGGCGCAGACGTTCGTGCCTCGCTTGCTCTCGGGACCTGCGCCGGAGCCCAGCTCGAAAGTGCAAACGTCCAGCGACTGCTCCCACACCATTGGTGCCAGGCCTCCCAGGTGTTGCTGGCCCTCGCCTTGCCCTGGCAGCCCTTCCACAGCCCCACACACACTGGGGCTCCGGCCTTGCCAGCCAGCTCAGGCTGCCGACGTTGGTGCCTCGCTCGCTCTCGGGACCTGCGCCGCAGCCCAGCTCCAAATTGCAAACGTCCAGCGACTGCTCCCACACCAAAGGTGCCAGGCCTCCCAGGTGTTGCTGGCCCTCGCCTTCCCTTGCAAGCCATTCCACAGCCCCACACGCACTGGGGCTCCGGCCTTGCCAGCCAGCTCAGGGGGCCGACGATCGTGCCTTCCTCTCTCTTAGCACCGCTCCCAGAGGCCAACTCGACATTGCAAACGTCCAGCGACTGCTCCCACACCAAAGGTGCCAGGCCTCCCAGGTGTTGCTGGCCCTCGCCTTCCCCTGGCAGCCCTTCCACAGCCCCACACACACTGGGGCTCCGGCCTTGCCAGCCAGCTCAGGCTGCCGATGTTCGTGCTTTCTTCGCTCTCGGGACCTGCGCCAGAGCCCAGCTCGAAAGTGCAAACGTCCAGCGACTGCTCCCACACGAAAGGTGCCAGGCCTCCCAGGTGTTGCTGGCCCTCGCCTTGCCCTGGCAGCCCTTCCACAGCCCCACACACACTGGGGCTCTGGCCTTGCCAGCCAGCTCAGGGGGCCGACGTTCGTGCCTCGCTCGCTCTCGGGAGCTGCGCCGCAGCCCAGCTCGAAAGTGCACACGTCCAGCGACTGCTCCCACACCAAAAGTGCCAGGCCTCCCAGGTGTTGCTGGCCCTCGCCTTCCCCTGGCAGCCCTTCCACAGCCCCACACACACTGGGGCTCCGGCCTTGCCAGCCAGCTCAGGCTGCCGACGTTCGTGCCTCGCTCGCTCTCGGGACCTGCGCCGCAGCCCAGCTCCAAATTGCAAACGTCCAGCGACTGCTCCCACACCAAAGGTGCCAGGCCTCCCAGGTGTTGCTGGCCCTCGCCTTGCCCTGGCAGCCCTTCCACAGCCCCACACACACTGGGGCTCCGGCCTTGCCAGCCAGCTCAGGCTGCCGACATTCGTGCCTCGCTCGCTCTCCGCGCTCATGTCAGATCCCAGCTACGAAATTGCAAACGTCCAGCGACTGCTCCCACACCAAAGGTGCCCGGCCTCCCAGGTGTTGCTGGCCCTCGCCTTCCCCTGGCAGCCCTTCCACAGCCCCACACACACTGGGGCTCCGGCCTTGCCAGCCAGCTCAGGGGGCCGACGTTCTTGCATTCCTCGCTCTCAGCACTGCCCGCAGAGGCCAGCTCGAAATTCCAAACGTCCAGCGACTGCTCCCACACCAAAGGTGCCCGGCCTCCCAGGTGTTGCTGGCCCTCGCCTTCCCCTGGCAGCCCTTCCACAGCCCCACACACACTGGGGCTCCGGCCTTGCCAGCCAGCTCAGGGGGCCGACATTCGTGCCTTCCTCGCTCTCCGCGCTGCTGCTAGACGCCAACTCCTAAATTGCAAACGTCCAGCGACTGCTCCCACACGAAAGGTGCCAGGCCTCCCAGGTGTTGCTGGCCCTCGCCTTCCCCTGACAGCCATTCCACAGCCCCACACACACTGGGGCTCCGGCCTTGCCAGCTAGCTCAGGGTGCCGACGTTCGTGCCTCGCTCGCTCTCGGGACCTGCGCCGCAGCCCAGCTCGAAAGTGCAAACGTCCAGCGACTGCTCCCACACGAAAGGTGCCAGGCCTCCCAGGTGTTGCTGGCCCTCGCCTTCCCTTGCAAGCCATTCCACATCCCCACACGCACTGGGACTCCGGCCTTGCCAGCCAGCTCAGGGGGCCGACGATCGTGCCTTTCTCTCTCTTAGCACCGCTCCCAGAGGCCAACTCGACATTGCAAACGTCCAGCGACTGCTCCCACACCAAAGGTGCCAGGCCTCCCAGGTGTTGCTGGCCCTCGCCTTGCCCTGGCAGCCCTTCCACAGCCCCACACACACTGGGGCTCCGGCCTTGCCAGCCAGCTCAGGGGGCCGACATTCGTGCCATGCTCGCTCTCAGCGCTGCTGCCAGATTCCAGCTACGAAATTGCAAACGTCAAGCGACTGCTCCCACACGAAAGGTGCCAGGCCTCCCAGGTTTTGCTGGCCCTCGCCTTCCCCTGGCAGCCCTTCCACAGCCCCACACACACTGGGACACCGGCCTTGCCAGCCAGCTCAGGGTGCCGACGTTCGTGCCTTGCTCTCTCTTAGCACCGCTCCCAGAGGCCAGCTCGAAATTGGAAACGTCCAGCGACTGCTCCCACACCAAAGGTGCCCGGCCTCCCAGGTGTTGCTGGCCCTCGCCTTGCCCTGGCAGCCCTTCCACAGCCCCACACACACTGGGGCTCCGGCCTTGCCAGCCAGCTCAGGGGGCCGACATTTGTGCCTTGCTCGCTCTCCGCGCTGCTGCTAGATGCCAGCTCCGAAATTGCACACGTCCAGCGACTGCTCCCACACCAAAGGTGCCAGGCCTCCCAGGTGTTGCTGGCCCTCGCCTTCCCCTAGCAGCCCTTCCACAGCCCCACACACACTGGGGCTCCGGCCTTGCCAGCCAGCTCAGGGTGCCGACGTTCGTGCCTCGCTCGCTCTCGGGACCTGCGCTGCAGCCCAGCTCGAAATTGCAAACGTCCAGCGACTGCTCCCACACCAAAGGTGCCAGGCCTCCCCGGTGTTGCTGGCCCTCGCCTTCCCCTGGCAGCCCTTCCACAGCCCCACACACACTGGGGCTCCGGCCTTGCCAGCCAGCTCAGGCTGCCGATGTTCGTGCCTCGCTCGCTCTCGGTACATGCGCCGGAGCCCAGCTTGAAATTTCAAACGTCCAGCGACTGCTCCCACACCAAAGCTGCCAGGCCTCCCAGGTGTTGCTGGCCCTCGCCTTGCCCTGGCAGCCCTTCCACAGCCCCACACACACTGGGGCTCCGGCCTTGCCAGCCAGCTCAGGGGGCCGACATTCGTGCCTTGCTTGCTCTCCGCGCTGCTGCTAGACGCCAGCTCCGAAATTGGAAACGTCCAGCGACTGCTCCCACACCAAAGCTGCCAGGCCTCCCAGGTGTTGCTGGCCCTCGCCTTCCCCTGGCAGCCATTCCACAGCCCCACACACACTGGGGCTCCGGCCTTGCCAGCCAGATCAGGGCGCAGACGTTCGTGCCTCGCTTGCTCTCGGGACTTGCGCCGGAGCCCAGCTCGAAAGTGCAAACGTCCAGCGACTGCTCCCACACCATTGGTGCCAGGCCTCCCAGGTGTTGCTGGCCCTCGCCTTGCCCTGGCAGCCCTTCCACAGCCCCACATACACTGGGGCTCTGGCCTTGCCAGCCAGCTCAGGCTGCCGACGTTCATGCCTCGCTCGCTCTCGGGAGCTGCGCCGCAGCCCAGCTCGAAAGTGCACACGTCCAGCGACTGCTCCCACAGCAAAGGTGCCAGGCCTCCCAGGTGTTGCTGGCCCTCGCCTTCCCCTGGCAGCCCTTCCACAGCCCCACACACACTGGGGCTCCGGCCTTGCCAGCCAGCTCAGGCTGCCGACGTTCGTGCCTCGCTCGCTCTCGGGACCTGCGCTGCAGCCCAGCTCCAAATTGCAAACGTCCAGCGACTGCTCCCACACCAAAGGTGCCAGGCCTCCCAGGTGTTGCTGGCCCTCGCCTTGCCCTGGCAGCCCTTCCACAGCCCCACACACACTGGGGCTCCGGCCTTGCCAGCCAGCTCAGGGGGCCGACGTTCTTGCATTCCTCGCTCTCAGCACTGCCCGCAGAGGCCAGCTCGAAATTCCAAACGTCCAGCGACTGCTCCCACACCAAAGGTGCCCGGCCTCCCAGGTGTTGCTGGCCCTCGCCTTCCCCTGGCAGCCCTTCCACAGCCCCACACACACTGGGGCTCCGGCCTTGCCAGCCAGCTCAGGGGGCCGACATTCGTGCCTTCCTCGCTCTCCGCGCTGCTGCTAGACGCCAACTCCTAAATTGCAAACGTCCAGCGACTGCTCCCACACGAAAGGTGCCAGGCCTCCCAGGTGTTGCTGGCCCTCGCCTTCCCCTGACAGCCATTCCACAGCCCCACACACACTGGGGCTCCGGCCTTGCCAGCTAGCTCAGGGTGCCGACGTTCGTGCCTCGCTCGCTCTCGGGACCTGCGCCGCAGCCCAGCTCGAAAGTGCAAACGTCCAGCGACTGCTCCCACACGAAAGGTGCCAGGCCTCCCAGGTGTTGCTGGCCCTCGCCTTCCCTTGCAAGCCATTCCACATCCCCACACGCACTGGGACTCCGGCCTTGCCAGCCAGCTCAGGGGGCCGACGATCGTGCCTTTCTCTCTCTTAGCACCGCTCCCAGAGGCCAACTCGACATTGCAAACGTCCAGCGACTGCTCCCACACCAAAGGTGCCAGGCCTCCCAGGTGTTGCTGGCCCTCGCCTTGCCCTGGCAGCCCTTCCACAGCCCCACACACACTGGGGCTCCGGCCTTGCCAGCCAGCTCAGGGGGCCGACATTCGTGCCATGCTCGCTCTCAGCGCTGCTGCCAGATTCCAGCTACGAAATTGCAAACGTCAAGCGACTGCTCCCACACGAAAGGTGCCAGGCCTCCCAGGTTTTGCTGGCCCTCGCCTTCCCCTGGCAGCCCTTCCACAGCCCCACACACACTGGGACACCGGCCTTGCCAGCCAGCTCAGGGTGCCGACGTTCGTGCCTTGCTCTCTCTTAGCACCGCTCCCAGAGGCCAGCTCGAAATTGGAAACGTCCAGCGACTGCTCCCACACCAAAGGTGCCCGGCCTCCCAGGTGTTGCTGGCCCTCGCCTTGCCCTGGCAGCCCTTCCACAGCCCCACACACACTGGGGCTCCGGCCTTGCCAGCCAGCTCAGGGGGCCGACATTTGTGCCTTGCTCGCTCTCCGCGCTGCTGCTAGATGCCAGCTCCGAAATTGCACACGTCCAGCGACTGCTCCCACACCAAAGGTGCCAGGCCTCCCAGGTGTTGCTGGCCCTCGCCTTCCCCTAGCAGCCCTTCCACAGCCCCACACACACTGGGGCTCCGACCTTGCCAGCCAGCTCAGGGTGCCGACGTTCGTGCCTCGCTCGCTCTCGGGACCTGCGCTGCAGCCCAGCTCGAAATTGCAAACGTCCAGCGACTGCTCCCACACCAAAGGTGCCAGGCCTCCCCGGTGTTGCTGGCCCTCGCCTTCCCCTGGCAGCCCTTCCACAGCCCCACACACACTGGGGCTCCGGCCTTGCCAGCCAGCTCAGGCTGCCGATGTTCGTGCCTCGCTCGCTCTCGGTACATGCGCCGGAGCCCAGCTTGAAATTTCAAACGTCCAGCGACTGCTCCCACACCAAAGCTGCCAGGCCTCCCAGGTGTTGCTGGCCCTCGCCTTGCCCTGGCAGCCCTTCCACAGCCCCACACACACTGGGGCTCCGGCCTTGCCAGCCAGCTCAGGGGGCCGACATTCGTGCCTTGCTTGCTCTCCGCGCTGCTGCTAGACGCCAGCTCCGAAATTGGAAACGTCCAGCGACTGCTCCCACACCAAAGCTGCCAGGCCTCCCAGGTGTTGCTGGCCCTCGCCTTCCCCTGGCAGCCATTCCACAGCCCCACACACACTGGGGCTCCGGCCTTGCCAGCCAGATCAGGGCGCAGACGTTCGTGCCTCGCTTGCTCTCGGGACTTGCGCCGGAGCCCAGCTCGAAAGTGCAAACGTCCAGCGACTGCTCCCACACCATTGGTGCCAGGCCTCCCAGGTGTTGCTGGCCCTCGCCTTGCCCTGGCAGCCCTTCCACAGCCCCACACACACTGGGGCTCCGGCCTTGCCAGCCAGCTCAGGGGGCCGACGATCGTGCCTTTCTCTCTCTTAGCACCGCTCCCAGAGGCCAACTCGACATTGCAAACGTCCAGCGACTGCTCCCACACCAAAGGTGCCAGGCCTCCCAGGTGTTGCTGGCCCTCGCCTTCCCCTGGCAGCCCTTCCACAGCCCCACACACACTGGGGCTCCGGCCTTGCCAGCCAGCTCAGGCTGCCGATGTTCGTGCTTTCTTCGCTCTCGGGACCTGCGCCAGAGCCCAGCTCGAAAGTGCAAACGTCCAGCGACTGCTCCCACACGAAAGGTGCCAGGCCTCCCAGGTGTTGCTGGCCCTCGCCTTGCCCTGGCAGCCCTTCCACAGCCCCACATACACTGGGGCTCTGGCCTTGCCAGCCAGCTCAGGCTGCCGACGTTCATGCCTCGCTCGCTCTCGGGAGCTGCGCCGCAGTCCAGCTCGAAAGTGCACACGTCCAGCGACTGCTCCCACAGCAAAGGTGCCAGGCCTCCCAGGTGTTGCTGGCCCTCGCCTTCCCCTGGCAGCCCTTCCACAGCCCCACACACACTGGGGCTCCGGCCTTGCCAGCCAGCTCAGGCTGCCGACGTTCGTGCCTCGCTCGCTCTCGGGACCTGCGCTGCAGCCCAGCTCCAAATTGCAAACGTCCAGCGACTGCTCCCACACCAAAGGTGCCAGGCCTCCCAGGTGTTGCTGGCCCTCGCCTTGCCCTGGCAGCCCTTCCACAGCCCCACACACACTGGGGCTCCGGCCTTGCCAGCCAGCTCAGGCTGCCGACATTCGTGCCTCGCTCGCTCTCCGCGCTCATGTCAGATCCCAGCTACGAAATTGCAAACGTCCAGCGACTGCTCCCACACCAAAGGTGCCCGGCCTCCCAGGTGTTGCTGGCCCTCGCCTTCCCCTGGCAGCCCTTCCACAGCCCCACACACACTGGGGCTCCGGCCTTGCCAGCCAGCTCAGGGGGCCGACGTTCTTGCATTCCTCGCTCTCAGCACTGCCCGCAGAGGCCAGCTCGAAATTCCAAACGTCCAGCGACTGCTCCCACACCAAAGGTGCCCGGCCTCCCAGGTGTTGCTGGCCCTCGCCTTCCCCTGGCAGCCCTTCCACAGCCCCACACACACTGGGGCTCCGGCCTTGCCAGCCAGCTCAGGGGGCCGACATTCGTGCCTTCCTCGCTCTCCGCGCTGCTGCTAGACGCCAACTCCTAAATTGCAAACGTCCAGCGACTGCTCCCACACGAAAGGTGCCAGGCCTCCCAGGTGTTGCTGGCCCTCGCCTTCCCCTGGCAGCCCTTCCACAGCCCCACACACACTGGGGCTCCGGCCTTGCCAGCTAGCTCAGGGTGCCGACGTTCGTGCTTTCTTCGCTCTCGGGACCTGCGCCGCAGCCCAGCTCGAAAGTGCAAACGTCCAGCGACTGCTCCCACACGAAAGGTGCCAGGCATCCCAGGTGTTGCTGGCCCTCGCCTTGCCCTGGCAGCCCTTCCACAGCCCCACACACACTGGGGCTCCGGCCTTGCCAGCCAGCTCAGGGGGCCGACGTTCGTGCCTCGCTCGCTCTCAGTGCTTCTGCCACATCCCAGCTCCGAAATTACAAACGTCCAGCAACTGCTCCCACACGAAAGGTGCCAGGCCTCCCAGGTGTTGCTGGCCCTCGCCTTCCCCTGGCAGCCCTTCCACAGCCCCACACACACTGGGGCTCCGGCCTTGCCAGCCAGCTCAGGGTGCCGACATTCGTGCCTTGCTCGCTCTCAGCGCTTCTGCCAGATCCCAGGTACGAAATTGCAAATGTCCAGCGACTGCTCCCACACGAAAGGTGCCAGGCCTCCCAGGTGTTGCTGGCCCTCGCCTTGCCCTGGCAGCCCTTCCACAGCCCCACACACACTGGGGCTCCGGCCTTGCCAGCCAGCTCAGGCTGCCGACATTCGTGCCTCGCTCGCTCTCCGCGCTCATGTCAGATCCCAGCTACGAAATTGCAAACGTCCAGCGACTGCTCCATACCAAAGGTGCCAGGCCTCCCAGGTGTTGCTGGCCCTCGCCTTCCCCTGGCAGCCCTTCCACAGCCCCACACACACTGGGGCTCCGGCCTTGCCAGCCAGCTCAGGCTGCCGACGTTCGTTTCTCGCTCGCTCTCGGGACCTGCGCCGCAGCCCAGCTCGAAAGTGCAAACGTCCAGCGACTGCTCCCACACCAAAGGTGCCAGGCCTCCCAGGTGTTGCTGGCCCTCGCCTTCCCCTGGCAGCCCTTCCACAGCCCCACACACACTGGGGCTCCGGCCTTGCCAGCCAGCTCAGGGGGCCGACGTTCTTGCATTCCTCGCTCTCAGCACTGCCCGCAGAGGCCAGCTCGAAATTCCAAACGTCCAGCGACTGCTCCCACACCAAAGGTGCCCGGCCTCCCAGGTGTTGCTGGCCCTCGCCTTCCCCTGGCAGCCCTTCCACAGCCCCACACACACTGGGGCTCCGGCCTTGCCAGCCAGCTCAGGGGGCCGACATTCGTGCCTTCCTCGCTCTCCGCGCTGCTGCTAGACGCCAACTCCTAAATTGCAAACGTCCAGCGACTGCTCCCACACGAAAGGTGCCAGGCCTCCCAGGTGTTGCTGGCCCTCGCCTTCCCCTGACAGCCATTCCACAGCCCCACACACACTGGGGCTCCGGCCTTGCCAGCTAGCTCAGGGTGCCGACGTTCGTGCCTCGCTCGCTCTCGGGACCTGCGCCGCAGCCCAGCTCGAAAGTGCAAACGTCCAGCGACTGCTCCCACACGAAAGGTGCCAGGCCTCCCAGGTGTTGCTGGCCCTCGCCTTCCCTTGCAAGCCATTCCACATCCCCACACGCACTGGGACTCCGGCCTTGCCAGCCAGCTCAGGGGGCCGACGATCGTGCCTTTCTCTCTCTTAGCACCGCTCCCAGAGGCCAACTCGACATTGCAAACGTCCAGCGACTGCTCCCACACCAAAGGTGCCAGGCCTCCCAGGTGTTGCTGGCCCTCGCCTTGCCCTGGCAGCCCTTCCACAGCCCCACACACACTGGGGCTCCGGCCTTGCCAGCCAGCTCAGGGGGCCGACATTCGTGCCATGCTCGCTCTCAGCGCTGCTGCCAGATTCCAGCTACGAAATTGCAAACGTCAAGCGACTGCTCCCACACGAAAGGTGCCAGGCCTCCCAGGTTTTGCTGGCCCTCGCCTTCCCCTGGCAGCCCTTCCACAGCCCCACACACACTGGGACACCGGCCTTGCCAGCCAGCTCAGGGTGCCGACGTTCGTGCCTTGCTCTCTCTTAGCACCGCTCCCAGAGGCCAGCTCGAAATTGGAAACGTCCAGCGACTGCTCCCACACCAAAGGTGCCCGGCCTCCCAGGTGTTGCTGGCCCTCGCCTTGCCCTGGCAGCCCTTCCACAGCCCCACACACACTGGGGCTCCGGCCTTGCCAGCCAGCTCAGGGGGCCGACATTTGTGCCTTGCTCGCTCTCCGCGCTGCTGCTAGATGCCAGCTCCGAAATTGCACACGTCCAGCGACTGCTCCCACACCAAAGGTGCCAGGCCTCCCAGGTGTTGCTGGCCCTCGCCTTCCCCTAGCAGCCCTTCCACAGCCCCACACACACTGGGGCTCCGGCCTTGCCAGCCAGCTCAGGGTGCCGACGTTCGTGCCTCGCTCGCTCTCGGGACCTGCGCTGCAGCCCAGCTCGAAATTGCAAACGTCCAGCGACTGCTCCCACACCAAAGGTGCCAGGCCTCCCCGGTGTTGCTGGCCCTCGCCTTCCCCTGGCAGCCCTTCCACAGCCCCACACACACTGGGGCTCCGGCCTTGCCAGCCAGCTCAGGCTGCCGATGTTCGTGCCTCGCTCGCTCTCGGTACATGCGCCGGAGCCCAGCTTGAAATTTCAAACGTCCAGCGACTGCTCCCACACCAAAGCTGCCAGGCCTCCCAGGTGTTGCTGGCCCTCGCCTTGCCCTGGCAGCCCTTCCACAGCCCCACACACACTGGGGCTCCGGCCTTGCCAGCCAGCTCAGGGGGCCGACATTCGTGCCTTGCTTGCTCTCCGCGCTGCTGCTAGACGCCAGCTCCGAAATTGGAAACGTCCAGCGACTGCTCCCACACCAAAGCTGCCAGGCCTCCCAGGTGTTGCTGGCCCTCGCCTTCCCCTGGCAGCCATTCCACAGCCCCACACACACTGGGGCTCCGGCCTTGCCAGCCAGATCAGGGCGCAGACGTTCGTGCCTCGCTTGCTCTCGGGACTTGCGCCGGAGCCCAGCTCGAAAGTGCAAACGTCCAGCGACTGCTCCCACACCATTGGTGCCAGGCCTCCCAGGTGTTGCTGGCCCTCGCCTTGCCCTGGCAGCCCTTCCACAGCCCCACACACACTGGGGCTCCGGCCTTGCCAGCCAGCTCAGGGGGCCGACGATCGTGCCTTTCTCTCTCTTAGCACCGCTCCCAGAGGCCAACTCGACATTGCAAACGTCCAGCGACTGCTCCCACACCAAAGGTGCCAGGCCTCCCAGGTGTTGCTGGCCCTCGCCTTCCCCTGGCAGCCCTTCCACAGCCCCACACACACTGGGGCTCCGGCCTTGCCAGCCAGCTCAGGCTGCCGATGTTCGTGCTTTCTTCGCTCTCGGGACCTGCGCCAGAGCCCAGCTCGAAAGTGCAAACGTCCAGCGACTGCTCCCACACGAAAGGTGCCAGGCCTCCCAGGTGTTGCTGGCCCTCGCCTTGCCCTGGCAGCCCTTCCACAGCCCCACATACACTGGGGCTCTGGCCTTGCCAGCCAGCTCAGGCTGCCGACGTTCGTGCCTCGCTCGCTCTCGGGAGCTGCGCCGCAGCCCAGCTCGAAAGTGCACACGTCCAGCGACTGCTCCCACAGCAAAGGTGCCAGGCCTCCCAGGTGTTGCTGGCCCTCGCCTTCCCCTGGCAGCCCTTCCACAGCCCCACACACACTGGGGCTCCGGCCTTGCCAGCCAGCTCAGGCTGCCGACGTTCGTGCCTCGCTCGCTCTCGGGACCTGCGCTGCAGCCCAGCTCCAAATTGCAAACGTCCAGCGACTGCTCCCACACCAAAGGTGCCAGGCCTCCCAGGTGTTGCTGGCCCTCGCCTTGCCCTGGCAGCCCTTCCACAGCCCCACACACACTGGGGCTCCGGCCTTGCCAGCCAGCTCAGGCTGCCGACATTCGTGCCTCGCTCGCTCTCCGCGCTCATGTCAGATCCCAGCTACGAAATTGCAAACGTCCAGCGACTGCTCCCACACCAAAGGTGCCCGGCCTCCCAGGTGTTGCTGGCCCTCGCCTTCCCCTGGCAGCCCTTCCACAGCCCCACACACACTGGGGCTCCGGCCTTGCCAGCCAGCTCAGGGGGCCGACGTTCTTGCATTCCTCGCTCTCAGCACTGCCCGCAGAGGCCAGCTCGAAATTCCAAACGTCCAGCGACTGCTCCCACACCAAAGGTGCCCGGCCTCCCAGGTGTTGCTGGCCCTCGCCTTCCCCTGGCAGCCCTTCCACAGCCCCACACACACTGGGGCTCCGGCCTTGCCAGCCAGCTCAGGGGGCCGACATTCGTGCCTTCCTCGCTCTCCGCGCTGCTGCTAGACGCCAACTCCTAAATTGCAAACGTCCAGCGACTGCTCCCACACGAAAGGTGCCAGGCCTCCCAGGTGTTGCTGGCCCTCGCCTTCCCCTGGCAGCCCTTCCACAGCCCCACACACACTGGGGCTCCGGCCTTGCCAGCTAGCTCAGGGTGCCGACGTTCGTGCTTTCTTCGCTCTCGGGACCTGCGCCGCAGCCCAGCTCGAAAGTGCAAACGTCCAGCGACTGCTCCCACACGAAAGGTGCCAGGCATCCCAGGTGTTGCTGGCCCTCGCCTTGCCCTGGCAGCCCTTCCACAGCCCCACACACACTGGGGCTCCGGCCTTGCCAGCCAGCTCAGGGGGCCGACGTTCGTGCCTCGCTCGCTCTCAGTGCTTCTGCCACATCCCAGCTCCGAAATTACAAACGTCCAGCAACTGCTCCCACACGAAAGGTGCCAGGCCTCCCAGGTGTTGCTGGCCCTCGCCTTCCCCTGGCAGCCCTTCCACAGCCCCACACACACTGGGGCTCCGGCCTTGCCAGCCAGCTCAGGGTGCCGACATTCGTGCCTTGCTCGCTCTCAGCGCTTCTGCCAGATCCCAGGTACGAAATTGCAAATGTCCAGCGACTGCTCCCACACGAAAGGTGCCAGGCCTCCCAGGTGTTGCTGGCCCTCGCCTTGCCCTGGCAGCCCTTCCACAGCCCCACACACACTGGGGCTCCGGCCTTGCCAGCCAGCTCAGGCTGCCGACATTCGTGCCTCGCTCGCTCTCCGCGCTCATGTCAGATCCCAGCTACGAAATTGCAAACGTCCAGCGACTGCTCCATACCAAAGGTGCCAGGCCTCCCAGGTGTTGCTGGCCCTCGCCTTCCCCTGGCAGCCCTTCCACAGCCCCACACACACTGGGGCTCCGGCCTTGCCAGCCAGCTCAGGGGGCCGACGTTCTTGCATTCCTCGCTCTCAGCACTGCCCGCAGAGGCCAGCTCGAAATTCCAAACGTCCAGCGACTGCTCCCACACCAAAGGTGCCAGGCCTCCCAGGTGTTGCTGGCCCTCGCCTTCCCCTGGCAGCCCTTCCACAGCCCCACACACACTGGGGCTCCGGCCTTGCCAGCCAGCTCAGGGGGCCGACATTCGTGCCTTCCTCGCTCTCCGCGCTGCTGCTAGACGCCATCTCCTAAATTGCAAACGTCCAGCGACTGCTCCCACACGAAAGGTGCCAGGCCTCCCAGGTGTTGCTGGCCCTCGCCTTCCCCTGACAGCCCTTCCACAGCCCCACACACACTGGGGCTCCGGCCTTGCCAGCTAGCTCAGGGTGCCGACGTTCGTGCCTCGCTCGCTCTCGGGACCTGCGCCGCAGCCCAGCTCGAAAGTGCAAACGTCCAGCGACTGCTCCCACACGAAAGGTGCCAGGCCTCCCAGGTGTTGCTGGCCCTCGCCTTGCCCTGGCAGCCCTTCCACAGCCCCACACACACTGGGGCTCCGGCCTTGCCAGCCAGCTCAGGGGGCCGACGTTCGTGCCTCGCTCGCTCTCAGTGCTTCTGCCACATCCCAGCTCCGAAATTACAAACGTCCAGCGACTGCTCCCACACGAAAGGTGCCAGGCCTCCCAGGTGTTGCTGGCCCTCGCCTTCCCCTGGCAGCCCTTCCACAGCCCCACACACACTGGGGCTCCGGCCTTGCCAGCCAGCTCAGGGTGCCGACATTCGTGCCTTGCTCGCTCTCAGCGCTTCTGCCAGATCCCAGGTACGAAATTGCAAATGTCCAGCGACTGCTCCCACACGAAAGGTGCCAGGCCTCCCAGGTGTTGCTGGCCCTCGCCTTCCCCTGGCAGCCCTTCCACAGCCCCACACACACTGGGGCTCCGGCCTTGCCAGCCAGCTCAGGCTGCCGATGTTCGTGCCTCGCTCACTCTCGGGACATGCGCCGCAGCCCAGCTCGAAATTGCAAACGTCCAGCGACTGCTCCCACACCAAAGGTGCCAGGCCTCCCAGGTGTTGCTGGCCCTCGCCTTCCCTTGCAAGCCATTCCACATCCCCACACGCACTGGGGCTCCGGCCTTGCCAGCCAGCTCAGGGGGCCGACTATCGTGCCTTTCTCTCTCTTAGCACCGCTCCCAGAGGCCAACTCGACATTGCAAACGTCCAGCGACTGCTCCCACACCAAAGGTGCCAGGCCTCCCAGGTGTTGCTGGCCCTCGCCTTGCCCTGGCAGCCCTTCCACAGCCCCACACACACTGGGGCTCCGGCCTTGCCAGCCAGCTCAGGGGGCCGACATTCGTGCCATGCTCGCTCTCAGCGCTGCTGCCAGATTCCAGCTACGAAATTGCAAACGTCCAGCGACTGCTCCCACACCAAAGGTGCCAGGCCTCCCAGGTTTTGCTGGCCCTCGCCTTCCCCTGGCAGCCCTTCCACAGCCCCACACACACTGGGGCTCCGGCCTTGCCAGCCAGCTCAGGGGGCCGACGTTCGTGCCTTGCTCTCTCTTAGCACCGCTCCCAGAGGCCAGCTCGAAATTGGAAACGTCCAGCGACTGCTCCCACACCAAAGGTGCCAGGCCTCCCAGGTGTTGCTGGCCCTCGCCTTGCCCTGGCAGCCCTTCCACAGCCCCCCACACACTGGGGCTCCGGCCTTGCCAGCCAGCTCAGGGGGCCGATATTTGTGCCTTGCTCGCTCTCCGCGCTGCTGCTAGATGCCAGCTCCGAAATTGCACACGTCCAGCGACTGCTCCCACACCAAAGGTGCCAGGCCTCCCAGGTGTTGCTGGCCCTCGCCTTCCCCTAGCAGCCCTTCCACAGACCCACACACACTGGGGCTCCGGCCTTGCCAGCCAGCTCAGGGTGCCGACGTTCGTGCCTCGCTCGCTCTCGGGACCTGTGCTGCAGCCCAGCTCCGAAATTGGAAACGTCCAGCGACTGCTCCCACACCAAAGCTGCCAGGCCTCCCAGGTGTTGCTGGCCCTCGCCTTCCCCTGGCAGCCATTCCACAGCCCCACACACACTGGGGCTCCGGCCTTGCCAGCCAGCTCAGGCTGCAGACGTTCGTGCCTCGCTTGCTCTCGGGACCTGCGGCGGAGCCCAGCTCGAAAGTGCAAACGTCCAGCGACTGCTCCCACACCAAAGGTGCCAGGCCTCCCAGGTGTTGCTGGCCCTCGCCTTCCCCTGGCAGCCCTTCCACAGCCCCACACACACTGGGGCTCCGGCCTTGCCAGCCAGCTCAGGGGGCCGACGTTCGTGCCTCGCTCGCGCTCGGGACCTGCGCCGCAGCCCAGCTCGAAAGTGCAAACGTCCAGCGACTGCTCCCACACCAAAGGTGCCAGGCCTCCCAGGTGTTGCTGGCCCTCGCCTTGCCCTGGCAGCCCTTCCACAGCCCCACACACACTGGGGCTCCGGCCTTGCCAGCCAGCTCAGGGGGCCGACGTTCGTGCCTCGCTCGCTCTCGGGACCTGCGCCGCAGCCCAGCTCGAAAGTGCAAACGTCCAGCGACTGCTCCCACACCAAAGCTGCCAGGCCTCCCAGGTGTTGCTGGCCCTCGCCTTCCCCTGGCAGCCCTTCCACAGCCCCACACACACTGGGGCTCCGGCCTTGCCAGCCAGCTCAGGCTGCCGACGTTCGTGCCTCGCTCGCTCTCGGGACCTGCACCGCAGCCCAGCTCCAAATTGCAAACGTCCAGCGACTGCTCCCACACCAAAGGTGCCAGGCCTCCCAGGTGTTGCTGGCCCTCGCCTTCCCCTGGCAGCCCTTCCACAGCCCCACACACACTGGGGCTCCGGCCTTGCCAGCCAGCTCAGGCTGCCGACATTCGTGCCTCGCTCGCTCTCAGCGCTGATGTCAGATCCCAGCTACCAAATTGCAAACGTCCAGCGACTGCTCCCACACCAAAGGTGCCAGGCCTCCCAGGTGTTGCTGGCCCTTGCCTTCCCCTGGCAGCCCTTCCACAGCCCCACACACACTGGGGCTCCGGCCTTGCCAGCCAGCTCAGGGGGCCGACGTTCATGCATTCCTCGCTCTCAGCACTGCCCGCAGAGGCCATCTCGAAATTCCAAACGTCCAGCGACTGCTCCCACACCAAAGGTGCCAGGCCTCCCAGGTGTTGCTGTCCCTCGCCTTCCCTTGGCAGCCCTTCCACAGCCCCACACACTCTGGGGATCGGACCTTGCCACCCAGCTCAGCGTGCTGATGTTCGTGCCTTGCTCTCTCTCAGCGCCGCCCCCATAGCCACCTCGAAATTGCAAACGTCCAGCGACTGCTCCCACACCAAAGGTGCCAGGCCTCCCAGGTGTTGCTGGCCCTCGCCTTCCCTTGCAAGCCCTTCCACAGCCCCACACGCACTGGGGCTCCGGCCTTGCCAGCCAGCTCAGGGGGCCGACGATCGTGCCTTTCTCTCTCTTAGCACCGCTCCCAGAGGCCAACTCGACATTGCAAACGTCCAGCGACTGCTCCCACACCAAAGGTGCCAGGCCTCCCAGGTGTTGCTGGCCCTCGCCTTCCCCTGGCAGCCCTTCCACAGCCCCACACACACTGGGGCTCCGGCCTTGCCAGCCAGCTCAGGCTGCCGACATTCGTGCCTCGCTCGCTCTCAGCGCTGATGTCAGATCCCAGCTACCAAATTGCAAACGTCCAGCGACTGCTCCCACACCAAAGGTGCCAGGCCTCCCAGGTGTTGCTGGCCCTTGCCTTCCCCTGGCAGCCCTTCCACAGCCCCACACACACTGGGGCTCCGGCCTTGCCAGCCAGCTCAGGGGGCCGACGTTCATGCATTCCTCGCTCTCAGCACTGCCCGCAGAGGCCATCTCGAAATTCCAAACGTCCAGCGACTGCTCCCACACCAAAGGTGCCAGGCCTCCCAGGTGTTGCTGGCCCTCGCCTTCCCCTGGCAGCCCTTCCACAGCCCCACACACACTGGGGCTCCGGCCTTGCCAGCCAGCTCAGGGGGCCGATGTTCGTGCCTCGCTCGCTCTCGGGACCTGCGCCGCAGCCCAGCTCGAAAGTGCAAACGTCCAGCGACTGCTCCCACACCAAAGCTGCCAGGCCTCCCAGGTGTTGCTGGCCCTCGCCTTCCCCTGGCAGCCCTTCCACAGCCCCACACACACTGGGGCTCCGGCCTTGCCAGCCAGCTCAGGCTGCCGACATTCGTGCCTCGCTCGCTCTCGGGACCTGCGCCGCAGCCCAGCTCCAAATTGCAAACGTCCAGCGACTGCTCCCACACCAAATGTGCCCGGCCTCCCAGGTGTTGCTGGCCCTCGCCTTCCCCTGGCAGCCCTTCCACAGCCCCACACACACTGGGGCTCCGGCCTTGCCAGCCAGCTCAGGGGGCCGACATTCGTGCCTTGCTCGCTCTCCGCGCTGCTGCTAGGCGCCAGCTCCGAAATTGCACACGTCCAGCGACTGCTCCCACACCAAAGCTGCCAGGCCTCCCAGGTGTTGCTGGCCCTCGCCTTCCCCTGACAGCCCTTCCACAGCCCCACACACACTGGGGCTCCGGCCTTGCCAGCCAGCTCAGGGGGCCGACATTCGTGCCTTGCTCGATCTCCGCGCTGCTGCTAGACGCCAGCTCCGAAATTGCACACGTCCAGCGACTGCTCCCACACGAAAGGTGCCAGGCCTCCCAGGTGTTGCTGGCCCTCGCCTTCCCTTGGCAGCCCTTCCACAGCCCAACACACACTGGGGATCGGACCTTGCCACCCAGCTCAGCGTGCTGATGTTCGTGCCTTGCTCTCTCTCAGCGCCGCCCCCATAGCCACCTCGAAATTGCAAACGTCCAGCGACTGCTCCCACACCAAAGGTGCCAGGCCTCCCAGGTGTTGCTGGCCCTCGCCTTCCCTTGCAAGCCCTTCCACAGCCCCACACGCACTGGGGCTCCGGCCTTGCCAGCCAGCTCAGGGGGCCGACGATCGTGCCTTTCTCTCTGTTAGCACCGCTCCCAGAGGCCAACTCGACATTGCAAACGTCCAGCGACTGCTCCCACACCAAAGGTGCCAGGCCTCCCAGGTGTTGCTGGCCCTCGCCTTCCCCTGGCAGCCCTTCCACAGCCCCACACACACTGGGGCTCCGGCCTTGCCAGCCAGCTCAGGCTGCCGACATTCGTGCCTCGCTCGCTCTCAGCGCTGATGTCAGATCCCAGCTACCAAATTGCAAACGTCCAGCGACTGCTCCCACACCAAAGGTGCCAGGCCTCCCAGGTGTTGCTGGCCCTTGCCTTCCCCTGGCAGCCCTTCCACAGCCCCACACACACTGGGGCTCCGGCCTTGCCAGCCAGCTCAGGGGGCCGACGTTCATGCATTCCTCGCTCTCAGCACTGCCCGCAGAGGCCATCTCGAAATTGCAAACGTCCAGCGACTGCTCCCACACCAAAGGTGCCAGGCCTCCCAGGTGTTGCTGGCCCTCGCCTTCCCCTGACAGCCCTTCCACAGCCCCACACACACTGGGGCTCCGGCCTTGCCAGCCAGCTCAGGGGGCCGATGTTCGTGCCTCGCTCGCTCTCGGGACCTGCGCCGCAGCCCAGCTCGAAAGTGCAAACGTCCAGCGACTGCTCCCACACCAAAGCTGCCAGGCCTCCCAGGTGTTGCTGGCCCTCGCCTTCCCCTGACAGCCCTTCCACAGCCCCACACACACTGGGGCTCCGGCCTTGCCAGCCAGCTCAGGGGGCCGACATTCGTGCCTTCCTCGCTCTCCGCGCTGCTGCTAGACGCCAGTTCCGAAATTGCAAACGTCCAGCGACTGCTCCCACACCAAAGGTGCCAGGCCTCCCACGTGTTGCTGGCCCTCGCCTTCCCCTGACAGCCCTTCCACAGCCCCACACACACTGGGGCTCCGGCCTTGCCAGCCAGCTCAGGGTGCCGACGTTCATGTCTTGCTCGCTCTCGGGACCTGCGCCGCAGCCCAGCTCGAAATTCCAAACGTCCAGCAACTGCTCCCACACGAAAGGTGCCAGGCCTCCCAGGTGTTGCTGGCCCTCGCCTTCCCCTGGCAGCCCTTCCACAGCCCCACACACACTGGGGCTCTGGCCTTGCCAGCCAGCTCAGGGGGCCGATGTTCATGCATTCCTCGCTCTCATCACTGCCCGCAGAGGCCAGCTCGAAATTGCAAACGTCCAGCGACTGCTCCCACACCAAAGGTGCCAGGCCTCCCAGGTTTGCTGGCCCTCGCCTTCCCTTGCAAGCCCTTCCACAGCCCCACACGCACTGGGGCTCCGGCCTTGCCAGCCAGCTCAGGGGGCCGACGATCGTGCCTTTCTCTCTCTTAGCACCGCTCCCAGAGGCCAACTCGACATTGCAAACGTCCAGCGACTGCTCCCACACCAAAGGTGCCAGGCCTCCCAGGTGTTGCTGGCCCTCGCCTTGCCCTGGCAGCCCTTCCACAGCCCCACACACACTGGGGCTCCGGCCTTGCCAGCCAGCTCAGGCTGCCGACATTCGTGCCTCGCTCGCTCTCAGCGCTGATGTCAGATCCCAGCTACCAAATTGCAAACGTCCAGCGACTGCTCCCACACCAAAGGTGCCAGGCCTCCCAGGTGTTGCTGGCCCTTGCCTTCCCCTGGCAGCCCTTCCACAGCCCCACACACACTGGGGCTCCGGCCTTGCCAGCCAGCTCAGGGGGCCGACGTTCATGCATTCCTCGCTCTCAGCACTGCCCGCAGAGGCCATCTCGAAATTGCAAACGTCCAGCGACTGCTCCCACACCAAAGGTGCCAGGCCTCCCAGGTGTTGCTGGCCCTCGCCTTCCCCTGACAGCCCTTCCACAGCCCCACACACACTGGGGCTCCAGCCTTGCCAGCCAGCTCAGGGGGCCGATGTTCGTGCCTCGCTCGCTCTCGGGACCTGCGCCGCAGCCCAGCTCGAAAGTGCAAACGTCCAGCGACTGCTCCCACACCAAAGCTGCCAGGCCTCCCAGGTGTTGCTGGCCCTCGCCTTCCCCTGACAGCCCTTCCACAGCCCCACACACACTGGGGCTCCGGCCTTGCCAGCCAGCTCAGGGGGCCGACATTCGTGCCTTCCTCGCTCTCCGCGCTGCTGCTAGACGCCAGCTCCGAAATTGCAAACGTCCAGCGACTGCTCCCACACCAAAGGTGCCAGGCCTCCCACGTGTTGCTGGCCCTCGCCTTCCCCTGACAGCCCTTCCACAGCCCCACACACACTGGGGCTCCGGCCTTGCCAGCCAGCTCAGGGTGCCGACGTTCATGTCTTGCTCGCTCTCGGGACCTGCGCCGCAGCCCAGCTCGAAATTCCAAACGTCCAGCAACTGCTCCCACACGAAAGGTGCCAGGCCTCCCAGGTGTTGCTGGCCCTCGCCTTCCCCTGGCAGCCCTTCCACAGCCCCACACACACTGGGGCTCTGGCCTTGCCAGCCAGCTCAGGGGGCCGATGTTCATGCATTCCTCGCTCTCATCACTGCCCGCAGAGGCCAGCTCGAAATTGCAAACGTCCAGCGACTGCTCCCACACCAAAGGTGCCAGGCCTCCCAGGTTTGCTGGCCCTCGCCTTCCCTTGCAAGCCCTTCCACAGCCCCACACGCACTGGGGCTCCGGCCTTGCCAGCCAGCTCAGGGGGCCGACGATCGTGCCTTTCTCTCTCTTAGCACCGCTCCCAGAGGCCAACTCGACATTGCAAACGTCCAGCGACTGCTCCCACACCAAAGGTGCCAGGCCTCCCAGGTGTTGCTGGCCCTCGCCTTGCCCTGGCAGCCCTTCCACAGCCCCACACACACTGGGGCTCCGGCCTTGCCAGCCAGCTCAGGCTGCCGACATTCGTGCCTCGCTCGCTCTCAGCGCTGATGTCAGATCCCAGCTACCAAATTGCAAATGTCGAGCGACTGCTCCCACACCAAAGGTGCCAGGCCTCCCAGGTGTTGCTGGCCCTTGCCTTCCCCTGGCAGCCCTTCCACAGCCCCACACACACTGGGGCTCCAGCCGTGCCAGCCAGCTCAGGGGGCCGATGTTCGTGCCTCGCTCGCTCTCGGGACCTGCGCCGCAGCCCAGCTCGAAAGTGCAAACGTCCAGCGACTGCTCCCACACCAAAGCTGCCAGGCCTCCCAGGTGTTGCTGGCCCTCGCCTTGCCCTGGCAGCCCTTCCACAGCCCCACACACACTGGGGCTCCGGCCTTGCCAGCCAGCTCAGGCTGCCGACATTCGTGCCTCGCTCGCTCTCGGGACCTGCGCCGCAGCCCAGCTCCAAATTGCAAACGTCCAGCGACTGCTCCCACACCAAATGTGCCCGGCCTCCCAGGTGTTGCTGGCCCTCGCCTTCCCCTGGCAGCCCTTCCACAGCCCCACACACACTGGGGCTCCGGCCTTGCCAGCCAGCTCAGGGGGCCGACATTCGTGCCTTGCTCGCTCTCCGCGCTGCTGCTAGGCGCCAGCTCCGAAATTGCACACGTCCAGCGACTGCTCCCACACCAAAGCTGCCAGGCCTCCCAGGTGTTGCTGGCCCTCGCCTTCCCCTGACAGCCCTTCCACAGCCCCACACACACTGGGGCTCCGGCCTTGCCAGCCAGCTCAGGGGGCCGACATTCGTGCCTTCCTCGCTCTCCGCGCTGCCGCTAGACGCCAGTTCCGAAATTGCAAACGTCCAGCGACTGCTCCCACACCAAAGGTGCCAGGCCTCCCAGGTGTTGCTGGCCCTCGCCTTCCCCTGACAGCCCTTCCACAGCCCCACACACACTGGGGCTCCGGCCTTGCCAGCCAGCTCAGGGTGCCGACGTTCGTGTCTTGCTCGCTCTCGGGACCTGCGCCGCAGCCCAGCTCGAAATTGCAAACGTCCAGCGACTGCTCCCACACGAAAGGTGCCAGGCCTCCCAGGTGTTGCTGGCCCTCGCCTTCCCCTGGCAGCCCTTCCACAGCCCCACACACACTGGGGCTCTGGCTTTGCCAGCCAGCTCAGGGGGCCGACGTTCATGCATTCCTCGCTCTCAGCACTGCCCGCAGAGGCCAGCTCGAAATTCCAAACGTCCAGCGACTGCTCCCACACCAAAGGTGCCAGGCCTCCCAGGTGTTGCTGGCCCTCGCCTTGCCCTGGCAGCCCTTCCACAGCCCCACACACACTGGGGCTCCGGCCTTGCCAGCCAGCTCAGGCTGCCGACATTCGTGCCTCGCTCGCTCTCAGCGCTGATGTCAGATCCCAGCTACCAAATTGCAAATGTCGAGCGACTGCTCCCACACCAAAGGTGCCAGGCCTCCCAGGTGTTGCTGGCCCTTGCCTTCCCCTGGCAGCCCTTCCACAGCCCCACACACACTGGGGCTCCAGCCGTGCCAGCCAGCTCAGGGGGCCGATGTTCGTGCCTCGCTCGCTCTCGGGACCTGCGCCGCAGCCCAGCTCGAAAGTGCAAACGTCCAGTGACTGCTCCCACACCAAAGCTGCCAGGCCTCCCAGGTGTTGCTGGCCCTCGCCTTCCCCTGGCAGCCCTTCCACAGCCCCACACACACTGGGGCTCCGGCCTTGCCAGCCAGCTCAGGCTGCCGACATTCGTGCCTCGCTCGCTCTCGGGACCTGCGCCGCAGCCCAGCTCCAAATTGCAAACGTCCAGCGACTGCTCCCACACCAAATGTGCCCGGCCTCCCAGGTGTTGCTGGCCCTCGCCTTCCCCTGGCAGCCCTTCCACAGCCCCACACACACTGGGGCTCCGGCCTTGCCAGCCAGCTCAGGGGGCCGACATTCGTGCCTTGCTCGCTCTCCGCGCTGCTGCTAGGCGCCAGCTCCGAAATTGCACACGTCCAGCGACTGCTCCCACACCAAAGCTGCCAGGCCTCCCAGGTGTTGCTGGCCCTCGCCTTCCCCTGACAGCCCTTCCACAGCCCCACACACACTGGGGCTCCGGCCTTGCCAGCCAGCTCAGGGGGCCGACATTCGTGCCTTCCTCGCTCTCCGCGCTGCCGCTAGACGCCAGTTCCGAAATTGCAAACGTCCAGCGACTGCTCCCACACCAAAGGTGCCAGGCCTCCCACGTGTTGCTGGCCCTCGCCTTCCCCTGACAGCCCTTCCACAGCCCCACACACACTGGGGCTCCGGCCTTGCCAGCCAGCTCAGGGTGCCGACGTTCGTGTCTTGCTCGCTCTCGGGACCTGCGCCGCAGCCCAGCTCGAAATTGCAAACGTCCAGCGACTGCTCCCACACGAAAGGTGCCAGGCCTCCCAGGTGTTGCTGGCCCTCGCCTTCCCCTGGCAGCCCTTCCACAGCCCCACACACACTGGGGCTCTGGCCTTGCCAGCCAGCTCAGGGGGCCGACGTTCAGGCATTCCTCGCTCTCAGCACTGCCCGCAGAGGCCAGCTCGAAATTCCAAACGTCCAGCGACTGCTCCCACACCAAAGGTGCCAGGCCTCCCAGGTGTTGCTGGCCCTCGCCTTCCCCTGGCAGCCCTTCCACAGCCCCACACACACTGGGGCTCCGGCCTTGCCAGCCAGCTCAGGGGGCCGATGTTCGTGCCTCGCTCGCTCTCGGGACCTGCGCCGCAGCCCAGCTCGAAAGTGCAAACGTCCAGCGACTGCTCCCACACCAAAGCTGCCAGGCCTCCCAGGTGTTGCTGGCCCTCGCCTTCCCCTGGCAGCCCTTCCACAGCCCCACACACACTGGGGCTCCGGCCTTGCCAGCCAGCTCAGGCTGCCGACATTCGTGCCTCGCTCGCTCTCGGGACCTGCGCCGCAGCCCAGCTCCAAATTGCAAACGTCCAGCGACTGCTCCCACACCAAAGGTGCCCGGCCTCCCAGGTGTTGCTGGCCCTTGCCTTCCCCTGGCAGCCCTTCCACAGCCCCACACACACTGGGGCTCCGGCCTTGCCAGCCAGCTCAGGGGGCCGACATTCGTGCCTTGCTCGCTCTCCGCGCTGCTGCTAGACGCCAGCTCCGAAATTGGAAACGTCCAGCGACTGCTCCCACACCAAAGCTGCCAGGCCTCCCAGGTGTTGCTGGCCCTCGCCTTGCCCTGGCAGCCCTTCCACAGCCCCACACACACTGGGGCTCCGGCCTTGCCAGCCAGCTCAGGCTGCCGACATTCGTGCCTCGCTCGCTCTCAGCGCTGATGTCAGATCCCAGCTACCAAATTGCAAATGTCGAGCGACTGCTCCCACACCAAAGGTGCCAGGCCTCCCAGGTGTTGCTGGCCCTTGCCTTCCCCTGGCAGCCCTTCCACAGCCCCACACACACTGGGGCTCCAGCCGTGCCAGCCAGCTCAGGGGGCCGATGTTCGTGCCTCGCTCGCTCTCGGGACCTGCGCCGCAGCCCAGCTCGAAAGTGCAAACGTCCAGCGACTGCTCCCACACCAAAGCTGCCAGGCCTCCCAGGTGTTGCTGGCCCTCGCCTTCCCCTGGCAGCCCTTCCACAGCCCCACACACACTGGGGCTCCGGCCTTGCCAGCCAGCTCAGGCTGCCGACATTCGTGCCTCGCTCGCTCTCGGGACCTGCGCCGCAGCCCAGCTCCAAATTGCAAACGTCCAGCGACTGCTCCCACACCAAATGTGCCCGGCCTCCCAGGTGTTGCTGGCCCTCGCCTTCCCCTGGCAGCCCTTCCACAGCCCCACACACACTGGGGCTCCGGCCTTGCCAGCCAGCTCAGGGGGCCGACATTCGTGCCTTGCTCGCTCTCCGCGCTGCTGCTAGACGCCAGCTCCGAAATTGGAAACGTCCAGCGACTGCTCCCACACCAAAGCTGCCAGGCCTCCCAGGTGTTGCTGGCCCTCGCCTTCCCCTGACAGCCCTTCCACAGCCCCACACACACTGGGGCTCCGGCCTTGCCAGCCAGCTCAGGGGGCCGACATTCGTGCCTTCCTCGCTCTCCGCGCTGCCGCTAGACGCCAGTTCCGAAATTGCAAACGTCCAGCGACTGCTCCCACACCAAAGGTGCCAGGCCTCCCAGGTGTTGCTGGCCCTCGCCTTCCCCTGACAGCCCTTCCACAGCCCCACACACACTGGGGCTCCGGCCTTGCCAGCCAGCTCAGGGTGCCGACGTTCGTGTCTTGCTCGCTCTCGGGACCTGCGCCGCAGCCCAGCTCGAAATTGCAAACGTCCAGCGACTGCTCCCACACGAAAGGTGCCAGGCCTCCCAGGTGTTGTTGGCCCTCGCCTTCCCCTGGCAGCCCTTCCACAGCCCCACACACACTGGGGCTCTGGCCTTGCCAGCCAGCTCAGGGGGCCGACGTTCATGCATTCCTCGCTCTCAGCACTGCCCGCAGAGGCCAGCTCGAAATTCCAAACGTCCAGCGACTGCTCCCACACCAAAGCTGCCAGGCCTCCCAGGTGTTGCTGGCCCTCGCCTTCCCCTGGCAGCCCTTCCACAGCCCCACACACACTGGGGCTCCGGCCTTGCCAGCCAGCTCAGGCTGCCGACATTCGTGCCTCGCTCGCTCTCGGGACCTGCGCCGCAGCCCAGCTCCAAATTGCAAACGTCCAGCGACTGCTCCCACACCAAAGGTGCCCGGCCTCCCAGGTGTTGCTGGCCCTTGCCTTCCCCTGGCAGCCCTTCCACAGCCCCACACACACTGGGGCTCCGGCCTTGCCAGCCAGCTCAGGGGGCCGACATTCGTGCCTTGCTCGCTCTCCGAGCTGCTGCTAGACGCCAGCTCCGAAATTGGAAACGTCCAGCGACTGCTCCCACACCAAAGCTGCCAGGCCTCCCAGGTGTTGCTGGCCCTCGCCTTCCCCTGGCAGCCCTTCCACAGCCCCACACACACTGGGGCTCCGGCCTTGCCAGCCAGCTCAGGGCGCAGACGTTCGTGCCTCGCTTGCTCTCGGGACCTGCGCCGGAGCCCAGCTCGAAAGTGCAAACGTCCAGCGACTGCTCCCACACCAAAGGTGCCAGGCCTCCCAGGTGTTGCTGGCCCTCGCCTTCCCCTGGCAGCCCTTCCACAGCCCCACACACACTGGGGCTCCGGCCTTGCCAGCCAGCTCAGGCTGCCGACGTTCGTGCCTCGCTCGCTCTCGGGACCTGCGCCGCAGCCGAGCTCGAAAGTGCAAACGTCCAGCGACTGCTCCCACACCAAAGGTGCCAGGCCTCCCAGGCGTTGCTGGCCCTCGCCTTCCCCTGGCAGCCCTTCCACAGCCCCACACACACTGGGGCTCCGGCCTTGCCAGCCAGCTCAGGCTGCCGACATTCGTGCTTTCTTCGCTCTCGGGACCTGCGCCAGAGCCCAGCTCCAAATTGCAAACGTCCAGCGACTGCTCCCACACCAAAGCTGCCAGGCCTCCCAGGTGTTGCTGGCCCTCGCCTTGCCCTGGCAGCCCTTCCACAGCCCCACACACACTGGGGCTCCGGCCTTGCCAGCCAGCTCAGGGGGCCGACGTTCATGCATTCCTCGCTCTCAGCACTGCCCGCAGAGGCCAGCTCGAAATTCCAAACGTCCAGCGACTGCTCCCACACCAAAGGTGCCAGGCCTCCCAGGTTTGCTGGCCCTCGCCTTCCCCTGGCAGCCCTTCCACAGCCCCACACACACTGGGGCTCCGGCCTTGCCAGCCAGCTCAGGCTGCCGACATTCGTGCCTCGGTCGCTCTCGGGACCTGCGCCGCAGCCCAGCTCCAAATTGCAAACGTCCAGCGACTGCTCCCACACCAAAGGTGCCCGGCCTCCCAGGTGTTGCTGGCCCTCGCCTTCCCCTGGCAGCCCTTCCACAGCCCCACACACACTGGGGCTCCGGCCTTGCCAGCCAGCTCAGGGGGCCGACATTCGTGCCTTGCTCGCTCTCCGCGCTGCTGCTAGACGCCAGCTCCGAAATTGGAAACGTCCAGCGACTGCTCCCACACCAAAGCTGCCAGGCCTCCCAGGTGTTGCTGGCCCTCGCCTTCCCCTGGCAGCCATTCCACAGCCCCACACACACTGGGGCTCCGGCCTTGCCAGCCAGATCAGGCGCAGACGTTCGTGCCTCGCTTGCTCTCGGGACCTGCGCCGGAGCCCAGCTCGAAAGTGCAAACGTCCAGCGACTGCTCCCACACCAAAGGTGCCAGGCCTCCCAGGTGTTGCTGGCCCTCGCCTTCCCCTGGCAGCCCTTCCACAGCCCCACACACACTGGGGCTCCGGCCTTGCCAGCCAGCTCAGGCTGCCGACGTTCGTGCCTCGCTCGCTCTCGGGACCTGCGCCGCAGCCCAGCTCGAAAGTGCAAACGTCCAGCGACTGCTCCCACACCAAAGGTGCCAGGCCTCCCAGGCGTTGCTGGCCCTCGCCTTCCCCTGGCAGCCCTTCCACAGCCCCACACACACTGGGGCTCCGGCCTTGCCAGCCAGCTCAGGCTGCCGACATTCGTGCTTTCTTCGCTCTCGGGACCTGCGCCAGAGCCCAGCTCCAAATTGCAAACGTCCAGCGACTGCTCCCACACCAAAGGTGCCAGGCCTCCCAGGTGTTGCTGGCCCTCGCCTTGCCCTGGCAGCCCTTCCACAGCGCCACACACACTGGGGCTCCGGCCTTGCCAGCCAGCTCAGGGGGCCGACGTTCGTGTCTCGCTCGCTCTCGGGACCTGCGCCGCAGCCCAGCTCGAAATTGCAAACGTCCAGCGACTGCTCCCACACCATTGGTGCCAGGCCTCCCAGGTGTTGCTGGCCCTCGCCTTGCCCTGGCAGCCCTTCCACAGCCCCACACACACTGGGGCTCCGGCCTTGCCAGCCAGCTCAGGCTGCCGACGTTGGTGCCTCGCTTGCTCTCGGGACCTGCGCCGCAGCCCAGCTCCAAATTGCAAACGTCCAGCGACTGCTCCCACACCAAAGGTGCCAGGCCTCCCAGGTGTTGCTGGCCCTCGCCTTCCCTTGCAAGCCATTCCACAGCCCCACACGCACTGGGGCTCCGGCCTTGCCAGCCAGCTCAGGGGGCCGACGATCGTGCCTTTCTCTCTCTTAGCACCGCTCCCAGAGGCCAACTCGACATTGCAAACGTCCAGCGACTGCTCCCACACCAAAGGTGCCAGGCCTCCCAGGTGTTGCTGGCCCTCGCCTTCCCCTGGCAGCCCTTCCACAGCCCCACACACACTGGGGCTCCGGCCTTGCCAGCCAGCTCTGGCTGCCGATGTTCGTGCTTTCTTCGCTCTCGGGACCTGCGCCAGAGCCCAGCTCGAAATTGCAAACGTCCAGCGACTGCTCCCACACCAAAGGTACCAGGCCTCCCAGGTGTTGCTGGCCCTCGCCTTCCCTTGGCAGCCCTTCCACAGCCCCACACACACTGGGGCTCTGGCCTTGCCAGCCAGCTCAGGCTGCCGACATTCGTGCCTCGCTCGCTCTCAGCGCTGATGTCAGATCCCAGCTACGAAATTGCAAACGTCCAGCGACTGCTCCCACACCAAAGGTGCCAGGCCTCCCAGGTGTTGCTGGCCCTTGCCTTCCCCTGACAGCCCTTCCACAGCCCCACACACACTGGGGCTCCGGCCTTGCCAGCCAGCTCAGGGTGCCGACGTTCGTGTCTCGCTCGCTCTCGGGACCTGCGCCGCAGCCCAGCTCGAAATTGCAAACGTCCAGCGACTGCTCCCACACCTAAGGTGCCCGGCCTCCCAGGTGTTGCTGGCCCTCGCCTTCCCTTGCAAGCCATTCCACAGCCCCACACGCACTGGGGCTCCGGCCTTGCCAGCCAGCTCAGGGGGCCGACGATCGTGCCTTTCTCTCTCTTAGCACCGCTCCCAGAGGCCAACTCGACATTGCAAACGTCCAGCGACTGCTCCCACACCAAAGGTGCCAGGCCTCCCAGGTGTTGCTGGCCCTCGCCTTCCCCTGGCAGCCCTTCCACAGCCCCACACACACTGGGGCTCCGGCCTTGCCAGCCAGCTCAGGGGGTCGACATTCGTGCCTTCCTCGTTCTCCGCGCTGCTGCTAGACGCCAGCTCCGAAATTGCAAACGTCCAGCGACTGCTCCCACACCAAAGGTGCCAGGCCTCCCAGGTGTTGCTGGCCCTCGCCTTCCCCTGGCAGCCCTTCCACAGCCCCACACACACTGGGGCTCCGGCCTTGCCAGCCAGCTCAGGCTGCCGAAATTCGTGCCTCGCTCGCTCTCAGCGCTGATGTCAGATCCCAGATACGAAATTGCAAACGTCCAGCGACTGCTCCCACACCAAAGGTGCCAGGCCTCCCAGGTGTTGCTGGCCCTCGCCTTCCCCTGGCAGCCCTTCCACAGCCCCACACACACTGGGGCTCCGGCCTTGCCAGCCAGCTCAGGCTGCAGACATTCGTGCCTCGCTCGCTCTCGGGACCTGCGCCGCAGCCCAGCTCCAAATTGCAAACGTCCAGCGACTGCTCCCACACCAAAGGTGCCCGGCCTCCCAGGTGTTGCTGGCCCTCGCCTTCCCCTGGCAGCCATTCCACAGCCCCACACACACTGGGGCTCCGGCCTTGCCAGCCAGATCAGGGCGCAGACGTTCGTGCCTCGATTGCTCTCGGGACCTGCGCCGGAGCCCAGCTCGAAAGTGCAAACGTCCAGCGACTGCTCCCACACCAAAGGTGCCAGGCCTCCCAGGTGTTGCTGGCCCTCGCCTTCCCCTGGCAGCCCTTCCACAGCCCCACACACACTGGGGCTCCGGCCTTGCCAGCCAGCTCAGGGGGCCGACGTTCGTGCCTCGCTCGCTCTCGGGACCTGCGCCGCAGCCCAGCTCGAAATTCCAAACGTCCAGCGACTGCTCCCACACCAAAGGTGCCAGGCCTCCCCGGTGTTGCTGGCCCTCGCCTTGCCCTGGCAGCCCTTCCACAGCCCCACACACACTGGGGCTCCGGCCTTGCCAGCCAGCTCAGGGGGCCGACGTTCGTGCCTTCCTCGCTCTCGGGACCTGCGCCGCAGCCCAGCTCGAAATTGGAAACGTCCAGCGACTGCTCCCACACCAAAGCTGCCAGGCCTCCCAGGTGTTGCTGGCCCTCGCCTTCCCCTGGCAGCCATTCCACAGCCCCACACACAGTGGGGCTCCGGCCTTGCCAGCCAGATCAGGGCGCAGACGTTCGTGCCTCGCTTGCTCTCGGGACCTGCGCCGGAGCCCAGCTCGAAAGTGCAAACGTCCAGCGACTGCTCCCACACCAAAGGTGCCAGGCCTCCCAGGTGTTGCTGGCCCTCGCCTTCCCCTGGCAGCCCTTCCACAGCCCCACACACACTGGGGCTCCGGCCTTGCCAGCCAGCTCAGGGGGCCGACGTTCGTGCCTCGCTCGCTCTCGGGACCTGCGCCGCAGCCCAGCTCGAAATTGCAAACGTCCAGCGACTGCTCCCACACCAAAGGTGCCAGGCCTCCCAGGTGTTGCTGGCCCTCGCCTTGCCCTGGCAGCCCTTCCACAGCCCCACACACACTGGGGCTCCGGCCTTGCCAGCCAGCTCAGGCTGCCGACGTTGGTGCCTCGCTCGCTCTCGGGACCTGCGCCGCAGCCCAGCTCCAAATTGCAAACGTCCAGCGACTGCTCCCACACCAAAGGTGCCAGGCCTCCCAGGTGTTGCTGGCCCTCGCCTTCCCTTGCAAGCCATTCCACAGCCCCACACGCACTGGGGCTCCGGCCTTGCCAGCCAGCTCAGGGGGCCGACGATCGTGCCTTTCTCTCTCTTAGCACCGCTCCCAGAGGCCAACTCGACATTGCAAACGTCCAGCGACTGCTCCCACACCAAAGGTGCCAGGCCTCCCAGGTGTTGCTGGCCCTCGCCTTCCCCTGGCAGCCCTTCCACAGCCCCACACACACTGGGGCTCCGGCCTTGCCAGCCAGCTCAGGCTGCCGATGTTCGTGCTTTCTTCGCTCTCGGGACCTGCGCCGCAGCCCAGCTCGAAATTGCAAACGTCCAGCGACTGCTCCCACACCAAAGGTGCCAGGACTCCCAGGTGTTGCTGGCCCTCGCCTTCCCCTGACAGCCCTTCCACAGCCCCACACACACTGGGGCTCCGGCCTTGCCAGCCAGCTCAGGGGGCCGACGTTCATGCATTCCTCGCTCTCAGCACTGCCCGCAGAGGCCATCTCGAAATTCCAAACGTCCAGCGACTGCTCCCACACCTAAGGTGCCAGGCCTCCCAGGTGTTGCTGGCCCACGCCTTCCCCTGGCAGCCCTTCCACAGCCCCACACACACTGGGGCTCCGGCCTTGCCAGCCAGCTCAGGGGGCCGACGTTCGTGCCTTCCTCGCTCTCCGCGCTGCTGCTAGACGCCAGCTCCGAAATTGCAAACGTCCAGCGACTGCTCCCACACCAAAGGTGCCAGGCCTCCCAGGTGTTGCTGGCCCTCGCCTTGCCCTGGCAGCCCTTCCACAGCCCCACACACACTGGGGCTCCGGCCTTGCCAGCCAGCTCAGGGTGCCGACGTTCGTGTCTTGCTCGCTCTCGGGACCTGCGCCGCAGCCCAGCTCGAAATTCCAAACGTCCAGCGACTGCTCCCACACCAAAGGTGCCAGGCCTCCCAGGTTTGCTGGCCCTCGCCTTCCCCTGGCAGCCCTTCCACAGCCCCACACACACTGGGGCTCCGGCCTTGCCAGCCAGCTCAGGGGGCCGATGTTCGTGCCTCGCTCGCTCTCGGGACCTGCGCCGGAGCCCAGCTCGAAAGTGCAAACGTCCAGCGACTGCTCCCACACCAAAGGTGCCAGGCCTCCCAGGTGTTGCTGGCCCTCGCCTTCCCCTGGCAGCCCTTCCACAGCCCCACACACACTGGGGCTCCGGCCTTGCCAGCCAGCTCAGGCTGCCGACATTCGTGCCTCGCTCGCTCTCGGGACCTGCGCCGCAGCCCAGCTCCAAATTGCAAACGTCCAGCGACTGCTCCCACACCAAAGGTGCCCGGCCTCCCAGGTGTTGCTGGCCCTCGCCTTCCCCTGGCAGCCCTTCCACAGCCCCACACACACTGGGGCTCCGGCCTTGCCAGCCAGCTCAGGGGCCGACATTCGTGCCTTGCTCGCTCTCCGCGCTGCTGCTAGACGCCAGCTCCGAAATTGGAAACGTCCAGCGACTGCTCCCACACCAAAGCTGCCAGGCCTCCCAGGTGTTGCTGGCCCTCGCCTTCCCCTGACAGCCCTTCCACAGCCCCACACACACTGGGGCTCCGGCCTTGCCAGCCAGCTCAGGGGGCCGACATTCGTGCCTTGCTCGCTCTCCGCGCTGCTGCTAGACGCCAGCTCCGAAATTGGAAACGTCCAGCGACTGCTCCCACACCAAAGCTGCCAGGCCTCCCAGGTGTTGCTGGCCCTCGCCTTCCCCTGGCAGCCCTTCCACAGCCCCACACACACTGGGGCTCCGGCCTTGCCAGCCAGCTCAGGGGGCCGACATTCGTGCCTTCCTCGCTCTCCGCGCTGCTGCTAGACGCCAGCTCCGAAATTGCAAACGTCCAGCGACTGCTCCCACACCAAAGGTGCCAGGCCTCCCAGGTGTTGCTGGCCCTCGCCTTCCCCTGACAGCCCTTCCACAGCCCCACACACACTGGGGCTCCGGCCTTGCCAGCCAGCTCAGGCTGCCGACATTCGTGCTTTATTCGCTCTCGGGACCTGCGCCGCAGCCCAGCTCGAAAGTGCAAACGTCCAGCGACTGCTCCCACACCAAAGCTGCCAGGCCTCCCAGGTGTTGCTGGCCCTCGCCTTGCCCTGGCAGCCCTTCCACAGCGCCACACACACTGGGGCTCCGGCCTTGCCAGCCAGCTCAGGGGGCCGACGTTCGTGTCTCGCTCGCTCTCGGGACCTGCGCCGCAGCCCAGCTCGAAATTGCAAACGTCCAGCGACTGCTCCCACACCATTGGTGCCAGGCCTCCCAGGTGTTGCTGGCCCTCGCCTTGCCCTGGCAGCCCTTCCACAGCCCCACACACACTGGGGCTCCGGCCTTGCCAGCCAGCTCAGGCTGCCGACGTTGGTGCCTCGCTCGCTCTCGGGACCTGCGCCGCAGCCCAGCTCCAAATTGCAAACGTCCAGCGACTGCTCCCACACCAAAGGTGCCAGGCCTCCCAGGTGTTGCTGGCCCTCGCCTTCCCTTGCAAGCCATTCCACAGCCCCACACGCACTGGGGCTCCGGCCTTGCCAGCCAGCTCAGGGGGCCGACGATCGTGCCTTTCTCTCTCTTAGCACCGCTCCCAGAGGCCAACTCGACATTGCAAACGTCCAGCGACTGCTCCCACACCAAAGGTGCCAGGCCTCCCAGGTGTTGCTGGCCCTCACCTTCCCCTGGCAGCCCTTCCACAGCCCCACACACACTGGGGCTCCGGCCTTGCCAGCCAGCTCAGGCTGCCGATGTTCGTGCTTTCTTCGCTCTCGGGACCTGCGCCAGAGCCCCGCTCGAAATTGCAAACGTCCAGCGACTGCTCCCACACCAAAGGTGCCAGGCCTCCCAGGTGTTGCTGGCCCTCGCCTTCCCTTGGCAGCCCTTCCACAGCCCCACACACACTGGGGCTCTGGCCTTGCCAGCCAGCTCAGGCTGCCGACATTCGTGCCTCGCTCGCTCTCAGCGCTGATGTCAGATCCCAGCTACGAAATTGCAAACGTCCAGCGACTGCTCCCACACCAAAGGTGCCAGGACTCCCAGGTGTTGCTGGCCCTCGCCTTCCCCTGACAGCCCTTCCACAGCCCCACACACACTGGGGCTCCGGCCTTGCCAGCCAGCTCAGGGGGCCGACGTTCATGCATTCCTCGCTCTCAGCACTGCCCGCAGAGGCCAGCTCGAAATTCCAAACGTCCAGCGACTGCTCCCACACCAAAGGTGCCAGGCCTCCCAGGTGTTGCTGGCCCACGCCTTCCCCTGGCAGCCCTTCCACAGCCCCACACACACTGGGGCTCCGGCCTTGCCAGCCAGCTCAGGGGGCCGACGTTCGTGCCTTCCTCGCTCTCCGCGCTGCTGCTAGACGCCAGCTCCGAAATTGCAAACGTCCAGCGACTGCTCCCACACCAAAGGTGCCAGGCCTCCCAGGTGTTGCTGGCCCTCGCCTTGCCCTGGCAGCCCTTCCACAGCCCCACACACACTGGGGCTCCGGCCTTGCCAGCCAGATCAGGGTGCCGACGTTCGTGTCTCGCTCGCTCTCGGGACCTGCGCCGCAGCCCAGCTCGAAAGTGCAAACGTCCAGCGACTGCTCCCACACCAAAGGTGCCAGGCCTCCCAGGTGTTGCTGGCCCTCGCCTTGCCCTGGCAGCCCTTCCACAGCCCCACACACACTGGGGCTCCGGCCTTGCCAGCCAGCTCAGGGGGCCGACGTTCGTGCCTCGCTCGCTCTCGGGACCTCCGCCGCAGCCCAGCTCGAAATTGCAAACGTCCAGCGACTGCTCCCACACCAAAGGTGCCAGGCCTCCCAGGTGTTGCTGGCCCTCGCCTTCCCTTGCAAGCCCTTCCACAGCCCCACACGCACTGGGGCTCCGGCCTTGCCAGCCAGCTCAGGGGGCCGACGATCGTGCCTTTCTCTCTCTTAGCACCGCTCCCAGAGGCCAACTCGACATTGCAAACGTCCAGCGACTGCTCCCACACCAAAGGTGCCAGGCCTCCCAGGTGTTGCTGGCCCTCGCCTTCCCTTGCAAGCCATTCCACAGCCCCACACGCACTGGGGCTCCGGCCTTGCCAGCCAGCTCAGGGGGCCGACGATCGTGCCTTTCTCTCTCTTAGCACCGCTCCCAGAGGCCAACTCGACATTGCAAACGTCCAGCGACTGCTCCCACACCAAAGGTGCCAGGCCTCCCAGGTGTTGCTGGCCCTCGCCTTCCCCTGGCAGCCCTTCCACAGCCCCACACACACTGGGGCTCCGGCCTTGCCAGCCAGCTCAGGCTGCCGATGTTCGTGCTTTCTTCGCTCTCGGGACCTGCGCCAGAGCCCAGCTCGAAATTGCAAACGTCCAGCGACTGCTCCCACACCAAAGGTACCAGGCCTCCCAGGTGTTGCTGGCCCTCGCCTTCCCTTGGCAGCCCTTCCACAGCCCCACACACACTGGGGCTCTGGCCTTGCCAGCCAGCTCAGGCTGCCGACATTCGTGCCTCGCTCGCTCTCAGCGCTGATGTCAGATCCCAGCTACGAAATTGCAAACGTCCAGCGACTGCTCCCACACCAAAGGTGCCAGGCCTCCCAGGTGTTGCTGGCCCTCGCCTTCCCCTGACAGCCCTTCCACAGCCCCACACACACTGGGGCTCCGGCCTTGCCAGCCAGCTCAGGGGGCCGACGTTCATGCATTCCTCGCTCTCAGCACTGCCCGCAGAGGCCAGCTCGAAATTCCAAACGTCCAGCGACTGCTCCCACACCAAAGGTGCCAGGCCTCCCAGGTGTTGCTGGCCCACGCCTTCCCCTGGCAGCCCTTCCACAGCCCCACACACACTGGGGCTCCGGCCTTGCCAGCCAGCTCAGGGGGCCGACGTTCGTGCCTTCCTCGCTCTCTGCGCTGCTGCTAGACGCCAGCTCCGAAATTGCAAACGTCCAGCGACTGCTCCCACACCAAAGGTGCCAGGCCTCCCAGGTGTTGCTGGCCCTCGCCTTGCCCTGGCAGCCCTTCCACAGCCCCACACACACTGGGGCTCCGGCCTTGCCAGCCAGCTCAGGGTGCCGACGTTCGTGTCTCGCTCGCTCTCGGGACCTGCGCCGCAGCCCAGCTCGAAAGTGCAAACGTCCAGCGACTGCTCCCACACCAAAGGTGCCAGGCCTCCCAGGTGTTGCTGGCCCTCGCCTTGCCCTGGCAGCCCTTCCACAGCCCCACACACACTGGGGCTCCGGCCTTGCCAGCCAGCTCAGGGGGCCGACGTTCGTGCCTCGCTCGCTCTCAGGACCTCCGCCGCAGCCCAGCTCGAAATTGCAAACGTCCAGCGACTGCTCCCACACCAAAGGTGCCAGGCCTCCCAGGTGTTGCTGGCCCTCGCCTTCCCCTGGCAGCCCTTCCACAGCCCCACACACACTGGGGCTCCGGCCTTGACAGCCAGCTCAGGCTGCCGACATTCGTGCCTCGCTCGCTCTCAGCGCTGATGTCAGATCCCAGATACGAAATTGCAAACGTCCAGCGACTGCTCCCACACCAAAGGTGCCAGGCCTCCCAGGTGTTGCTGGCCCTCGCCTTCCCTTGCAAGCCCTTCCACAGCCCCACACGCACTGGGGCTCCGGCCTTGCCAGCCAGCTCAGGGGGCCGACGATCGTGCCTTTCTCTCTCTTAGCACCGCTCCCAGAGGCCAGCTCGACATTGCAAACGTCCAGCGACTGCTCCCACACCAAAGGTGCCAGGCCTCCCAGGTGTTGCTGGCCCTCGCCTTCCCCTGGCAGCCCTTCCACAGCCCCACACACACTGGGGCTCCGGCCTTGCCAGCCAGCTCAGGGGGTCGACATTCGTGCCTTCCTCGCTCTCCGCGCTGCTGCTAGACGCCAGCTCCGAAATTGCAAACGTCCAGCGACTGCTCCCACACCAAAGGTGCCAGGCCTCCCAGGTGTTGCTGGCCCTCGCCTTGCCCTGGCAGCCCTTCCACAGCCCCACACACACTGGGGCTCCGGCCTTGACAGCCAGCTCAGGCTGCCGACATTCGTGCCTCGCTCGCTCTCAGCGCTGATGTCAGATCCCAGATACGAAATTGCAAACGTCCAGCGACTGCTCCCACACCAAATGTGCCCGGCCTCCCAGGTGTTGCTGGCCCTCGCCTTCCCCTGGCAGCCCTTCCACAGCCCCACACACACTGGGGCTCCGGCCTTGCCAGCCAGCTCAGGGGGCCGACGTTCATGCATTCCTCGCTCTCAGCACTGCCCGCAGAGGCCAGCTCGAAATTCCAAACGTCCAGCGACTGCTCCCACACCAAAGGTGCCAGGCCTCCCAGGTGTTGCTGGCCCTCGCCTTCCCCTGGCAGCCCTTCCACAGCCCCACACACACTGGGGCTCCGGCCTTGCCAGCCAGCTCAGGGTGCCGACGTTCGTGTCTCGCTCGCTCTCGGGACCTGCGCCGCAGCCCAGCTCCAAATTGCAAACGTCCAGCGACTGCTCCCACACCAAAGGTGCCAGGCCTCCCAGGTGTTGCTGGCCCTCGCCTTGCCCTGGCAGCCCTTCCACAGCCCCACACACACTGGGGCTCCGGCCTTGCCAGCCAGCTCAGGGGGCCGACGTTCGTGCCTCGCTCGCTCTCAGCGCTGATGTCAGATCCCAGATACGAAACTGCAAACGTCCAGCGACTGCTCCCACACCAAAGGTGCCAGGCCTCCCAGGTGTTGCTGGCCCTCGCCTTCCCCTGGCAGCCCTTCCACAGCCCCACACACACTGGGGCTCCGGCCTTGCCAGCCAGCTCAGGCTGCCGACATTCGTGCCTCGCTCGCTCTCAGCGCTGATGTCAGATCCCAGATACGAAATTGCAAACGTCCAGCGACTGCTCCCACACCAAAGGTGCCAGGCCTCCCAGGTGTTGCTGGCCCTCGCCTTCCCCTGGCAGCCCTTCCACAGCCCCACACACACTGGGGCTCCGGCCTTGCCAGCCAGCTCAGGGTGCCGACGTTCGTGTCTCGCTCGCTCTCGGGACCTGCGCCGCAGCCCAGCTCCAAATTGCAAACGTCCAGCGACTGCTCCCACACCAAAGGTGCCAGGCCTCCCAGGTGTTGCTGGCCCTCGCCTTGCCCTGGCAGCCCTTCCACAGCCCCACACACACTGGGGCTCCGGCCTTGCCAGCCAGCTCAGGGGGCCGACGTTCGTGCCTCGCTCGCTCTCAGCGCTGATGTCAGATCCCAGATACGAAACTGCAAACGTCCAGCGACTGCTCCCACACCAAAGGTGCCAGGCCTCCCAGGTGTTGCTGGCCCTCGCCTTCCCCTGGCAGCCCTTCCACAGCCCCACACACACTGGGGCTCCGGCCTTGCCAGCCAGCTCAGGCTGCCGACATTCGTGCCTCGCTCGCTCTCAGCGCTGATGTCAGATCCCAGATACGAAATTGCAAACGTCCAGCGACTGCTCCCACACCAAAGGTGCCAGGCCTCCCAGGTGTTGCTGGCCCTCGCCTTCCCCTGGCAGCCCTTCCACAGCCCCACACACACTGGGGCTCCGGCCTTGCCAGCCAGCTCAGGCTGCCGACATTCGTGCCTCGCTCGCTCTCAGCGCTGATGTCAGATCCCAGATACGAAATTGCAAACGTCCAGCGACTGCTCCCACACCAAAGGTGCCAGGCCTCCCAGGTGTTGCTGGCCCTTGCCTTCCCCTGGCAGCCCTTCCACAGCCCCACACACACTGGGGCTCCGGCCTTGCCAGCCAGCTCAGGGGGCCGACGTTCATGCATTCCTCGCTCTCAGCACTGCCCGCAGAGGCCAGCTCGAAATTCCAAACGTCCAGCGACTGCTCCCACAGCAAAGGTGCCAGGCCTCCCAGGTTTGCTGGCCCTCGCCTTCCCCTGACAGCCCTTCCACAGCCCCACACACACTGGGGCTCCGGCCTTGCCAGCCAGCTCAGGGGGCCCACGTTCGTGCCTCGCTCGCTCTCGGGACCTGCGCCGCAGCCCAGCTCGAAAGTGCAAACGTCCAGCGACTGCTCCCACACCAAAGCTGCCAGGCCTCCCAGGTGTTGCTGGCCCTCGCCTTCCCCTGGCAGCCCTTCCACAGCCCCACACACACTGGGGCTCCGGCCTTGCCAGCCAGCTCAGGCTGCCGACATTCGTGCCTCGCTCGCTCTCGGGACCTGCGCCGCAGCCCAGCTCCAAATTGCAAACGTCCAGCGACTGCTCCCACACCAAAGGTGCCCGGCCTCCCAGGTGTTGCTGGCCCTCGCCTTCCCCTGGCAGCCCTTCCACAGCCCCACACACACTGGGGCTCCGGCCTTGCCAGCCAGCTCAGGGGGCCGACGTTCGTGCCTTGCTCGCTCTCCGCGCTGCTGCTAGACGCCAGCTCCGAAATTGGAAACGTCCAGCGACTGCTCCCACACCAAAGCTGCCAGGCCTCCCAGGTGTTGCTGGCCCTCGCCTTCCCCTGGCAGCCATTCCACAGCCCCACACACACTGGGGCTCCGGCCTTGCCAGCCAGATCAGGGCGCAGACGTTCGTGCCTCGCTTGCTCTCGGGACCTGCGCCGGAGCCCAGCTCGAAAGTGCAAACGTCCAGCGACTGCTCCCACACCAAAGGTGCCAGGCCTCCCAGGTGTTGCTGGCCCTCGCCTTCCCCTGGCAGCCCTTCCACAGCCCCACACACACTGGGGCTCCGGCCTTGCCAGCCAGCTCAGGGGGCCGACGTTCGTGCCTCGCTCGCTCTCGGGACCTGCGCCGCAGCCCAGCTCCAAATTGCAAACGTCCAGCGACTGCTCCCACACCAAAGGTGCCAGGCCTCCCAGGTGTTGCTGGCCCTCGCCTTCCCCTGGCAGCCCTTCCACAGCCCCACACACACTGGGGCTCCGGCCTTGCCAGCCAGCTCAGGGGGCCGACGTTCGTGCCTCGCTCGCTCTCGGGACCTGCGCCGCAGCCCAGCTCGAAATTGCAAACGTCCAGCGACTGCTCCCACACCAAAGCTGCCAGGCCTCCCAGGTGTTGCTGGCCCTCGCCTTCCCCTGGCAGCCCTTCCACAGCCCCACACACACTGGGGCTCCGGCCTTGCCAGCCAGCTCAGGGGGCCGACGTTCGTGTCTCGCTCGCTCTCGGGACCTGCGCCGCAGCCCAGCTCCAAATTGCAAACGTCCAGCGACTGCTCCCACACCATTGGTGCCAGGCCTCCCAGGTGTTGCTGGCCCTCGCCTTGCCCTGGCAGCCCTTCCACAGCCCCACACACACTGGGGCTCCGGCCTTGCCAGCCAGCTCAGGCTGCCGACGTTGGTGCCTCGCTCGCTCTCGGGACCTGCGCCGCAGCCCAGCTCCAAATTGCAAACGTCCAGCGACTGCTCCCACACCAAAGGTGCCAGGCCTCCCAGGTGTTGCTGGCCCTCGCCTTCCCTTGCAAGCCATTCCACAGCCCCACACGCACTGGGGCTCCGGCCTTGCCAGCCAGCTCAGGGGGCCGACGATCGTGCCTTTCTCTCTCTTAGCACCGCTCCCAGAGGCCAACTCGACATTGCAAACGTCCAGCGACTGCTCCCACACCAAAGGTGCCAGGCCTCCCAGGTGTTGCTGGCCCTCGCCTTCCCCTGGCAGCCCTTCCACAGCCCCACACACACTGGGGCTCCGGCCTTGCCAGCCAGCTCAGGCTGCCGATGTTCGTGCTTTCTTCGCTCTCGGGACCTGCGCCGCAGCCCAGCTCGAAATTGCAAACGTCCAGCGACTGCTCCCACACCAAAGGCGCCAGGCCTCCCAGGTGTTGCTGGCCCTCGCCTTCCCCTGGCAGCCCTTCCACAGCCCCACACACACTGGGGCTCCGGCCTTGCCAGCCAGCTCAGGGGGCCGACGTTCGTGCCTCGCTCGCTCTCGGGACCTGCGCCGCAGCCCAGCTCGAAATTGCAAACGTCCAGCGACTGCTCCCACACCAAAGCTGCCAGGCCTCCCAGGTGTTGCTGGCCCTCGCCTTCCCCTGGCAGCCCTTCCACAGCCCCACACACACTGGGGCTCCGGCCTTGCCAGCCAGCTCAGGGGGCCGACGTTCGTGTCTCGCTCGCTCTCGGGACCTGCGCCGCAGCCCAGCTCCAAATTGCAAACGTCCAGCGACTGCTCCCACACCATTGGTGCCAGGCCTCCCAGGTGTTGCTGGCCCTCGCCTTGCCCTGGCAGCCCTTCCACAGCCCCACACACACTGGGGCTCCGGCCTTGCCAGCCAGCTCAGGCTGCCGACGTTGGTGCCTCGCTCGCTCTCGGGACCTGCGCCGCAGCCCAGCTCCAAATTGCAAACGTCCAGCGACTGCTCCCACACCAAAGGTGCCAGGCCTCCCAGGTGTTGCTGGCCCTCGCCTTCCCTTGCAAGCCATTCCACAGCCCCACACGCACTGGGGCTCCGGCCTTGCCAGCCAGCTCAGGGGGCCGACGATCGTGCCTTTCTCTCTCTTAGCACCGCTCCCAGAGGCCAACTCGACATTGCAAACGTCCAGCGACTGCTCCCACACCAAAGGTGCCAGGCCTCCCAGGTGTTGCTGGCCCTCGCCTTCCCCTGGCAGCCCTTCCACAGCCCCACACACACTGGGGCTCCGGCCTTGCCAGCCAGCTCAGGCTGCCGATGTTCGTGCTTTCTTCGCTCTCGGGACCTGCGCCGCAGCCCAGCTCGAAATTGCAAACGTCCAGCGACTGCTCCCACACCAAAGGCGCCAGGCCTCCCAGGTGTTGCTGGCCCTCGCCTTGCCCTGGCAGCCCTTCCACAGCCCCACACACACTGGGGCTCCGGCCTTGCCAGCCAGCTCAGGGGGCCGACGATCGTGCCTTTCTCTCTCTTAGCACCGCTCCCAGAGGCCAACTCGACATTGCAAACGTCCAGCGACTGCTCCCACACCAAAGGTGCCAGGCCTCCCAGGTGTTGCTGGCCCTCGCCTTCCCCTGGCAGCCCTTCCACAGCCCCACACACACTGGGGCTCCGGCCTTGCCAGCCAGCTCAGGGGGTCGACATTCGTGCCTTCCTCGCTCTCCGCGCTGCTGCTAGACGCCAGCTCCGAAATTGCAAACGTCCAGCGACTGCTCCCACACCAAAGGTGCCAGGCCTCCCAGGTGTTGCTGGCCCTCGCCTTCCCCTGGCAGCCCTTCCACAGCCCCACACACACTGGGGCTCCGGCCTTGCCAGCCAGCTCAGGGTGCCTACGTTCGTGCCTTGCTCGCTCTCAGTGCTGATGTCAGATCCCAGATACGAAATTGCAAACGTCCAGCGACTGCTCCCACACCAAAGGTGCCAGGCCTCCCAGGTATTGCTGGCCCTCGCCTTCCCCTGGCAGCCCTTCCACAGCCCCACACACACTGGGGCTCCGGCCTTGCCATCCAGCTCAGGCTGCCGACATTCGTGCCTCGCTCGCTCTCAGCGCTGATGTCAGATCCCAGCTACGAAATTGCAAACGTCCAGCGACTGCTCCCACACCAAAGGTGCCAGGCCTCCCAGGTGTTGCTGGCCCTTGCCTTCCCCTGGCAGCCCTTCCACAGCCCCACACACACTGGGGCTCCGGCCTTGCCAGCCAGCTCAGGGGGCCGACGTTCATGCATTCCTCGCTCTCAGCACTGCCCGCAGAGGCCAGCTCGAAATTCCAAACGTCCAGCGACTGCTCCCACACCAAAGGTGCCAGGCCTCCCAGGTTTGCTGGCCCTCGCCTTCCCCTGGCAGCCCTTCCACAGCCCCACACACACTGGGGCTCCGGCCTTGCCAGCCAGCTCAGGGGGCCGATGTTCGTGCCTCGCTCGCTCTCGGGACCTGCGCCGCAGCCCAGCTCGAAAGTGCAAACGTCCAGCGACTGCTCCCACACCAAAGCTGCCAGGCCTCCCAGGTGTTGCTGGCCCTCGCCTTCCCCTGGCAGCCCTTCCACAGCCCCACACACACTGGGGCTCCGGCCTTGCCAGCCAGCTCAGGCTGCCGACATTCGTGCCTCGCTCGCTCTCGGGACCTGCGCCGCAGCCCAGCTCCAAATTGCAAACGTCCAGCGACTGCTCCCACACCCAATGTGCCCGGCCTCCCAGGTGTTGCTGGCCCTCGCCTTGCCCTGGCAGCCCTTCCACAGCCCCACACACACTGGGGCTCCGGCCTTGCCAGCCAGCTCAGGGGGCCGACATTCGTGCCTTGCTCGCTCTCCGCGCTGCTGCTAGACGCCAGCTCCGAAATTGGAAACGTCCAGCGACTGCTCCCACACCAAAGCTGCCAGGCCTCCCAGGTGTTGCTGGCCCTCGCCTTCCCCTGGCAGCCCTTCCACAGCCCCACACACACTGGGGCTCCGGCCTTGCCAGCCAGATCAGGGCGCAGACGTTCGTGCCTCGCTTGCTCTCGGGACCTGCGCTGGAGCCCAGCTCGAAAGTGCAAACGTCCAGCGACTGCTCCCACACCAAAGGTGCCAGGCCTCCCAGGTGTTGCTGGCCCTCGCCTTCCCCTGGCAGCCCTTCCACAGCCCCACACGCACTGGGGCTCCGGCCTTGCCAGCCAGCTCAGGGGGCCGACGTTCGTGCCTCGCTCGCTCTCGGGACCTGCGCCGCAGCCCAGCTCGAAAGTGCAAACGTCCAGCGACTGCTCCCACACCAAAGGTGCCAGGCCTCCCAGGTGTTGCTGGCCCTCGCCTTCCCCTGGCAGCCCTTCCACAGCCCCACACACACTGGGGCTCCGGCCTTGCCAGCCAGCTCAGGGGGCCGACGTTCGTGCCTCGCTCGCTCTCGGGACCTGCGCCGCAGCCCAGCTCGAAAGTGCAAACGTCCAGCGACTGCTCCCACACCAAAGCTGCCAGGCCTCCCAGGTGTTGCTGGCCCTCGCCTTGCCCTGGCAGCCCTTCCACAGCCCCACACACACTGGGGCTCCGGCCTTGCCAGCCAGCTCAGGCTGCCGACGTTCGTGCCTCGCTCGCTCTCGGGACCTGCACCGCAGCCCAGCTCCAAATTGCAAACGTCCAGCGACTGCTCCCACACCAAAGGTGCCAGGCCTCCCAGGTGTTGCTGGCCCTCGCCTTCCCTTGGCAACCCTTCCACAGCCCCACACACACTGGGGATCGGACCTTGCCACCCAGCTCAGCGTGCTGATGTTCGTGCCTTGCTCTCTCTCAGCGCCGCCCCCATAGCCACCTCGAAATTGCAAACGTCCAGCGACTGCTCCCACACCAAAGGTGCCAGGCCTCCCAGGTGTTGCTGGCCCTCGCCTTCCCTTGCAAGCCATTCCAGAGCCCCACACGCACTGGGGCTCCGGCCTTGCCAGCCAGCTCAGGGGGCCGACGATCGTGCCTTTCTCTCTCTTAGCACCGCTCCCAGAGGCCAACTCGACATTGCAAACGTCCAGCGACTGCTCCCACACCAAAGGTGCCAGGCCTCCCAGGTGTTGCTGGCCCTCGCCTTCCCCTGGCAGCCCTTCCACAGCCCCACACACACTGGGGCTCCGGCCTTGCCAGCCAGCTCAGGCTGCCGACATTCGTGCCTCGCTCGCTCTCAGTGCTGATGTCAGATCCCAGCTACGAAATTGCAAACGTCCAGCGACTGCTCCCACACCAAAGGTGCCAGGCCTCCCAGGTGTTGCTGGCCCTCGCCTTCCCCTGACAGCCCTTCCACAGCCCCACACACACTGGGGCTCCGGCCTTGCCAGCCAGCTCAGGGGGCCGACGTTCATGCATTCCTCGCTCTCAGCACTGCCCGCAGAGGCCAGCTCGAAATTCCAAACGTCCAGCGACTGCTCCCACACCAAAGGTGCCAGGCCTCCCAGGTTTGCTGGCCCTCGCCTTCCCCTGGCAGCCCTTCCACAGCCCCACACACACTGGGGCTCCGGCCTTGCCAGCCAGCTCAGGGGGCCGATGTTCGTGCCTCGCTCGCTCTCGGGACCTGCGCCGCAGCCCAGCTCGAAAGTGCAAACGTCCAGCGACTGCTCCCACACCAAAGCTGCCAGGCCTCCCAGGTGTTGCTGGCCCTCGCCTTCCCCTGGCAGCCCTTCCACAGCCCCACACACACTGGGGCTCCGGCCTTGCCAGCCAGCTCAGGCTGCCGACATTCGTGCCTCGCTCGCTCTCGGGACCTGCGCCGCAGCCCAGCTCCAAATTGCAAACGTCCAGCGACTGCTCCCACACCCAATGTGCCCGGCCTCCCAGGTGTTGCTGGCCCTCGCCTTGCCCTGGCAGCCCTTCCACAGCCCCACACACACTGGGGCTCCGGCCTTGCCAGCCAGCTCAGGGGGCCGACATTCGTGCCTTGCTCGCTCTCCGCGCTGCTGCTAGACGCCAGCTCCGAAATTGGAAACGTCCAGCGACTGCTCCCACACCAAAGCTGCCAGGCCTCCCAGGTGTTGCTGGCCCTCGCCTTCCCCTGGCAGCCCTTCCACAGCCCCACACACACTGGGGCTCCGGCCTTGCCAGCCAGATCAGGGCGCAGACGTTCGTGCCTCGCTTGCTCTCGGGACCTGCGCTGGAGCCCAGCTCGAAAGTGCAAACGTCCAGCGACTGCTCCCACACCAAAGGTGCCAGGCCTCCCAGGTGTTGCTGGCCCTCGCCTTCCCCTGGCAGCCCTTCCACAGCCCCACACGCACTGGGGCTCCGGCCTTGCCAGCCAGCTCAGGGGGCCGACGTTCGTGCCTCGCTCGCTCTCGGGACCTGCGCCGCAGCCCAGCTCGAAAGTGCAAACGTCCAGCGACTGCTCCCACACCAAAGGTGCCAGGCCTCCCAGGTGTTGCTGGCCCTCGCCTTCCCCTGGCAGCCCTTCCACAGCCCCACACACACTGGGGCTCCGGCCTTGCCAGCCAGCTCAGGGGGCCGACGTTCGTGCCTCGCTCGCTCTCGGGACCTGCGCCGCAGCCCAGCTCGAAAGTGCAAACGTCCAGCGACTGCTCCCACACCAAAGCTGCCAGGCCTCCCAGGTGTTGCTGGCCCTCGCCTTGCCCTGGCAGCCCTTCCACAGCCCCACACACACTGGGGCTCCGGCCTTGCCAGCCAGCTCAGGCTGCCGACGTTCGTGCCTCGCTCGCTCTCGGGACCTGCACCGCAGCCCAGCTCCAAATTGCAAACGTCCAGCGACTGCTCCCACACCAAAGGTGCCAGGCCTCCCAGGTGTTGCTGGCCCTCGCCTTCCCTTGGCAACCCTTCCACAGCCCCACACACACTGGGGATCGGACCTTGCCACCCAGCTCAGCGTGCTGATGTTCGTGCCTTGCTCTCTCTCAGCGCCGCCCCCATAGCCACCTCGAAATTGCAAACGTCCAGCGACTGCTCCCACACCAAAGGTGCCAGGCCTCCCAGGTGTTGCTGGCCCTCGCCTTCCCTTGCAAGCCATTCCAGAGCCCCACACGCACTGGGGCTCCGGCCTTGCCAGCCAGCTCAGGGGGCCGACGATCGTGCCTTTCTCTCTCTTAGCACCGCTCCCAGAGGCCAACTCGACATTGCAAACGTCCAGCGACTGCTCCCACACCAAAGGTGCCAGGCCTCCCAGGTGTTGCTGGCCCTCGCCTTCCCCTGGCAGCCCTTCCACAGCCCCACACACACTGGGGCTCCGGCCTTGCCAGCCAGCTCAGGCTGCCGACATTCGTGCCTCGCTCGCTCTCAGTGCTGATGTCAGATCCCAGCTACGAAATTGCAAACGTCCAGCGACTGCTCCCACACCAAAGGTGCCAGGCCTCCCAGGTGTTGCTGGCCCTCGCCTTCCCCTGACAGCCCTTCCACAGCCCCACACACACTGGGGCTCCAGCCTTGCCAGCCAGCTCAGGGGGCCGATGTTCGTGCCTCGCTCGCTCTCGGGACCTGCGCCGCAGCCCAGCTCGAAAGTGCAAACGTCCAGCGACTGCTCCCACACCAAAGCTGCCAGGCCTCCCAGGTGTTGCTGGCCCTCGCCTTCCCCTGGCAGCCCTTCCACAGCCCCACACACACTGGGGCTCCGGCCTTGCCAGCCAGCTCAGGCTGCCGACATTCGTGCCTCGCTCGCTCTCAGGACCTGCGCCGCAGCCCAGCTCCAAATTGCAAACGTCCAGCGACTGCTCCCACACCAAATGTGCCCGGCCTCCCAGGTGTTGCTGGCCCTCGCCTTCCCCTGGCAGCCCTTCCACAGCCCCACACACACTGGGGCTCCGGCCTTGACAGCCAGCTCAGGGGGCCGACATTCGTGCCTTGCTCGCTCTCCGCGCTGCTGCTAGGCGCCAGCTCCGAAATTGCACACGTCCAGCGACTGCTCCCACACCAAAGCTGCCAGGCCTCCCAGGTGTTGCTGGCCCTCGCCTTCCCCTGACAGCCCTTCCACAGCCCCACACACACTGGGGCTCCGGCCTTGCCAGCCAGCTCAGGGGGCCGACATTCGTGCCTTCCTCGCTCTCCGCGCTGCTGCTAGACGCCAGTTCCGAAATTGCAAACGTCCAGCGACTGCTCCCACACCAAAGGTGCCAGGCCTCCCAGGTGTTGCTGGCCCTCGCCTTCCCCTGACAGCCCTTCCACAGCCCCACACACACTGGGGCTCCGGCCTTGCCAGCCAGCTCAGGGTGCCGACGTTCGTGTCTTGCTCGCTCTCGGGTCCTGCGCCGCAGCCCAGCTCGAAATTCCAAACGTCCAGCAACTGCTCCCACACGAAAGGTGCCAGGCCTCCCAGGTGTTGCTGGCCCTCGCCTTGCCCTGGCAGCCCTTCCACAGCCCCACACACACTGGGGCTCCGGCCTTGCCAGCCAGCTCAGGGGGCCGACGTTCATGCATTCCTCGCTCTCAGCACTGCCCGCAGAGGCCAGCTCGAAATTCCAAACGTCCAGCGACTGCTCCCACACCAAAGGTGCCAGGCCTCCCAGGTGTTGCTGGCCCTCGCCTTCCCCTGGCAGCCCTTCCACAGCCCCACACACACTGGGGCTCCGGCCTTGCCAGCCAGCTCAGGGGGCCGACGTTCGTGCCTCGCTCGCTCTCGGGACCTGCGCCGCAGCCCAGCTCGGAATTGCAAACGTCCAGCGACTGCTCCCACACCAAAGGTGCCAGGCCTCCCAGGTGTTGCTGGCCCTCGCCTTCCCCTGACAGCCCTTCCACAGCCCCACACACACTGGGGCTCCAGCCTTGCCAGCCAGCTCAGGGGGCCGATGTTCGTGCCTCGCTCGCTCTCGGGACCTGCGCCGCAGCCCAGCTCGAAAGTGCAAACGTCCAGCGACTGCTCCCACACCAAAGCTGCCAGGCCTCCCAGGTGTTGCTGGCCCTCGCCTTCCCCTGGCAGCCCTTCCACAGCCCCACACACACTGGGGCTCCGGCCTTGCCAGCCAGCTCAGGCTGCCGACATTCGTGCCTCGCTCGCTCTCAGGACCTGCGCCGCAGCCCAGCTCCAAATTGCAAACGTCCAGCGACTGCTCCCACACCAAATGTGCCCGGCCTCCCAGGTGTTGCTGGCCCTCGCCTTCCCCTGGCAGCCCTTCCACAGCCCCACACACACTGGGGCTCCGGCCTTGACAGCCAGCTCAGGGGGCCGACATTCGTGCCTTGCTCGCTCTCCGCGCTGCTGCTAGGCGCCAGCTCCGAAATTGCACACGTCCAGCGACTGCTCCCACACCAAAGCTGCCAGGCCTCCCAGGTGTTGCTGGCCCTCGCCTTCCCCTGACAGCCCTTCCACAGCCCCACACACACTGGGGCTCCGGCCTTGCCAGCCAGCTCAGGGGGCCGACATTCGTGCCTTCCTCGCTCTCCGCGCTGCTGCTAGACGCCAGTTCCGAAATTGCAAACGTCCAGCGACTGCTCCCACACCAAAGGTGCCAGGCCTCCCAGGTGTTGCTGGCCCTCGCCTTCCCCTGACAGCCCTTCCACAGCCCCACACACACTGGGGCTCCGGCCTTGCCAGCCAGCTCAGGGTGCCGACGTTCGTGTCTTGCTCGCTCTCGGGTCCTGCGCCGCAGCCCAGCTCGAAATTCCAAACGTCCAGCAACTGCTCCCACATGAAAGGTGCCAGGCCTCCCAGGTGTTGCTGGCCCTCGCCTTGCCCTGGCAGCCCTTCCACAGCCCCACACACACTGGGGCTCCGGCCTTGCCAGCCAGCTCAGGGGGCCGACGTTCATGCATTCCTCGCTCTCAGCACTGCCCGCAGAGGCCAGCTCGAAATTCCAAACGTCCAGCGACTGCTCCCACACCAAAGGTGCCAGGCCTCCCAGGTGTTGCTGGCCCTCGCCTTCCCCTGGCAGCCCTTCCACAGCCCCACACACACTGGGGCTCCGGCCTTGCCAGCCAGCTCAGGGGGCCGACGTTCGTGCCTCGCTCGCTCTCGGGACCTGCGCCGCAGCCCAGCTCGAAAGTGCAAACGTCCAGCGACTGCTCCCACACCAAAGCTGCCAGGCCTCCCAGGTGTTGCTGGCCCTCGCCTTGCCCTGGCAGCCCTTCCACAGCCCCACACACACTGGGGCTCCGGCCTTGCCAGCCAGCTCAGGCTGCCGACGTTCGTGCCTCGCTCGCTCTCGGGACCTGCACCGCAGCCCAGCTCCAAATTGCAAACGTCCAGCGACTGCTCCCACACCAAAGGTGCCAGGCCTCCCAGGTGTTGCTGGCCCTCGCCTTCCCTTGGCAACCCTTCCACAGCCCCACACACACTGGGGATCGGACCTTGCCACCCAGCTCAGCGTGCTGATGTTCGTGCCTTGCTCTCTCTCAGCGCCGCCCCCATAGCCACCTCGAAATTGCAAACGTCCAGCGACTGCTCCCACACCAAAGGTGCCAGGCCTCCCAGGTGTTGCTGGCCCTCGCCTTCCCTTGCAAGCCATTCCAGAGCCCCACACGCACTGGGGCTCCGGCCTTGCCAGCCAGCTCAGGGGGCCGACGATCGTGCCTTTCTCTCTCTTAGCACCGCTCCCAGAGGCCAACTCGACATTGCAAACGTCCAGCGACTGCTCCCACACCAAAGGTGCCAGGCCTCCCAGGTGTTGCTGGCCCTCGCCTTCCCCTGGCAGCCCTTCCACAGCCCCACACACACTGGGGCTCCGGCCTTGCCAGCCAGCTCAGGCTGCCGACATTCGTGCCTCGCTCGCTCTCAGTGCTGATGTCAGATCCCAGCTACGAAATTGCAAACGTCCAGCGACTGCTCCCACACCAAAGGTGCCAGGCCTCCCAGGTGTTGCTGGCCCTCGCCTTCCCCTGACAGCCCTTCCACAGCCCCACACACACTGGGGCTCCAGCCTTGCCAGCCAGCTCAGGGGGCCGATGTTCGTGCCTCGCTCGCTCTCGGGACCTGCGCCGCAGCCCAGCTCGAAAGTGCAAACGTCCAGCGACTGCTCCCACACCAAAGCTGCCAGGCCTCCCAGGTGTTGCTGGCCCTCGCCTTCCCCTGGCAGCCCTTCCACAGCCCCACACACACTGGGGCTCCGGCCTTGGCAGCCAGCTCAGGCTGCCGACATTCGTGCCTCGCTCGCTCTCAGGACCTGCGCCGCAGCCCAGCTCCAAATTGCAAACGTCCAGCGACTGCTCCCACACCAAATGTGCCCGGCCTCCCAGGTGTTGCTGGCCCTCGCCTTCCCCTGGCAGCCCTTCCACAGCCCCACACACACTGGGGCTCCGGCCTTGACAGCCAGCTCAGGGGGCCGACATTCGTGCCTTGCTCGCTCTCCGCGCTGCTGCTAGGCGCCAGCTCCGAAATTGCACACGTCCAGCGACTGCTCCCACACCAAAGCTGCCAGGCCTCCCAGGTGTTGCTGGCCCTCGCCTTCCCCTGACAGCCCTTCCACAGCCCCACACACACTGGGGCTCCGGCCTTGCCAGCCAGCTCAGGGGGCCGACATTCGTGCCTTCCTCGCTCTCCGCGCTGCTGCTAGACGCCAGTTCCGAAATTGCAAACGTCCAGCGACTGCTCCCACACCAAAGGTGCCAGGCCTCCCAGGTGTTGCTGGCCCTCGCCTTCCCCTGACAGCCCTTCCACAGCCCCACACACACTGGGGCTCCGGCCTTGCCAGCCAGCTCAGGGTGCCGACGTTCGTGTCTTGCTCGCTCTCGGGTCCTGCGCCGCAGCCCAGCTCGAAATTCCAAACGTCCAGCAACTGCTCCCACACGAAAGGTGCCAGGCCTCCCAGGTGTTGCTGGCCCTCGCCTTGCCCTGGCAGCCCTTCCACAGCCCCACACACACTGGGGCTCCGGCCTTGCCAGCCAGCTCAGGGGGCCGACGTTCATGCATTCCTCGCTCTCAGCACTGCCCGCAGAGGCCAGCTCGAAATTCCAAACGTCCAGCGACTGCTCCCACACCAAAGGTGCCAGGCCTCCCAGGTGTTGCTGGCCCTCGCCTTCCCCTGGCAGCCCTTCCACAGCCCCACACACACTGGGGCTCCGGCCTTGCCAGCCAGCTCAGGGGGCCGACGTTCGTGCCTCGCTCGCTCTCGGGACCTGCGCCGCAGCCCAGCTCGGAATTGCAAACGTCCAGCGACTGCTCCCACACCAAAGGTGCCAGGCCTCCCAGGTGTTGCTGGCCCTCGCCTTCCCCTGACAGCCCTTCCACAGCCCCACACACACTGGGGCTCCAGCCTTGCCAGCCAGCTCAGGGGGCCGATGTTCGTGCCTCGCTCGCTCTCGGGACCTGCGCCGCAGCCCAGCTCGAAAGTGCAAACGTCCAGCGACTGCTCCCACACCAAAGCTGCCAGGCCTCCCAGGTGTTGCTGGCCCTCGCCTTCCCCTGGCAGCCCTTCCACAGCCCCACACACACTGGGGCTCCGGCCTTGCCAGCCAGCTCAGGCTGCCGACATTCGTGCCTCGCTCGCTCTCAGGACCTGCGCCGCAGCCCAGCTCCAAATTGCAAACGTCCAGCGACTGCTCCCACACCAAATGTGCCCGGCCTCCCAGGTGTTGCTGGCCCTCGCCTTCCCCTGGCAGCCCTTCCACAGCCCCACACACACTGGGGCTCCGGCCTTGACAGCCAGCTCAGGGGGCCGACATTCGTGCCTTGCTCGCTCTCCGCGCTGCTGCTAGGCGCCAGCTCCGAAATTGCACACGTCCAGCGACTGCTCCCACACCAAAGCTGCCAGGCCTCCCAGGTGTTGCTGGCCCTCGCCTTCCCCTGACAGCCCTTCCACAGCCCCACACACACTGGGGCTCCGGCCTTGCCAGCCAGCTCAGGGGGCCGACATTCGTGCCTTCCTCGCTCTCCGCGCTGCTGCTAGACGCCAGTTCCGAAATTGCAAACGTCCAGCGACTGCTCCCACACCAAAGGTGCCAGGCCTCCCAGGTGTTGCTGGCCCTCGCCTTCCCCTGACAGCCCTTCCACAGCCCCACACACACTGGGGCTCCGGCCTTGCCAGCCAGCTCAGGGTGCCGACGTTCGTGTCTTGCTCGCTCTCGGGTCCTGCGCCGCAGCCCAGCTCGAAATTCCAAACGTCCAGCAACTGCTCCCACATGAAAGGTGCCAGGCCTCCCAGGTGTTGCTGGCCCTCGCCTTGCCCTGGCAGCCCTTCCACAGCCCCACACACACTGGGGCTCCGGCCTTGCCAGCCAGCTCAGGGGGCCGACGTTCATGCATTCCTCGCTCTCAGCACTGCCCGCAGAGGCCAGCTCGAAATTCCAAACGTCCAGCGACTGCTCCCACACCAAAGGTGCCAGGCCTCCCAGGTGTTGCTGGCCCTCGCCTTCCCCTGGCAGCCCTTCCACAGCCCCACACACACTGGGGCTCCGGCCTTGCCAGCCAGCTCAGGGGGCCGATGTTCGTGCCTCGCTCGCTCTCGGGACCTGCGCCGCAGCCCAGCTCGAAAGTGCAAACGTCCAGCGACTGCTCCCACACCAAAGCTGCCAGGCCTCCCAGGTGTTGCTGGCCCTCGCCTTCCCCTGGCAGCCCTTCCACAGCCCCACACACACTGGGGCTCCGGCCTTGCCAGCCAGCTCAGGCTGCCGACATTCGTGCCTCGCTCGCTCTCAGGACCTGCGCCGCAGCCCAGCTCCAAATTGCAAACGTCCAGCGACTGCTCCCACACCAAATGTGCCCGGCCTCCCAGGTGTTGCTGGCCCTCGCCTTCCCCTGGCAGCCCTTCCACAGCCCCACACACACTGGGGCTCCGGCCTTGACAGCCAGCTCAGGGGGCCGACATTCGTGCCTTGCTCGCTCTCCGCGCTGCTGCTAGGCGCCAGCTCCGAAATTGCACACGTCCAGCGACTGCTCCCACACCAAAGCTGCCAGGCCTCCCAGGTGTTGCTGGCCCTCGCCTTCCCCTGACAGCCCTTCCACAGCCCCACACACACTGGGGCTCCGGCCTTGCCAGCCAGCTCAGGGGGCCGACATTCGTGCCTTCCTCGCTCTCCGCGCTGCTGCTAGACGCCAGTTCCGAAATTGCAAACGTCCAGCGACTGCTCCCACACCAAATGTGCCAGGCCTCCCAGGTGTTGCTGGCCCTCGCCTTCCCCTGACAGCCCTTCCACAGCCCCACACACACTGGGGCTCCGGCCTTGCCAGCCAGCTCAGGGTGCCGACGTTCGTGTCTTGCTCGCTCTCGGGTCCTGCGCCGCAGCCCAGCTCGAAATTCCAAACGTCCAGCAACTGCTCCCACACGAAAGGTGCCAGGCCTCCCAGGTGTTGCTGGCCCTCGCCTTGCCCTGGCAGCCCTTCCACAGCCCCACACACACTGGGGCTCCGGCCTTGCCAGCCAGCTCAGGGGGCCGACGTTCATGCATTCCTCGCTCTCAGCACTGCCCGCAGAGGCCAGCTCGAAATTCCAAACGTCCAGCGACTGCTCCCACACCAAAGGTGCCAGGCCTCCCAGGTGTTGCTGGCCCTCGCCTTCCCCTGGCAGCCCTTCCACAGCCCCACACACACTGGGGCTCCGGCCTTGCCAGCCAGCTCAGGGGGCCGACGTTCGTGCCTCGCTCGCTCTCGGGACCTGCGCCGCAGCCCAGCTCGAAAGTGCAAACGTCCAGCGACTGCTCCCACACCAAAGGTGCCAGGCCTCCCAGGTGTTGCTGGCCCTCGCCTTGCCCTGGCAGCCCTTCCACAGCCCCACACACACTGGGGCTCCGGCCTTGCCAGCCAGCTCAGGGTGCCGACGTTCGTGCCTCGCTCGCTCTCGGGACCTGCGCCGCAGCCCAGCTCCAAATTGCAAACGTCCAGCAACTGCTCCCACACCAAAGGTGCCATGCCTCCCAGGTGCTGCTGGCCCTCGCCTTCCCCTGGCAGCCCTTCCACAGCCCCACACACACTGGGGCTCCGGCCTTGCCAGCCAGCTCAGGCTGCCGACGTTCGTGCCTCGCTCGCTCTCAGCGCTGATGTCAGATCCCAGATACGAAATTGCAAACGTCCAGCGACTGCTCCCACACCAAAGGTGCCAGGCCTCCCAGGTGTTGCTGGCCCTCGCCTTCCCCTGGCAGCCCTTCCACAGCCCCACACACACTGGGGCTCCGGCCTTGCCATCCAGCTCAGGCTCCCGACATTCGTGCCTCGCTCTCTCTCAGCGCTGATGTCAGATCCCAGCTACGAAATTGCAAACGTCCAGCGACTGCTCCCACACCAAAGGTGCCAGGCCTCCCAGGTGTTGCTGGCCCTTGCCTTCCCCTGGCAGCCCTTCCACAGCCCCACACACACTGGGGCTCCGGCCTTGCCAGCCAGCTCAGGGGGCCGACATTCGTGCCTTGCTCGCTCTCCGCGCTGCTGCTAGACGCCAGCTCCGAAATTGGAAACGTCCAGCGACTGCTCCCACACCAAAGGTGCCCGGCCTCCCAGGTGTTGCTGGCCCTCGCCTTCCCCTGGCAGCCCTTCCACAGCCCCACACACACTGGGGCTCCGGCCTTGCCAGCCAGCTCAGGGGGCCGACATTCGTGCCTTGCTCGCTCTCCGCGCTGCTGCTAGACGCCAGCTCCGAAATTGGAAACGTCCAGCGACTGCTCCCACACCAAAGGTGCCCGGCCTCCCAGGTGTTGCTGGCCCTCGCCTTCCCCTGGCAGCCCTTCCACAGCCCCACACACACTGGGGCTCCGGCCTTGCCAGCCAGATCAGGGCGCAGACGTTCGTGCCTCGCTTGCTCTCGGGACCTGCGCCGCAGCCCAGCTCGAAAGTGCAAACGTCCAGCGACTGCTCCCACACCAAAGGTGCCAGGCCTCCCAGGTGTTGCTGGCCCTCGCCTTCCCCTGGCAGCCCTTCCACAGCCCCACACACACTGGGGCTCCGGCCTTGCCAGCCAGCTCAGGGGGCCGACGTTCGTGCCTCGCTCGCTCTCGGGACCTGCGCCGCAGCCCAGCTCGAAATTGCAAACGTCCAGCGACTGCTCCCACACCAAAGCTGCCAGGCCTCCCAGGTGTTGCTGGCCCTCGCCTTCCCCTGGCAGCCCTTCCACAGCCCCACACACACTGGGGCTCCGGCCTTGCCAGCCAGCTCAGGGTGCCGACGTTCGTGCCTCGCTCGCTCTCGGGACCTGCACCGCAGCCCAGCTCCAAATTGCAAACGTCCAGCGACTGCTCCCACACCAAAGGTGCCAGGCCTCCCAGGTGTTGCTGGCCCTCGCCTTCCCCTGGCAGCCCTTCCACAGCCCCACACACACTGGGGCTCCGGCCTTGCCAGCCAGCTCAGGGGGCCGACATTCGTGCCTTGCTCGATCTCCGCGCTGCTGCTAGACGCCAGCTCCGAAATTGCACACGTCCAGCGACTGCTCCCACACGAAAGGTGCCAGGCCTCCCAGGTGTTGCTGGCCCTCGCCTTCCCTTGGCAACCCTTCCACAGCCCCACACACACTGGGGATCGGACCTTGCCACCCAGCTCAGCGTGCTGATGTTCGTGCCTTGCTCTCTCTCAGCGCCGCCCCCATAGCCACCTCGAAATTGCAAACGTCCAGCGACTGCTCCCACACCAAAGGTGCCAGGCCTCCCAGGTGTTGCTGGCCCTCGCCTTCCCTTGCAAGCCATTCCAGAGCCCCACACGCACTGGGGCTCCGGCCTTGCCAGCCAGCTCAGGGGGCCGACGATCGTGCCTTTCTCTCTCTTAGCACTGCTCCCAGAGGCCAACTCGACATTGCAAACGTCCAGCGACTGCTCCCACACCAAAGGTGCCAGGCCTCCCAGGTGTTGCTGGCCCTCGCCTTCCCCTGGCAGCCCTTCCACAGCCCCACACACACTGGGGCTCCGGCCTTGCCAGCCAGCTCAGGCTGCCGACATTCGTGCCTCGCTCGCTCTCAGCGCTGATGTCAGATCCCAGCTCCGAAATTGCACACGTCCAGCGACTGCTCCCACACCAAAGGTGCCAGGCCTCCCAGGTGTTGCTGGCCCTTGCCTTCCCCTGGCAGCCCTTCCACAGCCCCACACACACTGGGGCTCCGGCCTTGCCAGCCAGCTCAGGGGGCCGACTTTCATGCATTCCTCGCTCTCAGCACTGCCCGCAGAGGCCATCTCGAAATTCCAAACGTCCAGCGACTGCTCCCACACCAAAGGTGCCAGGCCTCCCAGGTGTTGCTGGCCCTCGCCTTCCCCTGACAGCCCTTCCACAGCCCCACACACACTGGGGCTCCAGCCTTGCCAGCCAGCTCAGGGGGCCGATGTTCGTGCCTCGCTCGCTCTCGGGACCTGCGCCGCAGCCCAGCTCGAAAGTGCAAACGTCCAGCGACTGCTCCCACACCAAAGCTGCCAGGCCTCCCAGGTGTTGCTGGCCCTCGCCTTCCCCTGGCAGCCCTTCCACAGCCCCACACACACTGGGGCTCCGGCCTTGCCAGCCAGCTCAGGCTGCCGACATTCGTGCCTCGCTCGCTCTCAGGACCTGCGCCGCAGCCCAGCTCCAAATTGCAAACGTCCAGCGACTGCTCCCACACCAAATGTGCCCGGCCTCCCAGGTGTTGCTGGCCCTCGCCTTCCCCTGGCAGCCCTTCCACAGCCCCACACACACTGGGGCTCCGGCCTTGACAGCCAGCTCAGGGGGCCGACATTCGTGCCTTGCTCGCTCTCCGCGCTGCTGCTAGGCGCCAGCTCCGAAATTGCACACGTCCAGCGACTGCTCCCACACCAAAGCTGCCAGGCCTCCCAGGTGTTGCTGGCCCTCGCCTTCCCCTGACAGCCCTTCCACAGCCCCACACACACTGGGGCTCCGGCCTTGCCAGCCAGCTCAGGGGGCCGACATTCGTGCCTTCCTCGCTCTCCGCGCTGCTGCTAGACGCCAGTTCCGAAATTGCAAACGTCCAGCGACTGCTCCCACACCAAAGGTGCCAGGCCTCCCAGGTGTTGCTGGCCCTCGCCTTCCCCTGACAGCCCTTCCACAGCCCCACACACACTGGGGCTCCGGCCTTGCCAGCCAGCTCAGGGTGCCGACGTTCGTGTCTTGCTCGCTCTCGGGTCCTGCGCCGCAGCCCAGCTCGAAATTCCAAACGTCCAGCAACTGCTCCCACACGAAAGGTGCCAGGCCTCCCAGGTGTTGCTGGCCCTCGCCTTGCCCTGGCAGCCCTTCCACAGCCCCACACACACTGGGGCTCCGGCCTTGCCAGCCAGCTCAGGGGGCCGACGTTCATGCATTCCTCGCTCTCAGCACTGCCCGCAGAGGCCAGCTCGAAATTCCAAACGTCCAGCGACTGCTCCCACACCAAAGGTGCCAGGCCTCCCAGGTGTTGCTGGCCCTCGCCTTCCCCTGGCAGCCCTTCCACAGCCCCACACACACTGGGGCTCCGGCCTTGCCAGCCAGCTCAGGGGGCCGACGTTCGTGCCTCGCTCGCTCTCGGGACCTGCGCCGCAGCCCAGCTCGAAAGGGCAAACGTCCAGCGACTGCTCCCACACCAAAGGTGCCAGGCCTCCCAGGTGTTGCTGGCCCTCGCCTTCCCCTGGCAGCCCTTCCACAGCCCCACACACACTGGGGCTCCGGCCTTGCCAGCCAGCTCAGGCTGCCGACGTTCGTGCCTCGCTCGCTCTCGGGACCTGCACCGCAGCCCAGCTCCAAATTGCAAACGTCCAGCGACTGCTCCCACACCAAAGGTGCCAGGCCTCCCAGGTGTTGCTGGCCCTCGCCTTCCCCTGGCAGCCCTTCCACAGCCCCACATACACTGGGGCTCCGGCCTTGCCAGCCAGCTCAGGGGGCCGACATTCGTGCCTTGCTCGATCTCCGCGCTGCTGCTAGACGCCAGCTCCGAAATTGCACACGTCCAGCGACTGCTCCCACACCAAAGGTGCCAGGCCTCCCAGGTGTTGCTGGCCCTCGCCTTCCCTTGGCAACCCTTCCACAGCCCCACACACACTGGGGATCGGACCTTGCCACCCAGCTCAGCGTGCTGATGTTCGTGCCTTGCTCTCTCTCAGCGCCGCCCCCATAGCCACCTCGAAATTGCAAACGTCCAGCGACTGCTCCCACACCAAAGGTGCCAGGCCTCCCAGGTGTTGCTGGCCCTCGCCTTCCCCTGGCAGCCCTTCCACAGCCCCACACACACTGGGGCTCCGGCCTTGCCAGCCAGCTCAGGGGGCCGACATTCGTGCCTTGCTCGCTCTCCGCGCTGCTGCTAGACGCCAGCTCCGAAATTGCACACGTCCAGCGACTGCTCCCACACGAAAGGTGCCAGGCCTCCCAGGTGTTGCTGGCCCTCGCCTTCCCTTGGCAACCCTTCCACAGCCCCACACACACTGGGGATCGGACCTTGCCACCCAGCTCAGCGTGCTGATGTTCGTGCCTTGCTCTCTCTCAGCGCCGCCCCCATAGCCACCTCGAAATTGCAAACGTCCAGCGACTGCTCCCACACCAAAGGTGCCAGGCCTCCCAGGTGTTGCTGGCCCTCGCCTTCCCTTGCAAGCCATTCCAGAGCCCCACACGCATTGGGGCTCCGGCCTTGCCAGCCAGCTCAGGGGGCCGACGATCGTGCCTTTCTCTCTCTTAGCACCGCTCCCAGAGGCCAACTCGACATTGCAAACGTCCAGCGACTGCTCCCACACCAAAGGTGCCAGGCCTCCCAGGTGTTGCTGGCCCTCGCCTTCCCCTGGCAGCCCTTCCACAGCCCCACACACACTGGGGCTCCGGCCTTGCCAGCCAGCTCAGGCTGCCGACATTCGTGCCTCGCTCGCTCTCAGCGCTGATGTCAGATCCCAGCTACGAAATTGCAAACGTCCAGCGACTGCTCCCACACCAAAGGTGCCAGGCCTCCCAGGTGTTGCTGGCCCTTGCCTTCCCCTGGCAGCCCTTCCACAGCCCCACACACACTGGGGCTCCGGCCTTGCCAGCCAGCTCAGGGGGCCGACTTTCATGCATTCCTCGCTCTCAGCACTGCCCGCAGAGGCCATCTCGAAATTCCAAACGTCCAGCGACTGCTCCCACACCAAAGGTGCCAGGCCTCCCAGGTGTTGCTGGCCCTCGCCTTCCCCTGACAGCCCTTCCACAGCCCCACACACACTGGGGCTCCGGCCTTGCCAGCCAGCTCAGGCTGCCGACATTCGTGCCTCGCTCGCTCTCGGGACCTGCGCCGCAGCCCAGCTCCAAATTGCAAACGTCCAGCGACTGCTCCCACACCAAATGTGCCCGGCCTCCCAGGTGTTGCTGGCCCTCGCCTTCCCCTGGCAGCCCTTCCACAGCCCCACACACACTGGGGCTCCGGCCTTGACAGCCAGCTCAGGGGGCCGACATTCGTGCCTTGCTCGCTCTCCGCGCTGCTGCTAGGCGCCAGCTCCGAAATTGCACACATCCAGCGACTGCTCCCACACCAAAGCTGCCAGGCCTCCCAGGTGTTGCTGGCCCTCGCCTTCCCCTGACAGCCCTTCCACAGCCCCACACACACTGGGGCTCCGGCCTTGCCAGCCAGCTCAGGGGGCCGACATTCGTGCCTTCCTCGCTCTCGGCGCTGCTGCTAGACGCCAGTTCCGAAATTGCAAACGTCCAGCGACTGCTCCCACATCAAAGGTGCCAGGCCTCCCAGGTGTTGCTGGCCCTCGCCTTCCCCTGACAGCCCTTCCACAGCCACACACACACTGGGGCTCCGGCCTTGCCAGCCAGCTCAGGCTGCCGACGTTCGTGCCTCGCTCGCTCTCGGGACCTGCGCCGCAGCCCAGCTCGAAATTCCAAACGTCCAGCAACTGCTCCCACACGAAAGGTGCCCGGCCTCCCAGGTGTTGCTGGCCCTCGCCTTGCCCTGGCAGCCCTTCCACAGCCCCACACACACTGGGGCTCCGGCCTTGCCAGCCAGCTCAGGGGGCCGACGTTCATGCATTCCTCGCTCTCAGCACTGCCCGCAGAGGCCAGCTCGAAATTCCAAACGTCCAGCGACTGCTCCCACACCAAAGGTGCCAGGCCTCCCAGGTGTTGCTGGCCCTCGCCTTCCCCTGGCAGCCCTTCCACAGCCCCACACACACTGGGGCTCCGGCCTTGCCAGCCAGCTCAGGGGGCCGACGTTCGTGCCTCGCTCGCTCTCGGGACCTGCGCCGCAGCCCAGCTCGAAAGTGCAAACGTCCAGCGACTGCTCCCACACCAAAGCTGCCAGGCCTCCCAGGTGTTGCTGGCCCTCGCCTTCCCCTGGCAGCCCTTCCACAGCCCCACACACACTGGGGCTCCGGCCTTGCAGCCAGCTCAGGCTGCCGACGTTCGTGCCTCGCTCGCTCTCGGGACCTGCACCGCAGCCCAGCTCCAAATCGCAAACGTCCAGCGACTGCTCCCACACCAAAGGTGCCAGGCCTCCCAGGTGTTGCTGGCCCTCGCCTTCCCCTGGCAGCCCTTCCACAGCCCCACACACACTGGGGCTCCGGCCTTGCCAACCAGCTCAGGGGGCCGACATTCGTGCCTTGCTCGATCTCCGCGCTGCTGCTAGACGCCAGCTCCGAAATTGCACACGTCCAGCGACTGCTCCCACACCAAAGGTGCCAGGCCTCCCAGGTGTTGCTGGCCCTTGCTTTCCCCTGGCAGCCCTTCCACAGCCCCACACACACTGGGGCTCCGGCCTTGCCAGCCAGCTCAGGGGGCCGACTTTCATGCATTCCTCGCTCTCAGCACTGCCCGCAGAGGCCATCTCGAAATTCCAAACGTCCAGCGACTGCTCCCACACCAAAGGTGCCCGGCCTCCCAGGTGTTGCTGGCCCTCGCCTTCCCCTGGCAGCCCTTCCACAGCCCCACACACACTGGGGCTCCGGCCTTGACAGCCAGCTCAGGGGGCCGACATTCGTGCCTTGCTCGCTCTCCGCGCTGCTGCTAGGCGCCAGCTCCGAAATTGCACACGTCCAGCGACTGCTCCCACACCAAAGCTGCCAGGCCTCCCAGGTGTTGCTGGCCCTCGCCTTCCCCTGACAGGCCTTCCACAGCCCCACACACACTGGGGCTCCGGCCTTGCCAGCCAGCTCAGGGGGCCGACATTCGTGCCTTCCTCGCTCTCCGCGCTGCTGCTAGACGCCAGTTCCGAAATTGCAAACGTCCAGCGACTGCTCCCACACCAAAGGTGCCAGGCCTCCCAGGTGTTGCTGGCCCTCGCCTTCCCCTGACAGCCCTTCCACAGCCCCACACACACTGGGGCTCCGGCCTTGCCAGCCAGCTCAGGGTGCCGACGTTCGTGTCTTGCTCGCTATCGGGTCCTGCGCCGCAGCCCAGCTCGACATTCCAAACGTCCAGCAACTGCTCCCACACGAAAGGTGCCAGGCCTCCCAGGTGTTGCTGGCCCTCGCCTTGCCCTGGCAATCCTTCCACAGCCCCACACACACTGGGGCTCCGGCCTTGCGAGCCAGCTCAGGGGGCCGACGTTCATGCATTCCTCGCTCTCAGCACTGCCCGCAGAGGCCAGCTCGAAATTCCAAACGTCCAGCGACTGCTCCCACACCAAAGCTGCCAGGCCTCCCAGGTGTTGCTGGCCCTCGCCTTCCCCTGGCAGCCCTTCCACAGCCCCACACACACTGGGGCTCCGGCCTTGCCAGCCAGCTCAGGCTGCCGACGTTCGTGCCTCGCTCGCTCTCGGGACCTGCACCGCAGCCGAGCTCCAAATTGCAAACGTCCAGCGACTGCTCCCACACCAAAGGTGCCAGGCCTCCCAGGTGTTGCTGGCCCTCGCCTTCCCCTGGCAGCCCTTCCACAGCCCCACACACACTGGGGCTCCGGCCTTGCCAGCCAGCTCAGGGGGCCGACATTCGTGCCTTGCTCGCTCTCCGCGCTGCTGCTAGACGCCAGCTCCGAAATTGCACACGTCCAGCGACTGCTCCCACACGAATGGTGCCAGGCCTCCCAGGTGTTGCTGGCCCTCGCCTTCCCTTGGCAACCCTTCCACAGCCCCACACACACTGGGGATCGGACCTTGCCACCCAGCTCAGCGTGCTGATGTTCGTGCCTTGCTCTCGCTCAGCGCCGCCCCCATAGCCACCTCGAAATTGCAAACGTCCAGCGACTGCTCCCACACCAAAGGTGCCAGGCCTCCCAGGTGTTGCTGGCCCTCGCCTTCCCTTGCAAGCCATTCCAGAGCCCCACACGCACTGGGGCTCCGGCCTTGACAGCCAGCTCAGGGGGCCGACATTCGTGCCTTGCTCGCTCTCCGCGCTGCTGCTAGGCGCCAGCTCCGACATTGCACACATCCAGCGACTGCTCCCACACCAAAGCTGCCAGGCCTCCCAGGTGTTGCTGGCCCTCGCCTTCCCCTGACAGCCCTTCCACAGCCCCACACACACTGGGGCTCCGGCCTTGCCAGCCAGCTCAGGGGGCCGACATTCGTGCCTTCCTCGCTCTCCGCGCTGCTGCTAGACGCCAGTTCCGAAATTGCAAACGTCCAGCGACTGCTCCCACATCAAAGGTGCCAGGCCTCCCAGGTGTTGCTGGCCCTCGCCTTCCCCTGACAGCCCTTCCACAGCCACACACACACTGGGGCTCCGGCCTTGCCAGCCAGCTCAGGCTGCCGACGTTCGTGCCTCGCTCGCTCTCGGGACCTGCGCCGCAGCCCAGCTCGAAAGTGCAAACGTCCAGCGACTGCTCCCACACCAAAGCTGCCAGGCCTCCCAGGTGTTGCTGGCCCTCGCCTTCCCCTGGCAGCCCTTCCACAGCCCCACACACACTGGGGCTCCGGCCTTGCGAGCCAGCTCAGGCTGCCGACGTTCGTGCCTCGCTCGCTCTCGGGACCTGCACCGCAGCCCAGCTCCAAATTGCAAACGTCCAGCGACTGCTCCCACACCAAAGGTGCCAGGCCTCCCAGGTGTTGCTGGCCCTCGCCTTCCCCTGGCAGCCCTTCCACAGCCCCACACACACTGGGGCTCCGGCCTTGCCAGCCAGCTCAGGGGGCCGACATTCGTGCCTTGCTCGATCTCCGCGCTGCTGCTAGACGCCAGCTCCGAAATTGCACACGTCCAGCGACTGCTCCCACACCAAAGGTGCCAGGCCTCCCAGGTGTTGCTGGCCCTTGCCTTCCCCTGGCAGCCCTTCCACAGCCCCACACACACTGGGGCTCCGGCCTTGCCAGCCAGCTCAGGGGGCCGACTTTCATGCATTCCTCGCTCTCAGCACTGCCCGCAGAGGCCATCTCGAAATTCCAAACGTCCAGCGACTGCTCCCACACCAAAGGTGCCCGGCCTCCCAGGTGTTGCTGGCCCTCGCCTTCCCCTGGCAGCCCTTCCACAGCCCCACACACACTGGGGCTCCGGCCTTGACAGCCAGCTCAGGGGGCCGACATTCGTGCCTTGCTCGCTCTCCGCGCTGCTGCTAGGCGCCAGCTCCGAAATTGCACACGTCCAGCGACTGCTCCCACACCAAAGCTGCCAGGCCTCCCAGGTGTTGCTGGCCCTCGCCTTCCCCTGACAGCCCTTCCACAGCCCCACACACACTGGGGCTCCGGCCTTGCCAGCCAGCTCAGGGGGCCGACATTCGTGCCTTCCTCGCTCTCCGCGCTGCTGCTAGACGCCAGTTCCGAAATTGCAAACGTCCAGCGACTGCTCCCACACCAAAGGTGCCAGGCCTCCCAGGTGTTGCTGGCCCTCGCCTTCCCCTGACAGCCCTTCCACAGCCCCACACACACTGGGGCTCCGGCCTTGCCAGCCAGCTCAGGGTGCCGACGTTCGTGTCTTGCTCGCTATCGGGTCCTGCGCCGCAGCCCAGCTCGAAATTCCAAACGTCCAGCAACTGCTCCCACACGAAAGGTGCCAGGCCTCCCAGGTGTTGCTGGCCCTCGCCTTGCCCTGGCAATCCTTCCACAGCCCCACACACACTGGGGCTCCGGCCTTGCGAGCCAGCTCAGGGGGCCGACGTTCATGCATTCCTCGCTCTCAGCACTGCCCGCAGAGGCCAGCTCGAAATTCCAAACGTCCAGCGACTGCTCCCACACCAAAGCTGCCAGGCCTCCCAGGTGTTGCTGGCCCTCGCCTTCCCCTGGCAGCCCTTCCACAGCCCCACACACACTGGGGCTCCGGCCTTGCCAGCCAGCTCAGGCTGCCGACGTTCGTGCCTCGCTCGCTCTCGGGACCTGCACCGCAGCCGAGCTCCAAATTGCAAACGTCCAGCGACTGCTCCCACACCAAAGGTGCCAGGCCTCCCAGGTGTTGCTGGCCCTCGCCTTCCCCTGGCAGCCCTTCCACAGCCCCACACACACTGGGGCTCCGGCCTTGCCAGCCAGCTCAGGGGGCCGACATTCGTGCCTTGCTCGCTCTCCGCGCTGCTGCTAGACGCCAGCTCCGAAATTGCACACGTCCAGCGACTGCTCCCACACGAATGGTGCCAGGCCTCCCAGGTGTTGCTGGCCCTCGCCTTCCCTTGGCAACCCTTCCACAGCCCCACACACACTGGGGATCGGACCTTGCCACCCAGCTCAGCGTGCTGATGTTCGTGCCTTGCTCTCGCTCAGCGCCGCCCCCATAGCCACCTCGAAATTGCAAACGTCCAGCGACTGCTCCCACACCAAAGGTGCCAGGCCTCCCAGGTGTTGCTGGCCCTCGCCTTCCCTTGCAAGCCATTCCAGAGCCCCACACGCACTGGGGCTCCGTCCTTGACAGCCAGCTCAGGGGGCCGACATTCGTGCCTCGCTCGCTCTCGGGACCTGCGCCGCAGCCCAGCTCCAAATTGCAAACGTCCAGCGACTGCTCCCACACCAAATGTGCCCGGCCTCCCAGGTGTTGCTGGCCCTCGCCTTCCCCTGGCAGCCCTTCCACAGCCCCACACACACTGGGGCTCCGGCCTTGACAGCCAGCTCAGGGGGCCGACATTCGTGCCTTGCTCGCTCTCCGCGCTGCTGCTAGGCGCCAGCTCCGAAATTGCACACATCCAGCGACTGCTCCCACACCAAAGCTGCCAGGCCTCCCAGGTGTTGCTGGCCCTCGCCTTCCCCTGACAGCCCTTCCACAGCCCCACACACACTGGGGCTCCGGCCTTGCCAGCCAGCTCAGGGGGCCGACATTCGTGCCTTCCTCGCTCTCCGCGCTGCTGCTAGACGCCAGTTCCGAAATTGCAAACGTCCAGCGACTGCTCCCACATCAAAGGTGCCAGGCCTCCCAGGTGTTGCTGGCCCTCGCCTTCCCCTGACAGCCCTTCCACAGCCACACACACACTGGGGCTCCGGCCTTGCCAGCCAGCTCAGGCTGCCGACGTTCGTGCCTCGCTCGCTCTCGGGACCTGCGCCGCAGCCCAGCTCGAAATTCCAAACGTCCAGCAACTGCTCCCACACGAAAGGTGCCCGGCCTCCCAGGTGTTGCTGGCCCTCGCCTTGCCCTGGCAGCCCTTCCACAGCCCCACACACACTGGGGCTCCGGCCTTGCCAGCCAGCTCAGGGGGCCGACGTTCATGCATTCCTCGCTCTCAGCACTGCCCGCAGAGGCCAGCTCGAAATTCCAAACGTCCAGCGACTGCTCCCACACCAAAGGTGCCAGGCCTCCCAGGTGTTGCTGGCCCTCGCCTTCCCCTGGCAGCCCTTCCACAGCCCCACACACACTGGGGCTCCGGCCTTGCCAGCCAGCTCAGGCTGCCGACGTTCGTGCCTCGCTCGCTCTCGGGACCTGCGCCGCAGCCCAGCTCGAAAGTGCAAACGTCCAGCGACTGCTCCCACACCAAAGCTGCCAGGCCTCCCAGGTGTTGCTGGCCCTCGCCTTCCCCTGGCAGCCCTTCCACAGCCCCACACACACTGGGGCTCCGGCCTTGCAGCCAGCTCAGGCTGCCGACGTTCGTGCCTCGCTCGCTCTCGGGACCTGCACCGCAGCCCAGCTCCAAATTGCAAACGTCCAGCGACTGCTCCCACACCAAAGGTGCCAGGCCTCCCAGGTGTTGCTGGCCCTCGCCTTCCCCTGGCAGCCCTTCCACAGCCCCACACACACTGGGGCTCCGGCCTTGCCAGCCAGCTCAGGGGGCCGACATTCGTGCCTTGCTCGATCTCCGCGCTGCTGCTAGACGCCAGCTCCGAAATTGCACACGTCCAGCGACTGCTCCCACACCAAAGGTGCCAGGCCTCCCAGGTGTTGCTGGCCCTTGCCTTCCCCTGGCAGCCCTTCCACAGCCCCACACACACTGGGGCTCCGGCCTTGCCAGCCAGCTCAGGGGGCCGACTTTCATGCATTCCTCGCTCTCAGCACTGCCCGCAGAGGCCATCTCGAAATTCCAAACGTCCAGCGACTGCTCCCACACCAAAGGTGCCCGGCCTCCCAGGTGTTGCTGGCCCTCGCCTTCCCCTGGCAGCCCTTCCACAGCCCCACACACACTGGGGCTCCGGCCTTGACAGCCAGCTCAGGGGGCCGACATTCGTGCCTTGCTCGCTCTCCGCGCTGCTGCTAGGCGCCAGCTCCGAAATTGCACACGTCCAGCGACTGCTCCCACACCAAAGCTGCCAGGCCTCCCAGGTGTTGCTGGCCCTCGCCTTCCCCTGACAGCCCTTCCACAGCCCCACACACACTGGGGCTCCGGCCTTGCCAGCCAGCTCAGGGGGCCGACATTCGTGCCTTCCTCGCTCTCCGCGCTGCTGCTAGACGCCAGTTCCGAAATTGCAAACGTCCAGCGACTGCTCCCACACCAAAGGTGCCAGGCCTCCCAGGTGTTGCTGGCCCTCGCCTTCCCCTGACAGCCCTTCCACAGCCCCACACACACTGGGGCTCCGGCCTTGCCAGCCAGCTCAGGGTGCCGACGTTCGTGTCTTGCTCGCTATCGGGTCCTGCGCCGCAGCCCAGCTCGAAATTCCAAACGTCCAGCAACTGCTCCCACACGAAAGGTGCCAGGCCTCCCAGGTGTTGCTGGCCCTCGCCTTGCCCTGGCAATCCTTCCACACCCCACACACACTGGGGCTCCGGCCTTGCGAGCCAGCTCAGGGGGCCGACGTTCATGCATTCCTCGCTCTCAGCACTGCCCGCAGAGGCCAGCTCGAAATTCCAAACGTCCAGCGACTGCTCCCACACCAAAGCTGCCAGGCCTCCCAGGTGTTGCTGGCCCTCGCCTTCCCCTGGCAGCCCTTCCACAGCCCCACACACACTGGGGCTCCGGCCTTGCCAGCCAGCTCAGGCTGCCGACGTTTGTGCCTCGCTCGCTCTCGGGACCTGCACCGCAGCCGAGCTCCAAATTGCAAACGTCCAGCGACTGCTCCCACACCAAAGGTGCCAGGCCTCCCAGGTGTTGCTGGCCCTCGCCTTCCCCTGGCAGCCCTTCCACAGCCCCACACACACTGGGGCTCCGGCCTTGCCAGCCAGCTCAGGGGGCCGACATTCGTGCCTTGCTCGCTCTCCGCGCTGCTGCTAGACGCCAGCTCCGAAATCTCCGAAATTGCACACGTCCAGCGACTGCTCCCACACGAATGGTGCCAGGCCTCCCAGGTGTTGCTGGCCCTCGCCTTCCCTTGGCAACCCTTCCACAGCCCCACACACACTGGGGATCGGACCTTGCCACCCAGCTCAGCGTGCTGATGTTCGTGCCTTGCTCTCGCTCAGCGCCGCCCCCATAGCCACCTCGAAATTGCAAACGTCCAGCGACTGCTCCCACACCAAAGGTGCCAGGCCTCCCAGGTGTTGCTGGCCCTCGCCTTCCCTTGCAAGCCATTCCAGAGCCCCACACGCACTGGGGCTCCGGCCTTGCCAGCCAGCTCAGGGGGCCGACGATCGTGCCTTTCTCTCTCTTAGCACCGCTCCCAGAGGCCAACTCGACATTGCAAACGTCCAGCGACTGCTCCCACACCAAAGGTGCCAGGCCTCCCAGGTGTTGCTGGCCCTCGCCTTCCCCTGGCAGCCCTTCCACAGCCCCACACACACTGGGGCTCCGGCCTTGCCAGCCAGCTCAGGCTGCCGACATTCGTGCCTCGCTCGCTCTCAGCGCTGATGTCAGATCCCAGCTACGAAATTGCAAACGTCCAGCGACTGCTCCCACACCAAAGGTGCCAGGCCTCCCAGGTGTTGCTGGCCCTCGCCTTTCCCTGGCAGCCCTTCCACAGCCCCACACACACTGGGGCTCCGGCCTTGCCAGCCAGCTCAGGGGGCCGACGTTCATGCATTCCTCGCTCTCAGCACTGCCCGCAGAGGCCATCTCGAAATTCCAAACGTCCAGCGACTGCTCCCACACCAAATGTGCCAGGCCTCCCAGGTGTTGCTGGCCCTCGCCTTCCCCTGACAGCCCTTCCACAGCCCCACACACACTGGGGCTCCAGCCTTGCCAGCCAGCTCAGGGGGCCGATGTTCGTGCCTCGCTCGCTCTCGGGACCTGCGCCGCAGCCCAGCTCGAAAGTGCAAACGTCCAGCGACTGCTCCCACACCAAAGCTGCCAGGCCTCCCAGGTGTTGCTGGCCCTCGCCTTCCCCTGGCAGCCCTTCCACAGCCCCACACACACTGGGGCTCCGGCCTTGCCAGCCAGCTCAGGCTGCCGACATTCGTGCCTCGCTCGCTCTCGGGACCTGCGCCGCAGCCCAGCTCCAAATTGCAAACGTCCAGCGACTGCTCCCACACCAAATGTGCCCGGCCTCCCAGGTGTTGCTGGCCCTCGCCTTCCCCTGGCAGCCCTTCCACAGCCCCACACACACTGGGGCTCCGGCCTTGACAGCCAGCTCAGGGGGCCGACATTCGTGCCTTGCTCGCTCTCCGCGCTGCTGCTAGGCGCCAGCTCCGAAATTGCACACGTCCAGCGACTGCTCCCACACCAAAGGTGCCAGGCCTCCCAGGTGTTGCTGGCCCTCGCCTTCCCCTGACAGCCCTTCCACAGCCCCACACACACTGGGGCTCCGGCCTTGCCAGCCAGCTCAGGGGGCCGACATTCGTGCCTTCCTCGCTCTCCGCGCTGCTGCTAGACGCCAGTTCCGAAATTGCAAACGTCCAGCGACTGCTCCCACACCAAAGGTGCCAGGCCTCCCAGGTGTTGCTGGCCCTCGCCTTCCCCTGGCAGCCCTTCCACAGCCCCACACACACTGGGGCTCCGGCCTTGCCAGCCAGCTCAGGGGGCCGATGTTCATGCATTCCTCGCTCTCAGCACTGCCCGCAGAGGCCAGCTCGAAATTCCAAACGTCCAGCGACTGCTCCCACACCAAAGGTGCCAGGCCTCCCAGGTGTTGCTGGCCCTCGCCTTCCCCTGGCAGCCCTTCCACAGCCCCACACACACTGGGGCTCCGGCCTTGCCAGCCAGCTCAGGGGGCCGATGTTCGTGCCTCGCTTGCTCTCGGGACCTGCGCTGCAGCCCAGCTCGAAAGTGCAAACGTCCAGCGACTGCTCCCACACCAAAGGTGCCAGGCCTCCCAGGTGTTGCTGGCCCTCGCCTTCCCCTGGCAGCCCTTCCACAGCCCCACACACACTGGGGATCGGACCTTGCCACCCAGCTCAGCGTGCTGATGTTCGTGCCTTGCTCTCTCTCAGCGCCGCCCCCATAGCCACCTCGAAATTGCAAACGTCCAGCGACTGCTCCCACACCAAAGGTGCCAGGCCTCCCAGGTGTTGCTGGCCCTCGCCTTCCCCTGGCAGCCCTTCCACAGCCCCACACACACTGGGGCTCCGGCCTTGCCAGCCAGCTCAGGCTGCCGACATTCGTGCCTCGCTCGCTCTCAGCGCTGATGTCAGATCCCAGCTACGAAATTGCAAACGTCCAGCGACTGCTCCCACACCAAAGGTGCCAGGCCTCCCAGGTGTTGCTGGCCCTCGCCTTCCCCTGGCAGCCCTTCCACAGCCCCACACACACTGGGGCTCCGGCCTTGCCAGCCAGCTCAGGGGGCCGACGTTCATGCATTGCTCGCTCTCAGCACTGCCCGCAGAGGCCAGCTCGAAATTCCAAACGTCCAGCGACTGCTCCCACACCAAAAGTGCCAGGCCTCCCAGGTGTTGCTGGCCCTCGCCTTCCCCTGACAGCCCTTCCACAGCCCCACACACACTGGGGCTCCGGCCTTGCCAGCCAGCTCAGGGGGCCGATATTCGTGCCTTGCTAGCTCTCCGCGCTGCTGCTAGGCGCCAGCTCCGAAATTGGAAACGTCCAGCGACTGCTCCCACACCAAAGGCGCCAGGCCTCCCAGGTGTTGCTGGCCCTCGCCTTCCCCTGACAGCCCTTCCACAGCCCCACACACACTGGGGCTCCGGCCTTGCCAGCCAGCTCAGGGTGCCGACGTTCGTGTCTTGCTCGCTCTCGGGACCTGCGCCGCATCCCAGCTCGAAAGTGCAAACGTCCAGCGACTGCTCCCACACCAAAGGTGCCAGGCCTCCCAGGTGTTGCTGGCCCTCGCCTTCCCCTGGCAGCCCTTCCACAGCCCCACACACACTGGGGCTCCGGCCTTGCCAGCCAGCTCAGGGGGCCGACGTTCATGCATTCCTCGCTCTCAGCACTGCCCGCAGAGGCCAGCTCGAAATTCCAAACGTCCAGCGACTGCTCCCACACCAAAGGTGCCAGGCCTCCCAGGTGTTGCTGGCCCTCGCCTTCCCCTGGCAGCCCTTCCACAGCCCCACACACACTGGGGCTCCGGCCTTGCCAGCCAGCTCAGGCTGCCGACATTCGTGCTTTCTTCGCTCTCGGGACCTGCGCCAGAGCCCAGCTCCAAATTGCAAACGTCCAGCGACTGCTCCCACACCAAAGGTGCCAGGCCTCCCAGGTGTTGCTGGCCCTCGCCTTGCCCTGGCAGCCCTTCCACAGCCCCACACACACTGGGGCTCCAGCCTTGCCAGCCAGCTCAGGGGGCCGACGTTCGTGTCTTGCTCGCTCTCGGGACCTGCGCCGCAGCCCAGCTCGAAAGTGCAAACGTCCAGCGACTGCTCCCACACCAAAGGTGCCAGGCCTCCCAGGTGTTGCTGGCCCTCGCCTTCCCCTGGCAGCCCTTCCACAGCCCCACACACACTGGGGCTCCGGCCTTGCCAGCCAGCTCAGGGGGCCGACGTTCATGCATTCCTCGCTCTCAGCACTGCCCGCAGAGGCCAGCTCGAAAGTGCAAACGTCCAGCGACTGCTCCCACACCAAAGGTGCCAGGCCTCCCAGGTGTTGCTGGCCCTCGCCTTCCCCTGGCAGCCCTTCCACAGCCCCACACACACTGGGGCTCCGGCCTTGCCAGCCAGCTCAGGGCGCAGACGTTCGTGCCTCGCTTGCTCTCGGGACCTGCGCCGCAGCCCAGCTCGAAAGTGCAAACGTCCAGCGACTGCTCCCACACCAAAGGTGCCAGGCCTCCCAGGTGTTGCTGGCCCTCGCCTTCCCCTGGCAGCCCTTCCACAGCCCCACACACACTGGGGCTCCGGCCTTGCCAGCCAGCTCAGGCTGCCGACGTTCGTGCCTCGCTCGCTCTCGGGACCTGCGCCGCAGCCCAGCTCGAAAGTGCAAACGTCCAGCGACTGTTCCCACACCAAAGGTGCCAGGCCTCCCAGGCGTTGCTGGCCCTCGCCTTGCCCTGGCAGCCCTTCCACAGCCCCACACACACTGGGGCTCCGGCCTTGCCAGCCAGCTCAGGCTGCCGACATTCGTGCTTTCTTCGCTCTCGGGACCTGCGCCAGAGCCCAGCTCCAAATTGCAAACGTCCAGCGACTGCTCCCACACCAAAGGTGCCAGGCCTCCCAGGTGTTGCTGGCCCTCGCCTTCCCTTGCAAGCCATTCCACAGCCCCACACGCACTGGGGCTCCGGCCTTGCCAGCCAGCTCAGGGGGCCGACGATCGTGCCTTTCTCTCTCTTAGCACCGCTCCCAGAGGCCAACTCGACATTGCAAACGTCCAGCGACTGCTCCCACACCAAAGGTGCCAGGCCTCCCAGGTGTTGCTGGCCCTCGCCTTCCCCTGGCAGCCCTTCCACAGCCCCACACACACTGGGGCTCCGGCCTTGCCAGCCAGCTCAGGGGGCCGACGTTCGTGTCTCGCTCGCTCTCGGGACCTGCGCCGCAGCCCAGCTCGAAATTGCAAACGTCCAGCGACTGCTCCCACACCATTGGTGCCAGGCCTCCCAGGTGTTGCTGGCCCTCGCCTTCCCCTGGCAGCCCTTCCACAGCCCCACACACACTGGGGCTCCGGCCTTGCCAGCCAGCTCAGGGGGCCGACGTTCGTGCCTCGCTCGCTCTCGGGACCTGCGCCGCAGCCCAGCTCGAAAGTGCAAACGTCCAGCGACTGCTCCCACACCAAAGCTGCCAGGCCTCCCAGGTGTTGCTGGCCCTCGCCTTCCCCTGACAGCCCTTCCACAGCCCCACACACACTGGGGCTCCGGCCTTGCCAGCCAGCTCAGGGTGCCGACGTTCGTGTCTTGCTCGCTCTCGGGACCTGCGCCGCAGCCCAGCTCGAAATTCCAAACGTCCAGCGACTGCTCCCACACCAAAGGTGCCAGGCCTCCCAGGTGTTGCTGGCCCTCGCCTTCCCCTGGCAGCCCTTCCACAGCCCCACACACACTGGGGCTCCGGCCTTGCCAGCCAGCTCAGGCTGCCGACATTCGTGCCTCGCTCGCTCTCAGCGCTGATGTCAGATCCCAGCTACGAAATTGCAAACGTCCAGCGACTGCTCCCACACCAAAGGTGCCAGGCCTCCCAGGTGTTGCTGGCCCTCGCCTTTCCCTGGCAGCCCTTCCACAGCCCCACACACACTGGGGCTCCGGCCTTGCCAGCCAGCTCAGGGGGCCGACGTTCATGCATTGCTCGCTCTCAGCACTGCCCGCAGAGGCCAGCTCGAAATTCCAAACGTCCAGCGACTGCTCCCACACCAAAAGTGCCAGGCCTCCCAGGTGTTGATGGCCCTCGCCTTCCCCTGACAGCCCTTCCACAGCCCCACACACACTGGGGCTCCGGCCTTGCCAGCCAGCTCAGGGGGCCGATATTCGTGCCTTGCTAGCTCTCCGCGCTGCTGCTAGGCGCCAGCTCCGAAATTGGAAACGTCCAGCGACTGCTCCCACACCAAAGGCGCCAGGCCTCCCAGGTGTTGCTGGCCCTCGCCTTCCCCTGACAGCCCTTCCACAGCCCCACACACACTGGGGCTCCGGCCTTGCCAGCCAGCTCAGGGTGCCGACGTTCGTGTCTTGCTCGCTCTCGGGACCTGCGCCGCATCCCAGCTCGAAAGTGCAAACGTCCAGCGACTGCTCCCACACCAAAGGTGCCAGGCCTCCCAGGTGTTGCTGGCCCTCGCCTTCCCCTGGCAGCCCTTCCACAGCCCCACACACACTGGGGCTCCGGCCTTGCCAGCCAGCTCAGGGGGCCGACGTTCATGCATTCCTCGCTCTCAGCACTGCCCGCAGAGGCCAGCTCGAAATTCCAAACGTCCAGCGACTGCTCCCACACCAAAGGTGCCAGGCCTCCCAGGTGTTGCTGGCCCTCGCCTTCCCCTGGCAGCCCTTCCACAGCCCCACACACACTGGGGCTCCGGCCTTGCCAGCCAGCTCAGGCTGCCGACGTTCGTGCCTCGCTCGCTCTCGGGACCTGCGCCGCAGCCCAGCTCGAAAGTGCAAACGTCCAGCGACTGCTCCCACACCAAAGGTGCCAGGCCTCCCAGGCGTTGCTGGCCCTCGCCTTGCCCTGGCAGCCCTTCCACAGCCCCACACACACTGGGGCTCCGGCCTTGCCAGCCAGCTCAGGCTGCCGACATTCGTGCTTTCTTCGCTCTCGGGACCTGCGCCAGAGCCCAGCTCCAAATTGCAAACGTCCAGCGACTGCTCCCACACCAAAGGTGCCAGGCCTCCCAGGTGTTGCTGGCCCTCGCCTTGCCCTGGCAGCCCTTCCACAGCCCCACACACACTGGGGCTCCAGCCTTGCCAGCCAGCTCAGGGGGCCGACGTTCGTGTCTTGCTCGCTCTCGGGACCTGCGCCGCAGCCCAGCTCGAAAGTGCAAACGTCCAGCGACTGCTCCCACACCAAAGGTGCCAGGCCTCCCAGGTGTTGCTGGCCCTCGCCTTCCCCTGGCAGCCCTTCCACAGCCCCACACACACTGGGGCTCCGGCCTTGCCAGCCAGCTCAGGGGGCCGACGTTCATGCATTCCTCGCTCTCAGCACTGCCCGCAGAGGCCAGCTCGAAAGTGCAAACGTCCAGCGACTGCTCCCACACCATTGGTGCCAGGCCTCCCAGGTGTTGCTGGCCCTCGCCTTCCCCTGGCAGCCCTTCCACAGCCCCACACACACTGGGGCTCCGGCCTTGCCAGCCAGCTCAGGGGGCCGACGTTCGTGCCTCGCTCGCTCTCGGGACCTGCGCCGCAGCCCAGCTCGAAAGTGCAAACGTCCAGCGACTGCTCCCACACCAAAGCTGCCAGGCCTCCCAGGTGTTGCTGGCCCTCGCCTTCCCCTGACAGCCCTTCCACAGCCCCACACACACTGGGGCTCCGGCCTTGCCAGCCAGCTCAGGGTGCCGACGTTCGTGTCTTGCTCGCTCTCGGGACCTGCGCCGCAGCCCAGCTCGAAATTCCAAACGTCCAGCGACTGCTCCCACACCAAAGGTGCCAGGCCTCCCAGGTGTTGCTGGCCCTCGCCTTCCCCTGGCAGCCCTTCCACAGCCCCACACACACTGGGGCTCCGGCCTTGCCAGCCAGCTCAGGCTGCCGACATTCGTGCCTCGCTCGCTCTCAGCGCTGATGTCAGATCCCAGCTACGAAATTGCAAACGTCCAGCGACTGCTCCCACACCAAAGGTGCCAGGCCTCCCAGGTGTTGCTGGCCCTCGCCTTCCCCTGGCAGCCCTTCCACAGCCCCACACACACTGGGGCTCCGGCCTTGCCAGCCAGCTCAGGGGGCCGACGTTCATGCATTGCTCGCTCTCAGCACTGCCCGCAGAGGCCAGCTCGAAATTCCAAACGTCCAGCGACTGCTCCCACACCAAAAGTGCCAGGCCTCCCAGGTGTTGCTGGCCCTCGCCTTCCCCTGACAGCCCTTCCACAGCCCCACACACACTGGGGCTCCGGCCTTGCCAGCCAGCTCAGGGGGCCGATATTCGTGCCTTGCTAGCTCTCCGCGCTGCTGCTAAGCGCCAGCTCCGAAATTGGAAACGTCCAGCGACTGCTCCCACACCAAAGGCGCCAGGCCTCCCAGGTGTTGCTGGCCCTCGCCTTCCCCTGACAGCCCTTCCACAGCCCCACACACACTGGGGCTCCGGCCTTGCCAGCCAGCTCAGGGTGCCGACGTTCGTGTCTTGCTCGCTCTCGGGACCTGCGCCGCATCCCAGCTCGAAAGTGCAAACGTCCAGCGACTGCTCCCACACCAAAGGTGCCAGGCCTCCCAGGTGTTGCTGGCCCTCGCCTTCCCCTGGCAGCCCTTCCACAGCCCCACACACACTGGGGCTCCGGCCTTGCCAGCCAGCTCAGGGGGCCGACGTTCATGCATTCCTCGCTCTCAGCACTGCCCGCAGAGGCCAGCTCGAAATTCCAAACGTCCAGCGACTGCTCCCACACCAAAGGTGCCAGGCCTCCCAGGTGTTGCTGGCCCTCGCCTTCCCCTGGCAGCCCTTCCACAGCCCCACACACACTGGGGCTCCGGCCTTGCCAGCCAGCTCAGGCTGCCGACGTTCGTGCCTCGCTCGCTCTCGGGACCTGCGCCGCAGCCCAGCTCGAAAGTGCAAACGTCCAGCGACTGCTCCCACACCAAAGGTGCCAGGCCTCCCAGGCGTTGCTGGCCCTCGCCTTGCCCTGGCAGCCCTTCCACAGCCCCACACACACTGGGGCTCCGGCCTTGCCAGCCAGCTCAGGCTGCCGACATTCGTGCTTTCTTCGCTCTCGGGACCTGCGCCAGAGCCCAGCTCCAAATTGCAAACGTCCAGCGACTGCTCCCACACCAAAGGTGCCAGGCCTCCCAGGTGTTGCTGGCCCTCGCCTTGCCCTGGCAGCCCTTCCACAGCCCCACACACACTGGGGCTCCAGCCTTGCCAGCCAGCTCAGGGGGCCGACGTTCGTGTCTTGCTCGCTCTCGGGACCTGCGCCGCAGCCCAGCTCGAAAGTGCAAACGTCCAGCGACTGCTCCCACACCAAAGGTGCCAGGCCTCCCAGGTGTTGCTGGCCCTCGCCTTCCCCTGGCAGCCCTTCCACAGCCCCACACACACTGGGGCTCCGGCCTTGCCAGCCAGCTCAGGGGGCCGACGTTCATGCATTCCTCGCTCTCAGCACTGCCCGCAGAGGCCAGCTCGAAAGTGCAAACGTCCAGCGACTGCTCCCACACCAAAGGTGCCAGGCCTCCCAGGTGTTGCTGGCCCTCGCCTTCCCCTGGCAGCCCTTCCACAGCCCCACACACACTGGGGCTCCGGCCTTGCCAGCCAGCTCAGGGCGCAGACGTTCGTGCCTCGCTTGCTCTCGGGACCTGCGCCGCAGCCCAGCTCGAAAGTGCAAACGTCCAGCGACTGCTCCCACACCAAAGGTGCCAGGCCTCCCAGGTGTTGCTGGCCCTCGCCTTCCCCTGGCAGCCCTTCCACAGCCCCACACACACTGGGGCTCCGGCCTTGCCAGCCAGCTCAGGCTGCCGACGTTCGTGCCTCGCTCGCTCTCGGGACCTGCGCCGCAGCCCAGCTCGAAAGTGCAAACGTCCAGCGACTGTTCCCACACCAAAGGTGCCAGGCCTCCCAGGCGTTGCTGGCCCTCGCCTTGCCCTGGCAGCCCTTCCACAGCCCCACACACACTGGGGCTCCGGCCTTGCCAGCCAGCTCAGGCTGCCGACATTCGTGCTTTCTTCGCTCTCGGGACCTGCGCCAGAGCCCAGCTCCAAATTGCAAACGTCCAGCGACTGCTCCCACACCAAAGGTGCCAGGCCTCCCAGGTGTTGCTGGCCCTCGCCTTCCCTTGCAAGCCATTCCACAGCCCCACACGCACTGGGGCTCCGGCCTTGCCAGCCAGCTCAGGGGGCCGACGATCGTGCCTTTCTCTCTCTTAGCACCGCTCCCAGAGGCCAACTCGACATTGCAAACGTCCAGCGACTGCTCCCACACCAAAGGTGCCAGGCCTCCCAGGTGTTGCTGGCCCTCGCCTTCCCCTGGCAGCCCTTCCACAGCCCCACACACACTGGGGCTCCGGCCTTGCCAGCCAGCTCAGGGGGCCGACGTTCGTGTCTCGCTCGCTCTCGGGACCTGCGCCGCAGCCCAGCTCGAAATTGCAAACGTCCAGCGACTGCTCCCACACCATTGGTGCCAGGCCTCCCAGGTGTTGCTGGCCCTCGCCTTCCCCTGGCAGCCCTTCCACAGCCCCACACACACTGGGGCTCCGGCCTTGCCAGCCAGCTCAGGGGGCCGACGTTCGTGCCTCGCTCGCTCTCGGGACCTGCGCCGCAGCCCAGCTCGAAAGTGCAAACGTCCAGCGACTGCTCCCACACCAAAGGTGCCAGGCCTCCCAGGCGTTGCTGGCCCTCGCCTTGCCCTGGCAGCCCTTCCACAGCCCCACACACACTGGGGCTCCGGCCTTGCCAGCCAGCTCAGGCTGCCGACATTCGTGCTTTCTTCGCTCTCGGGACCTGCGCCAGAGCCCAGCTCCAAATTGCAAACGTCCAGCGACTGCTCCCACACCAAAGGTGCCAGGCCTCCCAGGTGTTGCTGGCCCTCGCCTTGCCCTGGCAGCCCTTCCACAGCCCCACACACACTGGGGCTCCAGCCTTGCCAGCCAGCTCAGGGGGCCGACGTTCGTGTCTTGCTCGCTCTCGGGACCTGCGCCGCAGCCCAGCTCGAAAGTGCAAACGTCCAGCGACTGCTCCCACACCAAAGGTGCCAGGCCTCCCAGGTGTTGCTGGCCCTCGCCTTCCCCTGGCAGCCCTTCCACAGCCCCACACACACTGGGGCTCCGGCCTTGCCAGCCAGCTCAGGGGGCCGACGTTCATGCATTCCTCGCTCTCAGCACTGCCCGCAGAGGCCAGCTCGAAAGTGCAAACGTCCAGCGACTGCTCCCACACCAAAGGTGCCAGGCCTCCCAGGTGTTGCTGGCCCTCGCCTTCCCCTGGCAGCCCTTCCACAGCCCCACACACACTGGGGCTCCGGCCTTGCCAGCCAGCTCAGGGCGCAGACGTTCGTGCCTCGCTTGCTCTCGGGACCTGCGCCGCAGCCCAGCTCGAAAGTGCAAACGTCCAGCGACTGCTCCCACACCAAAGGTGCCAGGCCTCCCAGGTGTTGCTGGCCCTCGCCTTCCCCTGGCAGCCCTTCCACAGCCCCACACACACTGGGGCTCCGGCCTTGCCAGCCAGCTCAGGCTGCCGACGTTCGTGCCTCGCTCGCTCTCGGGACCTGCGCCGCAGCCCAGCTCGAAAGTGCAAACGTCCAGCGACTGTTCCCACACCAAAGGTGCCAGGCCTCCCAGGCGTTGCTGGCCCTCGCCTTGCCCTGGCAGCCCTTCCACAGCCCCACACACACTGGGGCTCCGGCCTTGCCAGCCAGCTCAGGCTGCCGACATTCGTGCTTTCTTCGCTCTCGGGACCTGCGCCAGAGCCCAGCTCCAAATTGCAAACGTCCAGCGACTGCTCCCACACCAAAGGTGCCAGGCCTCCCAGGTGTTGCTGGCCCTCGCCTTCCCTTGCAAGCCATTCCACAGCCCCACACGCACTGGGGCTCCGGCCTTGCCAGCCAGCTCAGGGGGCCGACGATCGTGCCTTTCTCTCTCTTAGCACCGCTCCCAGAGGCCAACTCGACATTGCAAACGTCCAGCGACTGCTCCCACACCAAAGGTGCCAGGCCTCCCAGGTGTTGCTGGCCCTCGCCTTCCCCTGGCAGCCCTTCCACAGCCCCACACACACTGGGGCTCCGGCCTTGCCAGCCAGCTCAGGGGGCCGACGTTCGTGTCTCGCTCGCTCTCGGGACCTGCGCCGCAGCCCAGCTCGAAATTGCAAACGTCCAGCGACTGCTCCCACACCATTGGTGCCAGGCCTCCCAGGTGTTGCTGGCCCTCGCCTTCCCCTGGCAGCCCTTCCACAGCCCCACACACACTGGGGCTCCGGCCTTGCCAGCCAGCTCAGGGGGCCGACGTTCGTGCCTCGCTCGCTCTCGGGACCTGCGCCGCAGCCCAGCTCGAAAGTGCAAACGTCCAGCGACTGCTCCCACACCAAAGCTGCCAGGCCTCCCAGGTGTTGCTGGCCCTCGCCTTCCCCTGGCAGCCCTTCCACAGCCCCGCACACACTGGGGCTCCGGCCTTGCCAGCCAGCTCAGGCTGCCGACGTTCGTGCCTCGCTCGCTCTCGGGACCTGCACCGCAGCCCAGCTCCAAATTGCAAACGTCCAGCGACTGCTCCCACACCATTGGTGCCAGGCCTCCCAGGTGTTGCTGGCCCTCGCCTTCCCCTGGCAGCCCTTCCACAGCCCCACACACACTGGGGCTCCGGCCTTGCCAGCCAGCTCAGGGGGCCGACATTCGTGCCTTGCTCGATCTCCGCGCTGCTGCTAGACGCCAGCTCCGAAATTGCACACGTCCAGCGACTGCTCCCACACGAAAGGTGCCAGGCCTCCCAGGTGTTGCTGGCCCTCGCCTTCCCCTAGCAGCCCTTCCACAGCCCCACACACACTGGGGCTCCGGCCTTGCCAGCCAGCTCAGGGTGCCGACGTTCGTGCCTCGCTCGCTCTCGGGACCTGCGCCGCAGCCCAGCTCGAAATTGCAAACGTCCAGCGACTGCTCCCACACCAAAGGTGCCAGGCCTCCCAGGTGTTGCTGGCCCTCGCCTTGCCCTGGCAGCCCTTCCACAGCCACACACACACTGGGGCTCCGGCCTTGCCAGCCAGCTCAGGGGGCCGACGTTCGTGCCTTTCTATCTCTTAGCACCGCTACCAGAGGCCAACTCGACATTGCAAACGTCCAGCGACTGCTCCCACACCAAAGGTGCCAGGACTCCCAGGTGTTGCTGGCCCTCGCCTTCCCTTGGCAGCCCTTCCACAGCCCCACACACACTGGGGCTCCGGCCTTGCCAGCCAGCTCAGGGGGCCGACGTTCGTGCCTCGCTCGCTCTCGGGACCTGCGCCGCAGCCCAGCTCCAAATTGCAAACGTCCAGCGACTGCTCCCACACCAAAGGTGCCAGGCCTCCCAGGTGTTGCTGGCCCTCGCCTTGCCCTGGCAGCCCTTCCACAGCCCCACACACACTGGGGCTCCGGCCTTGCCAGCCAGCTCAGGGGGCCGACGTTCATGCATTCCTCGCTCTCAGCACTGCCCGCAGAGGCCAGCTCGAAAGTGCAAACGTCCAGCGACTGCTCCCACACCAAAGGTGCCAGGCCTCCCAGGTGTTGCTGGCCCTCGCCTTCCCCTGGCAGCCCTTCCACAGCCCCACACACACTGGGGCTCCGGCCTTGCCAGCCAGCTCAGGGGGCCGATGTTCGTGCCTCGCTTGCTCTCGGGACCTGCGCCGCAGGCCAGCTCGAAAGTGTAAACGTCCAGCGACTGCTCCCACACCAAAGGTGCCAGGCCTCCCAGGTGTTGCTGGCCCTCGCCTTGCCCTGGCAGCCCTTCCACAGCGCCACACACACTGGGGCTCCGGCCTTGCCAGCCAGCTCAGGGGGCCGACGTTCGTGCCTCGCTCGCTCTCGGGACCTGCGCCGCAGCCCAGCTCGAAATTGCAAACGTCCAGCGACTGCTCCCACACCATTGGTGCCAGGCCTCCCAGGTGTTGCTGGCCCTCGCCTTGCCCTGGCAGCCCTTCCACAGCCCCCCACACACTGGGGCTCCGTCCTTGCCAGCCAGCTCAGGGGGCCGACATTCGTGCCTCGCTCGCTCTCGGGACCTGCGCCGCAGCCCAGCTCGAAAGTGCAAACGTCCAGCGACTGCTCCCACACCAAAGCTGCCAGGCCTCCCAGGTGTTGCTGGCCCTCGCCTTCCCCTGGCAGCCCTTCCACAGCCCCACACACACTGGGGCTCCGGCCTTGCCAGCCAGCTCAGGCTGCCGACATTCGTGCCTCGCTCGCTCTCAGCGCTGATGTCAGATCCCAGCTACGAAATTGCAAACGTCCAGCGACTGCTCCCACACCAAAGGTGCCAGGCCTCCCAGGTGTTGCTGGCCCTCGCCTTCCCCTGGCAGCCCTTCCACAGCCCCACACACACTGGGGCTCCGGCCTTCCCAGCCAGCTCAGGGGGCCGACGTTCATGCATTCCTCGCTCTCAGCACTGCCCGCAGAGTCCAGCTCGAAATTGCAAAAGTCCAGCGACTGCTCCCACACCAAAGGTGCCAGGCCTCCCAGGTGTTGCTGGCCATCGCCTTCCCCTGACAGCCCTCCCACAGCCCCACACACACTGGGGCTCCGGCCTTGCCAGCCAGCTCAGGGGGCCGATGTTCGTGCCTCACTCGCTCTCGGGACCTGCGCCGCAGCCCAGCTCGAAAGTGCAAACGTCCAGCGACTGCTCCCACACCAAAGCTGCCAGGCCTCCCAGGTGTTGCTGGCCCTCGCCTTCCCCTGACAGCCCTTCCACAGCCCCACACACACTGGGGCTCCGGCCTTGCCAGCCAGCTCAGGGGGCCGACATTCGTGCCTCGCTCGCTCTCGGGACCTGCGCCGCAGCCCAGCTCGAAAGTGCAAACGTCCAGCGACTGCTCCCACACCAAATGTGCCCGGCCTCCCAGGTGTTGCTGGCCCTCGCCTTCCCCTGGCAGCCCTTCCACAGCCCCACACAAACTGGGGCTCCGGCCTTGCCAGCCAGCTCAGGGGAACGACATTCGTGCCTTGCTCGCTCTCCGCGCTGCTGCTAGACGCCAGCTCCGAAATTGGAAACGTCCAGCGACTGCTCCCACACCAAAGCTGCCAGGCCTCCCAGGTGTTGCTGGCCCTCGCCTTCCCCTGACAGCCCTTCCACAGCCCCACACACACTGGGGCTCCGGCCTTGCCAGCCAGCTCAGGGGGCCGACGTTCGTGTCTTGCTCGCTCTCGGGACCTGCGCCGCAGCCCAGCTCCAAATTGCAAACGTCCAGCGACTGCTCCCACACCAAAGGTGCCAGGCCTCCCAGGTGTTGCTGGCCCTCGCCTTCCCCTGGCAGCCCTTCCACAGCCCCACACACACTGGGGCTCCGGCCTTGCCAGCCAGCTCAGGGGGCCGACGTTCATGCATTCCTCGCTCTCAGCACTGCCCGCAGACGCCAGCTCGAAATTGCAAACGTCCAGCGACTGCTCCCACACCAAAGGTGCCAGGCCTCCCAGGTGTTGCTGGCCCTCGCCTTCCCCTGGCAGCCCTTCCACAGCCCCACACACACTGGGGCTCCGGCCTTGCCAGCCAGCTCAGGGGGCCGACGTTCGTGCCTTGCTCGCTCTCCGCGCTGCTGCTAGACGCCAGCTCCGAAATTGCAAACGTCCAGCGACTGCTCCCACACCAAATGTGCCAGGCCTCCCAGGTGTTGCTGGCCCTCGCCTTGCCCTGGCAGCCCTTCCACAGCCCCACACACACTGGGGCTCCGGCCTTGCCAGCCAGCTCAGGGGGCCGACGTTCGTGTCTCGCTCGCTCTCGGGACCTGCGCCGCAGCCCAGCTCGAAATTGCAAACGTCCAGCAACTGCTCCCACACCATTGGTGCCAGGCCTCCCAGGTGTTGCTGGCCCTCGCCTTGCCCTGGCAGCCCTTCCACAGCCCCACACACACTGGGGCTCCGGCCTTGCCAGCCAGCTCAGGGGGCCGACGTTCGTGCCTCGCTCGCTCTCGGGACCTGCGCCGCAGCCCAGCTCGAAAGTGCAAACGTCCAGCGACTGCTCCCACACCAAAGCTGCCAGGCCTCCCAGGTGTTGCTGGCCCTCGCCTTCCCCTGGCAGCCCTTCCACAGCCCCACACACACTGGGGCTCCGGCCTTGCCAGCCAGCTCAGGCTGCCGACGTTCGTGTCTCGCTCGCTCTCGGGACCTGCGCCGCAGCCCAGCTCCGAAATTGCAAACGTCCAGCGACTGCTCCCACACCAAAGGTGCCAGGCCTCCCAGGTGTTGCTGGCCCTCGCCTTGCCCTGGCAGCCCTTCCACAGCCCCACACACACTGGGGCTCCGGCCTTGCCAGCCAGCTCAGGGGGCCGACATTCGTGCCTTGCTCGCTCTCCGCGCTGCTGCTAGACGCCAGCTCCGAAATTGCAAACGTCCAGCAACTGCTCCTACACCAAAGGTGCCAGGCCTCCCAGGTGTTGCTGGCCCTCGCCTTGCCCTGGCAGCCCTTCCACAGCCCCACACACACTGGGGCTCCGGCCTTGCCAGCCAGCTCAGGGGGCCCACGTTCGTGCCTCGCTCGCTCTCGGGACCTGCGCCGCAGCCCAGCTCGAAATTGCAAACGTCCAGCGACTGCTCCCACACCAAAGGTGCCAGGCCTCCCAGGTGTTGCTGGCCCTCGCCTTGCCCTGGCAGCCCTTCCACAGCCCCACACACACTGGGGCTCCGGCCTTGCCAGCCAGCTCAGGCTGCCGACATTCGTGCCTTGCTCGCTCTCCGCGCTGCTGCTAGACGCCAGCTCCGAAATTGCAAACGTCCAGCAACTGCTCCTACACCAAAGGTGCCAGGCCTCCCAGGTGTTGCTGGCCCTCGCCTTGCCCTGGCAGCCCTTCCACAGCCCCACACACACTGGGGCTCCGGCCTTGCCAGCCAGCTCAGGGGGCCCACGTTCGTGCCTCGCTCGCTCTCGGGACCTGCGCCGCAGCCCAGCTCGAAATTGCAAACGTCCAGCGACTGCTCCCACACCAAAGGTGCCAGGCCTCCCAGGTGTTGCTGGCCATCGCCTTCCCCTGACAGCCCTTCCACAGCCCCACACACACTGGGGCTCCGGCCTTGCCAGCCAGCTCAGGGTGCCGACATTTGTGTCTCGCTCGCTCTCGCGACCTGCGCCGCAGCCCAGCTCCAAATTGCAAACGTCCAGCGACTGCTCCCACACCATTGGTGCCAGGCCTCCCAGGTGTTACTGGCCCTCGCCTTGCCCTGGTAGCCCTTCCACAGCCCCACACACACTGGGGCTCCGGCCTTGCCAGCCAGCTCAGGCTGCCGACGTTGGTGCCTCGCTCGCTCTCGGGACCTGCGCCGCAGCCCAGCTCGAAAGTGCAAACGTCCAGCGACTGCTCCCACACCAAAGGTGCCAGGCCTCCCAGGTGTTGCTGGCCCTCGCCTTCCCCTGGCAGCCCTTCCACAGCCCCACACACACTGGGGCTCCGGCCTTGCCAGCCAGCTCAGGCTGCCGACGTTCGTGCCTCGCTCGCTCTCGGGACCTGCGCCGCAGCCCAGCTCGAAATTGCAAACGTCCAGCGACTGCTCCCACACCAAAGGTGCCAGGCCTCCCAGGTGTTGCTGGCCCTCGCCTTCCCTTGCAAGCCATTCCACAGCCCCACACGCACTGGGGCTCCGGCCTTGCCAGCCAGCTCAGGGGGCCGACGATCGTGCCTTTCTCTCTCTTAGCACCGCTCCCAGAGGCCAACTCGACATTGCAAACGTCCAGCGACTGCTCCCACACCATTGGTGCCAGGCCTCCCAGGTGTTGCTGGCCCTCGCCTTCCCCTGGCAGCCCTTCCACAGCCCCACACACACTGGGGCTCCGGCCTTGCCAGCCAGCTCAGGGGGCCGACGTTCGTGCCTTGCTCGCTCTCCGCGCTGCTGCTAGACGCCAGCTCCGAAATTCCAAACGTCCAGCGACTGCTCCCACACCATTGGTGCCAGGCCTCCCAGGTGTTGCTGGCCCTCGCCTTCCCCTGGCAGCCCTTCCACAGCCCCACACACACTGGGGCTCCGGCCTTGCCAGCCAGCTCAGGGGGCCGACGTTCATGCATTCCTCGCTCTCAGCACTGCCCGCAGAGGCCAGCTCGAAATTCCAAACGTCCAGCGACTGCTCCCACACCAAAGGTGCCAGGCCTCCCAGGTGTTGCTGGCCCTCGCCTTCCCTTGGCAGCCCTTCCACAGCCCCACACACACTGGGGCTCCGGCCTTGCCAGCCAGCTGAGGCTGCCGACATTCGTGCCTCGCTCGCTCTCAGCGCTGATGTCAGATCCCAGCTACGAAAGTGCAAACGTCCAGCGACTGCTCCCACACCAAAGGTGCCAGGCCTCCCAGGTGTTGCTGGCCCTCGCCTTCCCCTGGCAGCCCTTCCACAGCCCCACACACACTGGGGCTCCGGCCTTGCCAGCCAGCTCAGTGTGCCGACGTTCGTGCCTCGCTCACTCTCGGGACCTGCGCCGCAGCAAAGCTCCAAATTGCAAACGTCCAGCGACTGCTCCCACACCAAAGGTGCCAGGCCTCCCAGGTGTTGCTGGCCCTCGCCTTGCCCTGGCAGCCCTTCCACAGCCCCACACACACTGGGGCTCCGGCCTTGCCAGCCAGCTCAGGGGGCCGACATTCGTGCCTTGCTCGCTCTCCGCGCTGCTGCTAGACGCCAGCTCCGAAATTGCAAACGTCCAGCAACTGCTCCCACACCAAAGGTGCCAGGCCTCCCAGGTGTTGCTGGCCCTCGCCTTGCCCTGGCAGCCCTTCCACAGCCCCACACACACTGGGGCTCCGGCCTTGCCAGCCAGCTCAGGGGGCCGACGTTCATGCATTCCTCTCTCTCAGCACTGCCCGCAGAGGTAGCTCGAAATTCCAAACGTCCAGCGACTGCTCCCACACCAAAGGTGCCAGGCCTCCCAGGTGTTGCTGGCCCTCGCCTTGCCCTGGCAGCCCTTCCACAGCCCCACACACACTGGGGCTCCGGCCTTGCCAGCCAGCTCAGGCTGCCGACATTCGTGTCTCGCTCGCTCTCGGGACCTGCGCCGCAGCCCAGCTCGAAAGTGCAAACGTCCAGCGACTGCTCCCACACCAAAGGTGCCAGGCCTCCCAGGTGTTGCTGGCCCTTGCCTTCCCCTGGCAGCCCTTCCACAGCCCCACACACACTGGGGCTCCGGCCTTGCCAGCCAGCTCAGGGGGCTGACGTTCATGCATTCCTCGCTCTCAGCACTGCCCGCAGAGGCCATCTCGAAATTCCAAACGTCCAGCGACTGCTCCCACACCAAAGGTGCCAGGCCTCCCAGGTGTTGCTGGCCCTCGCCTTGCCCTGGCAGCCCTTCCACAGCCCCACACACACTGGGGCTCCGGCCTTGCCAGCCAGCTCAGGGGGCCGACATTCGTGCCTTCCTCGCTCTCCGCGCTGCTGCTAGACGCCAGCTCCGAAATTGGAAACGTCCAGCGACTGCTCCCACACCAAAGGTGCCAGGCCTCCCAGGTGTTGCTGGCCCTCGCCTTCCCCTGGCAGCCCTTCCACAGCCCCACACACACTGGGGCTCCGGCCTTGCCAGCCAGCTCAGGGGGCCGATGTTCGTGCCTCGCTTGCTCTCGGGACCTGCGCCGCAGCCCAGCTCGAAAGTGCAAACGTCCAGCGACTGCTCCCACACCAAAGCTGCCAGGCCTCCCAGGTGTTGCTGGCCCTCGCCTTGCCCTGGCAGCCCTTCCACAGCGCCACACACACTGGGGCTCCGGCCTTGCCAGCCAGCTCAGGGGGCCGACGTTCGTGCCTCACTCGCTCTCGGGACCTGCGCCGCAGCCCAGCTCGAAATTGCAAACGTCCAGCGACTGCTCCCACACCATTGGTGCCAGGCCTCCCAGGTGTTGCTGGCCCTCGCCTTGCCCTGGCAGCCCTTCCACAGCCCCACACACACTGGGGCTCCGGCCTTGCCAGCCAGCTCAGGGGGCCGACGTTCGTGCCTCGCTCGCTCTCGGGACCTGCGCCGCAGCCCAGCTCGAAATTCCAAACGTCCAGCGACTGCTCCCACACGAAAGGTGCCAGGCCTCCCAGGTGTTGCTGGCCCTCGCCTTCCCCTGGCAGCCCTTCCACAGCCCCACACACACTGGGGCTCCGGCCTTGCCAGCCAGCTCAGGCTGGCGACGTTCGTGCCTCGCTCGCTCTCGGGACCTGCGCCGCAGTCCAGCTCCAAATTGCAAACGTCCAGGGACTGCTCCCACACCAAAGGTGCCAGGCCTCCCAGGTGTTGCTGGCCCTCGCCTTCCCTTGCAAGCCATTCCACAGCCCCACACGCACTGGGGCTCCGGCCTTGCCAGCCAGCTCAGGGGGCCGACGATCGTGCCTTTCTCTCTCTTAGCACCGCTCCCAGAGGCCAACTCGACATTGCAAACGTCCAGCGACTGCTCCCACACCAAAGGTGCCAGGCCTCCCAGGTGTTGCTGGCCCTCGCCTTCCCCTGGCAGCCCTTCCACAGCCCCACACACACTGGGGCTCCGGCCTTGCCAGCCAGCTCAGGCTGCCGACATTCGTGCCTCGCTCGCTCTCAGCGCTGATGTCAGATCCCAGCTACGAAATTGCAAACGTCCAGCGACTGCTCCCACACCAAAGGTGCCAGGCCTCCCAGGTGTTGCTGGCCCTCGCCTTGCCCTGGCAGCCCTTCCACAGCCCCACACACACTGGGGCTCCGGCCTTGCCAGCCAGCTCAGGGGGCCGACGTTCATGCATTCCTCTCTCTCAGCACTGCCCGCAGAGGCTAGCTCGAAATTCCAAACGTCCAGCGACTGCTCCCACACCAAAGGTGCCAGGCCTCCCAGGTGTTGCTGGCCCTCGCCTTGCCCTGGCAGCCCTTCCACAGCCCCACACACACTGGGGCTCCGGCCTTGCCAGCCAGCTCAGGGTGCCGACATTCGTGTCTCGCTCGCTCTCGGCACCTGCACCGCAGACCAGCTCCAAATTGCAAACGTCCAGCGACTGCTCCCACACCAAAGGTGCCAGGCCTCCCAGGTGTTGCTGGCCCTTGCCTTCCCCTGGCAGCCCTTCCACAGCCCCACACACACTGGGGCTCCGGCCTTGCCAGCCAGCTCAGGGGGCTGACGTTCATGCATTCCTCGCTCTCAGCACTGCCCGCAGAGGCCATCTCGAAATTCCAAACGTCCAGCGACTGCTCCCACACCAAAGCTGCCAGGCCTCCCAGGTGTTGCTGGCCCTCGCCTTCCCCTGGCAGCCCTTCCACAGCCCCACACACACTGGGGCTCCGGCCTTGCCAGCCAGCTCAGGCTGCCGACATTCGTGCCTCGCTCGCTCTCGGGACCTGCGCCGCAGCCCAGCTCGAAAGTGCAAACGTCCAGCGACTGCTCCCACACCAAAGGTGCCAGGCCTCCCAGGTGTTGCTGGCCCTCGCCTTCCCCTGGCAGCCCTTCCACAGCCCCACACACACTGGGGCTCCGGCCTTGCCAGCCAGCTCAGGGGGCCGACATTCGTGCCTTCCTCGCTCTCCGCGCTGCTGCTAGACGCCAGCTCCGAAATTGGAAACGTCCAGCGACTGCTCCCACACCAAAGGTGCCAGGCCTCCCAGGTGTTGCTGGCCCTCGCCTTGCCCTGGCAGCCCTTCCACAGCCCCACACACACTGGGGCTCCGGCCTTGCCAGCCAGCTCAGGGGGCCGACGTTCGTGCCTCGCTCGCTCTCGGCACCTGCACCGCAGACCAGCTCCAAATTGCAAACGTCCAGCGACTGCTCCCACACCAAAGGTGCCAGGCCTCCCAGGTGTTGCTGGCCCTCGCCTTGCCCTGGCAGCCCTTCCACAGCCCCACACACACTGGGGCTCCGGCCTTGCCAGCCAGCTCAGGGTGCCGACATTCCTGTCTCGCTCACTCTCGGCACCTGCACCGCAGACCAGCTCCAAATTGCAAACGTCCAGCGACTGCTCCCACACCAAAGGTGCCAGGCCTCCCAGGTGTTGCTGGCCCTTGCCTTCCCCTGGCAGCCCTTCCACAGCCCCACACACACTGGGGCTCCGGCCTTGCCAGCCAGCTCAGGGGGCTGACGTTCATGCATTCCTCGCTCTCAGCACTGCCCGCAGAGGCCATCTCGAAATTCCAAACGTCCAGCGACTGCTCCCACACCAAAGGTGCCAGGCCTCCCAGGTGTTGCTGGCCCTCGCCTTCCCCTGGCAGCCCTTCCACAGCCCCACACACACTGGGGCTCCGGCCTTGCCAGCCAGCTCAGGCTGCCGACATTCGTGCCTCGCTCGCTCTCGGGACCTGCGCCGCAGCCCAGCTCGAAAGTGCAAACGTCCAGCGACTGCTCCCACACCAAAGGTGCCAGGCCTCCCAGGTGTTGCTGGCCCTCGCCTTCCCCTGGCAGCCCTTCCACAGCCCCACACACACTGGGGCTCCGGCCTTGCCAGCCAGCTCAGGGGGCCGACATTCGTGCCTTCCTCGCTCTCCGCGCTGCTGCTAGACGCCAGCTCCGAAATTGGAAACGTCCAGCGACTGCTCCCACACCAAAGCTGCCAGGCCTCCCAGGTGTTGCTGGCCCTCGCCTTCCCCTGACAGCCCTTCCACAGCCCCACACACACTGCGGCTCCGGCCTTGCCAGCCAGCTCAGGGGGCCGACATTCGTGCCTTCCTCGCTCTCCGCGCTGCTGCTAGACGCCAGCTCCGAAATTGCAAACGTCCAGCGACTGCTCCCACACCAAAGGTGCCAGGCCTCCCAGGTGTTGCTGGCCCTCGCCTTGCCCTGGCAGCCCTTCCACAGCCCCACACGCACTGGGGCTCCGGCCTTGCCAGCCAGCTCAGGGGGCCGACGTTCGTGCCTCGCTCGCTCTCGGGACCTGCGCCAGAGCCCAGCTCGAAATTGCAAACGTCCAGCGACTGCTTCCACACCAAAGGTGCCAGGCCTCCCAGGTGTTGCTGGCCCTCGCCTTCCCCTGGCAGCCCTTCCACAGTCCCACACACACTGGGGCTCTGGCCTTGCCAGCCAGCTCAGGGTGCCGACGTTCGTGCCTCGCTCGCTCTCGGGACCTGCGCCGCAGCCCAGCTCCAAATTGCAAACGTCCAGCGACTGCTCCCACACCCAAGGTGCCATGCCTCCCAGGTGTTGCTGGCCCTCGCCTTGCCCTGGCAGCCCTTCCACAGCCCCACACACACTGGGGCTCCGGCCTTGCCAGCCAGCTCAGGGGGCCGACGTTCGTGCCTCGCTCGCTCTCGGGACCTGTGCCGCAGCCCAGCTCCAAATTGCAAACGTCCAGCGACTGCTTCCACACCAAAGGTGCCAGGCCTCCCAGGTGTTGGTGGCCCTCGCCTTCCCCTGGCAGCCCTTCCACAGCCCCACACACACTGGGGCTCCGGCCTTGCCAGCCAGCTCAGGGGGCCGACGTTCGTGCCTCGCTCGCTCTCGGGACCTGCACCGCAGCCCAGCTCGAAAGTGCAAACGTCCAGCGACTGCTCCCACACCAAAGCTGCCAGGCCTCCCAGGTGTTGCTGGCCCTCGCCTTCCCCTGGCAGCCCTTCCACAGCCCCACACACACTGGGGCTCCGGCCTTGCCAGCCAGCTCAGGCTGGCGACGTTCGTGCCTCGCTCGCTCTCGGGACCTGCGCCGCAGCCCAGCTCCAAATTGCAAACGTCCAGCGACTGCTCCCACACCAAAGGTGCCAGGCCTCCCAGGTGTTGCTGGCCCTCGCCTTCCCTTGCAAGCCATTCCACAGCCCCACACGCACTGGGGCTCCGGCCTTGCCAGCCAGCTCAGGGGGCCGACGATCGTGCCTTTCTCTCTCTTAGCACCGCTCCCAGAGGCCAACTCGACATTGCAAACGTCCAGCGACTGCTCCCACACCAAAGGTGCCAGGCCTCCCAGGTGTTGCTGGCCCTCGCCTTGCCCTGGCAGCCCTTCCACAGCCCCACACACACTGGGGCTCCGGCCTTGCCAGCCAGCTCAGGGGGCCGACGTTCGTGCCTCGCTCGCTCTCGGCACCTGCACCGCAGACCAGCTCCAAATTGCAAACGTCCAGCGACTGCTCCCACACCAAAGGTGCCAGGCCTCCCAGGTGTTGCTGGCCCTCGCCTTCCCCTGGCAGCCCTTCCACAGCCCCACACACACTGGGGCTCCGGCCTTGCCAGCCAGCTCAGGGGGCCGACGTTCGTGCCTCGCTCGCTCTCGGGACCTGCGCCGCAGCCCAGCTCGAAAGTGCAAACGTCCAGCGACTGCTCCCACACCAAAGGTGCCAGGCCTCCCAGGTGTTGCTGGCCCTCGCCTTGCCCTGGCAGCCCTTCCACAGCCCCACACACACTGGGGCTCCGGCCTTGCCAGCCAGCTCAGGCTGCCGACATTCGTGCCTCGCTCGCTCTCGGGACCTGCGCCGCAGCCCAGCTCCAAATTGCAAACGTCCAGCGACTGCTCCCACACCAAATGTACCCGGCCTCCCAGGTGTTGCTGGCCCTCGCCTTCCCCTGGCAGCCCTTCCACAGCCCCACACACACTGGGGCTCCGGCCTTGCCAGCCAGCTCAGGGGGCCGACATTCGTGCCTTGCTCGCTCTCCGCGCTGCTGCTAGACGCCAGCTCGAAATTGAAAACGTCCAGCGACTGCTCCCACACCAAAGCTGCAAGGCCTCCCAGGTGTTGCTGGCCCTCGCCTTCCCCTGACAGCCCTTCCACAGCCCCACACACACTGGGGCTCCGGCCTTGCCAGCCAGCTCAGGGGGCCGACATTCGTGCCTTCCTCGCTCTCCGCGCTGCTGCTAGACGCCAGCTCCGAAAGTGCAAACGTCCAGCGACTGCTCCCACACCAAAGGTGCCAGGCCTCCCAGGTGTTGCTGGCCCTCGCCTTCCCCTGACAGCCCTTCCACAGCCCCACACACACTGGGGCTCCGGCCTTGCCAGCCAGCTCAGGGTGCCGACGTTCGTGTCTTGCTCGCTCTCGGGACCTGCGCCGCAGCCCAGCTCGAAATTCCAAACGTCCAGCAACTGCTCCCACACGAAAGGTGCCAGGCCTCCCAGGTGTTGCTGGCCCTCGCCTTCCCCTGGCAGCCCTTCCACAGCCCCACACACACTGGGGCTCCGGCCTTGCCAGCCAGCTCAGGGGGCCGACGTTCATGCATTCCTCGCTCTCAGCACTGCCCGTAGAGGCCAGCTCGAAATTCCAAACGTCCAGCGACTGCTCCCACACCAAAGGTGCCAGGCCTCCCAGGTGTTGCTGGCCCTCGCCTTGCCCTGGCAGCCCTTCCACAGCCCCACACACACTGGGGCTCCGGCCTTGCCAGCCAGCTCAGGGGGCCGATGTTCGTGCCTCGCTTGCTCTCGGGACCTGCGCCGCAGCCCAGCTCGAAACTGCAAACGTCCAGCGACTGCTCCCACACCAAAGGTGCCAGGCCTCCCAGGTGTTGCTGGCCCTCGCCTTGCCCTGGCAGCCCTTCCACAGCCCCACACACACTGGGGCTCCGGCCTTGCCAGCCAGCTCAGGGGGCCGACGTTCGTGCCTCGCTCGCTCTCGGGACCTGCGCCGCAGCCCAGCTCGAAAGTGCAAACGTCCAGCGACTGCTCCCACACCAAAGCTGCCAGGCCTCCCAGGTGTTGCTGGCCCTCGCCTTCCCCTGGCAGCCCTTCCACAGCCCCACACACACTGCGGCTCCGGCCTTGCCAGCCAGCTCAGGCTGGCGACGTTCGTGCCTCGCTCGCTCTTGGGACCTGCGCCGCAGCCCAGCTCCAAATTGCAAACGTCCAGCGACTGCTCCCACACCAAAGGTGCCAGGCCTCCCAGGTGTTGCTGGCCCTCGCCTTCCCTTGCAAGCCATTCCACAGCCCCACACGCACTGGGGCTCCGGCCTTGCCAGCCAGCTCAGGGGGCCGACGATCGTGCCTTTCTCTCTCTTAGCACCGCTCCCAGAGCCCAGCTCGAAAGTGCAAACGTCCAGCGACTGCTCCCACACCAAAGGTGCCAGGCCTCCCAGGTGTTGCTGGCCCTCGCCTTGCCCTGGCAGCCCTTCCACAGACCCACACACACTGGGGCTCCGGCCTTGCCAGCCAGCTCAGGGTGCCGACATTCGTGTCTCGCTCGCTCTCGGCACCTGCACCGCAGACCAGCTCCAAATTGCAAACGTCCAGCGACTGCTCCCACACCAAAGGTGCCAGGCCTCCCAGGTGTTGCTGGCCCTTGCCTTCCCCTGGCAGCCCTTCCACAGCCCCACACACACTGGGGCTCCGGCCTTGCCAGCCAGCTCAGGGGGCTGACGTTCATGCATTCCTCGCTCTCAGCACTGCCCGCAGAGGCCAGCTCGAAATTCCAAACGTCCATCGACTGCTCCCACACCAAAGGTGCCAGGCCTCCCAGGTGTTGCTGGCCCTCGCCTTCCCCTGGCAGCCCTTCCACAGCCCCACACACACTGGGGCTCCGGCCTTGCCAGCCAGCTCAGGCTGCCGACATTCGTGTCTCGCTCGCTCTCGGAACCTGCGCCGCAGCCCAGCTCCAAATTGCAAACGTCCAGCGACTGCTCCCACACCAAAGCTGCCAGGCCTCCCAGGTGTTGCTGGCCCTCGCCTTCCCCTGGCAGCCCTTCCACAGCCCCACACACACTGGGGCTCCGGCCTTGCCAGCCAGCTCAGGGGGCCGACATTCGTGCCTGGCTCGCTCTCCGCGCTGCTGCTAGACGCCAGCTCCGAAATTGCAAACGTCCAGCGACTGCTCCCACACCAAAGGTGCCAGGCCTCCCAGGTGTTGCTGGCCCTCGCCTTCCCCTGACAGCCCTTCCACAGCCCCACACACACTGGGGCTCCGGCCTTGCCAGCCAGCTCAGGGTGCCGACGTTCGTGTCTTGCTCGCTCTCGGGACCTGCGCCGCAGCCCAGCTCGAAATTCCAAACGTCCAGCAACTGCTCCCACACGAAAGGTGCCAGGCCTCCCAGGTGTTGCTGGCCCTCGCCTTCCCCTGGCAGCCCTTCCACAGCCCCACACACACTGGGGCTCCGGCCTTGCCAGCCAGCTCAGGGGGCCGACGTTCATGCATTCCTCGCTCTCAGCACTGCCCGTAGAGGCCAGCTCGAAATTCCAAACGTCCAGCGACTGCTCCCACACCAAAGGTGCCAGGCCTCCCAGGTGTTGCTGGCCCTCGCCTTGCCCTGGCAGCCCTTCCACAGCCCCACACACACTGGGGCTCCGGCCTTGCCAGCCAGCTCAGGGGGCCGATGTTCGTGCCTCGCTTGCTCTCGGGACCTGCGCCGCAGCCCAGCTCGAAAGTGCAAACGTCCAGCGACTGCTCCCACACCAAAGGTGCCAGGCCTCCCAGGTGTTGCTGGCCCTAGCCTTCCCCTGGCAGCCCTTCCACAGCCCCACACACACTGGGGCTCCGGCCTTGCCAGCCAGCTCAGGGGGCCGACGTTCGTGCCTCGCTCGCTCTCGGGACCTGCGCCGCAGCCCAGCTCGAAAGTGCAAACGTCCAGCGACTGCTCCCACACCAAAGCTGCCAGGCCTCCCAGGTGTTGCTGGCCCTCGCCTTGCCCTGGCAGCCCTTCCACAGCCCCACACACACTGGGGCTCCGGCCTTGCCAGCCAGCTCAGGGGGCCGATGTTCGTGCCTCGCTTGCTCTCGGGACCTGCGCCGCAGCCCAGCTCGAAAGTGCAAACGTCCAGCGACTGCTCCCACACCAAAGGTGCCAGGCCTCCCAGGTGTTGCTGGCCCTCGCCTTGCCCTGGCAGCCCTTCCACAGCGCCACACACACTGGGGCTCCGGCCTTGCCAGCCAGCTCAGGGGGCCGACGTTCGTGCCTCGCTCGCTCTCGGGAGCTGCGCCGCAGCCCAGCTCGAAAGTGCAAACGTCCAGCGACTGCTCCCACACCAAAGCTGCCAGGCCTCCCAGGTGTTGCTGGCCCTCGCCTTCCCCTGGCAGCCCTTCCACAGCCCCACACACACTGCGGCTCCGGCCTTGCCAGCCAGCTCAGGCTGGCGACGTTCGTGCCTCGCTCGCTCTCGGGACCTGCGCCGCAGCCCAGCTCCAAATTGCAAACGTCCAGCGACTGCTCCCACACCAAAGGTGCCAGGCCTCCCAGGTGTTGCTGGCCCTCGCCTTCCCTTGCAAGCCATTCCACAGCCCCACACGCACTGGGGCTCCGGCCTTGCCAGCCAGCTCAGGGTGCCGACATTCGTGTCTCGCTCGCTCTCGGCACCTGCACCGCAGACCAGCTCCAAATTGCAAACGTCCAGCGACTGCTCCCACACCAAAGGTGCCAGGCCTCCCAGGTGTTGCTGGCCCTTGCCTTCCCCTGGCAGCCCTTCCACAGCCCCACACACACTGGGGCTCCGGCCTTGCCAGCCAGCTCAGGGGGCTGACGTTCATGCATTCCTCGCTCTCAGCACTGCCCGCAGAGGCCAGCTCGAAATTCCAAACGTCCATCGACTGCTCCCACACCAAAGGTGCCAGGCCTCCCAGGTGTTGCTGGCCCTCGCCTTCCCCTGGCAGCCCTTCCACAGCCCCACACACACTGGGGCTCCGGCCTTGCCAGCCAGCTCAGGGGGCCGACATTCGTGCCTGGCTCGCTCTCCGCGCTGCTGCTAGACGCCAGCTCCGAAATTGCAAACGTCCAGCGACTGCTCCCACACCAAAGGTGCCAGGCCTCCCAGGTGTTGCTGGCCCTCGCCTTCCCCTGACAGCCCTTCCACAGCCCCACACACACTGGGGCTCCGGCCTTGCCAGCCAGCTCAGGGTGCCGACGTTCGTGTCTTGCTCGCTCTCGGGACCTGCGCCGCAGCCCAGCTCGAAATTCCAAACGTCCAGCGACTGCTCCCACACCAAAGGTGCCAGGCCTCCCAGGTGTTGCTGGCCCTCGCCTTCCCCTGGCAGCCCTTCCACAGCCCCACACACACTGGGGCTCCGGCCTTGCCAGCCAGCTCAGGGGGTCGACGTTCATGCATTCCTCGCTCTCAGCACTGCCCGCAGAGGCCAGCTCGAAATTGCAAACGTCCAGCGACTGCTCCCACACCATTGCTGCCAGGCCTCCCAGGTGTTGCTGGCCCTCGCCTTGCCCTGGCAGCCCTTCCACAGCCCCACACACACTGGGGCTCCGGCCTTGCCAGCCAGCTCAGGGGGCCGATGTTCGTGCCTCGCTTGCTCTCGGGACCTGCGCCGCAGCCCAGCTCGAAAGTGCAAACGTCCAGCGACTGCTCCCACACCAAAGGTGCCAGGCCTCCCAGGTGTTGCTGGCCCTAGCCTTCCCCTGGCAGCCCTTCCACAGCCCCACACACACTGGGGCTCCGGCCTTGCCAGCCAGCTCAGGGGGCCGACGTTCGTGCCTCGCTCGCTCTCGGGACCTGCGCCGCAGCCCAGCTCGAAAGTGCAAACGTCCAGCGACTGCTCCCACACCAAAGCTGCCAGGCCTCCCAGGTGTTGCTGGCCCTCGCCTTGCCCTGGCAGCCCTTCCACAGCCCCACACACACTGGGGCTCCGGCCTTGCCAGCCAGCTCAGGCTGGCGACGTTCGTGCCTCGCTCGCTCTCGGGACCTGCGCCGCAGCCCAGCTCCAAATTGCAAACGTCCAGCGACTGCTCCCACACCAAAGGTGCCAGGCCTCCCAGGTGTTGCTGGCCCTCGCCTTCCCTTGCAAGCCATTCCACAGCCCCACACGCACTGGGGCTCCGGCCTTGCCAGCCAGCTCAGGGGGCCGACGATCGTGCCTTTCTCTCTCTTAGCACCGCTCCCAGAGGCCAACTCGACATTGCAAACGTCCAGCGACTGCTCCCACACCAAAGGTGCCAGGCCTCCCAGGTGTTGCTGGCCCTCGCCTTGCCCTGGCAGCCCTTCCACAGCCCCACACACACTGGGGCTCCGGCCTTGCCAGCCAGCTCAGGGGGCCGACGTTCATGCATTCCTCTCTCTCAGCACTGCCCGCAGAGGCTAGCTCGAAATTCCAAACGTCCAGCGACTGCTCCCACACCAAAGGTGCCAGGCCTCCCAGGTGTTGCTGGCCCTCGCCTTGCCCTGGCAGCCCTTCCACAGCCCCACACACACTGGGGCTCCGGCCTTGCCAGCCAGCTCAGGGTGCCGACATTCGTGTCTCGCTCGCTCTCGGCACCTGCACCGCAGACCAGCTCCAAATTGCAAACGTCCAGCGACTGCTCCCACACCAAAGGTGCCAGGCCTCCGAGGTGTTGCTGGCCCTTGCCTTCCCCTGGCAGCCCTTCCACAGCCCCACACACACTGGGGCTCCGGCCTTGCCAGCCAGCTCAGGGGGCCGACATTCGTGCCTCGCTCGCTCTCGGAACCTGCGCCGCAGCCCAGCTCCAAATTGCAAACGTCCAGCGACTGCTCCCACACCAAAGGTGCCAGGCCTCCCAGGTGTTGCTGGCCCTCGCCTTCCCCTGGCAGCCCTTCCACAGCCCCACACACACTGGGGCTCCGGCCTTGCCAGCCAGCTCAGGGGGCCGAAGTTCGTGCCTCGCTCGCTCTCCGCGCTGCTGCTAGACGCCAGCTCCGAAATTGGAAACGTCCAGCGACTGCTCCCACACCAAAGGTGCCAGGCCTCCCAGGTGTTGCTGGCCCTCGCCTTCCCCTGGCAGCCCTTCCACAGCCCCACACACACTGGGGCTCCGGCCTTGCCAGCCAGCTCAGGGGGCCGACATTCGTGCCTTCCTCGCTCTCCGCGCTGCTGCTAGACGCCAGCTCCGAAATTGCAAACGTCCAGCGACTGCTCCCACACCAAAGGTGCCAGGCCTCCCAGGTGTTGCTGGCCCTCGCCTTCCCCTGACAGCCCTTCCACAGCCCCACACACACTGGGGCTCCGGCCTTGCCAGCCAGCTCAGGGTGCCGACGTTCGTGTCTTGCTCGCTCTCGGGACCTGCGCCGCAGCCCAGCTCGAAATTCCAAACGTCCAGCGACTGCTCCCACACCAAAGGTGCCAGGCCTCCCAGGTGTTGCTGGCCCTCGCCTTGCCCTGGCAGCCCTTCCACAGCGCCACACACACTGGGGCTCCGGCCTTGCCAGCCAGCTCAGGGGGCCGACGTTCGTGCCTCGCTCGCTCTCGGGACCTGCGCCGCAGCCCAGCTCGAAAGTGCAAACGTCCAGCGACTGCTCCCACACCAAAGCTGCCAGGCCTCCCAGGTGTTGCTGGCCCTCGCCTTCCCCTGGCAGCCCTTCCACAGCCCCACACACACTGGGGCTCCGGCCTTGCCAGCCAGCTCAGGCTGCCGACATTCGTGCCTCGCTCGCTCTCGGAACCTGCGCCAGAGCCCAGCTCCAAATTGCAAACGTCCAGCGACTGCTCCCACACCAAAGGTGCCAGGCCTCCCAGGTGTTGCTGGCCCTCGCCTTCCCCTGGCAGCCCTTCCACAGCCCCACACACACTGGGGCTCCGGCCTTGCCAGCCAGCTCAGGGGGCCGACATTCGTGCCTTCCTCGCTCTCCGCGCTGCTGCTAGACGCCAGCTCCGAAATTGGAAACGTCCAGCGACTGCTCCCACACCAAAGGTGCCAGGCCTCCCAGGTGTTGCTGGCCCTCGCCTTCCCCTGGCAGCCCTTCCACAGCCCCACACACACTGGGGCTCCGGCCTTGCCAGCCAGCTCAGGGGGCCGACATTCGTGCCTTCCTCGCTCTCCGCGCTGCTGCTAGACGCCAGCTCCGAAAGTGCAAACGTCCAGCGACTGCTCCCACACCAAAGGTGCCAGGCCTCCCAGGTGTTGCTGGCCCTCGCCTTCCCCTGACAGCCCTTCCACAGCCCCACACACACTGGGGCTCCGGCCTTGCCAGCCAGCTCAGGGTGCCGACGTTCGTGTCTTGCTCGCTCTCGGGACCTGCGCCGCAGCCCAGCTCGAAATTCCAAACGTCCAGCAACTGCTCCCACACGAAAGGTGCCAGGCCTCCCAGGTGTTGCTGGCCCTCGCCTTCCCCTGGCAGCCCTTCCACAGCCCCACACACACTGGGGCTCCGGCCTTGCCAGCCAGCTCAGGGGGCCGACGTTCATGCATTCCTCGCTCTCAGCACTGCCCGTAGAGGCCAGCTCGAAATTCCAAACGTCCAGCGACTGCTCCCACACCAAAGGTGCCAGGCCTCCCAGGTGTTGCTGGCCCTCGCCTTGCCCTGGCAGCCCTTCCACAGCCCCACACACACTGGGGCTCCGGCCTTGCCAGCCAGCTCAGGGGGCCGATGTTCGTGCCTCGCTTGCTCTCGGGACCTGCGCCGCAGCCCAGCTCGAAACTGCAAACGTCCAGCGACTGCTCCCACACCAAAGGTGCCAGGCCTCCCAGGTGTTGCTGGCCCTCGCCTTGCCCTGGCAGCCCTTCCACAGCCCCACACACACTGGGGCTCCGGCCTTGCCAGCCAGCTCAGGGGGCCGACGTTCGTGCCTCGCTCGCTCTCGGGACCTGCGCCGCAGCCCAGCTCGAAAGTGCAAACGTCCAGCGACTGCTCCCACACCAAAGCTGCCAGGCCTCCCAGGTGTTGCTGGCCCTCGCCTTCCCCTGGCAGCCCTTCCACAGCCCCACACACACTGCGGCTCCGGCCTTGCCAGCCAGCTCAGGCTGGCGACGTTCGTGCCTCGCTCGCTCTTGGGACCTGCGCCGCAGCCCAGCTCCAAATTGCAAACGTCCAGCGACTGCTCCCACACCAAAGGTGCCAGGCCTCCCAGGTGTTGCTGGCCCTCGCCTTCCCTTGCAAGCCATTCCACAGCCCCACACGCACTGGGGCTCCGGCCTTGCCAGCCAGCTCAGGGGGCCGACGATCGTGCCTTTCTCTCTCTTAGCACCGCTCCCAGAGCCCAGCTCGAAAGTGCAAACGTCCAGCGACTGCTCCCACACCAAAGGTGCCAGGCCTCCCAGGTGTTGCTGGCCCTCGCCTTGCCCTGGCAGCCCTTCCACAGACCCACACACACTGGGGCTCCGGCCTTGCCAGCCAGCTCAGGGTGCCGACATTCGTGTCTCGCTCGCTCTCGGCACCTGCACCGCAGACCAGCTCCAAATTGCAAACGTCCAGCGACTGCTCCCACACCAAAGGTGCCAGGCCTCCCAGGTGTTGCTGGCCCTTGCCTTCCCCTGGCAGCCCTTCCACAGCCCCACACACACTGGGGCTCCGGCCTTGCCAGCCAGCTCAGGGGGCTGACGTTCATGCATTCCTCGCTCTCAGCACTGCCCGCAGAGGCCAGCTCGAAATTCCAAACGTCCATCGACTGCTCCCACACCAAAGGTGCCAGGCCTCCCAGGTGTTGCTGGCCCTCGCCTTCCCCTGGCAGCCCTTCCACAGCCCCACACACACTGGGGCTCCGGCCTTGCCAGCCAGCTCAGGCTGCCGACATTCGTGTCTCGCTCGCTCTCGGAACCTGCGCCGCAGCCCAGCTCCAAATTGCAAACGTCCAGCGACTGCTCCCACACCAAAGCTGCCAGGCCTCCCAGGTGTTGCTGGCCCTCGCCTTCCCCTGGCAGCCCTTCCACAGCCCCACACACACTGGGGCTCCGGCCTTGCCAGCCAGCTCAGGGGGCCGACATTCGTGCCTGGCTCGCTCTCCGCGCTGCTGCTAGACGCCAGCTCCGAAATTGCAAACGTCCAGCGACTGCTCCCACACCAAAGGTGCCAGGCCTCCCAGGTGTTGCTGGCCCTCGCCTTCCCCTGACAGCCCTTCCACAGCCCCACACACACTGGGGCTCCGGCCTTGCCAGCCAGCTCAGGGTGCCGACGTTCGTGTCTTGCTCGCTCTCGGGACCTGCGCCGCAGCCCAGCTCGAAATTCCAAACGTCCAGCAACTGCTCCCACACGAAAGGTGCCAGGCCTCCCAGGTGTTGCTGGCCCTCGCCTTCCCCTGGCAGCCCTTCCACAGCCCCACACACACTGGGGCTCCGGCCTTGCCAGCCAGCTCAGGGGGCCGACGTTCATGCATTCCTCGCTCTCAGCACTGCCCGTAGAGGCCAGCTCGAAATTCCAAACGTCCAGCGACTGCTCCCACACCAAAGGTGCCAGGCCTCCCAGGTGTTGCTGGCCCTCGCCTTGCCCTGGCAGCCCTTCCACAGCCCCACACACACTGGGGCTCCGGCCTTGCCAGCCAGCTCAGGGGGCCGATGTTCGTGCCTCGCTTGCTCTCGGGACCTGCGCCGCAGCCCAGCTCGAAAGTGCAAACGTCCAGCGACTGCTCCCACACCAAAGGTGCCAGGCCTCCCAGGTGTTGCTGGCCCTAGCCTTCCCCTGGCAGCCCTTCCACAGCCCCACACACACTGGGGCTCCGGCCTTGCCAGCCAGCTCAGGGGGCCGACGTTCGTGCCTCGCTCGCTCTCGGGACCTGCGCCGCAGCCCAGCTCGAAAGTGCAAACGTCCAGCGACTGCTCCCACACCAAAGCTGCCAGGCCTCCCAGGTGTTGCTGGCCCTCGCCTTGCCCTGGCAGCCCTTCCACAGCCCCACACACACTGGGGCTCCGGCCTTGCCAGCCAGCTCAGGGGGCCGATGTTCGTGCCTCGCTTGCTCTCGGGACCTGCGCCGCAGCCCAGCTCGAAAGTGCAAACGTCCAGCGACTGCTCCCACACCAAAGGTGCCAGGCCTCCCAGGTGTTGCTGGCCCTCGCCTTGCCCTGGCAGCCCTTCCACAGCGCCACACACACTGGGGCTCCGGCCTTGCCAGCCAGCTCAGGGGGCCGACGTTCGTGCCTCGCTCGCTCTCGGGAGCTGCGCCGCAGCCCAGCTCGAAAGTGCAAACGTCCAGCGACTGCTCCCACACCAAAGCTGCCAGGCCTCCCAGGTGTTGCTGGCCCTCGCCTTCCCCTGGCAGCCCTTCCACAGCCCCACACACACTGCGGCTCCGGCCTTGCCAGCCAGCTCAGGCTGGCGACGTTCGTGCCTCGCTCGCTCTCGGGACCTGCGCCGCAGCCCAGCTCCAAATTGCAAACGTCCAGCGACTGCTCCCACACCAAAGGTGCCAGGCCTCCCAGGTGTTGCTGGCCCTCGCCTTCCCTTGCAAGCCATTCCACAGCCCCACACGCACTGGGGCTCCGGCCTTGCCAGCCAGCTCAGGGTGCCGACATTCGTGTCTCGCTCGCTCTCGGCACCTGCACCGCAGACCAGCTCCAAATTGCAAACGTCCAGCGACTGCTCCCACACCAAAGGTGCCAGGCCTCCCAGGTGTTGCTGGCCCTTGCCTTCCCCTGGCAGCCCTTCCACAGCCCCACACACACTGGGGCTCCGGCCTTGCCAGCCAGCTCAGGGGGCTGACGTTCATGCATTCCTCGCTCTCAGCACTGCCCGCAGAGGCCAGCTCGAAATTCCAAACGTCCATCGACTGCTCCCACACCAAAGGTGCCAGGCCTCCCAGGTGTTGCTGGCCCTCGCCTTCCCCTGGCAGCCCTTCCACAGCCCCACACACACTGGGGCTCCGGCCTTGCCAGCCAGCTCAGGGGGCCGACATTCGTGCCTGGCTCGCTCTCCGCGCTGCTGCTAGACGCCAGCTCCGAAATTGCAAACGTCCAGCGACTGCTCCCACACCAAAGGTGCCAGGCCTCCCAGGTGTTGCTGGCCCTCGCCTTCCCCTGACAGCCCTTCCACAGCCCCACACACACTGGGGCTCCGGCCTTGCCAGCCAGCTCAGGGTGCCGACGTTCGTGTCTTGCTCGCTCTCGGGACCTGCGCCGCAGCCCAGCTCGAAATTCCAAACGTCCAGCGACTGCTCCCACACCAAAGGTGCCAGGCCTCCCAGGTGTTGCTGGCCCTCGCCTTCCCCTGGCAGCCCTTCCACAGCCCCACACACACTGGGGCTCCGGCCTTGCCAGCCAGCTCAGGGGGTCGACGTTCATGCATTCCTCGCTCTCAGCACTGCCCGCAGAGGCCAGCTCGAAATTGCAAACGTCCAGCGACTGCTCCCACACCATTGCTGCCAGGCCTCCCAGGTGTTGCTGGCCCTCGCCTTGCCCTGGCAGCCCTTCCACAGCCCCACACACACTGGGGCTCCGGCCTTGCCAGCCAGCTCAGGGGGCCGATGTTCGTGCCTCGCTTGCTCTCGGGACCTGCGCCGCAGCCCAGCTCGAAAGTGCAAACGTCCAGCGACTGCTCCCACACCAAAGGTGCCAGGCCTCCCAGGTGTTGCTGGCCCTAGCCTTCCCCTGGCAGCCCTTCCACAGCCCCACACACACTGGGGCTCCGGCCTTGCCAGCCAGCTCAGGGGGCCGACGTTCGTGCCTCGCTCGCTCTCGGGACCTGCGCCGCAGCCCAGCTCGAAAGTGCAAACGTCCAGCGACTGCTCCCACACCAAAGCTGCCAGGCCTCCCAGGTGTTGCTGGCCCTCGCCTTGCCCTGGCAGCCCTTCCACAGCCCCACACACACTGGGGCTCCGGCCTTGCCAGCCAGCTCAGGCTGGCGACGTTCGTGCCTCGCTCGCTCTCGGGACCTGCGCCGCAGCCCAGCTCCAAATTGCAAACGTCCAGCGACTGCTCCCACACCAAAGGTGCCAGGCCTCCCAGGTGTTGCTGGCCCTCGCCTTCCCTTGCAAGCCATTCCACAGCCCCACACGCACTGGGGCTCCGGCCTTGCCAGCCAGCTCAGGGGGCCGACGATCGTGCCTTTCTCTCTCTTAGCACCGCTCCCAGAGGCCAACTCGACATTGCAAACGTCCAGCGACTGCTCCCACACCAAAGGTGCCAGGCCTCCCAGGTGTTGCTGGCCCTCGCCTTGCCCTGGCAGCCCTTCCACAGCCCCACACACACTGGGGCTCCGGCCTTGCCAGCCAGCTCAGGGGGCCGACGTTCATGCATTCCTCTCTCTCAGCACTGCCCGCAGAGGCTAGCTCGAAATTCCAAACGTCCAGCGACTGCTCCCACACCAAAGGTGCCAGGCCTCCCAGGTGTTGCTGGCCCTCGCCTTGCCCTGGCAGCCCTTCCACAGCCCCACACACACTGGGGCTCCGGCCTTGCCAGCCAGCTCAGGGTGCCGACATTCGTGTCTCGCTCGCTCTCGGCACCTGCACCGCAGACCAGCTCCAAATTGCAAACGTCCAGCGACTGCTCCCACACCAAAGGTGCCAGGCCTCCGAGGTGTTGCTGGCCCTTGCCTTCCCCTGGCAGCCCTTCCACAGCCCCACACACACTGGGGCTCCGGCCTTGCCAGCCAGCTCAGGGGGCCGACATTCGTGCCTCGCTCGCTCTCGGAACCTGCGCCGCAGCCCAGCTCCAAATTGCAAACGTCCAGCGACTGCTCCCACACCAAAGGTGCCAGGCCTCCCAGGTGTTGCTGGCCCTCGCCTTCCCCTGGCAGCCCTTCCACAGCCCCACACACACTGGGGCTCCGGCCTTGCCAGCCAGCTCAGGGGGCCGAAGTTCGTGCCTCGCTCGCTCTCCGCGCTGCTGCTAGACGCCAGCTCCGAAATTGGAAACGTCCAGCGACTGCTCCCACACCAAAGGTGCCAGGCCTCCCAGGTGTTGCTGGCCCTCGCCTTCCCCTGGCAGCCCTTCCACAGCCCCACACACACTGGGGCTCCGGCCTTGCCAGCCAGCTCAGGGGGCCGACATTCGTGCCTTCCTCGCTCTCCGCGCTGCTGCTAGACGCCAGCTCCGAAATTGCAAACGTCCAGCGACTGCTCCCACACCAAAGGTGCCAGGCCTCCCAGGTGTTGCTGGCCCTCGCCTTCCCCTGACAGCCCTTCCACAGCCCCACACACACTGGGGCTCCGGCCTTGCCAGCCAGCTCAGGGTGCCGACGTTCGTGTCTTGCTCGCTCTCGGGACCTGCGCCGCAGCCCAGCTCGAAATTCCAAACGTCCAGCGACTGCTCCCACACCAAAGGTGCCAGGCCTCCCAGGTGTTGCTGGCCCTCGCCTTGCCCTGGCAGCCCTTCCACAGCGCCACACACACTGGGGCTCCGGCCTTGCCAGCCAGCTCAGGGGGCCGACGTTCGTGCCTCGCTCGCTCTCGGGACCTGCGCCGCAGCCCAGCTCGAAAGTGCAAACGTCCAGCGACTGCTCCCACACCAAAGCTGCCAGGCCTCCCAGGTGTTGCTGGCCCTCGCCTTCCCCTGGCAGCCCTTCCACAGCCCCACACACACTGGGGCTCCGGCCTTGCCAGCCAGCTCAGGCTGCCGACATTCGTGCCTCGCTCGCTCTCGGAACCTGCGCCAGAGCCCAGCTCCAAATTGCAAACGTCCAGCGACTGCTCCCACACCAAAGGTGCCAGGCCTCCCAGGTGTTGCTGGCCCTCGCCTTCCCCTGGCAGCCCTTCCACAGCCCCACACACACTGGGGCTCCGGCCTTGCCAGCCAGCTCAGGGGGCCGACATTCGTGCCTTCCTCGCTCTCCGCGCTGCTGCTAGACGCCAGCTCCGAAATTGGAAACGTCCAGCGACTGCTCCCACACCAAAGGTGCCAGGCCTCCCAGGTGTTGCTGGCCCTCGCCTTCCCCTGGCAGCCCTTCCACAGCCCCACACACACTGGGGCTCCGGCCTTGCCAGCCAGCTCAGGGGGCCGACATTCGTGCCTTCCTCGCTCTCCGCGCTGCTGCTAGACGCCAGCTCCGAAATTGCAAACGTCCAGCGACTGCTCCCACACCAAAGGTGCCAGGCCTCCCAGGTGTTGCTGGCCCTCGCCTTCCCCTGACAGCCCTTCCACAGCCCCACACACACTGGGGCTCCGGCCTTGCCAGCCAGCTCAGGGTGCCGACGTTCGTGTCTTGCTCGCTCTCGGGACCTGCGCCGCAGCCCAGCTCGAAATTCCAAACGTCCAGCAACTGCTCCCACACGAAAGGTGCCAGGCCTCCCAGGTGTTGCTGGCCCTCGCCTTCCCCTGGCAGCCCTTCCACAGCCCCACACACACTGGGGCTCCGGCCTTGCCAGCCAGCTCAGGGGGCCGACGTTCATGCATTCCTCTCTCTCAGCACTGCCCGCAGAGGCCAGCTCGAAATTCCAAACGTCCAGCGACTGCTCCCACACCAAAGGTGCCAGGCCTCCCAGGTGTTGCTGGCCCTCGCCTTCCCCTGGCAGCCCTTCCACAGCCCCACACACACTGGGGCTCCGGCCTTGCCAGCCAGCTCAGGGGGCCGATGTTCGTGCCTCGCTTGCTCTCGGGACCTGCGCCGCAGCCCAGCTCGAAAGTGCAAACGTCCAGCGACTGCTCCCACACCAAAGGTGCCAGGCCTCCCAGGTGTTGCTGGCCCTCGCCTTGCCCTGGCAGCCCTTCCACAGCGCCACACACACTGGGGCTCCGGCCTTGCCAGCCAGCTCAGGGGGCCGACGTTCGTGCCTCACTCGCTCTCGGGACCTGCGCCGCAGCCCAGCTCGAAATTGCAAACGTCCAGCGACTGCTCCCACACCATTGGTGCCAGGCCTCCCAGGTGTTGCTGGCCCTCGCCTTGCCCTGGCAGCCCTTCCACAGCCCCACACACACTGGGGCTCCGGCCTTGCCAGCCAGCTCAGGGGGCCGACGTTCGTGCCTCGCTCGCTCTCGGGACCTGCGCCGCAGCCCAGCTCGAAAGTGCAAACGTCCAGCGACTGCTCCCACACCAAAGCTGCCAGGCCTCCCAGGTGTTGCTGGCCCTCGCCTTCCCCTGGCAGCCCTTCCACAGCCCCACACACACTGGGGCTCCGGCCTTGCCAGCCAGCTCAGGCTGCCGACGTTCGTGTCTCGCTCGCTCTCGGGACCTGCGCCGCAGCCCAGCTCCAAATTGCAAACGTCCAGCGACTGCTCCCACACCAAAGGTGCCCGGCCTCCCAGGTGTTGCTGGCCCTCGCCTTGCCCTGGCAGCCATTCCACAGCCCCACACGCACTGGGGCTCCGGCCTTGCCAGCCAGCTCAGGGGGCCGACGATCGTGCCTTTCTCTCTCTTAGCACCGCTCCCAGAGGCCAACTCGACATTGCAAACGTCCAGCGACTGCTCCCACACCAAAGGTGCCAGGCCTCCCAGGTGTTGCTGGCCCTCGCCTTCCCCTGGCAGCCCTTCCACAGCCCCACACACACTGGGGCTCCGGCCTTGCCAGCCAGCTCAGGCTGCCGACATTCGTGCCTCGCTCGCTCTCAGCGCTGATGTCAGATCCCAGCTACGAAATTGCAAACGTCCAGCGACTGCTCCCACACCAAAGGTGCCAGGCCTCCCAGGTGTTGCTGGCCCTCGCCTTCCCCTGGCAGCCCTTCCACAGCCCCACACACACTGCGGCTCCGGCCTTGCCAGCCAGCTCAGGGGGCCGACGATCATGCATTCCTCGCTCTCAGCACTGCCCTCAGAGGCCAGCTCGAAATTGCAAAAGTCCAGCGACTGCTCCCACACCAAAGGTGCCAGGCCTCCCAGGTGTTGCTGGCCATCGCCTTCCCCTGACAGCCCTTCCACAGCCCCACACACACTGGGGCTCCGGCCTTGCCAGCCAGCTCAGGGGGCCGATGTTCGTGCCTCGCTCGCTCTCGGGACCTGCGCCGCACCCCAGCTCGAAAGTGCAAACGTCCAGCGACTGCTCCCACACCAAAGGTGCCAGGCCTCCCAGGTGTTGCTGGCCCTCGCCTTCCCCTGGCAGCCCTTCCACAGCCCCACACACACTGGGGTTCCGGCCTTGCCAGCCAGCTCAGGCTGCCGACATTCGTGCCTCGCTCGCTCTCGGGACCTGCGCCGCAGCCCAGCTCCAAATTGCAAACGTCCAGCGACTGCTCCCACACCAAATGTGCCCGGCCTCCCAGGTGTTGCTGGCCCTCGCCTTCCCCTGGCAGCCCTTCCACAGCCCCACACACACTGGGGCTCCGGCCTTGCCAGCCAGCTCAGGGGGCCGACATTCGTGCCTTCCTCGCTCTCCGCGCTGCTGCTAGACGCCAGCTCCGAAATTGCAAACGTCCAGCGACTGCTCCCACACCAAAGGTGCCAGGCCTCCCAGGTGTTGCTGGCCCTCGCCTTCCCCTGACAGCCCTTCCACAGCCCCACACACACTGGGGCTCCGGCCTTGCCAGCCAGCTCAGGGTGCCGACGTTCGTGCCTTCCTCGCTCTCCGCGCTGCTGCTAGACGCCAGCTCCGAAATTGCAAACGTCCAGCGACTGCTCCCACACCAAAGGTGCCAGGCCTCCCAGGTGTTGCTGGCCCTCGCCTTGCCCTGCCAGCCCTTCCACAGCGCCACACACACTGGGGCTCCGGCCTTGCCAGCCAGCTCAGGGGGCCGACGTTCGTGTCTCGCTCGCTCTCGGGACCTGCGCCGCAGCCCAGCTCGAAATTGCAAACGTCCAGCGACTGCTCCCACACCATTGCTGCCAGGCCTCCCAGGTGTTGCTGGCCCTCGCCTTGCCCTGGCAGCCCTTCCACAGCCCCACACACACTGGGGCTCCGGCCTTGCCAGCCAGCTCAGGGGGCCGACGTTCGTGCCTCGCTCGCTCTCGGGACCTGCGCCGCAGCCCAGCTCGAAAGTGCAAACGTCCAGCGACTGCTCCCACACCAAAGGTGCCATGCCTCCCAGGTGTTGCTGGCCCTCGCCTTCCCCTGGCAGCCCTTCCACAGCCCCACACACACTGGGGCTCCGGCCTTGCCAGCCAGCTCAGGTTGCCGACATTCGTGCCTCGCTCGCTCTCGGGACCTGCGCCGCAGCCCAGCTCCAAATTGCAAACGTCCAGCGACTGCTCCCACACCAAAGGTGCCAGGCCTCCCAGGTGTTGCTGGCCATCGCCTTCCCCTGGCAGCCCTTCCACAGCCCCACACACACTGGGGCTCCGGCCTTGCCAGCCAGCTCAGGGGGCCGACGATCGTGCATTCCTCGCTCTCAGCACTGCCCGCAGAGGCCAGCTCCAAATTGCAAACGTCCAGCGACTGCTCCCACACCAAAGGTGCCAGGCCTCCCAGGTGTTGCTGGCCCTCGCCTTCCCCTGGCAGCCCTTCCACAGCCCCACACACACTGGGGCTCCGGCCTTGCCAGCCAGCTCAGGGGGCCGACGTTCATGCATTCCTCGCTCTCAGCACTGCCCGCAGACGCCAGCTCGAAATTGCAAACGTCCAGCGACTGCTCCCACACCAAAGGTGCCAGGCCTCCCAGGTGTTGCTGGCCCTCGCCTTGCCCTGGCAGCCCTTCCACAGCCCCACACACACTGGGGCTCCGGCCTTGCCAGCCAGCTCAGGGGGCCGACGTTCGTGCCTTGCTCGCTCTCCGCGCTGCTGCTAATCGCCAGCTCCGAAATTGCAAACGTCCAGCGACTGCTCCCACACCAAAGGTGCCAGGCCTCCCAGGTGTTGCTGGCCCTCGCCTTGCCCTGGCAGCCCTTCCACAGCCCCACACACACTGGGGCTCCGGCCTTGCCAGCCAGCTCAGGGGGCCGACGTTCGTGCCTCGCTCGCTCTCGGGACCTGCGCCGCAGCCCAGCTCCAAATTGCAAACGTCCAGCGACTGCTCCCACACCCAAAGTGCCAGGCCTCCCAGGTGTTGCTGGCCCTCGCCTTCCCCTGGCAGCCCTTCCACAGCCCCACACACACTGGGGCTCCGGCCTTGCCAGCCAGCTCAGTGTGCCGACGTTCGTGCCTCGCTCACTCTCGGGACCTGCGCCGCAGCCCAGCTCCAAATTGCAAACGTCCAGCGACTGCTCCCACACCAAAGGTGCCAGGCCTCCCAGGTGTTGCTGGCCCTCGCCTTCCCCTGGCAGCCCTTCCACAGCCCCACACACACTGGGGCTCCGGCCTTGCCAGCCAGCTCAGGGGGCCGACGATCGTGCATTCCTCGCTCTCAGCACTGCCCGCAGAGGCCAGCTCCAAATTGCAAACGTCCAGCGACTGCTCCCACACCAAAGGTGCCAGGCCTCCCAGGTGTTGCTGGCCCTCGCCTTCCCTTGCAAGCCATTCCACAGCCCCACACGCACTGGGGCTCCGGCCTTGCCAGCCAGCTCAGGGTGCCGACGATCGTGCCTTTCTCTCTCTTAGCACCGCTCCCAGAGGCCAACTCGACATTGCAAACGTCCAGCGACTGCTCCCACACCAAAGCTGCCAGGCCTCCCAGGTGTTGCTGGCCCTCGCCTTCCCCTGGCAGCCCTTCCACAGCCCCACACACACTGGGGCTCTGGCCTTGCCAGCCAGCTCAGGCAGCCGATGTTCGTGCCTCGCTCGCTCTCGGGACCTGCGCCGCAGCCCAGCTCCAAATTGCAAACGTCCAGCGACTGCTCCCACACCAAAGGTGCCAGGCCTCCCAGGTGTTGCTGGCCCTCGCCTTCCCTTGCAAGCCATTCCACAGCCCCACACGCACTGGGGCTCCGGCCTTGCCAGCCATCTCAGGGGGCCGACGATCGTGCCTTTCTCTCTCTTAGCACCGCTCCCAGAGGCCAACTCGACATTGCAAACGTCCAGCGACTGCTCCCACACCAAAGGTGCCAGGCCTCCCAGGTGTTGCTGGCCCTCGCCTTCCCCTGGCAGCCCTTCCACAGCCCCACACACACTGGGGCTCCGGCCTTGCCAGCCAGCTCAGGCTGCCGACATTCGTGCCTCGCTCGCTCTCAGCGCTGATGTCAGATCCCAGCTACGAAATTGCAAACGTCCAGCGACTGCTCCCACACCAAAGGTGCCAGGCCTCCCAGGTGTTGCTGGCCCTCGCCTTCCCCTGGCAGCCCTTCCACAGCCCCACACACACTGCGGCTCCGGCCTTGCCAGCCAGCTCAGGGGGCCGACGATCATGCATTCCTCGCTCTCAGCACTGCCCTCAGAGGCCAGCTCGAAATTGCAAAAGTCCAGCGACTGCTCCCACACCAAAGGTGCCAGGCCTCCCAGGTGTTGCTGGCCATCGCCTTCCCCTGACAGCCCTTCCACAGCCCCACACACACTGGGGCTCCGGCCTTGCCAGCCAGCTCAGGGGGCCGATGTTCGTGCCTCGCTTGCTCTCGGGACCTGCGCCGCAGCCCAGCTCGAAAGTGCAAACGTCCAGCGACTGCTCCCACACCAAAGGTGCCAGGCCTCCCAGGTGTTGCTGGCCCTCGCCTTCCCCTGGCAGCCCTTCCACAGCCCCACACACACTGGGGCTCCGGCCTTGCCAGCCAGCTCAGGGGGCCGACATTCGTGCCTTGCTCGCTCTCCGCGCTGCTGCTAGACGCCAGCTCGAAATTGGAAACGTCCAGCGACTGCTCCCACACCAAAGCTGCCAGGCCTCCCAGGTGTTGCTGGCCCTCGCCTTCCCCTGACAGCCCTTCCACAGCCCCACACACACTGGGGCTCCGGCCTTGCCAGCCAGCTCAGGGGGCCGACATTCGTGCCTTCCTCGCTCTCCGCGCTGCTGCTAGACGCCAGCTCCGAAATTGCAAAAGTCCAGCGACTGCTCCCACACCAAAGGTGCCAGGCCTCCCAGGTGTTGCTGGCCCTCGCCTTCCCCTGACAGCCCTTCCACAGCCCCACACACACTGGGGCTCCGGCCTTGCCAGCCAGCTCAGGGTGCCGACGTTCGTGCCTTGCTCGCTCTCCGCGCTGCTGCTAGACGCCAGCTCCGAAATTGCAAACGTCCAGCGACTGCTCCCACACCAAAGGTGCCAGGCCTCCCAGGTGTTGCTGGCCCTCGCCTTGCCCTGGCAGCCCTTCCACAGCGCCACACACGCTGGGGCTCCGGCCTTGCCAGCCAGATCAGGGGGCCGACGTTCGTGTCTCGCTCGCTCTCGGGACCTGCGCCGCAGCCCAGCTCGAAATTGCAAACGTCCAGCGACTGCTCCCACACCATTGCTGCCAGGCCTCCCAGGTGTTGCTGGCCCTCGCCTTGCCCTGGCAGCCCTTCCACAGCCCCACACACACTGGGGCTCCGGCCTTGCCAGCCAGCTCAGGGGGCCGACGTTCGTGCCTCGCTCGCTCTCGGGACCTGCGCCGCAGCCCAGCTCGAAAGTGCAAACGTCCAGCGACTGCTCCCACACCAAAGCTGCCAGGCCTCCCAGGTGTTGCTGGCCCTCGCCTTCCCCTGGCAGCCCTTCCACAGCCCCACACACACTGGGGCTCCGGCCTTGCCAGCCAGCTCAGGTTGCCGACGTTCGTGCCTCGCTCGCTCTCGGGACCTGCGCCGCAGCCCAGCTCCAAATTGCAAACGTCCAGCGACTGCTGCCACAGGAAAGGTGCCAGAACTCCCAGGTGTTGCTGGCCCTCGCCTTGCCCTGGCAGCCCTTCCACAGCCCCACACACACTGGGGCTCCGGCCTTGCCAGCCAGCTCAGGGGGCCAACGATCGTGCATTCCTCGCTCTCAGCACTGCCCGCAGAGGCCAGCTCCAAATTGCAAACGTCCAGCGACTGCTCCCACACCAAAGGTGCCAGGCCTCCCAGGTGTTGCTGGCCCTCGCCTTCCCCTGGCAGCCCTTCCACAGCCCCACACACACTGGGGCTCCGGCCTTGCCAGTCAGCTCAGGGGGCCGACGTTCGTGCCTTGCTCGCTCTCCGCGCTGCTGCTAGACGCCAGCTCCGAAATTGCAAACGTCCAGCGACTGCTCCCACACCATTGGTGCCAGGCCTCCCAGGTGTTGCTGGCCCTCGCCTTGCCCTGGCAGCCCTTCCACAGCCCCACACACACTGGGGCTCCGGCCTTGCCAGCCAGCTCAGGGGGCCGACGTTCGTGCCTCGCTCGCTCTCGGGACCTGCGCCGCAGCCCAGCTCGAAAGTGCAAACGTCCAGCGACTGCTCCCACACCAAAGCTGCCAGGCCTCCCAGGTGTTGCTGGCCCTCGCCTTGCCCTGGCAGCCCTTCCACAGCCCCACACACACTGGGGCTCCGGCCTTGCCAGCCAGCTCAGTGTGCCGACGTTCGTGCCTCGCTCACTCTCGGGACCTGCGCTGCAGCCCAGCTCCGAAATTGCAAAAGTCCAGCGACTGCTCCCACACCAAAGGTGCCAGGCCTCCCAGGTGTTGCTGGCCCTCGCCTTCCCCTGGCAGCCCTTCCACAGCCCCACACACACTGGGGCTCCGGCCTTGCCAGCCAGCTCAGGGGGCCGACGTTCGTGCCTTGCTCGCTCTCCGCGCTGCTGCTAGACGCCAGCTCCGAAATTGCAAACGTCCAGCGACTGCTCCCACACCATTGGTGCCAGGCCTCCCAGGTGTTGCTGGCCCTCGCCTTGCCCTGGCAGCCCTTCCACAGCCCCACACACACTGGGGCTCCGGCCTTGCCAGCCAGCTCAGGGGGCCGACGTTCGTGCCTCGCTCGCTCTCGGGACCTGCGCCGCAGCCCAGCTCGAAAGTGCAAACGTCCAGCGACTGCTCCCACACCAAAGCTGCCAGGCCTCCCAGGTGTTGCTGGCCCTCGCCTTCCCCTGGCAGCCCTTCCACAGCCCCACACACACTGGGGCTCCGGCCTTGCCAGCCAGCTCAGTGTGCCGACGTTCGTGCCTCGCTCACTCTCGGGACCTGCGCTGCAGCCCAGCTCCGAAATTGCAAAAGTCCAGCGACTGCTCCCACACCAAAGGTGCCAGGCCTCCCAGGTGTTGCTGGCCCTCGCCTTCCCCTGACAGCCCTTCCACAGCCCCACACACACTGGGGCTCCGGCCTTGCCAGCCAGCTCAGGGTGCCGACGTTCGTGCCTTGCTCGCTCTCCGCGCTGCTGCTAGACGCCAGCTCCGAAATTGCAAACGTCCAGCGACTGCTCCCACACCAAAGGTGCCAGGCCTCCCAGGTGTTGCTGGCCCTCGCCTTGCCCTGGCAGCCCTTCCACAGCGCCACACACGCTGGGGCTCCGGCCTTGCCAGCCAGCTCAGGGGGCCGACGTTCGTGTCTCGCTCGCTCTCGGGACCTGCGCCGCAGCCCAGCTCGAAATTGCAAACGTCCAGCGACTGCTCCCACACCATTGCTGCCAGGCCTCCCAGGTGTTGCTGGCCCTCGCCTTGCCCTGGCAGCCCTTCCACAGCCCCACACACACTGGGGCTCCGGCCTTGCCAGCCAGCTCAGGGGGCCGACGTTCGTGCCTCGCTCGCTCTCGGGACCTGCGCCGCAGCCCAGCTCGAAAGTGCAAACGTCCAGCGACTGCTCCCACACCCAAGGTGCCATGCCTCCCAGGTGTTGCTGGCCCTCGCCTTCCCCTGGCAGCCCTTCCACAGCCCCACACACACTGGGGCTCCGGCCTTGCCAGCCAGCTCAGGTTGCCGACGTTTGTGCCTCGCTCGCTCTCGGGACCTGCGCCGCAGCCCAGCTCCAAATTGCAAACGTCCAGCGACTGCTCCCACACCAAAGCTGCCAGGCCTCCCAGGTGTTGCTGGCCCTCGCCTTCCCCTGGCAGCCCTTCCACAGCCCCACACACACTGGGGCTCCGGCCTTGCCAGCCAGCTCAGGGGGCCGACGATCGTGCATTCCTCGCTCTCAGCTCTGCCCGCAGAGGCCAGCTCCAAATTGCAAACGTCCAGCGACTGCTCCCACACCAAAGGTGCCAGGCCTCCCAGGTGTTGCTGGCCCTCGCCTTCCCCTGGCAGCCCTTCCACAGCCCCACACACACTGGGGCTCCGGCCTTGCCAGCCAGCTCAGGGGGCCGACGTTCATGCATTCCTCGCTCTCAGCACTGCCCGCAGACGCCAGCTCGAAATTGCAAACGTCCAGCGACTGCTCCCACACCAAAGGTGCCAGGCCTCCCAGGTGTTGCTGGCCCTCGCCTTGCCCTGGCAGCCCTTCCACAGCCCCACACACACTGGGGCTCCGGCCTTGCCAGCCAGCTCAGGGGGCCGACGTTCGTGTCTCGCTCGCTCTCGGGACCTGCGCCGCAGCCCAGCTCGAAATTGCAAACGTCCAGCGACTGCTCCCACACCATTGGTGCCAGGCCTCCCAGGTGTTGCTGGCCCTCGCCTTGCCCTGGCAGCCCTTCCACAGCCCCACACACACTGGGGCTCCGGCCTTGCCAGCCAGCTCAGGGGGCCGACGTTCGTGCCTCGCTCGCTCTCGGGACCTGCGCCGCAGCCCAGCTCGAAAGTGCAAACGTCCAGCGACTGCTCCCACACCAAAGCTGCCAGGCCTCCCAGGTGTTGCTGGCCCTCGCCTTCCCCTGGCAGCCCTTCCACAGCCCCACACACACTGGGGCTCCGGCCTTGCCAGCCAGCTCAGTGTGCCGACGTTCGTACCTCGCTCACTCTCGGGACCTGCGCCGCAGCCCAGCTCCAAATTGCAAACGTCCAGCGACTGCTCCCACACCAAAGGTGCCAGGCCTCCCAGGTGTTGCTGGCCCTCGCCTTCCCCTGGCAGCCCTTCCACAGCCCCACACACACTGGGGCTCCGGCCTTGCCAGCCAGCTCAGGGGGCCGACGATCGTGCATTCCTCGCTCTCAGCACTGCCCGCAGAGGCCAGCTCCAAATTGCAAACGTCCAGCGACTGCTCCCACACCAAAGGTGCCAGGCCTCCGAGGTGTTGCTGGCCCTCGCCTTCCCTTGCAAGCCATTCCACAGCCCCACACGCACTGGGGCTCCGGCCTTGCCAGCCAGCTCAGGGGGCCGACGTTCATGCATTCCTCGCTCTCAGCACTGCCCGCAGAGGCCAGCTCGAAATTCCAAACGTCCAGCGACTGCTCCCACACCAAAGGTGCCAGGCCTCCCAGGTGTTGCTGGCCCTCGCCTTCCCCTGACAGCCCTTCCACAGCCCCACACACACTGGGGCTCCGGCCTTGCCAGCCAGCTCAGGGGGCCGACGTTCGTGCCTCGCTCGCTTTCGGGACCTGCGCCGCAGCCCAGCTCGAAAGTGCAAACGTCCAGCGACTGCTCCCACACCAAAGGTGCCAGGCCTCCCAGGTGTTGCTGGCCCTCGCCTTCCCCTGGCAGCCCTTCCACAGCCCCACACACACTGGGGCTCCGGCCTTGCCAGCCAGCTCAGGGGGTCGACGTTCATGCATTCCTCGCTCTCAGCACTGCCCGCAGAGGCCAGCTCGAAATTCCAAACGTCCAGCGACTGCTCCCACACCAAAGGTGCCAGGCCTCCCAGGTGTTGCTGGCCCTCGCCTTCCCCTGGCAGCCCTTCCACAGCCCCACACACACTGGGGCTCCGGCCTTGCCAGCCAGCTCAGGGGGCCGATGTTCGTGCCTCGCTTGCTCTCGGGACCTGCGCCGCAGCCCAGCTCGAAAGTGCAAACGTCCAGCGACTGCTCCCACACCAAAGGTGCCAGGCCTCCCAGGTGTTGCTGGCCCTCGCCTTCCCCTGGCAGCCCTTCCACAGCCCCACACACACTGGGGCTCCGGCCTTGCCAGCCAGCTCAGGGGGCCGACGTTCGTGCCTCGCTCGCTCTCGGGACCTGCGCCGCAGCCCAGCTCCGAAATTGCAAACGTCCAGCGACTGCTCCCACACCAAAGCTGCCAGGCCTCCCAGGTGTTGCTGGCCCTCGCCTTCCCCTGGCAGCCCTTCCACAGCCCCACACACACTGGGGCTCCGGCCTTGCCAGCCAGCTCAGGCTGCCGACATTCGTGCCTCGTTCGCTCTCGGGACCTGCGCCGCAGCCCAGCTCCAAATTGCAAACGTCCAGCGACTGCTCCCACACCAAAGGTGCCAGGCCTCCCAGGTGTTGCTGGCCCTCGCCTTCCCTTGCAAGCCATTCCACAGCCCCACACGCACTGGGGCTCCGGCCTTGCCAGCCAGCTCAGGGGGCCGACGATCGTGCCTTTCTCTCTCTTAGCACCGCTCCCAGAGGCCAACTCGACATTGCAAACGTCCAGCGACTGCTCCCACACCAAAGGTGCCAGGCCTCCCAGGTGTTGCTGGCCCTCGCCTTCCCCTGGCAGCCCTTCCACAGCCCCACACACACTGGGGCTCCGGCCTTGCCAGCCAGCTCAGGCTGCCGACATTCGTGCCTCGCTCGCTCTCGGGACCTGCGCCGCAGCCCAGCTCCAAATTGCAAACGTCCAGCGACTGCTCCCACACCAAATGTGCCCGGCCTCCCAGGTGTTGCTGGCCCTCGCCTTCCCCTGGCAGCCCTTCCACAGCCCCACACACACTGGGGCTCCGGCCTTGCCAGCCAGCTCAGGGGGCCGACATTCGTGCCTTGCTCGCTCTCCGCGCTGCTGCTAGACGCCAGCTCGAAATTGGAAACGTCCAGCGACTGCTCCCACACCAAAGCTGCCAGGCCTCCCAGGTGTTGCTGGCCCTCGCCTTCCCCTGACAGCCCTTTCACAGCCCCACACACACTGGGGCTCCGGCCTTGCCAGCCAGCTCAGGGGGCCGACATTCGTGCCTTCCTCGCTCTCCGCGCTGCTGCTAGACGCCAGCTCCGAAATTGCACACGTCCAGCGACTGCTCCCACACCAAAGGTGCCAGGCCTCCCAGGTGTTGCTGGCCCTCGCCTTGCCCTGACAGCCCTTCCACAGCCCCACACACACTGGGGCTCCGGCCTTGCCAGCCAGCTCAGGGTGCCGACGTTCGTGCCTCGCTCGCTCTCGGGACCTGCGCCGCAGCCCAGCTCGAAAGTGCAAACGTCCAGCGACTGCTCCCACACCAAAGGTGCCAGGCCTCCCAGGTGTTGCTGGCCCTCGCCTTGCCCTGGCAGCCCTTCCACAGCCCCACAGACCCTGGGGCTCCGGCCTTGCCAGCCAGCTCAGGGGGCCGACGTTCGTGTCTCGCTCGCTCTCGGGACCTGCGCCGCAGCCCAGCTCGAAATTGCAAACGTCCAGCGACTGCTCCCACACCATTGGTGCCAGGCCTCCCAGGTGTTTCTGGCCCTCGCCTTGCCCTGGCAGCCCTTCCACAGCCCCACACACACTGGGGCTCCGGCCTTGCCAGCCAGCTCAGGGGGCCGACGATCGTGCCTTTCTCTCTCTTAGCACCGCTCCCAGAGGCCGAGTCGACATTGCAAACGTCCAGCGACTGCTCCCACACCAAAGGTGCCAGGCCTCCCAGGTGTTGCTGGCCCTCGCCTTCCCCTGGCAGCCCTTCCACAGCCCCACACACACTGGGGCTCCGGCCTTGCCAGCCAGCTCAGGGGGCCGACGTTCGTGCCTTGCTCGCTCTCCGCGCTGCTGCTAGACGCCAGCTCGAAATTGGAAACGTCCAGCGACTGCTCCCACACCAAAGCTGCCAGGCCTCCCAGGTGTTGCTGGCCCTCGCCTTCCCCTGACAGCCCTTCCACAGCCCCACACACACTGGGGCTCCGGCCTTGCCAGCCAGCTCAGGGGGCCGACGTTCGTGCCTTCCTCGCTCTGCGCGCTGCTGCTAGACGCCAGCTCCGAAATTGCACACGTCCAGCGACTGCTCCCACACCAAAGGTGCCAGGCCTCCCAGGTGTTGCTGGCCCTCGCCTTCCCCTGGCAGCCCTTCCACAGCCCCACACACACTGGGGCTCCGGCCTTGCCAGCCAGCTCAGGGTGCCGACGTTCGTGCCTCGCTCGCTCTCGGGACCTGCGCCGCAGCCCAGCTCGAAAGTGCAAACGTCCAGCGACTGCTCCCACACCAAAGGTGCCAGGCCTCCCAGGTGTTGCTGGCCCTCGCCTTGCCCTGGCAGCCCTTCCACAGCCCCACAGACCCTGGGGCTCCGGCCTTGCCAGCCAGCTCAGGGGGCCGACGTTCGTGTCTCGCTCGCTCTCGGGACCTGCGCCGCAGCCCAGCTCGAAATTGCAAACGTCCAGCGACTGCTCCCACACCATTGGTGCCAGGCCTCCCAGGTGTTGCTGGCCCTCGCCTTGCCCTGGCAGCCCTTCCACAGCCCCACACACACTGGGGCTCCGGCCTTGCCAGCCAGCTCAGGGGGCCGACGTTCGTGCCTCGCTCGCTCTCGGGACCTGCGCCGCAGCCCAGCTCGAAAGTGCAAACGTCCAGCGACTGCTCCCACACCAAAGGTGCCAGGCCTCCCAGGTGTTGCTGGCCCTCGCCTTCCCCTGGCAGCCCTTCCACAGCCCCACACACACTGGGGCTCCGGCCTTGCCAGCCAGCTCAGTGTGCCGACGTTCGTGCCTCGCTCACTCTCGGGACCTGCGCCGCAGCCCAGCTCCAAATTGCAAACGTCCAGCGACTGCTCCCACACCAAAGGTGCCAGGCCTCCCAGGTGTTGCTGGCCCTCGCCTTCCCCTGGCAGCCCTTCCACAGCCCCACACACACTGGGGCTCCGGCCTTGCCAGCCAGCTCAGGGGGCCGACGATCGTGCATTCCTCGCTCTCAGCACTGCCCGCAGAGGCCAGCTCCAAAGTGCAAACGTCCAGCGACTGCTCCCACACCAAAGGTGCCAGGCCTCCCAGGTGTTGCTGGCCCTCGCCTTGCCCTGGCAGCCCTTCCACAGCCCCACACACACTGGGGCTCCGGCCTTGCCAGCCAGCTCAGGGGGCCGACGTTCATGCATTCCTCTCTCTCAGCACTGCCCGCAGAGGCTAGCTCGAAATTCCAAACGTCCAGCGACTGCTCCCACACCAAAGGTGCCAGGCCTCCCAGGTGTTGCTGGCCCTCGCCTTGCCCTGGCAGCCCTTCCACAGCCCCACACACACTGGGGCTCCGGCCTTGCCAGCCAGCTCAGGGTGCCGACGTTCGTGTCTCGCTCGCTCTCGGGACCTGCGCCGCAGCCCAGCTCGAAATTGCAAACGTCCAGCGACTGCTCCCACACCATTGGTGCCAGGCCTCCCAGGTGTTGCTGGCCCTCGCCTTGCCCTGGCAGCCCTTCCACAGCCCCACACACACTGGGGCTCCGGCCTTGCCAGCCAGCTCAGGGGGCCGACGTTCGTGCCTCGCTCACTCTCGGGACCTGCGCCGCAGCCCAGCTCCAAATTGCAAACGTCCAGCGACTGCTCCCACACCAAAGGTGCCAGGCCTCCCAGGTGTTGCTGGCCCTCGCCTTCCCCTGGCAGCCCTTCCACAGCCCCACACACACTGGGGCTCCGGCCTTGCCAGCCAGCTCAGGGGGCCGATGATCGTGCATTCCTCGCTCTCAGCACTGCCCGCAGAGGCCAGCTCCAAATTGCAAACGTCCAGCGACTGCTCCCACACCAAAGGTGCCAGGCCTCCCAGGTGTTGCTGGCCCTCGCCTTCCCCTGGCAGCCCTTCCACAGCCCCACACACACTGGGGCTCCGGCCTTGCCAGCCAGCTCAGGGGGCCGACATTCGTGCCTTGCTCTCTCTCCGCGCTGCTGCTAGACGCCAGCTCCGAAATTGCAAACGTCCAGCAACTGCTCCCACACCAAAGGTGCCAGGCCTCCCAGGTGTTGCTGGCCCTCGCCTTGCCCTGGCAGCCCTTCCACAGCCCCACACACACTGGGGCTCCGGCCTTGCCAGCCAGCTCAGGGGGCCGACGTTCATGCATTCCTCTCTCTCAGCAGTGCCCGCAGAGGCTAGCTCGAAATTCCAAACGTCCAGCGACTGCTCCCACACCAAAGGTGCCAGGCCTCCCAGGTGTTGCTGGCCCTCGCCTTGCCCTGGCAGCCCTTCCACAGCCCCACACACACTGGGGCTCCGGCCTTGCCAGCCAGCTCAGGGTGCCGACATTCGTGTCTCGCTCGCTCTCGGGACCTGCGCCGCAGCCCAGCTCGAAATTGCAAACGTCCAGCGACTGCTCCCACACCAAAGGTGCCAGGCCTCCCAGGTGTTGCTGGCCCTTGCCTTCCCCTGGCAGCCCTTCCACAGCCCCACACACACTGGGGCTCCGGCCTTGCCAGCCAGCTCAGGGGGCTGACGTTCATGCATTCCTCGCTCTCAGCACTGCCCGCAGAGGCCATCTCGAAATTCCAAACGTCCAGCGACTGCTCCCACACCAAAGGTGCCAGGCCTCCCAGGTGTTGCTGGCCCTCGCCTTCCCCTGGCAGCCCTTCCACAGCCCCACACACACTGGGGCTCCGGCCTTGCCAGCCAGCTCAGGCTGCCGACATTCGTGCCTCGCTCGCTCTCGGGACCTGCGCCACAGCCCAGCTCCAAATTGCAAACGTCCAGCGACTGCTCCCACACCAAAGGTGCCAGGCCTCCCAGGTGTTGCTGGCCCTCGCCTTGCCCTGGCAGCCCTTCCACAGCCCCACACACACTGGGGCTCCGGCCTTGCCAGCCAGCTCAGGGGGCCGACATTCGTGCCTTGCTCGCTCTCCGCGCTGCTGCTAGACGCCAGCTCCGAAATTGGAAACGTCCAGCGACTGCTCCCACACCAAAGCTGCCAGGCCTCCCAGGTGTTGCTGGCCCTCGCCTTGCCCTGGCAGCCCTTCCACAGCCCCACACACACTGGGGCTCCGGCCTTGCCAGCCAGCTCAGGCTGCCGACATTCGTGCCTCGCTCGCTCTCAGCGCTGCTGCTAGACGCCAGCTCCGAAATTGCAAACGTCCAGCGACTGCTCCCACACCAAAGGTGCCAGGCCTCCCAGGTGTTGCTGGCCCTCGCCTTCCCCTGACAGCCCTTCCACAGCCCCACACACACTGGGGCTCCGGCCTTGCCAGCCAGCTCAGGGGGCCGACGTTCATGCATTCCTCGCTCTCAGCACTGCCCGCAGAGGCCAGCTCGAAATTCCAAACGTCCAGCGACTGCTCCCACACCAAAGGTGCCAGGCCTCCCAGGTGTTGCTGGCCCTCGCCTTCCCCTGGCAGCCCTTCCACAGCCCCACACACACTGGGGCTCCGGCCTTGCCAGCCAGCTCAGGGGGCCGACGTTCGTGCCTCGCTCGCTCTCGGGACCTGCGCCGCAGCCCAGCTCGAAATTGCAAACGTCCAGCGACTGCTCCCACACCATTGGTGCCAGGCCTCCCAGGTGTTGCTGGCCCTCGCCTTGCCCTGGCAGCCCTTCCACAGCCCCACACACACTGGGGCTCCGGCCTTGCCAGCCAGCTCAGGGGGCCGACGTTCGTGCCTCGCTCGCTCTCGGGACCTGCGCCGCAGCCCAGCTCGAAAGTGCAAACGTCCAGCGACTGCTCCCACACCAAAGCTGCCAGGCCTCCCAGGTGTTGCTGGCCCTCGCCTTCCCCTGGCAGCCCTTCCACAGCCCCACACACACTGGGGCTCCGGCCTTGCCAGCCAGCTCAGGCTGGCGACGTTCGTGCCTCGCTCGCTCTCGGGACCTGCGCCGCAGCCCAGCTCCAAATTGCAAACGTCCAGCGACTGCTCCCACACCAAAGGTGCCAGGCCTCCCAGGTGTTGCTGGCCATCGCCTTCCCTTGCAAGCCATTCCACAGCCCCACACGCACTGGGGCTCCGGCCTTGCCAGCCAGCTCAGGGGGCCGACGATCGTGCCTTTCTCTCTCTTAGCACCGCTCCCAGAGGCCAACTCGACATTGCAAACGTCCAGCGACTGCTCCCACACCAAAGGTGCCAGGCCTCCCAGGTGTTGCTGGCCCTCGCCTTCCCCTGGCAGCCCTTCCACAGCCCCACACACACTGGGGCTCCGGCCTTGCCAGCCAGCTCAGGCTGCCGACATTCGTGCCTCGCTCGCTCTCAGCGCTGATGTCAGATCCCAGCTACGAAATTGCAAACGTCCAGCGACTGCTCCCACACCAAAGGTGCCAGGCCTCCCAGGTGTTGCTGGCCCTCGCCTTCCCCTGACAGCCCTTCCACAGCCCCACACACACTGCGGCTCCGGCCTTGCCAGCCAGCTCAGGGGGCCGACGTTCATGCATTCCTCGCTCTCAGCACTGCCCTCAGAGGCCAGCTCGAAATTGCAAAAGTCCAGTGACTGCTCCCACACCAAAGGTGCCAGGCCTCCCAGGTGTTGCTGGCCATCGCCTTCCCCTGACAGCCCTTCCACAGCCCCACACACACTGGGGCTCCGGCCTTGCCAGCCAGCTCAGGGGGCCGATGTTCGTGCCTCGCTCGCTCTCGGGACCTGCGCCGCAGCCCAGCTCGAAAGTGCAAACGTCCAGCGACTGCTCCCACACCAAAGGTGCCAGGCCTCCCAGGTGTTGCTGGCCCTCGCCTTGCCCTGGCAGCCCTTCCACAGCCCCACACACACTGGGGCTCCGGCCTTGCCAGCCAGCTCAGGCTGCCGACATTCGTGCCTCGCTCGCTCTCGGGACCTGCGCCGCAGCCCAGCTCCAAATTGCAAACGTCCAGCGACTGCTGCCACAGGAAAGGTGCCAGAACTCCCAGGTGTTGCTGGCCCTCGCCTTGCCCTGGCAGCCCTTCCACAGCCCCACACACACTGGGGCTCCGGCCTTGCCAGCCAGCTCAGGGGGCCGACGTTCGTGCCTCGCTCGCTCTCGGGACCTGCGCCGCAGCCCAGCTCCAAATTGCAAATGTCGAGCGACTGCTCCCACACCAAAGGTGCCAGGCCTCCCAGGTGTTGCTGGCCCTCGCCTTGCCCTGGCAGCCCTTCCACAGCCCCACACACACTGGGGCTCCGGCCTTGCCAGCCAGCTCAGGGTGCCGACATTCGTGCCTCGCTCGCTCTCGGGACCTGCGCCGCAGCCCAGCTCCAAATTGCAAACGTCCAGCGACTGCTGCCACAGGAAAGGTGCCAGACCTCCCAGGTGTTGCTGGCCCTCGCCTTGCCCTGGCAGCCCTTCCACAGCCCCACACACACTGGGGCTCCGGCCTTGCCAGCCAGCTCAGGGTGCCGACGTTCGTGCCTCGCTCGCTCTCGGGACCTGCGCCGCAGCCCAGCTCCAAATTGCAAATGTCGAGCGACTGCTCCCACACCAAAGGTGCCAGGCCTCCCAGGTGTTGCTGGCCCTCGCCTTGCCCTGGCAGCCCTTCCACAGCCCCACACACACTGGGGCTCCGCTCTTGCCAGCCAGCTCAGGGTGCCGACGTTCGTGCCTCGCTCTCTCTCGGGACCTGCGCCAGAGCCCAGCTCCAAATTGCAAATGTCCAGCGACTGCTCCCACACCAAAGGTGCCAGGCCTCCCAGGTGTTGCTGGCCCTCGCCTTGCCCTGGCAGCCCTTCCACAGTCCCACACACACTGGGGCTCCGGCCTTGCCAGCCAGCTCAGGGGGCCGACGTTCGTGCCTCGCTCGCTCTCGGGACCAGCGCCGCAGCCCAGCTCCAAATTGCAAACGTCCAGCGACTGCTCCCACACCAAAGGTGCCAGGCCTCCCAGGTGTTGCTGGCCCTCGCCTTGCCCTGGCAGCCCTTCCACAGCCCCACACGCACTGGGGCTCCGGCCTTGCCAGCCAGCTCAGGGTGCCGACGTTCGTGCCTCGCTCGCTCTCGGGACCTGCGCCAGAGCCCAGCTCCAAATTGCAAACGTCCAGCGACTGCTCCCACACCAAAGGTGCCAGGCCTCCCAGGTGTTGCTGGCCCTCGCCTTGCCCTGGCAGCCCTTCCACAGCCCCACACACACTGGGGCTCCGGCCTTGCCAGCCAGCTCAGGGGGCCGACGTTCGTGCCTCGCTCGCTCTCGGGACCTGCGCCGCAGCCCAGCTCCAAATTGCAAACGTCCAGCGACTGCTCCCACACCCAATGTGCCAGGCCTCCCAGGTGTTGCTGGCCCTCGCCTTGCCCTGGCAGCCCTTCCACAGCCCCACACACACTGGGGCTCCGGACTTGCCAGCCAGCTCAGGGTGCCGACGTTCGTGCCTCGCTCGCTCTCGGGACCTGCGCCGCAGCCCAGCTCCAAATTGCAAACGTCCAGCGACTGCTTCCACACCAAAGGTGCCAGGCCTCCCAGTTGTTGCTGGCCCTCGCCTTGCCCTGGCAGCCCTTCCACAGCCCCACACACACTGGGGCTCCGGCCTTGCCAGCCAGCTCAGGGTGCCGACGTTCGTGCCTCGCTCGCTCTCGGGACCTGCGCCGCAGCCCAGCTCCAAATTGCAAACGTCCAGCGACTGCTCCCACACCAAAGGTGCCAGGCCTCCCAGGTGTTGCTGGCCCTCGCCTTCCCCTGGCAGCCCTTCCACAGCCCCACACACACTGGGGCTCCGGCCTTGCCAGCCAGCTCAGGGGGCCGACATTCGTGCCTTGCTCTCTCTCCGCGCTGCTGCTAGACGCCAGCTCCGAAATTGCAAACGTCCAGCAACTGCTCCCACACCAAAGGTGCCAGGCCTCCCAGGTGTTGCTGGCCCTCGCCTTGCCCTGGCAGCCCTTCCACAGCCCCACACACACTGGGGCTCCGGCCTTGCCAGCCAGCTCAGGGGGCCGACGTTCATGCATTCCTCTCTCTCAGCAGTGCCCGCAGAGGCTAGCTCGAAATTCCAAACGTCCAGCGACTGCTCCCACACCAAAGGTGCCAGGCCTCCCAGGTGTTGCTGGCCCTCGCCTTGCCCTGGCAGCCCTTCCACAGCCCCACACACACTGGGGCTCCGGCCTTGCCAGCCAGCTCAGGGTGCCGACATTCGTGTCTCGCTCGCTCTCGGGACCTGCGCCGCAGCCCAGCTCGAAATTGCAAACATCCAGCGACTGCTCCCACACCAAAGGTGCCAGGCCTCCCAGGTGTTGCTGGCCCTTGCCTTCCCCTGGCAGCCCTTCCACAGCCCCACACACACTGGGGCTCCGGCCTTGCCAGCCAGCTCAGGGGGCTGACGTTCATGCATTCCTCGCTCTCAGCACTGCCCGCAGAGGCCATCTCGAAATTCCAAACGTCCAGCGACTGCTCCCACACCAAAGGTGCCAGGCCTCCCAGGTGTTGCTGGCCCTCGCCTTCCCCTGGCAGCCCTTCCACAGCCCCACACACACTGGGGCTCCGGCCTTGCCAGCCAGCTCAGGCTGCCGACATTCGTGCCTCGCTCGCTCTCGGGACCTGCGCCACAGCCCAGCTCCAAATTGCAAACGTCCAGCGACTGCTCCCACACCAAAGGTGCCAGGCCTCCCAGGTGTTGCTGGCCCTCGCCTTGCCCTGGCAGCCCTTCCACAGCCCCACACACACTGGGGCTCCGGCCTTGCCAGCCAGCTCAGGGGGCCGACATTCGTGCCTTGCTCGCTCTCCGCGCTGCTGCTAGACGCCAGCTCCGAAATTGGAAACGTCCAGCGACTGCTCCCACACCAAAGCTGCCAGGCCTCCCAGGTGTTGCTGGCCCTCGCCTTGCCCTGGCAGCCCTTCCACAGCCCCACACACACTGGGGCTCCGGCCTTGCCAGCCAGCTCAGGCTGCCGACATTCGTGCCTCGCTCGCTCTCAGCGCTGCTGCTAGACGCCAGCTCCGAAATTGCAAACGTCCAGCGACTGCTCCCACACCAAAGGTGCCAGGCCTCCCAGGTGTTGCTGGCCCTCGCCTTCCCCTGACAGCCCTTCCACAGCCCCACACACACTGGTGCTCCGGCCTTGCCAGGCAGCTCAGGGGGCCGACGTTCATGCATTCCTCGCTCTCAGCACTGCCCGCAGAGGCCAGCTCGAAATTCCAAACGTCCAGCGACTGCTCCCACACCAAAGGTGCCAGGCCTCCCAGGTGTTGCTGGCCCTCGCCTTCCCCTGGCAGCCCTTCCACAGCCCCACACACACTGGGGCTCCGGCCTTGCCAGCCAGCTCAGGGGGCCGACGTTCGTGCCTCGCTCGCTCTCGGGACCTGCGCCGCAGCCCAGCTCGAAAGTGCAAACGTCCAGCGACTGCTCCCACACCAAAGGTGCCAGGCCTCCCAGGTGTTGCTGGCCCTCGCCTTCCCCTGGCAGCCCTTCCACAGCCCCACACACACTGGGGCTCCGGCCTTGCCAGCCAGCTCAGGCTGCCGACATTCGTGCCTCGCTCGCTCTCGGGACCTGCGCCGCAGCCCAGCTCCAAATTGCAAACGTCCAGCGACTGCTGCCACAGGAAAGGTGCCAGAACTCCCAGGTGTTGCTGGCCCTCGCCTTGCCCTGGCAGCCCTTCCACAGCCCCACACACACTGGGGCTCCGGCCTTGCCAGCCAGCTCAGGGGGCCGACGTTCGTGCCTCGCTCGCTCTCGGGACCTGCGCCGCAGCCCAGCTCCAAATTGCAAATGTCGAGCGACTGCTCCCACACCAAAGGTGCCAGGCCTCCCAGGTGTTGCTGGCCCTCGCCTTGCCCTGGCAGCCCTTCCACAGCCCCACACACACTGGGGCTCCGGCCTTGCCAGCCAGCTCAGGGTGCCGACATTCGTGCCTCGCTCGCTCTCGGGACCTGCGCCGCAGCCCAGCTCCAAATTGCAAACGTCCAGCGACTGCTGCCACAGGAAAGGTGCCAGACCTCCCAGGTGTTGCTGGCCCTCGCCTTGCCCTGGCAGCCCTTCCACAGCCCCACACACACTGGGGCTCCGGCCTTGCCAGCCAGCTCAGGGTGCCGACGTTCGTGCCTCGCTCGCTCTCGGGACCTGCGCCGCAGCCCAGCTCCAAATTGCAAATGTCGAGCGACTGCTCCCACACCAAAGGTGCCAGGCCTCCCAGGTGTTGCTGGCCCTCGCCTTGCCCTGGCAGCCCTTCCACAGCCCCACACACACTGGGGCTCCGCTCTTGCCAGCCAGCTCAGGGTGCCGACGTTCGTGCCTCGCTCTCTCTCGGGACCTGCGCCAGAGCCCAGCTCCAAATTGCAAATGTCCAGCGACTGCTCCCACACCAAAGGTGCCAGGCCTCCCAGGTGTTGCTGGCCCTCGCCTTGCCCTGGCAGCCCTTCCACAGTCCCACACACACTGGGGCTCCGGCCTTGCCAGCCAGCTCAGGGGGCCGACGTTCGTGCCTCGCTCGCTCTCGGGACCAGCGCCGCAGCCCAGCTCCAAATTGCAAACGTCCAGCGACTGCTCCCACACCAAAGGTGCCAGGCCTCCCAGGTGTTGCTGGCCCTCGCCTTGCCCTGGCAGCCCTTCCACAGCCCCACACGCACTGGGGCTCCGGCCTTGCCAGCCAGCTCAGGGTGCCGACGTTCGTGCCTCGCTCGCTCTCGGGACCTGCGCCAGAGCCCAGCTCCAAATTGCAAACGTCCAGCGACTGCTCCCACACCAAAGGTGCCAGGCCTCCCAGGTGTTGCTGGCCCTCGCCTTGCCCTGGCAGCCCTTCCACAGCCCCACACACACTGGGGCTCCGGCCTTGCCAGCCAGCTCAGGGGGCCGACGTTCGTGCCTCGCTCGCTCTCGGGACCTGCGCCGCAGCCCAGCTCCAAATTGCAAACGTCCAGCGACTGCTCCCACACCCAATGTGCCAGGCCTCCCAGGTGTTGCTGGCCCTCGCCTTGCCCTGGCAGCCCTTCCACAGCCCCACACACACTGGGGCTCCGGCCTTGCCAGCCAGCTCAGGGTGCCGACGTTCGTGCCTCGCTCGCTCTCGGGACCTGCGCCGCAGCCCAGCTCCAAATTGCAAACGTCCAGCGACTGCTTCCACACCAAAGGTGCCAGGCCTCCCAGTTGTTGCTGGCCCTCGCCTTGCCCTGGCAGCCCTTCCACAGCCCCACACACACTGGGGCTCCGGCCTTGCCAGCCAGCTCAGGGTGCCGACGTTCGTGCCTCGCTCGCTCTCGGGACCTGCGCCGCAGCCCAGCTCCAAATTGCAAACGTCCAGCGACTGCTCCCACACCAAAGGTGCCAGGCCTCCCAGGTGTTGCTGGCCCTCGCCTTCCCCTGGCAGCCCTTCCACAGCCCCACACACACTGGGGCTCCGGCCTTGCCAGCCAGCTCAGGGGGCCGACATTCGTGCCTTGCTCTCTCTCCGCGCTGCTGCTAGACGCCAGCTCCGAAATTGCAAACGTCCAGCAACTGCTCCCACACCAAAGGTGCCAGGCCTCCCAGGTGTTGCTGGCCCTCGCCTTGCCCTGGCAGCCCTTCCACAGCCCCACACACACTGGGGCTCCGGCCTTGCCAGCCAGCTCAGGGGGCCGACGTTCATGCATTCCTCTCTCTCAGCAGTGCCCGCAGAGGCTAGCTCGAAATTCCAAACGTCCAGCGACTGCTCCCACACCAAAGGTGCCAGGCCTCCCAGGTGTTGCTGGCCCTCGCCTTGCCCTGGCAGCCCTTCCACAGCCCCACACACACTGGGGCTCCGGCCTTGCCAGCCAGCTCAGGGTGCCGACATTCGTGTCTCGCTCGCTCTCGGGACCTGCGCCGCAGCCCAGCTCGAAATTGCAAACGTCCAGCGACTGCTCCCACACCAAAGGTGCCAGGCCTCCCAGGTGTTGCTGGCCCTTGCCTTCCCCTGGCAGCCCTTCCACAGCCCCACACACACTGGGGCTCCGGCCTTGCCAGCCAGCTCAGGGGGCTGACGTTCATGCATTCCTCGCTCTCAGCACTGCCCGCAGAGGCCATCTCGAAATTCCAAACGTCCAGCGACTGCTCCCACACCAAAGGTGCCAGGCCTCCCAGGTGTTGCTGGCCCTCGCCTTCCCCTGGCAGCCCTTCCACAGCCCCACACACACTGGGGCTCCGGCCTTGCCAGCCAGCTCAGGCTGCCGACATTCGTGCCTCGCTCGCTCTCGGGACCTGCGCCACAGCCCAGCTCCAAATTGCAAACGTCCAGCGACTGCTCCCACACCAAAGGTGCCAGGCCTCCCAGGTGTTGCTGGCCCTCGCCTTGCCCTGGCAGCCCTTCCACAGCCCCACACACACTGGGGCTCCGGCCTTGCCAGCCAGCTCAGGGGGCCGACATTCGTGCCTTGCTCGCTCTCCGCGCTGCTGCTAGACGCCAGCTCCGAAATTGGAAACGTCCAGCGACTGCTCCCACACCAAAGCTGCCAGGCCTCCCAGGTGTTGCTGGCCCTCGCCTTGCCCTGGCAGCCCTTCCACAGCCCCACACACACTGGGGCTCCGGCCTTGCCAGCCAGCTCAGGCTGCCGACATTCGTGCCTCGCTCGCTCTCAGCGCTGCTGCTAGACGCCAGCTCCGAAATTGCAAACGTCCAGCGACTGCTCCCACACCAAAGGTGCCAGGCCTCCCAGGTGTTGCTGGCCCTCGCCTTCCCCTGACAGCCCTTCCACAGCCCCACACACACTGGGGCTCCGGCCTTGCCAGCCAGCTCAGGGGGCCGACGTTCATGCATTCCTCGCTCTCAGCACTGCCCGCAGAGGCCAGCTCGAAATTCCAAACGTCCAGCGACTGCTCCCACACCAAAGGTGCCAGGCCTCCCAGGTGTTGCTGGCCCTCGCCTTCCCCTGGCAGCCCTTCCACAGCCCCACACACACTGGGGCTCCGGCCTTGCCAGCCAGCTCAGGGGGCCGACGTTCGTGCCTCGCTCGCTCTCGGGACCTGCGCCGCAGCCCAGCTCGAAATTGCAAACGTCCAGCGACTGCTCCCACACCATTGGTGCCAGGCCTCCCAGGTGTTGCTGGCCCTCGCCTTGCCCTGGCAGCCCTTCCACAGCCCCACACACACTGGGGCTCCGGCCTTGCCAGCCAGCTCAGGGGGCCGACGTTCGTGCCTCGCTCGCTCTCGGGACCTGCGCCGCAGCCCAGCTCGAAAGTGCAAACGTCCAGCGACTGCTCCCACACCAAAGCTGCCAGGCCTCCCAGGTGTTGCTGGCCCTCGCCTTCCCCTGGCAGCCCTTCCACAGCCCCACACACACTGGGGCTCCGGCCTTGCCAGCCAGCTCAGGCTGGCGACGTTCGTGCCTCGCTCGCTCTCGGGACCTGCGCCGCAGCCCAGCTCCAAATTGCAAACGTCCAGCGACTGCTCCCACACCAAAGGTGCCAGGCCTCCCAGGTGTTGCTGGCCCTCGCCTTCCCTTGCAAGCCATTCCACAGCCCCACACGCACTGGGGCTCCGGCCTTGCCAGCCAGCTCAGGGGGCCGACGATCGTGCCTTTCTCTCTCTTAGCACCGCTCCCAGAGGCCAACTCGACATTGCAAACGTCCAGCGACTGCTCCCACACCAAAGGTGCCAGGCCTCCCAGGTGTTGCTGGCCCTCGCCTTCCCCTGGCAGCCCTTCCACAGCCCCACACACACTGGGGCTCCGGCCTTGCCAGCCAGCTCAGGCTGCCGACATTCGTGCCTCGCTCGCTCTCAGCGCTGATGTCAGATCCCAGCTACGAAATTGCAAACGTCCAGCGACTGCTCCCACACCAAAGGTGCCAGGCCTCCCAGGTGTTGCTGGCCCTCGCCTTCCCCTGACAGCCCTTCCACAGCCCCACACACACTGCGGCTCCGGCCTTGCCAGCCAGCTCAGGGGGCCGACGTTCATGCATTCCTCGCTCTCAGCACTGCCCTCAGAGGCCAGCTCGAAATTGCAAAATTCCAGCGACTGCTCCCACACCAAAGGTGCCAGGCCTCCCAGGTGTTGCTGGCCATCGCCTTCCCCTGACAGCCCTTCCACAGCCCCACACACACTGGGGCTCCGGCCTTGCCAGCCAGCTCAGGGGGCCGATGTTCGTGCCTCGCTCGCTCTCGGGACCTGCGCCGCAGCCCAGCTCCAAATTGCAAATGTCGAGCGACTGCTCCCACACCAAAGGTGCCAGGCCTCCCAGGTGTTGCTGGCCCTCGCCTTGCCCTGGCAGCCCTTCCACAGCCCCACACACACTGGGGCTCCGGCCTTGCCAGCCAGCTCAGGGTGCCGACATTCGTGCCTCGCTCGCTCTCGGGACCTGCGCCGCAGCCCAGCTCCAAATTGCAAACGTCCAGCGACTGCTGCCACAGGAAAGGTGCCAGACCTCCCAGGTGTTGCTGGCCCTCGCCTTGCCCTGGCAGCCCTTCCACAGCCCCACACACACTGGGGCTCCGGCCTTGCCAGCCAGCTCAGGGTGCCGACGTTCGTGCCTCGCTCGCTCTCGGGACCTGCGCCGCAGCCCAGCTCCAAATTGCAAATGTCGAGCGACTGCTCCCACACCAAAGGTGCCAGGCCTCCCAGGTGTTGCTGGCCCTCGCCTTGCCCTGGCAGCCCTTCCACAGCCCCACACACACTGGGGCTCCGCTCTTGCCAGCCAGCTCAGGGTGCCGACGTTCGTGCCTCGCTCTCTCTCGGGACCTGCGCCAGAGCCCAGCTCCAAATTGCAAATGTCCAGCGACTGCTCCCACACCAAAGGTGCCAGGCCTCCCAGGTGTTGCTGGCCCTCGCCTTGCCCTGGCAGCCCTTCCACAGTCCCACACACACTGGGGCTCCGGCCTTGCCAGCCAGCTCAGGGGGCCGACGTTCGTGCCTCGCTCGCTCTCGGGACCAGCGCCGCAGCCCAGCTCCAAATTGCAAACGTCCAGCGACTGCTCCCACACCAAAGGTGCCAGGCCTCCCAGGTGTTGCTGGCCCTCGCCTTGCCCTGGCAGCCCTTCCACAGCCCCACACGCACTGGGGCTCCGGCCTTGCCAGCCAGCTCAGGGTGCCGACGTTCGTGCCTCGCTCGCTCTCGGGACCTGCGCCAGAGCCCAGCTCCAAATTGCAAACGTCCAGCGACTGCTCCCACACCAAAGGTGCCAGGCCTCCCAGGTGTTGCTGGCCCTCGCCTTGCCCTGGCAGCCCTTCCACAGCCCCACACACACTGGGGCTCCGGCCTTGCCAGCCAGCTCAGGGGGCCGACGTTCGTGCCTCGCTCGCTCTCGGGACCTGCGCCGCAGCCCAGCTCCAAATTGCAAACGTCCAGCGACTGCTCCCACACCAAAGGTGCCAGGCCTCCCAGGTGTTGCTGGCCCTCGCCTTGCCCTGGCAGCCCTTCCACAGCCCCACACGCACTGCGGCTCCGGCCTTGCCAGCCAGCTCAGGGGGCCCACGTTCCTGCCTCGCTCGCTCTCGGGACCTGCGCCAGAGCCCAGCTCCAAATTGCAAACGTCCAGCGACTGCTTCCACACCAAAGGTGCCAGGCCTCCCAGGTGTTGCTGGCCCTCGCCTTGCCCTGGCAGCCCTTCCACAGCCCCACACACACTGGGGCTCCGGCCTTGCCAGCCAGCTCAGGGGGCCGACGTTCGTGCCTCGCTCTCTCTCGGGACTTGCCCCAGAGCCCAGCTCCAAATTGCAAACGTCCAGCGACTGCTCCCACACCCAAGGTGCCATGCCTCCCAGGTGTTGCTGGCCCTCGCCTTGCCCTGGCAGCCCTTCCACAGCCCCACACACACTGGGGCTCCGGCCTTGCCAGCCAGCTCAGGGGGCCGACGTTCGTGCCTCGCTCGCTCTCGGGACCTGCGCCAGAGCCCAGCTCCAAATTGCAAATGTCGAGCGACTGCTCCCACACCAAAGGTGCCCGGCCTCCCAGGTGTTGCTGGCCCTCGCCTTGCCCTGGCAGCCCTTCCACAGCCCCACACACACTGGGGCTCCGGCCTTGCCAGCCAGCTCAGGGGGCCGACGTTCGTGCCTCACTCGCTCTCGGGACCTGCGCCGCAGCCCAGCTCCAAATTGCAAATGTCGAGCGACTGCTCCCACACCCAAGGTGCCAGGCCTCCCAGGTGTTGCTGGCCCTCGCCTTGCCCTGGCAGCCCTTCCACAGCCCCACACACACTGGGGCTCCGGCCTTGCCAGCCAGCTCAGGGTGCCGACGTTCGTGCCTCGCTCCCTCTCAGGACCAGCGCGGTAGCCCAGCTCCAAATTGCAAACGTCCAGCAACTGCTCCCACACCAAAGGTGTAGGCCTCCCAGGTGTTGCTGGCCCTCGCCTTCCCCTGGCAGCCCTTCCACAGCCCCACACACTGGGGCTCCGGCCTTGCCAGCCAGCTCAGGGTGCCGACGTTCGTGCCTCGCTCTCTCTCGGGACCTGCGCCAGAGCCCAGCTCCAAATTGCAAATGTCCAGCGACTGCTCCCACACCAAAGGTGCCAGGCCTCCCAGGTGTTGCTGGCCCTCGCCTTGCCCTGGCAGCCCTTCCACAGTCCCACACACACTGGGGCTCCGGCCTTGCCAGCCAGCTCAGGGTGCCGACGTTCGTGCCTCGCTCGCTCTCGGGACCTGCGCCGCAGCCCAGCTCCAAATTGCAAACGTCCAGCGACTGCTCCCACACCCAAGGTGCCAGGCCTCCCAGGTGTTGCTGGCCCTCGCCTTGCCCTGGCAGCCCTTCCACAGTCCCACACACACTGGGGCTCCGGCCTTGCCAGCCACCTCAGGGGGCCGACGTTCGTGCCTTGGTCGCTCTCGGGACCTGCGCCGCAGCCCAGCTCCAAATTGCAAACGTCCAGCGACTTCTCCCACACCAAAGGAGCCAGGCCTCCCAGGTGTTGCTGACCCTCGCCTTCCCCTGGCAGCCCTTCCACAGCCCCACACACACTGGGGCTCCGGCCTTGCCAGCCAGCTCAGGGGGCCGACGTTCGTGCCTCGCTCGCTCTCGGGACCTGCGCCGCAGCCCAGCTCCAAATTGCAAACGTCCAGCGACTGCTGCCACAGGAAAGGTGCCAGACCTCCCAGGTGTTGCTGGCCCTCTCCTTCCCCTGGCAGCCCTTCCACAGCCCCACACACACTGGGGCTCCGGCCTTGCCAGCCACCTCAGGGGGCCGACGTTCGTGCCTCGCTCGCTCTCGGGACCTGCGCCGCAGCCCAGCTCCAAATTGCAAACGTCCAGCGACTGCTCCCACACCAAAGGTGCCAGGCCTCCCAGGTGTTGCTGGCCCTCGCCTTGCCCTGGCAGCCCTTCCACAGTCCCACACACACTGGGGCTCCGGCCTTGCCAGCCAGCTCAGGGTGCCGACGTTCGTGCCTCGCTCGCTCTCGGGACCTGCGCCGCAGCCCAGCTCCAAATTGCAAACGTCCAGCGACTGCTCCCACACCCAAGGTGCCAGGCCTCCCAGGTGTTGCTGGCCCTCGCCTTGCCCTGGCAGCCCTTCCACAGTCCCACACACACTGGGGCTCCGGCCTTGCCAGCCACCTCAGGGGGCCGACGTTCGTGCCTTGGTCGCTCTCGGGACCTGCGCCGCAGCCCAGCTCCAAATTGCAAACGTCCAGCGACTTCTCCCACACCAAAGGAGCCAGGCCTCCCAGGTGTTGCTGACCCTCGCCTTCCCCTGGCAGCCCTTCCACAGCCCCACACACACTGGGGCTCCGGCCTTGCCAGCCAGCTCAGGGGGCCGACGTTCGTGCCTCGCTCGCTCTCGGGACCTGCGCCGCAGCCCAGCTCCAAATTGCAAACGTCCAGCGACTGCTGCCACAGGAAAGGTGCCAGACCTCCCAGGTGTTGCTGGCCCTCTCCTTCCCCTGGCAGCCCTTCCACAGCCCCACACACACTGGGGCTCCGGCCTTGCCAGCCACCTCAGGGGGCCGACGTTCGTGCCTCGCTCGCTCTCGGGACCTGCGCCGCAGCCCAGCTCCAAATTGCAAACGTCCAGCGACTGCTCCCACACCAAAGGTGCCAGGCCTCCCAGGTGTTGCTGGCCCTCGCCTTGCCCTGGCAGCCCTTCCACAGCCCCACACACACTGCGGCTCCGGCCTTGCCAGCCACCTCAGGGGGCCGACGTTCGTGCCTTGGTCGCTCTCGGGACCTGCGCCGCAGCCCAGCTCCAAATTGCAAACGTCCAGCGACTTCTCCCACACCAAAGGTGCCAGGCCTCCCAGGTGTTGCTGGCCCTCGCCTTGCCCTGGCAGCCCTTCCACAGCCCCACACACACTGGGGCTCCGGCCTTGCCAGCCAGCTCAGGGGGCCGACGTTCGTGCCTCGCTCGCTCTCGGGACCTGCGCCAGAGCCCAGCTCCAAATTGCAAATGTCGAGCGACTGCTCCCACACCCAAGGTGCCAGGCCTCCCAGGTGTTGCTGGCCCTCGCCTTGCCCTGGCAGCCCTTCCACAGCCCCACACACACTGGGGCTCCGGCCTTGCCAGCCAGCTCAGGGGGCCGACGTTCGTGCCTCGCTCTCTCTCGGGACTTGCCCCAGAGCCCAGCTCCAAATTGCAAACGTCCAGCGACTGCTCCCACACCCAAGGTGCCATGCCTCCCAGGTGTTGCTGGCCCTCGCCTTGCCCTGGCAGCCCTTCCACAGCCCCACACACACTGGGGCTCCGGCCTTGCCAGCCAGCTCAGGGGGCCGACGTTCGTGCCTCGCTCGCTCTCGGGACCTGCGCCAGAGCCCAGCTCCAAATTGCAAATGTCGAGCGACTGCTCCCACACCAAAGGTGCCCGGCCTCCCAGGTGTTGCTGGCCCTCGCCTTCCCCTGGCAGCCCTTCCACAGCCCCACACACACTGGGGCTCCGGCCTTGCCAGCCAGCTCAGGGGGCCGACGTTCGTGCCTCACTCGCTCTCGGGACCTGCGCCGCAGCCCAGCTCCAAATTGCAAATGTCGAGCGACTGCTCCCACACCCAAGGTGCCAGGCCTCCCAGGTGTTGCTGGCCCTCGCCTTGCCCTGGCAGCCCTTCCACAGCCCCACACACACTGGGGCTCCGGCCTTGCCAGCCAGCTCAGGGGGCCGACGTTCGTGCCTCGCTCCCTCTCAGGACCAGCGCGGTAGCCCAGCTCCAAATTGCAAACGTCCAGCAACTGCTCCCACACCAAAGGTGTAGGCCTCCCAGGTGTTGCTGGCCCTCGCCTTCCCCTGGCAGCCCTTCCACAGCCCCACACACTGGGGCTCCGGCCTTGCCAGCCAGCTCAGGGTGCCGACGTTCGTGCCTCGCTCTCTCTCGGGACCTGCGCCAGAGCCCAGCTCCAAATTGCAAATGTCCAGCGACTGCTCCCACACCAAAGGTGCCAGGCCTCCCAGGTGTTGCTGGCCCTCGCCTTGCCCTGGCAGCCCTTCCACAGTCCCACACACACTGGGGCTCCGGCCTTGCCAGCCAGCTCAGGGTGCCGACGTTCGTGCCTCGCTCGCTCTCGGGACCTGCGCCGCAGCCCAGCTCCAAATTGCAAACGTCCAGCGACTGCTCCCACACCCAAGGTGCCAGGCCTCCCAGGTGTTGCTGGCCCTCGCCTTGCCCTGGCAGCCCTTCCACAGTCCCACACACACTGGGGCTCCGGCCTTGCCAGCCACCTCAGGGGGCCGACGTTCGTGCCTTGGTCGCTCTCGGGACCTGCGCCGCAGCCCAGCTCCAAATTGCAAACGTCCAGCGACTTCTCCCACACCAAAGGAGCCAGGCCTCCCAGGTGTTGCTGACCCTCGCCTTCCCCTGGCAGCCCTTCCACAGCCCCACACACACTGGGGCTCCGGCCTTGCCAGCCAGCTCAGGGGGCCGACGTTCGTGCCTCGCTCGCTCTCGGGACCTGCGCCGCAGCCCAGCTCCAAATTGCAAACGTCCAGCGACTGCTGCCACAGGAAAGGTGCCAGACCTCCCAGGTGTTGCTGGCCCTCTCCTTCCCCTGGCAGCCCTTCCACAGCCCCACACACACTGGGGCTCCGGCCTTGCCAGCCACCTCAGGGGGCCGACGTTCGTGCCTCGCTCGCTCTCGGGACCTGCGCCGCAGCCCAGCTCCAAATTGCAAACGTCCAGCGACTGCTCCCACACCAAAGGTGCCAGGCCTCCCAGGTGTTGCTGGCCCTCGCCTTGCCCTGGCAGCCCTTCCACAGCCCCACACACACTGCGGCTCCGGCCTTGCCAGCCACCTCAGGGGGCCGACGTTCGTGCCTTGGTCGCTCTCGGGACCTGCGCCGCAGCCCAGCTCCAAATTGCAAACGTCCAGCGACTTCTCCCACACCAAAGGTGCCAGGCCTCCCAGGTGTTGCTGGCCCTCGCCTTGCCCTGGCAGCCCTTCCACAGCCCCACACACACTGGGGCTCCGGCCTTGCCAGCCAGCTCAGGGGGCCGACGTTCGTGCCTCGCTCGCTCTCGGGACCTGCGCCAGAGCCCAGCTCCAAATTGCAAATGTCGAGCGACTGCTCCCACACCCAAGGTGCCAGGCCTCCCAGGTGTTGCTGGCCCTCGCCTTGCCCTGGCAGCCCTTCCACAGCCCCACACACAGTGGGGCTCCGGCCTTGCCAGCCAGCTCAGGGGGCCGACGTTCGTGCCTCGCTCTCTCTCGGGACTTGCCCCAGAGCCCAGCTCCAAATTGCAAACGTCCAGCGACTGCTTCCACACCCAAGGTGCCAGGCCTCCCAGGTGTTGCTGGCCCTCGCCTTGCCCTGGCAGCCCTTCCACAGCCCCACACACACTGGGGCTCCGGCCTTGCCAGCCAGCTCAGGGGGCCGACGTTCGTGCCTCGCTCGCTCTCGGGACCTGCGCCAGAGCCCAGCTCCAAATTGCAAATGTCGAGCGACTGCTCCCACACCAAAGGTGCCCGGCCTCCCAGGTGTTGCTGGCCCTCGCCTTCCCCTGGCAGCCCTTCCACAGCCCCACACACACTGGGGCTCCGGCCTTGCCAGCCAGCTCAGGGGGCCGACGTTCGTGCCTCACTCGCTCTCGGGACCTGCGCCGCAGCCCAGCTCCAAATTGCAAATGTCGAGCGACTGCTCCCACACCCAAGGTGCCAGGCCTCCCAGGTGTTGCTGGCCCTCGCCTTGCCCTGGCAGCCCTTCCACAGCCCCACACACACTGGGGCTCCGGCCTTGCCAGCCAGCTCAGGGTGCCGACGTTCGTGCCTCGCTCCCTCTCAGGACCAGCGCCGCAGCCCAGCTCCAAATTGCAAACGTCCAGCAACTGCTCCCACACCAAAGGTGTAGGCCTCCCAGGTGTTGCTGGCCCTCGCCTTCCCCTGGCAGCCCTTCCACAGCCCCACACACTGGGGCTCCGGCCTTGCCAGCCAGCTCAGGGTGCCGACGTTCGTGCCTCGCTCTCTCTCGGGACCTGCGCCAGAGCCCAGCTCCAAATTGCAAATGTCCAGCGACTGCTCCCACACCAAAGGTGCCAGGCCTCCCAGGTGTTGCTGGCCCTCGCCTTCCCCTGGCAGCCCTTCCACAGTCCCACACACACTGGGGCTCCGGCCTTGCCAGCCAGCTCAGGGTGCCGACGTTCGTGCCTCGCTCGCTCTCGGGACCTGCGCCGCAGCCCAGCTCCAAATTGCAAACGTCCAGCGACTGCTCCCACACCCAAGGTGCCAGGCCTCCCAGGTGTTGCTGGCCCTCGCCTTGCCCTGGCAGCCCTTCCACAGTCCCACACACACTGGGGCTCCGGCCTTGCCAGCCAGCTCAGGGGGCCGACGTTCGTGCCTTGGTCGCTCTCGGGACCTGCGCCGCAGCCCAGCTCCAAATTGCAAACGTCCAGCGACTTCTCCCACACCAAAGGAGCCAGGCCTCCCAGGTGTTGCTGACCCTCGCCTTGCCCTGGCAGCCCTTCCACAGCCCCACACACACTGGGGCTCCGGCCTTGCCAGCCAGCTCAGGGGGCCGACGTTCGTGCCTCGCTCGCTCTCGGGACCTGCGCCGCAGCCCAGCTCCAAATTGCAAACGTCCAGCGACTGCTGCCACAGGAAAGGTGCCAGACCTCCCAGGTGTTGCTGGCCCTCTCCTTCCCCTGGCAGCCCTTCCACAGCCCCACACACACTGGGGCTCCGGCCTTGCCAGCCAGCTCAGGCGGCCGACGATCGTGCCTCGCTCGCTCTTGGGACCTGCGCCGCAGCCCAGCTCCAAATTGCAAACGTCCAGCGACTGCTCCCACACCCAAGGTGCCAGGCCTCCCAGGTGTTGCTGGCCCTCGCCTTGCCCTGGCAGCCCTTCCACAGCCCCACACACACTGGGGCTCCGGCCTTGCCAGCCACCTCAGGGGGCCGACGTTCGTGCCTTGGTCGCTCTCGGGACCTGCGCCGCAGCCCAGCTCCAAATTGCAAACGTCCAGCGACTTCTCCCACACCAAAGGTGCCAGGCCTCCCAGGTGTTGCTGGCCCTCGCCTTGCCCTGGCAGCCCTTCCACAGCCCCACACACACTGGGGCTCCGGCCTTGCCAGCCAGCTCAGGGGGCCGACGTTCGTGCCTCGCTCGCTCTCGGGACCTGCGCCAGAGCCCAGCTCCAAATTGCAAATGTCGAGCGACTGCTCCCACACCCAAGGTGCCAGGCCTCCCAGGTGTTGCTGGCCCTCGCCTTCCCCTGGCAGCCCTTCCACAGCCCCACACACTGGGGCTCCGGCCTTGCCAGCCAGCTCAGGGTGCCGACGTTCGTGCCTCGCTCACTCTCGGGACCTGCGCCAGAGCCCAGCTCCAAATTGCAAACATCCAGCGACTGCTCCCACACCCAAGGTGCCAGGCCTCCCAGGTGTTGCTGGCCCTCGCCTTGCCCTGGCAGCCCTTCCACAGCCCCACACACACTGGGGCTCCGGCCTTGCCAGCCATCTCAGGGGGCCAACGTTCGTGCCTCGCTCGCTCTCGGGACCTGCGCCGCATCCCAGCTCCAAATTGCAAACGTCAAGCGACTGCTGCCACAGGAAAGGTGCCAGACCTCCCAGGTGTTGCTGGCCCTCTCCTTCCCCTGGCAGCCCTTCCACAGCCCCACACACACTGCGGCTCCGGCCTTGCCAGCCACCTCATGGGGCCGACGTTCGTACCTCGCTCCCTCTCGGGACCTGCGCCTCAGCCCAGCTCCAAATTGCAAATGTCCAGCGACTGCTCCCACACCAAACGTGCCAGGCGTCCCAGGTGTTGCTGGCCCTCGCCTTGCCCTGGCAGCCCTTCCACAGCCCCACACACACTGGAGCTCCGGCCTTGCCAGCCAGCTCAGGGTGCCGACGTTCGTGCCTCGCTCGCTCTCGGGACCTGCGCCAGAGCCCAGCTCCAAATTGCAAATGTCCAGCGACTGCTTCCACACCAAAGGTGCCAGGCCTCCCAGGTGTTGCTGGCCCTCGCCTTGCCCTGGCAGCCCTTCCACAGCCCCACACACACTGGGGCTCTGGCCTTGCCAGCCAGCTCAGGGGGCCGACGTTCGTGCCTCACTCGCTCTCGGCACCCTCGCCGCAGCCCAGCTCCAAATTGCAAACGTCCAGCGACTGCTCCCACACCAAAGGTGCCAGGCCTCCCAGGTGTTGCTGGCCCTCGCCTTGCCCTGGCAGCCCTTCCACAGCCCCACACACACTGGGGCTCCGGCCTTGCCAGCCAGCTCAGGCTGCCGACATTCGTGCCTCGCTCGCTCTCGGGACCTGCGCCGCAGCCCAGCTCCAAATTGCAAACGTCCAGCGACTGCTCCCACACCCAAGGTGCCAGGCCTCCCAGGTGTTGCTGGCCCTCGCCTTCCCCTGGCAGCCCTTCCACAGCCCCACAGACACTGGGGCTCCGGCCTTGCCAGCCAGCTCAGGGGGCCGACGTTCGTGCCTCACTCGCTCTCGGGACCTGCACCAGAGCCCAGCTCCAAATTTCAAATGTCGAGCGACTGCTCCCACACCAAAGGTGCCAGGCCTCCCAGGTGTTGCTGGCCCTCGCCTTGCCCTGGCAGCCCTTCCACAGCCCCACACACAGTGGGGCTCCGGCCTTGCCAGCCAGCTCAGGGGGCCGACGTTCGTGCCTCGCTCGCTCTCGGGACCTGCGCCGGAGCCCAGCTCCAAATTGCAAACGTCCAGCGACTGCTCCCACACCAAAGGTGCCAGGCCTCCCAGGTGTTGCTGGCCCTCGTCTTGCCCTGGCAGCCCTTCCACAGTCCCACACACACTGGGCTCCGGCCTTGCCAGCCAGCTCAGGGTGCCGACGTTCGTGCCTCGCTCACTCTCGGGACCTGCGCCGCAGCCCAGCTCCAAATTGCAAACGTCCAGCGACTGCTCCCACACCCAAGGTGCCAGGCCTCCCAGGTGTTGCTGGCCCTGGCCTTGCCCTGGCAGCGCTTCCACAGCCCCACACACACTGGGGCTCCGGCCTTGCCAGCCAGCTCAGGGGGCCGACGTTCGTGCCTCACTCGCTCTCGGGACCTGCACCAGAGGCCAGCTCCAAATTGCAAACGTCCAGCGACTGCTCCCACACCCAAGGTGCCAGGCCTCCCAGGTGTTGCTGGCCCTGGCCTTGCCCTGGCAGCGCTTCCACAGCCCCACACACACTGGGGCTCCGGCCTTGCCAGCCAGCTCAGGGGGCCGACGTTCGTGCCTCACTCGCTCTCGGCACCCTCGCCGCAGCCCAGCTCCAAATTGCAAACGTCCAGCGACTGCTCCCACACCAAAGGTGCCAGGCCTCCCAGGTGTTGCTGGCCCTCGCCTTGCCCTGGCAGCCCTTCCACAGCCCCACACACACTGGGGCTCCGGCCTTGCCAGCCAGCTCAGGCTGCCGACATTCGTGCCTCGCTCGCTCTCGGGACCTGCGCCGCAGCCCAGCTCCAAATTGCAAACGTCCAGCGACTGCTCCCACACCCAAGGTGCCAGGCCTCCCAGGTGTTGCTGGCCCTCGCCTTCCCCTGGCAGCCCTTCCACAGCCCCACAGACACTGGGGCTCCGGCCTTGCCAGCCAGCTCAGGGGGCCGACGTTCGTGCCTCACTCGCTCTCGGGACCTGCACCAGAGCCCAGCTCCAAATTTCAAATGTCGAGCGACTGCTCCCACACCAAAGGTGCCAGGCCTCCCAGGTGTTGCTGGCCCTCGCCTTGCCCTGGCAGCCCTTCCACAGCCCCACACACAGTGGGGCTCCGGCCTTGCCAGCCAGCTCAGGGGGCCGACGTTCGTGCCTCGCTCGCTCTCGGGACCTGCGCCGGAGCCCAGCTCCAAATTGCAAACGTCCAGCGACTGCTCCCACACCAAAGGTGCCAGGCCTCCCAGGTGTTGCTGGCCCTCGTCTTGCCCTGGCAGCCCTTCCACAGTCCCACACACACTGGGCTCCGGCCTTGCCAGCCAGCTCAGGGTGCCGACGTTCGTGCCTCGCTCACTCTCGGGACCTGCGCCGCAGCCCAGCTCCAAATTGCAAACGTCCAGCGACTGCTCCCACACCCAAGGTGCCAGGCCTCCCAGGTGTTGCTGGCCCTCGCCTTGCCCTGGCAGCCCTTCCACAGCCCCACACACACTGGGGCTCCGGCCTTGCCAGCCAGCTCAGGGGACCGACGTTCGTGCCTCGCTCGCTCTCGGGACCTGCGCCAGAGCCCAGCTCCAAATTGCAAATGTCGAGCGACTTTTCCCACACCAAAGGTGCCAGGCCTCCCAGGTGTTGCTGGCCCTCGCCTTGCCCTGGCAGCCCTTCCACAGCCCCACACACACTGGGGCTCCGGCCTTGCCAGCCAGCTCAGGGGGCCGACGTTCGTGCCTCGCTCGCTCTCGGGACCTGCGCCAGAGCCCAGCTCCGAATTGCAAACGTCCAGCGACTTCTCCCACACCAAAGGTGCCATGCCTCCCAGGTGTTGCTGGCCCTCGCCTTGCCCTGGCAGCCCTTCCACAGCCCCACACACACTGGGGCTCCGGCCTTGCCAGCCAGCTCAGGGGGCCGACGTTCGTGCCTCGCTCGCTCTCGGGACCTGCGCCGCAGCCCAGCTCCAAATTGCAAACGTCCAGCGACTGCTTCCACACCAAAGGTGCCAGGCCTCCCACGTGTTGCTGGCCCTCGCCTTCCCCTGGCAGCCCTTCCACAGCCCCACACACACTGCGGCTCCGGCCTTGCCAGCCACCTCAGGGGGCCGACGTTCGTGCCTCGCTCGCTCTCGGGACCTGCACCAGAGCCCAGCTCCAAATTGCAAATGTCGAGCGACTGCTCCCACACCAAAGGTGCCAGGCCTCCCAGGTGTTGCTGGCCCTCGCCTTGCCCTGGCAGCCCTTCCACAGCCCCACACACACTGGGGCTCCGGCCTTGCCAGCCAGCTCAGGGTGCCGACGTTCGTGCCTCACTCTCTCGGGACCTGCGCCAGATCCCAGCTCGAAATTGCAAACGTCCAGCGACTGCTCCCACACCAAAGGTGCCAGGCCTCCCAGGTGTTGCTGGCCCTCGCCTTGCCCTGGCAGCCCTTCCACAGCCCCACACACACTGGGGCTCCGGCCTTGCCAGCCAGCTCAGGGGGCCGACGTTCGTGCCTCGCTCACTCTCGGGACCTGCGCCGCAGCCCAGCTCGAAAGTGCAAACGTCCAGCGACTGCTCCCACACCAAAGCTGCCAGGCCTCCCAGGTGTTGCTGGCCCTCGCCTTCCCCTGGCAGCCCTTCCACAGCCCCACACACACTGGGGCTCCGGCCTTGCCAGCCAGCTCAGTGTGCCGACGTTCGTGCCTCGCTCACTCTCGGGACCTGCGCCGCAGCCCAGCTCCAAATTGCAAACGTCCAGCGACTGCTCCCACACCAAAGGTGCCAGGCCTCCCAGGTGTTGCTGGCCCTCGCCTTCCCCTGGCAGCCCTTCCACAGCCCCACACACACTGGGGCTCCGGCCTTGCCAGCCAGCTCAGGGGGCCGACGATCGTGCATTCCTCGCTCTCAGCACTGCCCGCAGAGGCCAGCTCCAAATTGCAAACGTCCAGCGACTGCTCCCACACCAAAGGTGCCAGGCCTCCCAGGTGTTGCTGGCCCTCGCCTTGCCCTGGCAGCCCTTCCACAGCCCCACACACACTGGGGCTCCGGCCTTGCCAGCCAGCTCAGGGGGCCGACGTTCATGCATTCCTCTCTCTCAGCACTGCCCGCAGAGGCTAGCTCGAAATTCCAAACGTCCAGCGACTGCTCCCACACCAAAGGTGCCAGGCCTCCCAGGTGTTGCTGGCCCTCGCCTTGCCCTGGCAGCCCTTCCACAGCCCCACACACACTGGGGCTCCGGCCTTGCCAGCCAGCTCAGGGGGCCGACGTTCGTGCCTCGCTCACTCTCGGGACCTGCGCCGCAGCCCAGCTCCAAATTGCAAACGTCCAGCGACTGCTCCCACACCAAAGGTGCCAGGCCTCCCAGGTGTTGCTGGCCCTCGCCTTCCCCTGGCAGCCCTTCCACAGCCCCACACACACTGGGGCTCCGGCCTTGCCAGCCAGCTCAGGGGGCCGATGATCGTGCATTCCTCGCTCTCAGCACTGCCCGCAGAGGCCAGCTCCAAATTGCAAACGTCCAGCGACTGCTCCCACACCAAAGGTGCCAGGCCTCCCAGGTGTTGCTGGCCCTCGCCTTCCCCTGGCAGCCCTTCCACAGCCCCACACACACTGGGGCTCCGGCCTTGCCAGCCAGCTCAGGGGGCCGACATTCGTGCCTTGCTCTCTCTCCGCGCTGCTGCTAGACGCCAGCTCCGAAATTGCAAACGTCCAGCAACTGCTCCCACACCAAAGGTGCCAGGCCTCCCAGGTGTTGCTGGCCCTCGCCTTGCCCTGGCAGCCCTTCCACAGCCCCACACACACTGGGGCTCCGGCCTTGCCAGCCAGCTCAGGGGGCCGACGTTCATGCATTCCTCTCTCTCAGCACTGCCCGCAGAGGCTAGCTCGAAATTCCAAACGTCCAGCGACTGCTCCCACACCAAAGGTGCCAGGCCTCCCAGGTGTTGCTGGCCCTCGCCTTGCCCTGGCAGCCCTTCCACAGCCCCACACACACTGGGGCTCCGGCCTTGCCAGCCAGCTCAGGGTGCCGACATTCGTGCCTCGCTCGCTCTCGGGACCTGCGCCGCAGCCCAGCTCGAAATTGCAAACGTCCAGCGACTGCTCCCACACCAAAGGTGCCAGGCCTCCCAGGTGTTGCTGGCCCTTGCCTTCCCCTGGCAGCCCTTCCACAGCCCCACACACACTGGGGCTCCGGCCTTGCCAGCCAGCTCAGGGGGCTGACGTTCATGCATTCCTCGCTCTCAGCACTGCCCGCAGAGGCCATCTCGAAATTCCAAACGTCCAGCGACTGCTCCCACACCAAAGGTGCCAGGCCTCCCAGGTGTTGCTGGCCCTCGCCTTCCCCTGGCAGCCCTTCCACAGCCCCACACACACTGGGGCTCCGGCCTTGCCAGCCAGCTCAGGCTGCCGACATTCGTGCCTCGCTCGCTCTCGGGACCTGCGCCGCAGCCCAGCTCCAAATTGCAAACGTCCAGCGACTGCTCCCACACCAAAGGTGCCAGGCCTCCCAGGTGTTGCTGGCCCTCGCCTTCCCCTGGCAGCCCTTCCACAGCCCCACACACACTGGGGCTCCGGCCTTGCCAGCCAGCTCAGGGGGCCGACATTCGTGCCTTGCTCGCTCTCCGCGCTGCTGCTAGACGCCAGCTCCGAAATTGGAAACGTCCAGCGACTGCTCCCACACCAAAGCTGCCAGGCCTCCCAGGTGTTGCTGGCCCTCGCCTTGCCCTGGCAGCCCTTCCACAGCCCCACACACACTGGGGCTCCGGCCTTGCCAGCCAGCTCAGGGGGCCGACATTCGTGCCTTCCTCGCTCTCCGCGCTGCTGCTAGACGCCAGCTCCGAAATTGCAAACGTCCAGCGACTGCTCCCACACCAAAGGTGCCAGGCCTCCCAGGTGTTGCTGGCCCTCGCCTTCCCCTGGCAGCCCTTCCACAGCCCCACACACACTGGGGCTCCGGCCTTGCCAGCCAGCTCAGGGGGCCGACGTTCATGCATTCCTCGCTCTCAGCACTGCCCGCAGAGGCCAGCTCGAAATTCCAAACGTCCAGCGACTGCTCCCACACCAAAGGTGCCAGGCCTCCCAGGTGTTGCTGGCCCTCGCCTTCCCCTGGCAGCCCTTCCACAGCCCCACACACACTGGGGCTCCGGCCTTGCCAGCCAGCTCAGGCTGCCGATGTTCGTGCCTCGCTTGCTCTCGGGACCTGCGCCGCAGCCCAGCTCGAAAGTGCAAACGTCCAGCGACTGCTCCCACACCAAAGCTGCCAGGCCTCCCAGGTGTTGCTGGCCCTCGCCTTGCCCTGGCAGCCCTTCCACAGCGCCACACACACTGGGGCTCCGGCCTTGCCAGCCAGCTCAGGGGGCCGACGTTCGTGCCTCGCTCGCTCTCGGGACCTGCGCCGCAGCCCAGCTCGAAATTGCAAACGTCCAGCGACTGCTCCCACACCATTGGTGCCAGGCCTCCCAGGTGTTGCTGGCCCTCGCCTTGCCCTGGCAGCCCTTCCACAGCCCCACACACACTGGGGCTCCGGCCTTGCCAGCCAGCTCAGGGGGCCGACGTTCGTGCCTCGCTCGCTCTCGGGACCTGCGCCGCAGCCCAGCTCGAAACTGCAAACGTCCAGCGACTGCTCCCACACCAAAGCTGCCAGGCCTCCCAGGTGTTGCTGGCCCTCGCCTTCCCCTGGCAGCCCTTCCACAGCCCCACACACACTGCGGCTCCGGCCTTGCCAGCCAGCTCAGGCTGGCGACGTTCGTGCCTCGCTCGCTCTCGGGACCTGCGCCGCAGCCCAGCTCCAAATTGCAAACGTCCAGCGACTGCTCCCACACCAAAGGTGCCAGGCCTCCCAGGTGTTGCTGGCCCTCGCCTTCCCTTGCAAGCCATTCCACAGCCCCACACGCACTGGGGCTCCGGCCTTGCCAGCCAGCTCAGGGGGCCGACGATCGTGCCTTTCTCTCTCTTAGCACCACTCCCAGAGGCCAACTCGACATTGCAAACGTCCAGCGACTGCTCCCACACCAAAGGTGCCAGGCCTCCCAGGTGTTGCTGGCCCTCGCCTTCCCCTGGCAGCCCTTCCACAGCCCCACACACACTGGGGCTCCGGCCTTGCCAGCCAGCTCAGGCTGCCGACATTCGTGCCTCGCTCGCTCTCAGCGCTGATGTCAGATCCCAGCTACGAAATTGCAAACGTCCAGCGACTGCTCCCACACCAAAGGTGCCAGGCCTCCCAGGTGTTGCTGGCCCTCGCCTTCCCCTGACAGCCCTTCCACAGCCCCACACACACTGCGGCTCCGGCCTTGCCAGCCAGCTCAGGGGGCCGACGTTCATGCATTCCTCGCTCTCAGCACTGCCCTCAGAGGCCAGCTCGAAATTGCAAAAGTCCAGCGACTGCTCCCACACCAAAGGTGCCAGGCCTCCCAGGTGTTGCTGGCCATCGCCTTCCCCTGACAGCCCTTCCACAGCCCCACACACACTGGGGCTCCGGCCTTGCCAGCCAGCTCAGGGGGCCGATGTTCGTGCCTCGCTCGCTCTCGGGACCTGCGCCGCAGCCCAGCTCGAAAGTGCAAACGTCCAGCGACTGCTCCCACACCAAAGGTGCCAGGCCTCCCAGGTGTTGCTGGCCCTCGCCTTCCCCTGGCAGCCCTTCCACAGCCCCACACACACTGGGGCTCCGGCCTTGCCAGCCAGCTCAGGCGGCCGACGTTCGTGCCTCGCTCGCTCTCGGGACCTGCGCCGCAGCCCAGCTCCAAATTGCAAACGTCCAGCGACTGCTGCCACAGGAAAGGTGCCAGACCTCCCAGGTGTTGCTGGCCCTCGCCTTGCCCTGGCAGCCCTTCCACAGCCCCACACACACTGGGGCTCCGGCCTTGCCAGCCAGCTCAGGGGGCCGACGTTCGTGCCTCGCTCGCTCTCGGGACCTGCGCCGCAGCCCAGCTCCAAATTGCAAACGTCCAGCGACTGCTCCCACACCAAAGGTGCCAGGCCTCCCAGGTGTTGCTGGCCCTCGCCTTGCCCTGGCAGCCCTTCCACAGCCCCACACACACTGGGGCTCCGCTCTTGCCAGCCAGCTCAGGGTGCCGACGTTCGTGCCTCGCTCCCTCTCGGGACCAGCGCCGCAGCCCAGCTCCAAATTGCAAACGTCCAGCAACTGCTCCCACACCAAAGGTGTAGGCCTCCCAGGTGTTGCTGGCCCTCGCCTTCCCCTGGCAGCCCTTCCACAGCCCCACACACACTGGGGCTCCGGCCTTGCCAGCCACCTCAGGGGGCCGACGTTCGTGCCTCGCTCGCTCTCGGGACCTGCGCCGCAGCCCAGCTCCAAATTGCAAACGTCCAGCGACTGCTCCCACACCAAAGGTGCCAGGCCTCCCAGGTGTTGCTGGCCCTCGCCTTCCCCTGGCAGCCCTTCCACAGCCCCACACACACTGCGGCTCCGGCCTTGCCAGCCACCTCAGGGGGCCGACGTTCGTGCCTTGGTCGCTCTCGGGACCTGCGCCGCAGCCCAGCTCCAAATTGCAAACGTCCAGCGACTTCTCCCACACCAAAGGTGCCAGGCCTCCCAGGTGTTGCTGGCCCTCGCCTTGCCCTGGCAGCCCTTCCACAGCCCCACACACACTGGGGCTCCGGCCTTGCCAGCCAGCTCAGGGGGCCGACGTTCGTGCCTCGCTCGCTCTCGGGACCTGCGCCAGAGCCCAGCTCCAAATTGCAAATGTCGAGCGACTGCTCCCACACCCAAGGTGCCAGGCCTCCCAGGTGTTGCTGGCCCTCGCCTTGCCCTGGCAGCCCTTCCACAGCCCCACACACAGTGGGGCTCCGGCCTTGCCAGCCAGCTCAGGGGGCCGACGTTCGTGCCTCGCTCTCTCTCGGGACTTGCCCCAGAGCCCAGCTCCAAATTGCAAACGTCCAGCGACTGCTTCCACACCCAAGGTGCCAGGCCTCCCAGGTGTTGCTGGCCCTCGCCTTGCCCTGGCAGCCCTTCCACAGCCCCACACACACTGGGGCTCCGGCCTTGCCAGCCAGCTCAGGGGGCCGACGTTCGTGCCTCGCTCGCTCTCGGGACCTGCGCCAGAGCCCAGCTCCAAATTGCAAATGTCGAGCGACTGCTCCCACACCAAAGGTGCCCAGCCTCCCAGGTGTTGCTGGCCCTCGCCTTGCCCTGGCAGCCCTTCCACAGCCCCACACACACTGGGGCTCCGGCCTTGCCAGCCAGCTCAGGTGGCCGACGTTCGTGCCTCACTCGCTCTCGGGACCTGCGCCGCAGCCCAGCTCCAAATTGCAAATGTCGAGCGACTGCTCCCACACCCAAGGTGCCAGGCCTCCCAGGTGTTGCTGGCCCTCGCCTTGCCCTGGCAGCCCTTCCACAGCCCCACACACACTGGGGCTCCGGCCTTGCCAGCCAGCTCAGGGTGCCGACGTTCGTGCCTCGCTCCCTCTCAGGACCAGCGCCGCAGCCCAGCTCCAAATTGCAAACGTCCAGCAACTGCTCCCACACCAAAGGTGTAGGCCTCCCAGGTGTTGCTGGCCCTCGCCTTCCCCTGGCAGCCCTTCCACAGCCCCACACACTGGGGCTCCGGCCTTGCCAGCCAGCTCAGGGTGCCGACGTTCGTGCCTCGCTCTCTCTCGGGACCTGCGCCAGAGCCCAGCTCCAAATTGCAAATGTCCAGCGACTGCTCCCACACCAAAGGTGCCAGGCCTCCCAGGTGTTGCTGGCCCTCGCCTTGCCCTGGCAGCCCTTCCACAGTCCCACACACACTGGGGCTCCGGCCTTGCCAGCCAGCTCAGGGTGCCGACGTTCGTGCCTCGCTCGCTCTCGGGACCTGCGCCGCAGCCCAGCTCCAAATTGCAAACGTCCAGCGACTGCTCCCACACCCAAGGTGCCAGGCCTCCCAGGTGTTGCTGGCCCTCGCCTTGCCCTGGCAGCCCTTCCACAGTCCCACACACACTGGGGCTCCGGCCTTGCCAGCCAGCTCAGGGGGCCGACGTTCGTGCCTTGGTCGCTCTCGGGACCTGCGCCGCAGCCCAGCTCCAAATTGCAAACGTCCAGCGACTTCTCCCACACCAAAGGAGCCAGGCCTCCCAGGTGTTGCTGGCCCTCGCCTTGCCCTGGCAGCCCTTCCACAGCCCCACACACACTGGGGCTCCGGCCTTGCCAGCCAGCTCAGGGGGCCGACGTTCGTGCCTCGCTCGCTCTCGGGACCTGCGCCGCAGCCCAGCTCCAAATTGCAAACGTCCAGCGACTGCTCCCACAGGAAAGGTGCCAGACCTCCCAGGTGTTGCTGGCCCTCTCCTTCCCCTGGCAGCCCTTCCACAGCCCCACACACACTGGGGCTCCGGCCTTGCCAGCCAGCTCAGGCGGCCGACGATCGTGCCTCGCTCGCTCTCGGGACCTGCGCCGCAGCCCAGCTCCAAATTGCAAACGTCCAGCGACTGCTCCCACACCAAAGGTGCCAGGCCTCCCAGGTGTTGCTGGCCCTCGCCTTGCCCTGGCAGCCCTTCCACAGCCCCACACACACTGGGGCTCCGGCCTTGCCAGCCAGCTCAGGGTGCCGACGTTCGTGCCTCGCTCGCTCTCGGGACCTGCGCCAGAGCCCAGCTCCAAATTGCAAATGTCGAGCGACTGCTCCCACACCCAAGGTGCCAGGCCTCCCAGGTGTTGCTGGCCCTCGCCTTCCCCTGGCAGCCCTTCCACAGCCCCACACACTGGGGCTCCGGCCTTGCCAGCCAGCTCAGGGTGCCGACGTTCGTGCCTCGCTCACTCTCGGGACCTGCGCCAGAGCCCAGCTCCAAATTGCAAACATCCAGCGACTGCTCCCACACCCAAGGTGCCAGGCCTCCCAGGTGTTGCTGGCCCTCGCCTTGCCCTGGCAGCCCTTCCACAGCCCCACACACACTGGGGCTCCGGCCTTGCCAGCCAGCTCAGGGGGCCAACGTTCGTGCCTCGCTCGCTCTCGGGACCTGCGCCGCATCCCAGCTCCAAATTGCAAACGTCCAGCGACTGCTGCCACAGGAAAGGTGCCAGACCTCCCAGGTGTTGCTGGCCCTCTCCTTCCCCTGGCAGCCCTTCCACAGCCCCACACACACTGCGGCTCCGGCCTTGCCAGCCACCTCATGGGGCCGACGTTCGTACCTCGCTCCCTCTCGGGACCTGCGCCTCAGCCCAGCTCCAAATTGCAAATGTCCAGCGACTGCTCCCACACCAAACGTGCCAGGCGTCCCAGGTGTTGCTGGCCCTCGCCTTGCCCTGGCAGCCCTTCCACAGCCCCACACACACTGGAGCTCCGGCCTTGCCAGCCAGCTCAGGGTGCCGACGTTCGTGCCTCGCTCCCTCTCGGGACCAGCGCCAGAGCCCAGCTCCAAATTGCAAACGTCCAGCAACTCCTGCCACAGGAAAGGTGCCAGGCCTCCCAGGTGTTGCTGGCCCTCGCCTTCCCCTGGCAGCCCTTCCACAGCCCCACACACTGGGGCTCCGGCCTTGCCAGCCAGCTCAGGGGGCCGACGTTCGTGCCTCGCTCGCTCTCGGGACCTGCGCCAGAGCCCAGCTCCAAATTGCAAATGTCCAGCGACTGCTTCCACACCAAAGGTGCCAGGCCTCCCAGGTGTTGCTGGCCCTCGCCTTGCCCTGGCAGCCCTTCCACAGCCCCACACACTGGGGCTCCGGCCTTGCCAGCCAGCTCAGGGGGCCGACGTTCGTGCCTCGCTCCCTCTCGGGACCTGTGTCGCAGCCCAGCTCGAAATTGCAAATGTCGAGCGACTGCTCCCACACCAAAGGTGCCAGGCCTGCCAGGTGTTGCTGGCCCTCGCCTTGCCCTGGCAGCCCTTCCACAGCCCCACACACACTGGGGCTCCGGCCTTGCCAGCCATCTCAGGGGGCCAACGTTCGTGCCTCGCTCGCTCTCGGGACCTGTGTCGCAGCCCAGCTCCAAATTGCAAATGTCGAGCGACTGCTCCCACACCAAAGGTGCCAGGCCTCCCAGGTGTTGCTGGCCCTCGCCTTGCCCTGGCAGCCCTTCCACAGCCCCACACACACTGGGGCTCCGGCCTTGCCAGCCAGCTCAGGGGGCCGACGTTCGTGCCTCGCTCGCTCTCGGGACCTGCGCCGCAGCCCAGCTCCAAATTGCAAACGTCCAGCGACTTCTCCCACACCAAAGGTGCCAGGACTCCCAGGTGTTGCTGGCCCTCGCCTTGCCCTGGCAGCCCTTCCACAACCCCACACACACTGGGGCTCCGGCCTTGCCAGCCAGCTCAGGGTGCCGACGTTCGTGCCTCGCTCGCTCTCGGCACCTGCGCCGCAGCCCAGCTCCAAATTGCAAACGTCCAGCGACTGCTCCCACACCCAAGGTGCCAGGCCTCCCAGGTGTTGCTGGCCCTCGCCTTGCCCTGGCAGCCCTTCCACAGCCCCACACACACTGGGGCTCCGGCCTTGCCAGCCAGCTCAGGGTGCCGACGTTCGTGCCTCGCTCGCTCTCGGGACCTGCGCCAGAGCCCAGCTCCAAATTGCAAACATCCAGCGACTGCTCCCACACCCAAGGTGCCAGGCCTCCCAGGTGTTGCTGGCCCTGGCCTTGCCCTGGCAGCGCTTCCACAGCCCCACACACACTGGGGCTCCGGCCTTGCCAGCCAGCTCAGGGGGCCGACGTTCGTGCCTCACTCGCTCTCGGGACCTGCACCAGAGGCCAGCTCCAAATTGCAAACGTCCAGCGACTGCTCCCACACCCAAGGTGCCAGGCCTCCCAGGTGTTGCTGGCCCTGGCCTTGCCCTGGCAGCGCTTCCACAGCCCCACACACACTGGGGCTCCGGCCTTGCCAGCCAGCTCAGGGGGCCGACGTTCGTGCCTCACTCGCTCTCGGCACCCTCGCCGCAGCCCAGCTCCAAATTGCAAACGTCCAGCGACTGCTCCCACACCAAAGGTGCCAGGCCTCCCAGGTGTTGCTGGCCCTCGCCTTGCCCTGGCAGCCCTTCCACAGCCCCACACACACTGGGGCTCCGGCCTTGCCAGCCAGCTCAGGCTGCCGACATTCGTGCCTCGCTCGCTCTCGGGACCTGCGCCGCAGCCCAGCTCCAAATTGCAAACGTCCAGCGACTGCTCCCACACCCAAGGTGCCAGGCCTCCCAGGTGTTGCTGGCCCTCGCCTTCCCCTGGCAGCCCTTCCACAGCCCCACAGACACTGGGGCTCCGGCCTTGCCAGCCAGCTCAGGGGGCCGACGTTCGTGCCTCACTCGCTCTCGGGACCTGCACCAGAGCCCAGCTCCAAATTTCAAATGTCGAGCGACTGCTCCCACACCAAAGGTGCCAGGCCTCCCAGGTGTTGCTGGCCCTCGCCTTGCCCTGGCAGCCCTTCCACAGCCCCACACACAGTGGGGCTCCGGCCTTGCCAGCCAGCTCAGGGGGCCGACGTTCGTGCCTCGCTCGCTCTCGGGACCTGCGCCGGAGCCCAGCTCCAAATTGCAAACGTCCAGCGACTGCTTCCACACCAAAGGTGCCAGGCCTCCCAGGTGTTGCTGGCCCTCGCCTTGCCCTGGCAGCCCTTCCACAGCCCCACACACACTGGGGCTCCGGCCTTGCCAGCCAGCTCAGGGTGCCGACGTTCGTGCCTCGCTCGCTCTCGGGACCTGCGCCGCAGCCCAGCTCCAAATTGCAAACGTCCAGCGACTTCTCCCACACCAAAGGTGCCAGGACTCCCAGGTGTTGCTGGCCCTCGCCTTGCCCTGGCAGCCCTTCCACAACCCCACACACACTGGGGCTCCGGCCTTGCCAGCCAGCTCAGGGTGCCGACGTTCGTGCCTCGCTCGCTCTCGGGACCTGCGCCGCAGCCCAGCTCCAAATTGCAAACGTCCAGCGACTGCTCCCACACCCAAGGTGCCAGGCCTCCCAGGTGTTGCTGGCCCTCGCCTTGCCCTGGCAGCCCTTCCACAGCCCCACACACACTGGGGCTCCGGCCTTGCCAGCCAGCTCAGGGTGCCGACGTTCGTGCCTCGCTCGCTCTCGGGACCTGCGCCAGAGCCCAGCTCCAAATTGCAAACATCCAGCGACTGCTCCCACACCCAAGGTGCCAGGCCTCCCAGGTGTTGCTGGCCCTGGCCTTGCCCTGGCAGCGCTTCCACAGCCCCACACACACTGGGGCTCCGGCCTTGCCAGCCAGCTCAGGGGGCCGACGTTCGTGCCTCACTCGCTCTCGGGACCTGCACCAGAGGCCAGCTCCAAATTGCAAACGTCCAGCGACTGCTCCCACACCCAAGGTGCCAGGCCTCCCAGGTGTTGCTGGCCCTGGCCTTGCCCTGGCAGCCCTTCCACAGCCCCACACACACTGGGGCTCCGCTCTTGCCAGCCATCTCAGGCTGCCGACGTTCGTGCCTCACTCGCTCTCGGCACCCTCGCCGCAGCCCAGCTCCAAATTGCAAACGTCCAGCGACTGCTCCCACACCAAAGGTGCCAGGCCTCCCAGGTGTTGCTGGCCCTCGCCTTGCCCTGGCAGCCCTTCCACAGCCCCACACACACTGGGGCTCCGGCCTTGCCAGCCAGCTCAGGCTGCCGACATTCGTGCCTCGCTCGCTCTCGGGACCTGCGCCGCAGCCCAGCTCCAAATTGCAAACGTCCAGCGACTGCTCCCACACCCAAGGTGCCAGGCCTCCCAGGTGTTGCTGGCCCTCGCCTTCCCCTGGCAGCCCTTCCACAGCCCCACAGACACTGGGGCTCCGGCCTTGCCAGCCAGCTCAGGGGGCCGACGTTCGTGCCTCACTCGCTCTCGGGACCTGCACCAGAGCCCAGCTCCAAATTTCAAATGTCGAGCGACTGCTCCCACACCAAAGGTGCCAGGCCTCCCAGGTGTTGCTGGCCCTCGCCTTGCCCTGGCAGCCCTTCCACAGCCCCACACACACTGGGGCTCCGGCCTTGCCAGCCAGCTCAGGGGGCCGACGTTCGTGCCTCGCTCGCTCTCGGGACCTGCGCCAGAGCCCAGCTCCGAATTGCAAATGTCGAGCGACTGCTCCCACACCCAAGGTGCCATGCCTCCCAGGTGTTGCTGGCCCTCGCCTTGCCCTGGCAGCCCTTCCACAGCCCCACACACACTGGGGCTCCGGCCTTGCCAGCCAGCTCAGGGGGCCGACGTTCGTGCCTCGCTCGCTCTCGGGACCTGCGCCGCAGCCCAGCTCCAAATTGCAAACGTCCAGCGACTGCTTCCACACCAAAGGTGCCAGGCCTCCCACGTGTTGCTGGCCCTCGCCTTCCCCTGGCAGCCCTTCCACAGCCCCACACACTGTGCGGCTCCGGCCTTGCCAGCCACCTCAGGGGGCCGACGTTCGTGCCTCGCTCGCTCTCGGGACCTGCACCAGAGCCCAGCTCCAAATTGCAAATGTCGAGCGACTGCTCCCACACCAAAGGTGCCAGGCCTCCCAGGTGTTGCTGGCCCTCGCCTTGCCCTGGCAGCCCTTCCACAGCCCCACACACACTGGGGCTCCGGCCTTGCCAGCCAGCTCAGGGTGCCGACGTTCGTGCCTCACTCTCTCTCGGGACCTGCGCCAGATCCCAGCTCGAAATTGCAAACGTCCAGCGACTGCTCCCACACCAAAGGTGCCAGGCCTCCCAGGTGTTGCTGGCCCTCGCCTTGCCCTGGCAGCCCTTCCACAGCCCCACACACACTGGGGCTCCGGCCTTGCCAGCCAGCTCAGGGGGCCGACGTTCGTGCCTCGCTCGCTCTCGGGACCTGCGCCAGAGCCCAGCTCCAAATTGCAAATGTCGAGCGACTGCTCCCACACCCAAGGTGCCAGGCCTGCCAGGTGTTGCTGGCCCTCGCCTTGCCCTGGCAGCCCTTCCACAGCCCCACACACACTGGGGCTCCGGCCTTGCCAGCCAGCTCAGGGGGCCGACGTTCGTGCCTCGCTCGCTCTCGGGACCTGCGCCGGAGCCCAGCTCCAAATTGCAAACGTCCAGCGACTGCTCCCACACCAAAGGTGCCAGGCCTGCCAGGTGTTGCTGGCCCTCGCCTTGCCCTGGCAGCCCTTCCACAGTCCCACACACACTGGGGCTCTGGCCTTGCCAGCCAGCTCAGGGGGCCGACGTTCGTGCCTCGCTCGCTCTCGGGACCTGCGCCGCAGCCCAGCTCCAAATTGCAAACGTCCAGCGACTGCTCCCACACCAAAGGTGCCAGGCCTCCCAGGTGTTGCTGGCCCTCGCCTTGCCCTGGCAGCCCTTCCACAGCCCCACACACACTGGGGCTCCGGCCTTGCCAGCCAGCTCAGGGGGCCGACGTTCGTGCCTCGCTCGCTCTCGGGACCTGCGCCGCAGCCCAGCTCCAAATTGCAAACGTCCAGTGACTTCTCCCACACCAAAGGTGCCAGGCCTCCCAGGTGTTGCTGGCCCTCGCCTTCCCCTGGCAGCCCTTCCACAGCCCCACACACACTGCGGCTCCGGTCTTGCAGGCCAGCTCTGGCGGCCGACGTTCGTGCCTCGCTCGCTCTCGGGACCTGCGCCGCAGCCCAGCTCCAAATTGCAAACGTCCAGCGACTGCTCCCACACGAAAGGTGCCAGGCCTCCCAGGTGTTGCTGGCCCTCGCCTTGCCCTGGCAGCCCTTCCACAGCCCCACACACACTGCGGCTCCGGCCTTGCCAGCCAGCTCAGGGTGCCGACGTTCGTGCCTCGCTCACTCTCGGGACCTGCGCCGCAGCCCAGCTCCAAATTGCAAACGTCCAGCGACTGCTCCCACACCCAAGGTGCCAGGCCTCCCAGGTGTTGCTGGCCCTCGCCTTGCCCTGGCAGCCCTTCCACAGCCCCACACACACTGGGGCTCCGGCCTTGCCAGCCAGCTCAGGGGGCCGACGTTCGTGCCTCGCTCCCTCTCGGGACCTGCGCCAGAGCCCAGCTCCAAATTGCAAATGTCGAGCGACTTCTCCCACACCCAAGGTGCCAGGCCTGCCAGGTGTTGCTGGCCCTCGCCTTGCCCTGGCAGCCCTTCCACAGCCCCACACACACTGGGGCTCCGGCCTTGCCAGCCAGCTCAGGGGGCCGACGTTCGTGCCTCGCTCGCTCTCGGGACCTGCGCCAGAGCCCAGCTCCGAATTGCAAATGTCGAGCGACTGCTCCCACACCCAAGGTGCCAGGCCTCCCAGGTGTTGCTGGCCCTCGCCTTGCCCTGGCAGCCCTTCCACAGCCCCACACACACTGGGGCTCCGGCCTTGCCAGCCAGCTCAGGGGGGCCGACGTTCGTGCCTCGCTCGCTCTCGGGACCTGCGCCGCAGCCCAGCTCAAATTGCAAACGTCCAGCGACTGCTCCCACACCAAGGTGCCAGGCCTCCCAGGTGTTGCTGGCCCTCGCCTTGCCCTGGCAGCCCTTCCACAGCCCCACACACACTGGGGCTCCGGCCTTGCCAGCCAGCTCAGGGTGCCGACGTTCGTGCCTCGCTCGCTCTCGGGACCTGCGCCTCAGCCCAGCTCCAAATTGCAAATGTCGAGCGACTGCTCCCACACCAAAGGTGCCAGGCCTCCCAGGTGTTGCTGGCCCTCGCCTTGCCCTGGCAGCCCTTCCACAGCCCCACACACACTGCGGCTCCGGCCTTGCCAGCCAGCTCAGGGGGCCGACGTTCGTGCCTCGCTCACTCTCGGGACCTGCGCCGCAGCCCAGCTCCAAATTGCAAACGTCCAGCGACTGCTCCCACACCCAAGGTGCCAGGCCTGCCAGGTGTTGCTGGCCCTCGCCTTGCCCTGGCAGCCCTTCCACAGCCCCACACACACTGGGGCTCCGGCCTTGCCAGCCAGCTCAGGGTGCCGACGTTCGTACCTCGCTCCCTCTCAGGGACCTGCGCCAGAGCCCAGCTCCAAATTGCAAACGTCCAGCAACTGCTCCCACACCAAAGGTGTAGGCCTCCCAGGTGTTGCTGGCCCTCGCCTTGCCCTGGCAGCCCTTCCACAGTCCCACACACACTGGGGCTCCGGCCTTGCCAGCCAGCTCAGGGTGCCGACATTCGTGCCTCGCTCGCTCTCGGGACCTGCGCCGCAGCCCAGCTCCAAATTGCAAACGTCCAGCGACTGCTCCCACACCAAAGGTGCCAGGCCTCCCAGGTGTTGCTGGCCCTCGCCTTCCCCTGGCAGCCCTTCCACAGCCCCACACACACTGGGGCTCCGGCCTTGCCAGCCAGCTCAGGGGGCCGACGTTCGTCCCTCACTCGCTCTCGGGACCTGCACCAGAGCCCAGCTCCAAATTGCAAATGTCGAGCGACTGCTCCCACACCAAAGGTGCCAGGCCTCCCAGGTGTTGCTGGCCCTCGCCTTCCCCTGGCAGCCCTTCCACAGCCCCACACGCACTGGGGCTCCGGCCTTGCCAGCCAGCTCAGGGGGCCGACGTTCGTGCCTCGCTCGCTCTCGGGACCTGCGCCAGAGCCCAGCTCGAAATTGCAAACGTCCAGCGACTGCTTCCACACCAAAGGTGCCAGGCCTCCCAGGTGTTGCTGGCCCTCGCCTTGCCCTGGCAGCCCTTCCACAGTCCCACACACACTGGGGCTCCGGCCTTGCCAGCCAGCTCAGGGTGCCGACGTTCGTGCCTCGCTCGCTCTCGGGACCTGCGCCGCAGCCCAGCTCCAAATTGCAAACGTCCAGCGACTGCTCCCACACCAAAGGTGCCAGGCCTCCCAGGTGTTGCTGGCCCTCGCCTTCCCCTGGCAGCCCTTCCACAGCCCCACACACACTGGGGCTCCGGCCTTGCCAGCCAGCTCAGGGGGCCGACGTTCGTGCCTCGCTCGCTCTCGGGACCTGTGCCGCAGCCCAGCTCCAAATTGCAAACGTCCAGCGACTGCTTCCACACCAAAGGTGCCAGGCCTCCCAGGTGTTGCTGGCCCTCGCCTTCCCCTGGCAGCCCTTCCACAGCCCCACACACACTGGGGCTCCGGCCTTGCCAGCCAGCTCAGGGGGCCGACGTTCATCCCTCACTCGCTCTCGGGACCTGCACCAGAGCCCAGCTCCAAATTGCAAATGTCGAGCACTGCTCCCACACCAAAGGTGCCAGGCCTCCCAGGTGTTGCTGGCCCTCGCCTTGCCCTGGCAGCCCTTCCACAGCCCCACACACACTGGGGCTCCGGCCTTGCCAGCCAGCTCAGGGGGCCGACGTTCGTGCCTCGCTCGCTCTCGGGACCTGCGCCAGAGCCCAGCTCCAAATTGCAAATGTCGAGCGACTGCTCCCACACCCAAGGTGCCAGGCCTCCCAGGTGTTGCTGGCCCTCGCCTTCCCCTGGCAGCCCTTCCACAGCCCCACACACACTGGGGCTCCGGCCTTGCCAGCCAGCTCAGGGGGCCGACGTTCGTGCCTCGCTCGCTCTCGGGACCTGCGCCGCAGCCCAGCTCCAAATTGCAAACGTCCAGCGACTGCTCCCACACCAAAGGTGCCAGGCCTCCCAGGTGTTGCTGGCCCTCGCCTTGCCCTGGCAGCCCTTCCACAGCCCCACACACACTGCGGCTCCGGCCTTGCCAGCCAGCTCAGGGTGCCGACGTTCGTGCCTCGCTCGCTCTCGGGACCTGCGCCGCAGCCCAGCTCCAAATTGCAAACGTCCAGCGACTGCTCCCACACCCAAGGTGCCAGGCCTGCCAGGTGTTGCTGGCCCTCGCCTTGCCCTGGCAGCCCTTCCACAGCCCCACACACACTGGGGCTCCGGCCTTGCCAGCCAGCTCAGGGTGCCGACGTTCGTACCTCGCTCCCTCTCGGGACCTGCGCCAGAGCCCAGCTCCAAATTGCAAACGTCCAGCAACTGCTCCCACACCAAAGGTGTAGGCCTCCCAGGTGTTGCTGGCCCTCGCCTTGCCCTGGCAGCCCTTCCACAGTCCCACACACACTGGGGCTCCGGCCTTGCCAGCCAGCTCAGGGTGCCGACATTCGTGCCTCGCTCGCTCTCGGGACCTGCGCCGCAGCCCAGCTCCAAATTGCAAACGTCCAGCGACTGCTCCCACACCAAAGGTGCCAGGCCTCCCAGGTGTTGCTGGCCCTCGCCTTCCCCTGGCAGCCCTTCCACAGCCCCACACACACTGGGGCTCCGGCCTTGCCAGCCAGCTCAGGGGGCCGACGTTCGTCCCTCACTCGCTCTCGGGACCTGCACCAGAGCCCAGCTCCAAATTGCAAATGTCGAGCGACTGCTCCCACACCAAAGGTGCCAGGCCTCCCAGGTGTTGCTGGCCCTCGCCTTCCCCTGGCAGCCCTTCCACAGCCCCACACGCACTGGGGCTCCGGCCTTGCCAGCCAGCTCAGGGGGCCGACGTTCGTGCCTCGCTCGCTCTCGGGACCTGCGCCAGAGCCCAGCTCGAAATTGCAAACGTCCAGCGACTGCTTCCACACCAAAGGTGCCAGGCCTCCCAGGTGTTGCTGGCCCTCGCCTTGCCCTGGCAGCCCTTCCACAGTCCCACACACACTGGGGCTCCGGCCTTGCCAGCCAGCTCAGGGTGCCGACGTTCGTGCCTCGCTCGCTCTCGGGACCTGCGCCGCAGCCCAGCTCCAAATTGCAAACGTCCAGCGACTGCTCCCACACCAAAGGTGCCAGGCCTCCCAGGTGTTGCTGGCCCTCGCCTTCCCCTGGCAGCCCTTCCACAGCCCCACACACACTGGGGCTCCGGCCTTGCCAGCCAGCTCAGGGGGCCGACGTTCGTGCCTCGCTCGCTCTCGGGACCTGTGCCGCAGCCCAGCTCCAAATTGCAAACGTCCAGCGACTGCTTCCACACCAAAGGTGCCAGGCCTCCCAGGTGTTGCTGGCCCTCGCCTTCCCCTGGCAGCCCTTCCACAGCCCCACACACACTGGGGCTCCGGCCTTGCCAGCCAGCTCAGGGGGCCGACGTTCATCCCTCACTCGCTCTCGGGACCTGCACCAGAGCCCAGCTCCAAATTGCAAATGTCGAGCGACTGCTCCCACACCAAAGGTGCCAGGCCTCCCAGGTGTTGCTGGCCCTCGCCTTGCCCTGGCAGCCCTTCCACAGCCCCACACACACTGCGGCTCCGGCCTTGCCAGCCAGCTCAGGGGGCCGACGTTCGTGCCTCGCTCGCTCTCGGGACCTGCGCCAGAGCCCAGCTCCAAATTGCAAATGTCGAGCGACTGCTCCCACACCAAAGGTGCCAGGCCTCCCAGGTGTTGCTGGCCCTCGCCTTGCCCTGGCAGCCCTTCCACAGCCCCACACACACTGCGGCTCCGGCCTTGCCAGCCAGCTCAGGGGGCCGACGTTCGTGCCTCGCTCACTCTCGGGACCTGCGCCGCAGCCCAGCTCCAAATTGCAAACGTCCAGCGACTGCTCCCACACCCAAGGTGCCAGGCCTGCCAGGTGTTGCTGGCCCTCGCCTTGCCCTGGCAGCCCTTCCACAGCCCCACACACACTGGGGCTCCGGCCTTGCCAGCCAGCTCAGGGTGCCGACGTTCGTACCTCGCTCCCTCTCGGGACCTGCGCCAGAGCCCAGCTCCAAATTGCAAACGTCCAGCAACTGCTCCCACACCAAAGGTGTAGGCCTCCCAGGTGTTGCTGGCCCTCGCCTTGCCCTGGCAGCCCTTCCACAGTCCCACACACACTGGGGCTCCGGCCTTGCCAGCCAGCTCAGGGTGCCGACATTCGTGCCTCGCTCGCTCTCGGGACCTGCGCCGCAGCCCAGCTCCAAATTGCAAACGTCCAGCGACTGCTCCCACACCAAAGGTGCCAGGCCTCCCAGGTGTTGCTGGCCCTCGCCTTCCCCTGGCAGCCCTTCCACAGCCCCACACACACTGGGGCTCCGGCCTTGCCAGCCAGCTCAGGGGGCCGACGTTCGTCCCTCACTCGCTCTCGGGACCTGCACCAGAGCCCAGCTCCAAATTGCAAATGTCGAGCGACTGCTCCCACACCAAAGGTGCCAGGCCTCCCAGGTGTTGCTGGCCCTCGCCTTCCCCTGGCAGCCCTTCCACAGCCCCACACGCACTGGGGCTCCGGCCTTGCCAGCCAGCTCAGGGGGCCGACGTTCGTGCCTCGCTCGCTCTCGGGACCTGCGCCAGAGCCCAGCTCGAAATTGCAAACGTCCAGCGACTGCTTCCACACCAAAGGTGCCAGGCCTCCCAGGTGTTGCTGGCCCTCGCCTTGCCCTGGCAGCCCTTCCACAGTCCCACACACACTGGGGCTCCGGCCTTGCCAGCCAGCTCAGGGTGCCGACGTTCGTGCCTCGCTCGCTCTCGGGACCTGCGCCGCAGCCCAGCTCCAAATTGCAAACGTCCAGCGACTGCTCCCACACCAAAGGTGCCAGGCCTCCCAGGTGTTGCTGGCCCTCGCCTTCCCCTGGCAGCCCTTCCACAGCCCCACACACACTGGGGCTCCGGCCTTGCCAGCCAGCTCAGGGGGCCGACGTTCGTGCCTCGCTCGCTCTCGGGACCTGTGCCGCAGCCCAGCTCCAAATTGCAAACGTCCAGCGACTGCTTCCACACCAAAGGTGCCAGGCCTCCCAGGTGTTGCTGGCCCTCGCCTTCCCCTGGCAGCCCTTCCACAGCCCCACACACACTGGGGCTCCGGCCTTGCCAGCCAGCTCAGGGGGCCGACGTTCATCCCTCACTCGCTCTCGGGACCTGCACCAGAGCCCAGCTCCAAATTGCAAATGTCGAGCGACTGCTCCCACACCAAAGGTGCCAGGCCTCCCAGGTGTTGCTGGCCCTCGCCTTGCCCTGGCAGCCCTTCCACAGCCCCACACACACTGGGGCTCCGGCCTTGCCAGCCAGCTCAGGGGGCCGACGTTCGTGCCTCGCTCGCTCTCGGGACCTGCGCCAGAGCCCAGCTCCAAATTGCAAATGTCGAGCGACTGCTCCCACACCCAAGGTGCCAGGCCTCCCAGGTGTTGCTGGCCCTCGCCTTCCCCTGGCAGCCCTTCCACAGCCCCACACACACTGGGGCTCCGGCCTTGCCAGCCAGCTCAGGGGGCCGACGTTCGTGCCTCGCTCGCTCTCGGGACCTGCGCCGCAGCCCAGCTCCAAATTGCAAACGTCCAGCGACTGCTCCCACACCAAAGGTGCCAGGCCTCCCAGGTGTTGCTGGCCCTCGCCTTGCCCTGGCAGCCCTTCCACAGCCCCACACACACTGCGGCTCCGGCCTTGCCAGCCAGCTCAGGGTGCCGACGTTCGTGCCTCGCTCGCTCTCGGGACCTGCGCCGCAGCCCAGCTCCAAATTGCAAACGTCCAGCGACTGCTCCCACACCCAAGGTGCCAGGCCTGCCAGGTGTTGCTGGCCCTCGCCTTGCCCTGGCAGCCCTTCCACAGCCCCACACACACTGGGGCTCCGGCCTTGCCAGCCAGCTCAGGGTGCCGACGTTCGTACCTCGCTCCCTCTCGGGACCTGCGCCAGAGCCCAGCTCCAAATTGCAAACGTCCAGCAACTGCTCCCACACCAAAGGTGTAGGCCTCCCAGGTGTTGCTGGCCCTCGCCTTGCCCTGGCAGCCCTTCCACAGTCCCACACACACTGGGGCTCCGGCCTTGCCAGCCAGCTCAGGGTGCCGACATTCGTGCCTCGCTCGCTCTCGGGACCTGCGCCGCAGCCCAGCTCCAAATTGCAAACGTCCAGCGACTGCTCCCACACCAAAGGTGCCAGGCCTCCCAGGTGTTGCTGGCCCTCGCCTTCCCCTGGCAGCCCTTCCACAGCCCCACACACACTGGGGCTCCGGCCTTGCCAGCCAGCTCAGGGGGCCGACGTTCGTCCCTCACTCGCTCTCGGGACCTGCGCCGCAGCCCAGCTCCAAATTGCAAATGTCGAGCGACTGCTCCCACACCAAAGGTGCCAGGCCTCCCAGGTGTTGCTGGCCCTCGCCTTCCCCTGGCAGCCCTTCCACAGCCCCACACGCACTGGGGCTCCGGCCTTGCCAGCCAGCTCAGGGGGCCGACGTTCGTGCCTCGCTCGCTCTCGGGACCTGCGCCAGAGCCCAGCTCGAAATTGCAAACGTCCAGCGACTGCTTCCACACCAAAGGTGCCAGGCCTCCCAGGTGTTGCTGGCCCTCGCCTTGCCCTGGCAGCCCTTCCACAGTCCCACACACACTGGGGCTCCGGCCTTGCCAGCCAGCTCAGGGTGCCGACGTTCGTGCCTCGCTCGCTCTCGGGACCTGCGCCGCAGCCCAGCTCCAAATTGCAAACGTCCAGCGACTGCTCCCACACCAAAGGTGCCAGGCCTCCCAGGTGTTGCTGGCCCTCGCCTTGCCCTGGCAGCCCTTCCACAGCCCCACACACACTGGGGCTCCGGCCTTGCCAGCCAGCTCAGGGGGCCGACGTTCGTGCCTCGCTCGCTCTCGGGACCTGTGCCGCAGCCCAGCTCCAAATTGCAAACGTCCAGCGACTGCTTCCACACCAAAGGTGCCAGGCCTCCCAGGTGTTGCTGGCCCTCGCCTTCCCCTGGCAGCCCTTCCACAGCCCCACACACACTGGGGCTCCGGCCTTGCCAGCCAGCTCAGGGGGCCGACGTTCATCCCTCACTCGCTCTCGGGACCTGCACCAGAGCCCAGCTCCAAATTGCAAATGTCGAGCGACTGCTCCCACACCAAAGGTGCCAGGCCTCCCAGGTGTTGCTGGCCCTCGCCTTGCCCTGGCAGCCCTTCCACAGCCCCACACACACTGCGGCTCCGGCCTTGCCAGCCAGCTCAGGGGGCCGACGTTCGTGCCTCGCTCGCTCTCGGGACCTGCGCCAGAGCCCAGCTCCAAATTGCAAATGTCGACCGACTGCTCCCACACCCAAGGTGCCAGGCCTCCCAGGTGTTGCTGGCCCTCGCCTTCCCCTGGCAGCCCTTCCACAGCCCCACACACACTGGGGCTCCGGCCTTGCCAGCCAGCTCAGGGGGCCGACGTTCGTGCCTCGCTCGCTCTCGGGACCTGTGCCGCAGCCCAGCTCCAAATTGCAAACGTCCAGCGACTGCTCCCACACCAAAGGTGCCAGGCCTCCCAGGTGTTGCTGGCCCTCGCCTTGCCCTGGCAGCCCTTCCACAGCCCCACACACACTGCGGCTCCGGCCTTGCCAGCCAGCTCAGGGTGCCGACGTTCGTGCCTCGCTCCCTCTCGGGACCTGCGCCGCAGCCCAGCTCCAAATTGCAAACGTCCAGCGACTGCTCCCACACCCAAGGTGCCAGGCCTCCCAGGTGTTGCTGGCCCTCGCCTTGCCCTGGCAGCCCTTCCACAGCCCCACACACACTGGGGCTCCGGCCTTGCCAGCCAGCTCAGGGTGCCGACGTTCGTACCTCGCTCCCTCTCGGGACCTGCGCCAGAGCCCAGCTCCAAATTGCAAACGTCCAGCAACTGCTCCCACACCAAAGGTGTAGGCCTCCCAGGTGTTGCTGGCCCTCGCCTTGCCCTGGCAGCCCTTCCACAGTCCCACACACACTGGGGCTCCGGCCTTGCCAGCCAGCTCAGGGTGCCGACATTCGTGCCTCGCTCGCTCTCGGGACCTGCGCCGCAGCCCAGCTCCAAATTGCAAACGTCCAGCGACTGCTCCCACACCAAAGGTGCCAGGCCTCCCAGGTGTTGCTGGCCCTCGCCTTCCCCTGGCAGCCCTTCCACAGCCCCACACACACTGGGGCTCCGGCCTTGCCAGCCAGCTCAGGGGGCCGACGTTCGTGCCTCGCTCGCTCTCGGGACCTGCACCAGAGCCCAGCTCCAAATTGCAAATGTCGAGCGACTGCTCCCACACCAAAGGTGCCAGGCCTCCCAGGTGTTGCTGGCCCTCGCCTTCCCCTGGCAGCCCTTCCACAGCCCCACACGCACTGGGGCTCCGGCCTTGCCAGCCAGCTCAGGGTGCCGACGTTCGTGCCTCGCTCGCTCTCGGGACCTGCGCCAGAGCCCAGCTCGAAATTGCAAACGTCCAGCGACTGCTTCCACACCAAAGGTGCCAGGCCTCCCAGGTGTTGCTGGCCCTCGCCTTGCCCTGGCAGCCCTTCCACAGTCCCACACACACTGGGGCTCCGGCCTTGCCAGCCAGCTCAGGGTGCCGACATTCGTGCCTCGCTCGCTCTCGGGACCTGCGCCGCAGCCCAGCTCCAAATTGCAAACGTCCAGCGACTGCTCCCACACCCAAGGTGCCATGCCTCCCAGGTGTTGCTGGCCCTCGCCTTGCCCTGGCAGCCCTTCCACAGCCCCACACACACTGGGGCTCCGGCCTTGCCAGCCAGCTCAGGGGGCCGACGTTCGTGCCTCGCTCGCTCTCGGGACCTGTGCCGCAGCCCAGCCCCAAATTGCAAACGTCCAGCGACTGCTTCCACACCAAAGGTGCCAGGCCTCCCAGGTGTTGGTGGCCCTCGCCTTCCCCTGGCAGCCCTTCCACAGCCCCACACACACTGGGGCTCCGGCCTTGCCAGCCAGCTCAGGGGGCCGACGTTCGTCCCTCACTCGCTCTCGGGACCTGAGCCGCAGCCCAGCTCCAAATTGCAAATGTCGAGCGACTGCTCCCACACCAAAGGTGCCAGGCCTCCCACGTGTTGCTGGCCCTCGCCTTCCCCTGGCAGCCCTTCCACAGCCCCACACGCACTGGGGCTCCGGCCTTGCCAGCCAGCTCAGGGTGCCGACGTTCGTGCCTCGCTCGCTCTCGGGACCTGCGCCAGAGCCCAGCTCGAAATTGCAAACGTCCAGCGACTGCTTCCACACCAAAGGTGCCAGGCCTCCCAGGTGTTGCTGGCCCTCGCCTTGCCCTGGCAGCCCTTCCACAGTCCCACACACACTGGGGCTCCGGCCTTGCCAGCCAGCTCAGGGTGCCGACATTCGTGCCTCGCTCGCTCTCGGGACCTGCGCCGCAGCCCAGCTCCAAATTGCAAACGTCCAGCGACTGCTCCCACACCCAAGGTGCCATGCCTCCCAGGTGTTGCTGGCCCTCGCCTTGCCCTGGCAGCCCTTCCACAGCCCCACACACACTGGGGCTCCGGCCTTGCCAGCCAGCTCAGGGGGCCGACGTTCGTGCCTCGCTCGCTCTCGGGACCTGTGCCGCAGCCCAGCTCCAAATTGCAAACGTCCAGCGACTGCTTCCACACCAAAGGTGCCAGGCCTCCCAGGTGTTGGTGGCCCTCGCCTTCCCCTGGCAGCCCTTCCACAGCCCCACACACACTGGGGCTCCGGCCTTGCCAGCCAGCTCAGGGGGCCGACGTTCGTCCCTCACTCGCTCTCGGGACCTGCACCAGAGCCCAGCTCCAAATTGCAAATGTCGAGCGACTGCTCCCACACCAAAGGTGCCAGGCCTCCCAGGTGTTGCTGGCCCTCGCCTTCCCCTGGCAGCCCTTCCACAGCCCCACACGCACTGGGGCTCCGGCCTTGCCAGCCAGCTCAGGGTGCCGACGTTCGTGCCTCGCTCGCTCTCGGGACCTGCGCCAGAGCCCAGCTCGAAAGTGCAAACGTCCAGCGCCTGCTTCCACACCAAAGGTGCCAGGCCTCCCAGGTGTTGCTGGCCCTCGCCTTGCCCTGGCAGCCCTTCCACAGTCCCACACACACTGGGGCTCCGGCCTTGCCAGCCAGCTCAGGGTGCCGACGTTCGTGCCTCGCTCGCTCTCGGGACCTGCGCCGCAGCCCAGCTCCAAATTGCAAACGTCCAGCGACTGCTCCCACACCAAAGGTGCCAGGCCTCCCAGGTGTTGCTGGCCCTCGCCTTCCCCTGGCAGCCCTTCCACAGCCCCACACACACTGGGGCTCCGGCCTTGCCAGCCAGCTCAGGGGGCCGACGTTCGTGCCTCGCTCGCTCTCGGGACCTGTGCCGCAGCCCAGCTCCAAATTGCAAACGTCCAGCGACTGCTTCCACACCAAAGGTGCCAGGCCTCCCAGGTGTTGCTGGCCCTCGCCTTGCCCTGGCAGCCCTTCCACAGCCCCACACACACTGGGGCTCCGGCCTTGCCAGCCAGCTCAGGGGGCCGACGTTCATCCCTCACTCGCTCTCGGGACCTGCACCAGAGCCCAGCTCCAAATTGCAAATGTCGAGCGACTGCTCCCACACCAAAGGTGCCAGGCCTCCCAGGTGTTGCTGGCCCTCGCCTTCCCCTGGCAGCCCTTCCACAGCCCCACACGCACTGGGGCTCCGGCCTTGCCAGCCAGCTCAGGGGGCCGACGTTCGTGCCTCGCTCGCTCTCGGGACCTGCGCCAGAGCCCAGCTCGAAATTGCAAACGTCCAGCGACTGCTTCCACACCAAAGGTGCCAGGCCTCCCAGGTGTTGCTGGCCCTCGCCTTCCCCTGGCAGCCCTTCCACAGTCCCACACACACTGGGGCTCTGGCCTTGCCAGCCAGCTCAGGGTGCCGACGTTCGTGCCTCGCTCGCTCTCGGGACCTGCGCCGCAGCCCAGCTCCAAATTGCAAACGTCCAGCGACTGCTCCCACACCCAAGGTGCCATGCCTCCCAGGTGTTGCTGGCCCTCGCCTTGCCCTGGCAGCCCTTCCACAGCCCCACACACACTGGGGCTCCGGCCTTGCCAGCCAGCTCAGGGGGCCGACGTTCGTGCCTCGCTCGCTCTCGGGACCTGTGCCGCAGCCCAGCTCCAAATTGCAAACGTCCAGCGACTGCTTCCACACCAAAGGTGCCAGGCCTCCCAGGTGTTGGTGGCCCTCGCCTTCCCCTGGCAGCCCTTCCACAGCCCCACACACACTGGGGCTCCGGCCTTGCCAGCCAGCTCAGGGGGCCGACGTTCGTGCCTCGCTCGCTCTCGGGACCTGCACCAGAGCCCAGCTCCAAATTGCAAATGTCGAGCGACTGCTTCCACACCAAAGGTGCCAGGCCTCCCAGGTGTTGCTGGCCCTCGCCTTGCCCTGGCAGCCCTTCCACAGTCCCACACACACTGGGGCTCCGGCCTTGCCAGCCAGCTCAGGGTGCCGACGTTCGTGCCTCGCTCGCTCTCGGGACCTGCGCCGCAGCCCAGCTCCAAATTGCAAACGTCCAGCGACTGCTCCCACACCAAAGGTGCCAGGCCTCCCAGGTGTTGCTGGCCCTCGCCTTCCCCTGGCAGCCCTTCCACAGCCCCACACACACTGGGGCTCCGGCCTTGCCAGCCAGCTCAGGGGGCCGACGTTCGTGCCTCGCTCGCTCTCGGGACCTGTGCCGCAGCCCAGCTCCAAATTGCAAACGTCCAGCGACTGCTTCCACACCAAAGGTGCCAGGCCTCCCAGGTGTTGCTGGCCCTCGCCTTCCCCTGCCAGCCCTTCCACAGCCCCACACACACTGGGGCTCCGGCCTTGCCAGCCAGCTCAGGGGGCCGACGTTCCTCCCTCACTCGCTCTCGGGACCTGCACCAGAGCCCAGCTCCAAATTGCAAATGTCGAGCGACTGCTCCCACACCAAAGGTGCCAGGCCTCCCAGGTGTTGCTGGCCCTCGCCTTCCCCTGGCAGCCCTTCCACAGCCCCACACGCACTGGGGCTCCGGCCTTGCCAGCCAGCTCAGGGGGCCGACGTTCGTGCCTCGCTCGCTCTCGGGACCTGCGCCAGAGCCCAGCTCGAAATTGCAAACGTCCAGCGACTGCTTCCACACCAAAGGTGCCAGGCCTCCCAGGTGTTGCTGGCCCTCGCCTTCCCCTGGCAGCCCTTCCACAGTCCCACACACACTGGGGCTCCGGCCTTGCCAGCCAGCTCAGGGTGCCGACGTTCGTGCCTCGCTCGCTCTCGGGACCTGCGCCGCAGCCCAGCTCCAAATTGCAAACGTCCAGCGACTGCTCCCACACCCAAGGTGCCATGCCTCCCAGGTGTTGCTGGCCCTCGCCTTGCCCTGGCAGCCCTTCCACAGCCCCACACACACTGGGGCTCCGGCCTTGCCAGCCAGCTCAGGGGGCCGACGTTCGTGCCTCGCTCGCTCTCGGGACCTGCGCCAGAGCCCAGCTCCAAATTGCAAATGTCGAGCGACTGCTCCCACACCCAAGGTGCCAGGCCTGCCAGGTGTTGCTGGCCCTCGCCTTGCCCTGGCAGCCCTTCCACAGCCCCACACACACTGGGGCTCCGGCCTTGCCAGCCAGCTCAGGGTGCCGACGTTCGTGCCTCGCTCGCTCTCGGGACCTGCGCCGGAGCCCAGCTCCAAATTGCAAACGTCCAGCGACTGCTCCCACACCAAAGTGTCAGGCCTGCCAGGTGTTGCTGGCCCTCGCCTTGCCCTGGCAGCCCTTCCACAGTCCCACACACACTGGGGCTCTGGCCTTGCCAGCCAGCTCAGGGGGCCGACGTTCGTGCCTCGCTCGCTCTCGGGACCTGCGCCGCAGCCCAGCTCCAAATTGCAAACGTCCAGCGACTGCTCCCACACCCAAGGTGCCAGGCCTCCCAGGTGTTGCTGGCCCTCGCCTTCCCCTGGCAGCCCTTCCACAGCCCCACACACACTGCGGCTCCGGTCTTGCAGGCCAGCTCTGGCGGCCGACGTTCGTGCCTCGCTCGCTCTCGGGACCTGCGCCGCAGCCCAGCTCCAAATTGCAAACGTCCAGCGACTGCTCCCACACGAAAGGTGCCAGGCCTCCCAGGTGTTGCTGGCCCTCGCCTTGCCCTGGCAGCCCTTCCACAGCCCCACACACATTGCGGCTCCGGCCTTGCCAGCCAGCTCAGGGTGCCGACGTTCGTGCCTCGCTCACTCTCGGGACCTGCGCCGCAGCCCAGCTCCAAATTGCAAACGTCCAGCGACTGCTCCCACACCCAAGGTGCCAGGCCTCCCAGGTGTTGCTGGCCCTCGCCTTGCCCTGGCAGCCCTTCCACAGCCCCACACACACTGCGGCTCCGGCCTTGCCAGCCAGCTCAGGGGGCCGACGTTCGTGCCTCGCTCCCTCTCGGGACCTGCGCCAGAGCCCAGCTCCAAATTGCAAATGTCGCGCGACTTTTCCCACACCCAAGGTGCCAGGCCTGCCAGGTGTTGCTGGCCCTCGCCTTGCCCTGGCAGCCCTTCCACAGCCCCACACACACTGGGGCTCCGGCCTTGCCAGCCAGCTCAGGGTGCCGACGTTCGTGCCTCGCTCGCTCTCGGGACCTGCGCCAGAGCCCAGCTCCGAATTGCAAATGTCGAGCGACTGCTCCCACACCCAAGGTGCCAGGCCTCCCAGGTGTTGCTGGCCCTCGCCTTGCCCTGGCAGCCCTTCCACAGCCCCACACACACTGGGGCTCCGGCCTTGCCAGCCAGCTCAGGGTGCCGACGTTCGTGCCTCGCTCCCTCTCGGGACCAGCGCCAGAGCCCAGCTCCAAATTGCAAACGTCCAGCAACTGCTCCCACACCAAAGGTGTAGGCCTCCCAGGTGTTGCTGGCCCTTGCCTTGCCCTGGCAGCCCTTCCACAGCCCCACACACTGGGGCTCCGGCCTTGCCAGCCAGCTCAGGGGGCCGACGTTCGTGCCTCGCTCTCTCTCGGGACCTGCACCAGAGCCCAGCTCCAAATTGCAAATGTCGAGCGACTGCTCCCACACCAAAGGTGCCAGGCCTCCCAGGTGTTGCTGGCCCTCGCCTTCCCCTGGCAGCCCTTCCACAGCCCCACACGCACTGGGGCTCCGGCCTTGCCAGCCAGCTCAGGGTGCCGACGTTCGTGCCTCGCTCGCTCTCGGGACCTGCGCCAGAGCCCAGCTCGAAAGTGCAAACGTCCAGCGCCTGCTTCCACACCAAAGGTGCCAGGCCTCCCAGGTGTTGCTGGCCCTCGCCTTGCCCTGGCAGCCCTTCCACAGCTCCACACACACTGGGCCTCCGGCCTTGCCAGCCAGCTCAGGGTGCCGACGTTCGTGCCTCGCTCGCTCTCGGGACCTGCGCCGCAGCCCAGCTCCAAATTGCAAACGTCCAGCGACTGCTCCCACACCAAAGGTGCCAGGCCTCCCAGGTGTTGCTGGCCCTCGCCTTCCCCTGGCAGCCCTTCCACAGCCCCACACACACTGGGGCTCCGGCCTTGCCAGCCAGCTCAGGGGGCCGACGTTCGTGCCTCGCTCGCTCTCGGGACCTGTGCCGCAGCCCAGCTCCAAATTGCAAACGTCCAGCGACTGCTTCCACACCAAAGGTGCCAGGCCTCCCAGGTGTTGCTGGCCCTCGCCTTCCCCTGGCAGCCCTTCCACAGCCCCACACACACTGGGGCTCCGGCCTTGCCAGCCAGCTCAGGGGGCCGACGTTCATCCCTCACTCGCTCTCGGGACCTGCACCAGAGCCCAGCTCCAAATTGCAAATGTCGAGCGACTGCTCCCACACCAAAGGTGCCAGGCCTCCCAGGTGTTGCTGGCCCTCGCCTTCCCCTGGCAGCCCTTCCACAGCCCCACACGCACTGGGGCTCCGGCCTTGCCAGCCAGCTCAGGGGGCCGACGTTCGTGCCTCGCTCGCTCTCGGGACCTGCGCCAGAGCCCAGCTCGAAATTGCAAACGTCCAGCGACTGCTTCCACACCAAAGGTGCCAGGCCTCCCAGGTGTTGCTGGCCCTCGCCTTCCCCTGGCAGCCCTTCCACAGTCCCACACACACTGGGGCTCCGGCCTTGCCAGCCAGCTCAGGGTGCCGACGTTCGTGCCTCGCTCGCTCTCGGGACCTGCGCCGCAGCCCAGCTCCAAATTGCAAACGTCCAGCGACTGCTCCCACACCCAAGGTGCCATGCCTCCCAGGTGTTGCTGGCCCTCGCCTTGCCCTGGCAGCCCTTCCACAGCCCCACACACACTGGGGCTCCGGCCTTGCCAGCCAGCTCAGGGGGCCGACGTTCGTGCCTCGCTCGCTCTCGGGACCTGCGCCAGAGCCCAGCTCCAAATTGCAAATGTCGAGCGACTGCTCCCACACCCAAGGTGCCAGGCCTGCCAGGTGTTGCTGGCCCTCGCCTTGCCCTGGCAGCCCTTCCACAGCCCCACACACACTGGGGCTCCGGCCTTGCCAGCCAGCTCAGGGTGCCGACGTTCGTGCCTCGCTCGCTCTCGGGACCTGCGCCGGAGCCCAGCTCCAAATTGCAAACGTCCAGCGACTGCTCCCACACCAAAGTGTCAGGCCTGCCAGGTGTTGCTGGCCCTCGCCTTGCCCTGGCAGCCCTTCCACAGTCCCACACACACTGGGGCTCTGGCCTTGCCAGCCAGCTCAGGGGGCCGACGTTCGTGCCTCGCTCGCTCTCGGGACCTGCGCCGCAGCCCAGCTCCAAATTGCAAACGTCCAGCGACTACTCCCACACCCAAGGTGCCAGGCCTCCCAGGTGTTGCTGGCCCTCGCCTTCCCCTGGCAGCCCTTCCACAGCCCCACACACACTGCGGCTCCGGTCTTGCAGGCCAGCTCTGGCGGCCGACGTTCGTGCCTCGCTCGCTCTCGGGACCTGCGCCGCAGCCCAGCTCCAAATTGCAAACGTCCAGCGATTGCTCCCACACGAAAGGTGCCAGGCCTCCCAGGTGTTGCTGGCCCTCACCTTGCCCTGGCAGCCCTTCCACAGCCCCACACACATTGCGGCTCCGGCCTTGCCAGCCAGCTCAGGGTGCCGACGTTCGTGCCTCGCTCACTCTCGGGACCTGCGCCGCAGCCCAGCTCCAAATTGCAAACGTCCAGCGACTGCTCCCACACCCAAGGTGCCAGGCCTCCCAGGTGTTGCTGGCCCTCGCCTTGCCCTGGCAGCCCTTCCACAGCCCCACACACACTGCGGCTCCGGCCTTGCCAGCCAGCTCAGGGGGCCGACGTTCGTGCCTCGCTCCCTCTCGGGACCTGCGCCAGAGCCCAGCTCCAAATTGCAAATGTCGCGCGACTTTTCCCACACCCAAGGTGCCAGGCCTCCCAGGTGTTGCTGGCCCTCGCCTTGCCCTGGCAGCCCTTCCACAGCCCCACACACACTGGGGCTCCGGCCTTGCCAGCCAGCTCAGGGTGCCGACGTTCGTGCCTCGCTCGCTCTCGGGACCTGCGCCAGAGCCCAGCTCCGAATTGCAAATGTCGAGCGACTGCTCCCACACCCAAGGTGCCAGGCCTCCCAGGTGTTGCTGGCCCTCGCCTTGCCCTGGCAGCCCTTCCACAGCCCCACACACACTGGGGCTCCGGCCTTGCCAGCCAGCTCAGGGTGCCGACGTTCGTGCCTCGCTCGCTCTCGGGACCTGCGCCGCAGCCCAGCTCCAAATTGCAAACGTCCAGCAACTGCTCCCACACCAAAGGTGTAGGCCTCCCAGGTGTTGCTGGCCCTTGCCTTGCCCTGGCAGCCCTTCCACAGCCCCACACACTGGGGCTCCGGCCTTGCCAGCCAGCTCAGGGGGCCGACGTTCGTGCCTCGCTCTCTCTCGGGACCTGCACCAGAGCCCAGCTCCAAATTGCAAATGTCGAGCGACTGCTCCCACACCAAAGGTGCCAGGCCTCCCAGGTGTTGCTGGCCCTCGCCTTCCCCTGGCAGCCCTTCCACAGCCCCACACGCACTGGGGCTCCGGCCTTGCCAGCCAGCTCAGGGTGCCGACGTTCGTGCCTCGCTCGCTCTCGGGACCTGCGCCAGAGCCCAGCTCGAAAGTGCAAACGTCCAGCGCCTGCTTCCACACCAAAGGTGCCAGGCCTCCCAGGTGTTGCTGGCCCTCGCCTTGCCCTGGCAGCCCTTCCACAGCTCCACACACACTGGGCCTCCGGCCTTGCCAGCCAGCTCAGGGTGCCGACGTTCGTGCCTCGCTCGCTCTCGGGACCTGCGCCGCAGCCCAGCTCCAAATTGCAAACGTCCAGCGACTGCTCCCACACCAAAGGTGCCAGGCCTCCCAGGTGTTGCTGGCCCTCGCCTTGCCCTGGCAGCCCTTCCACAGCCCCACACACACTGGGGCTCCGGCCTTGCCAGCCAGCTCAGGGGGCCGACGTTCGTGCCTCGCTCGCTCTCGGGACCTGCGCCGCAGCCCAGCTCCAAATTGCAAACGTCCAGCGACTGCTCCCACACCAAAGGTGCCAGGCCTCCCAGGTGTTGCTGGCCCTCGCCTTGCCCTGGCAGCCCTTCCACAGCCCCACACACACTGGGGCTCCGGCCTTGCCAGCCAGCTCAGGGGGCCGACGTTCGTGCCTCGCTCGCTCTCGGGACCTGCGCCGCAGCCCAGCTCCAAATTGCAAATGTCGAGCGACTGCTCCCACACCAAAGGTGCCAGGCCTCCCAGGTGTTGCTGGCCCTCGCCTTCCCCTGGCAGCCCTTCCACAGCCCCACACACACTGGGGCTCCGGCCTTGCTAGCCAGCTCAGGGGGCCGACGTTCGTGCCTCGCTCGCTCTCGGGACCTGCGCCAGAGCCCAGCTCCAAATTGCAAATGTCGAGCGACTGCTCCCACACCCAAGGTACCAGGCCTCCCAGGTGTTGCTGGCCCTCGCCTTGCCCTGGCAGCCCTTCCACAGCCCCACACACACTGGGGCTCCGGCCTTGCCAGCCAGCTCAGGGGGCCGACGTTCGTGCCTCGCTCGCTCTCGGGACCTGCGCCGCAGCCCAGCTCCAAATTGCAAACGTCCAGCGACTGCTCCCACACCAAAGGTGCCAGGCCTCCCAGGTGTTGCTGGCCCTCGCCTTGCCCTGGCAGCCCTTCCACAGCCCCACACACACTGGGGCTCCGGCCTTGCCAGCCAGCTCAGGAGGCCGACGTTCGTGCCTCGCTCGCTCTCGGGACCTGTGCCGCAGCCCAGCTCCAAATTGCAAACGTCCAGCGACTGCTTCCACACCAAAGGTGCCAGGCCTCCCAGGTGTTGCTGGCCCTCGCCTTCCCCTGGCAGCCCTTCCACAGCCCCACACACACTGGGGCTCCGGCCTTGCCAGCCAGCCTAGGGGGCCGACGTCCGTGCCTCACTCGCTCTCGGGACCTGCACCAGAGCCCAGCTCCAAATTGCAAATGTCGAGCGACTGCTCCCACACCAAAGGTGCCAGGCCTCCCAGGTGTTGCTGGCCCTCGCCTTCCCCTGGCAGCCCTTCCACAGCCCCACACGCACTGGGGCTCCGGCCTTGCCAGCCAGCTCAGGGTGCCGACGTTCGTGCCTCGCTCGCTCTCGGGACCTGCGCCAGAGCCCAGCTCGAAATTGCAAACGTCCAGCGCCTGCTTCCACACCAAAGGTGCCAGGCCTCCCAGGTGTTGCTGGCCCTCGCCTTGCCCTGGCAGCCCTTCCACAGTCCCACACACACTGGGGCTCCGGCCTTGCCAGCCAGCTCAGGGTGCCGACGTTCGTGCCTCGCTCGCTCTCGGGACCTGCGCCGCAGCCCAGCTCCAAATTGCAAACGTCCAGCGACTGCTCCCACACCCAAGGTGCCAGGCCTGCCAGGTGTTGCTGGCCCTCGCCTTCCCCTGGCAGCCCTTCCACAGCCCCACACACACTGGGGCTCCGGCCTTGCCAGCCAGCTCAGGGTGCCGACGTTCGTGCCTCGCTCGCTCTCGGGACCTGCGCCGCAGCCCAGCTCCAAATTGCAAACGTCCAGCGACTGCTCCCACACCCAAGGTGCCATGCCTCCCAGGTGTTGCTGGCCCTCGCCTTGCCCTGGCAGCCCTTCCACAGCCCCACACACACTGGGGCTCCGGCCTTGCCAGCCAGCTCAGGGTGCCGACGTTCGTGCCTCGCTCGCTCTCGGGACCTGCGCCAGAGCCCAGCTCCAAATTGCAAATGTCGAGCGACTGCTCCCACACCCAAGGTGCCAGGCCTGCCAGGTGTTGCTGGCCCTCGCCTTGCCCTGGCAGCCCTTCCACAGCCCCACACACACTGGGGCTCCGGCCTTGCCAGCCAGCTCAGGGGGCCGACGTTCGTGCCTCGCTCGCTCTCGGGACCTGCGCCGCAGCCCAGCTCCAAATTGCAAACGTCCAGCGACTGCTCCCACACCAAAGGTGCCAGGCCTCCCAGGTGTTGCTGGCCCTCGCCTTGCCCTGGCAGCCCTTCCACAGCCCCACACACACTGGGGCTCCGGCCTTGCCAGCCAGCTCAGGGGGCCGACGTTCGTGCCTCGCTCGCTCTCGGGACCTGCGCCGCAGCCCAGCTCCAAATTGCAAATGTCGAGCGACTGCTCCCACACCAAAGGTGCCAGGCCTCCCAGGTGTTGCTGGCCCTCGCCTTCCCCTGGCAGCCCTTCCACAGCCCCACACGCACTGGGGCTCTGGCCTTGCCAGCCAGCTCAGGGGGCCGACGTTCGTGCCTCGCTCGCTCTCGGGACCTGCGCCGCAGCCCAGCTCCAAATTGCAAACGTCCAGCGACTGCTCCCACACCCAAGGTGCCAGGCCTCCCAGGTGTTGCTGGCCCTCGCCTTCCCCTGGCAGCCCTTCCACAGCCCCACACACACTGCGGCTCCGGTCTTGCAGGCCAGCTCTGGCGGCCGACGTTCGTGCCTCGCTCCCTCTCGGGACCTGCGCCGCAGCCCAGCTCCAAATTGCAAACGTCCAGCGACTGCTCCCACACGAAAGGTGCCAGGCCTCCCAGGTGTTGCTGGCCCTCGCCTTGCCCTGGCAGCCCTTCCACAGCCCCACACACACTGCGGCTCCGGCCTTGCCAGCCAGCTCAGGGTTCCGACGTTCATGCCTCGCTCCCTCTCGGGACCTGCGCCAGAGCCCAGCTCCAAATTGCAAATGTCGCGCGACTTTTCCCACACCCAAGGTGCCAGGCCTGCCAGGTGTTGCTGGCCCTCGCCTTCCCCTGGCAGCCCTTCCACAGCCCCACACACACTGGGGCTCCGGCCTTGCCAGCCAGCTCAGGGTGCCGACGTTCGTGCCTCGCTCGCTCTCGGGACCTGCGCCAGAGCCCAGCTCCGAATTGCAAATGTCGAGCGACTGCTCCCACACCCAAGGTGCCAGGCCTCCCAGGTGTTGCTGGCCCTCGCCTTGCCCTGGCAGCCCTTCCACAGCCCCACACACACTGGGGCTCCGGCCTTGCCAGCCAGCTCAGGGGGCCGACGTTCGTGCCTCGCTCCCTCTCGGGACCTGCGCCAGAGCCCAGCTCCAAATTGCAAATGTCGCACGACTTTTCCCACACCCAAGGTGCCAGGCCTGCCAGGTGTTGCTGGCCCTCGCCTTGCCCTGGCAGCCCTTCCACAGCCCCACACACTGGGGCTCCGGCCTTGCCAGCCAGCTCAGGGGGCCGACGTTCGTGCCTCGCTCTCTCTCGGGACCTGCACCAGAGCCCAGCTCCAAATTGCAAATGTCCAGCGACTGCTCCCACACCAAAGGTGCCAGGCCTCCCAGGTGTTGCTGGCCCTCGCCTTGCCCTGGCAGCCCTTCCACAGCCCCACACACACTGGGGCTCCGGCCTTGCCAGCCAGCTCAGGGGGCCGACGTTCGTGCCTCGCTCGCTCTCGGGACCTGCGCCGCAACCCAGCTCCAAATTGCAAACGTCCAGCGACTGCTCCCACACCAAAGGTGCCAGGCCTCCCAGGTGTTGCTGGCCCTCGCCTTGCCCTGGCAGCCCTTCCACAGCCCCACACACACTGGGGCTCCGGCCTTGCCAGCCAGCTCAGGGGGCCGACGTTCGTGCCTCGCTCGCTCTCGGGACCTGCGCCGCAGCCCAGCTCCAAATTGCAAATGTCGAGCGACTGCTCCCACACCAAAGGTGCCAGGCCTCCCAGGTGTTGCTGGCCCTCGCCTTCCCCTGGCAGCCCTTCCACAGCCCCACACGCACTGGGGCTCCGGCCTTGCCAGCCAGCTCAGGGTGCCGACGTTCGTGCCTCGCTCGCTCTCGGGACCTGCGCCAGAGCCCAGCTCGAAATTGCAAACGTCCAGCGCCTGCTTCCACACCAAAGGTGCCAGGCCTCCCAGGTGTTGCTGGCCCTCGCCTTGCCCTGGCAGCCCTTCCACAGTCCCACACACACTGGGGCTCCGGCCTTGCCAGCCAGCTCAGGGTGCCGACGTTCGTGCCTCGCTCGCTCTCGGGACCTGCGCCGCAGCCCAGCTCCAAATTGCAAACGTCCAGCGACTGCTCCCACACCAAAGGTGCCAGGCCTCCCAGGTGTTGCTGGCCCTCGCCTTCCCCTGGCAGCCCTTCCACAGCCCCACACACACTGGGGCTCCGGCCTTGCCAGCCAGCTCAGGGGGCCGACGTTCATCCCTCACTCGCTCTCGGGACCTGCACCAGAGCCCAGCTCCAAATTGCAAATGTCGAGCGACTGCTCCCACACCAAAGGTGCCAGGCCTCCCAGGTGTTGCTGGCCCTCGCCTTCCCCTGGCAGCCCTTCCACAGTCCCACACTCACTGGGGCTCCGGCCTTGCCAGCCAGCTCAGGGTGCCGACGTTCGTGCCTCGCTCGCTCTCGGGACCTGCGCCGCAGCCCAGCTCCAAATTGCAAACGTCCAGCGACTGCTCCCACACCCAAGGTGCCATGCCTCCCAGGTGTTGCTGGCCCTCGCCTTGCCCTGGCAGCCCTTCCACAGCCCCACACACACTGGGGCTCCGGCCTTGCCAGCCAGCTCAGGGTGCCGACGTTCGTGCCTCGCTCGCTCTCGGGACCTGCGCCAGAGCCCAGCTCCAAATTGCAAATGTCGAGCGACTGCTCCCACACCCAAGGTGCCAGGCCTGCCAGGTGTTGCTGGCCCTCGCCTTGCCCTGGCAGCCCTTCCACAGCCCCACACACACTGGGGCTCCGGCCTTGCCAGCCAGCTCAGGGGGCCGACGTTCGTGCCTCGCTCGCTCTCGGGACCTGCGCCGCAGCCCAGCTCCAAATTGCAAACGTCCAGCGACTGCTCCCACACCAAAGGTGCCAGGCCTCCCAGGTGTTGCTGGCCCTCGCCTTGCCCTGGCAGCCCTTCCACAGCCCCACACACACTGGGGCTCCGGCCTTGCCAGCCAGCTCAGGGGGCCGACGTTCGTGCCTCGCTCGCTCTCGGGACCTGCGCCGCAGCCCAGCTCCAAATTGCAAATGTCGAGCGACTGCTCCCACACCAAAGGTGCCAGGCCTCCCAGGTGTTGCTGGCCCTCGCCTTCCCCTGGCAGCCCTTCCACAGCCCCACACGCACTGGGGCTCCGGCCTTGCCAGCCAGCTCAGGGTGCCGACGTTCGTGCCTCGCTCGCTCTCGGGACCTGCGCCAGAGCCCAGCTCGAAATTGCAAACGTCCAGCGCCTGCTTCCACACCAAAGGTGCCAGGCCTCCCAGGTGTTGCTGGCCCTCGCCTTGCCCTGGCAGCCCTTCCACAGTCCCACACACACTGGGGCTCCGGCCTTGCCAGCCAGCTCAGGGTGCCGACGTTCGTGCCTCGCTCGCTCTCGGGACCTGCGCCGCAGCCCAGCTCCAAATTGCAAACGTCCAGCGACTGCTCCCACACCAAAGGTGCCAGGCCTCCCAGGTGTTGCTGGCCCTCGCCTTCCCCTGGCAGCCCTTCCACAGCCCCACACACACTGGGGCTCCGGCCTTGCCAGCCAGCTCAGGGGGCCGACGTTCATCCCTCACTCGCTCTCGGGACCTGCACCAGAGCCCAGCTCCAAATTGCAAATGTCGAGCGACTGCTCCCACACCAAAGGTGCCAGGCCTCCCAGGTGTTGCTGGCCCTCGCCTTCCCCTGGCAGCCCTTCCACAGTCCCACACTCACTGGGGCTCCGGCCTTGCCAGCCAGCTCAGGGTGCCGACGTTCGTGCCTCGCTCGCTCTCGGGACCTGCGCCGCAGCCCAGCTCCAAATTGCAAACGTCCAGCGACTGCTCCCACACCCAAGGTGCCATGCCTCCCAGGTGTTGCTGGCCCTCGCCTTGCCCTGGCAGCCCTTCCACAGCCCCACACACACTGGGGCTCCGGCCTTGCCAGCCAGCTCAGGGGGCCGACGTTCGTGCCTCGCTCGCTCTCGGGACCTGCGCCAGAGCCCAGCTCCAAATTGCAAATGTCGAGCGACTGCTCCCACACCCAAGGTGCCAGGCCTGCCAGGTGTTGCTGGCCCTCGCCTTGCCCTGGCAGCCCTTCCACAGCCCCACACACACTGGGGCTCCGGCCTTGCCAGCCAGCTCAGGGTGCCGACGTTCGTGCCTCGCTCGCTCTCGGGACCTGCGCCGGAGCCCAGCTCCAAATTGCAAACGTCCAGCGACTGCTCCCACACCAAAGGTGCCAGGCCTGCCAGGTGTTGCTGACCCTCGCCTTGCCCTGGCAGCCCTTCCACAGTCCCACACACACTGGGGCTCTGGCCTTGCCAGCCAGCTCAGGGGGCCGACGTTCGTGCCTCGCTCGCTCTCGGGACCTGCGCCGCAGCCCAGCTCCAAATTGCAAACGTCCAGCGACTGCTCCCACACCCAAGGTGCCAGGCCTCCCAGGTGTTGCTGGCCCTCGCCTTGCCCTGGCAGCCCTTCCACAGCCCCACACACACTGCGGCTCCGGTCTTGCAGGCCAGCTCTGGCGGCCGACGTTCGTGCCTCGCTCGCACTCGGGACCTGCGCCGCAGCCCAGCTCCAAATTGCAAACGTCCAGCGACTGCTCCCACACGAAAGGTGCCAGGCCTCCCAGGTGTTGCTGGCCCTCGCCTTGCCCTGGCAGCCCTTCCACAGCCCCACACACACTGCGGCTCCGGCCTTGCCAGCCAGCTCAGGGTTCCGACGTTCATGCCTCGCTCCCTCTCGGGACCTGCGCCAGAGCCCAGCTCCAAATTGCAAATGTCGCGCGACTTTTCCCACACCCAAGGTGCCAGGCCTGCCAGGTGTTGCTGGCCCTCGCCTTGCCCTGGCAGCCCTTCCACAGCCCCACACACACTGGGGCTCCGGCCTTGCCAGCCAGCTCAGGGGGCCGACGTTCGTGCCTCGCTCGCTCTCGGGACCTGCGCCAGAGCCCAGCTCCGAATTGCAAATGTCGAGCGACTGCTCCCACACCCAAGGTGCCAGGCCTCCCAGGTGTTGCTGGCCCTCGCCTTGCCCTGGCAGCCCTTCCACAGCCCCACACACACTGGGGCTCCGGCCTTGCCAGCCAGCTCAGGGGGCCGACGTTCGTGCCTCGCTCCCTCTCGGGACCTGCGCCAGAGCCAGCTCCAAATTGCAAATGTCGCGCGACTTTTCCCACACCCAAGGTGCCAGGCCTGCCAGGTGTTGCTGGCCCTCGCCTTGCCCTGGCAGCCCTTCCACAGCCCCACACACACTGGGGCTCCAGCCTTGCCAGCCAGCTCAGGGTGCCGACGTTCGTGCCTCGCTCCCTCTCGGGACCAGCGCCAGAGCCCAGCTCCAAATTGCAAACGTCCAGCAACTGCTCCCACACCAAAGGTGTAGGCCTCCCAGGTGTTGCTGGCCCTTGCCTTGCCCTGGCAGCCCTTCCACAGCCCCACACACTGGGGCTCCGGCCTTGCCAGCCAGCTCAGGGGGCCGACGTTCGTGCCTCGCTCTCTCTCGGGACCTGCACCAGAGCCCAGCTCCAAATTGCAAATGTCCAGCGACTGCTCCCACACCAAAGGTGCCAGGCCTCCCAGGTGTTGCTGGCCCTCGCCTTGCCCTGGCAGCCCTTCCACAGCCCCACACACACTGGGGCTCCGGCCTTGCCAGCCAGCTCAGGGGGCCGACGTTCGTGCCTCGCTCGCTCTCGGGACCTGCGCCGCAGCCCAGCTCCAAATTGCAAACGTCCAGCGACTGCTCCCACACCCAAGGTGCCAGGCCTCCCAGGTGTTGCTGGCCCTCGCCTTGCCCTGGCAGCCCTTCCACAGCCCCACACACACTGGGGCTCCGGCCTTGCCAGCCAGCTCAGGGGGCCGACGTTCGTGCCTCGCTCGCTCTCAGCGCTGCTGCCAGAGCCCAGCTCCGAAATTGCACAAGTCCAGCGACTGCTCCCACACGAAAGGTGCCAGGCCTCCCTGGTGTTGCTGGCCCTCGCCTTGCCCTGGCAGCCCTTCCACAGCCCCACACACACTGGGGCTCCGGCCTTGCCAGCCAGCTCAGGGGGCCGACGTTCGTGCCTCGCTCGCTCTCGGGACCTGCGCCGCAGCCCAGCTCCAAATTGCAAATGTCGAGCGACTGCTCCCACACCAAAGGTGCCAGGCCTCCCAGGTGTTGCTGGCCCTCGCCTTCCCCTGGCAGCCCTTCCACAGCCCCACACGCACTGGGGCTCCGGCCTTGCCAGCCAGCTCAGGGTGCCGACGTTCGTGCCTCGCTCGCTCTCGGGACCTGCGCCAGAGCCCAGCTCGAAATTGCAAACGTCCAGCGACTGCTTCCACACCAAAGGTGCCAGGCCTCCCAGGTGTTGCTGGCCCTCGCCTTGCCCTGGCAGCCCTTCCACAGTCCCACACACACTGGGGCTCCGGCCTTGCCAGCCAGCTCAGGGTGCCGACGTTCGTGCCTCGCTCGCTCTCGGGACCTGCGCCGCAGCCCAGCTCCAAATTGCAAACGTCCAGCGACTGCTCCCACACCAAAGGTGCCAGGCCTCCCAGGTGTTGCTGGCCCTCGCCTTCCCCTGGCAGCCCTTCCACAGCCCCACACACACTGGGGCTCCGGCCTTGCCAGCCAGCTCAGGGGGCCGACGTTCATCCCTCACTCGCTCTCGGGACCTGCACCAGAGCCCAGCTCCAAATTGCAAATGTCGAGCGACTGCTCCCACACCAAAGGTGCCAGGCCTCCCAGGTGTTGCTGGCCCTCGCCTTCCCCTGGCAGCCCTTCCACAGTCCCACACTCACTGGGGCTCCGGCCTTGCCAGCCAGCTCAGGGTGCCGACGTTCGTGCCTCGCTCGCTCTCGGGACCTGCGCCGCAGCCCAGCTCCAAATTGCAAACGTCCAGCGACTGCTCCCACACCCAAGGTGCCATGCCTCCCAGGTGTTGCTGGCCCTCGCCTTGCCCTGGCAGCCCTTCCACAGCCCCACACACACTGGGGCTCCGGCCTTGCCAGCCAGCTCAGGGGGCCGACGTTCGTGCCTCGCTCGCTCTCGGGACCTGCGCCAGAGCCCAGCTCCAAATTGCAAATGTCGAGCGACTGCTCCCACACCCAAGGTGCCAGGCCTGCCAGGTGTTGCTGGCCCTCGCCTTGCCCTGGCAGCCCTTCCACAGCCCCACACACACTGGGGCTCCGGCCTTGCCAGCCAGCTCAGGGGGCCGACGTTCGTGCCTCGCTCGCTCTCGGGACCTGCGCCGCAGCCCAGCTCCAAATTGCAAACGTCCAGCGACTGCTCCCACACCAAAGGTGCCAGGCCTCCCAGGTGTTGCTGGCCCTCGCCTTGCCCTGCCAGCCCTTCCACAGCCCCACACACACTGGGGCTCCGGCCTTGCCAGCCAGCTCAGGGGGCCGACGTTCGTGCCTCGCTCGCTCTCGGGACCTGCGCCGCAGCCCAGCTCCAAATTGCAAATGTCGAGCGACTGCTCCCACACCAAAGGTGCCAGGCCTCCCAGGTGTTGCTGGCCCTCGCCTTCCCCTGGCAGCCCTTCCACAGCCCCACACGCACTGGGGCTCCGGCCTTGCCAGCCAGCTCAGGGTGCCGACGTTCGTGCCTCGCTCGCTCTCGGGACCTGCGCCAGAGCCCAGCTCGAAATTGCAAACGTCCAGCGCCTGCTTCCACACCAAAGGTGCCAGGCCTCCCAGGTGTTGCTGGCCCTCGCCTTGCCCTGGCAGCCCTTCCACAGTCCCACACACACTGGGGCTCCGGCCTTGCCAGCCAGCTCAGGGTGCCGACGTTCGTGCCTCGCTCGCTCTCGGGACCTGCGCCGCAGCCCAGCTCCAAATTGCAAACGTCCAGCGACTGCTCCCACACCAAAGGTGCCAGGCCTCCCAGGTGTTGCTGGCCCTCGCCTTCCCCTGGCAGCCCTTCCACAGCCCCACACACACTGGGGCTCCGGCCTTGCCAGCCAGCTCAGGGGGCCGACGTTCATCCCTCACTCGCTCTCGGGACCTGCACCAGAGCCCAGCTCCAAATTGCAAATGTCGAGCGACTGCTCCCACACCAAAGGTGCCAGGCCTCCCAGGTGTTGCTGGCCCTCGCCTTCCCCTGGCAGCCCTTCCACAGTCCCACACTCACTGGGGCTCCGGCCTTGCCAGCCAGCTCAGGGTGCCGACGTTCGTGCCTCGCTCGCTCTCGGGACCTGCGCCGCAGCCCAGCTCCAAATTGCAAACGTCCAGCGACTGCTCCCACACCCAAGGTGCCATGCCTCCCAGGTGTTGCTGGCCCTCGCCTTGCCCTGGCAGCCCTTCCACAGCCCCACACACACTGGGGCTCCGGCCTTGCCAGCCAGCTCAGGGGGCCGACGTTCGTGCCTCGCTCGCTCTCGGGACCTGCGCCAGAGCCCAGCTCCAAATTGCAAATGTCGAGCGACTGCTCCCACACCCAAGGTGCCAGGCCTGCCAGGTGTTGCTGGCCCTCGCCTTGCCCTGGCAGCCCTTCCACAGCCCCACACACACTGGGGCTCCGGCCTTGCCAGCCAGCTCAGGGTGCCGACGTTCGTGCCTCGCTCGCTCTCGGGACCTGCGCCGGAGCCCAGCTCCAAATTGCAAACGTCCAGCGACTGCTCCCACACCAAAGGTGCCAGGCCTGCCAGGTGTTGCTGACCCTCGCCTTGCCCTGGCAGCCCTTCCACAGTCCCACACACACTGGGGCTCTGGCCTTGCCAGCCAGCTCAGGGGGCCGACGTTCGTGCCTCGCTCGCTCTCGGGACCTGCGCCGCAGCCCAGCTCCAAATTGCAAACGTCCAGCGACTGCTCCCACACCCAAGGTGCCAGGCCTCCCAGGTGTTGCTGGCCCTCGCCTTGCCCTGGCAGCCCTTCCACAGCCCCACACACACTGCGGCTCCGGTCTTGCAGGCCAGCTCTGGCGGCCGACGTTCGTGCCTCGCTCGCACTCGGGACCTGCGCCGCAGCCCAGCTCCAAATTGCAAACGTCCAGCGACTGCTCCCACACGAAAGGTGCCAGGCCTCCCAGGTGTTGCTGGCCCTCGCCTTGCCCTGGCAGCCCTTCCACAGCCCCACACACACTGCGGCTCCGGCCTTGCCAGCCAGCTCAGGGTTCCGACGTTCATGCCTCGCTCCCTCTCGGGACCTGCGCCAGAGCCCAGCTCCAAATTGCAAATGTCGCGCGACTTTTCCCACACCCAAGGTGCCAGGCCTGCCAGGTGTTGCTGGCCCTCGCCTTGCCCTGGCAGCCCTTCCACAGCCCCACACACACTGGGGCTCCGGCCTTGCCAGCCAGCTCAGGGGGCCGACGTTCGTGCCTCGCTCGCTCTCGGGACCTGCGCCAGAGCCCAGCTCCGAATTGCAAATGTCGAGCGACTGCTCCCACACCCAAGGTGCCAGGCCTCCCAGGTGTTGCTGGCCCTCGCCTTGCCCTGGCAGCCCTTCCACAGCCCCACACACACTGGGGCTCCGGCCTTGCCAGCCAGCTCAGGGGGCCGACGTTCGTGCCTCGCTCCCTCTCGGGACCTGCGCCAGAGCCCAGCTCCAAATTGCAAATGTCGCGCGACTTTTCCCACACCCAAGGTGCCAGGCCTGCCAGGTGTTGCTGGCCCTCGCCTTGCCCTGGCAGCCCTTCCACAGCCCCACACACACTGGGGCTCCAGCCTTGCCAGCCAGCTCAGGGTGCCGACGTTCGTGCCTCGCTCCCTCTCGGGACCAGCGCCAGAGCCCAGCTCCAAATTGCAAACGTCCAGCAACTGCTCCCACACCAAAGGTGTAGGCCTCCCAGGTGTTGCTGGCCCTTGCCTTGCCCTGGCAGCCCTTCCACAGCCCCACACACTGGGGCTCCGGCCTTGCCAGCCAGCTCAGGGGGCCGACGTTCGTGCCTCGCTCTCTCTCGGGACCTGCACCAGAGCCCAGCTCCAAATTGCAAATGTCCAGCGACTGCTCCCACACCAAAGGTGCCAGGCCTCCCAGGTGTTGCTGGCCCTCGCCTTGCCCTGGCAGCCCTTCCACAGCCCCACACACACTGGGGCTCCGGCCTTGCCAGCCAGCTCAGGGGGCCGACGTTCGTGCCTCGCTCGCTCTCGGGACCTGCGCCGCAGCCCAGCTCCAAATTGCAAACGTCCAGCGACTGCTCCCACACCAAAGGTGCCAGGCCTCCCAGGTGTTGCTGGCCCTCGCCTTGCCCTGGCAGCCCTTCCACAGCCCCACACACACTGGGGCTCCGGCCTTGCCAGCCAGCTCAGGGGGCCGACGTTCGTGCCTCGCTCGCTCTCGGGACCTGCGCCGCAGCCCAGCTCCAAATTGCAAATGTCGAGCGACTGCTCCCACACCAAAGGTGCCAGGCCTCCCAGGTGTTGCTGGCCCTCGCCTTGCCCTGGCAGCCCTTCCACAGCCCCACACACACTGGGGCTCCGGCCTTGCCAGCCAGCTCAGGGGGCCGACGTTCGTGCCTCGCTCCCTCTCGGGACCAGCGCCAGAGCCCAGCTCCAAATTGCAAACGTCCAGCGACTGCTCCCACACCAAAGGTGTAGGCCTCCCAGGTGTTGCTGGCCCTCGCCTTGCCCTGGCAGCCCTTCCACAGTCCCACACACACTGGGGCTCCGGCCTTGCCAGCCAGCTCAGGGTGCCGACGTTCGTGCCTCGCTCGCTCTCGGGACCTGTGCCGCAGCCCAACTCCAAATTGCAAACGTCCAGCGACTGCTCCCACACCAAAGGTGCCAGGCCTCCCAGGTGTTGCTGGCCCTCGCCTTGCCCTGGCAGCCCTTCCACAGACCCACACACACTGGGGCTCCGGCCTTGCCAGCCAGCTCAGGGTGCCAACGTTCGTGCCTCGCTCGCTCTCGGGACCTGCGCCGCAGCCCAGCTCCAAATTGCAAACGTCCAGCGACTGCTCCCACACCAAAGGTGCCAGGCCTCCCAGGTGTTGCTGGCCCTCGCCTTGCCCTGGCAGCCCTTCCACAGCCCCACACACACTGGGGCTCCGGCCTTGCCAGCCAGCTCAGGAGGCCGACGTTCGTGCCTCGCTCGCTCTCGGGACCTGTGCCGCAGCCCAGCTGCAAATTGCAAACGTCCAGCGACTGCTTCCACACCAAAGGTGCCAGGCCTCCCAGGTGTTGCTGGCCCTCGCCTTCCCCTGGCAGCCCTTCCACAGCCCCACACACACTGGGGCTCCGGCCTTGCCAGCCAGCCTAGGGGGCCGACGTTCGTGCCTCACTCGCTCTCGGGACCTGCACCAGAGCCCAGCTCCAAATTGCAAATGTCCAGCGACTGCTCCCACACCAAAGGTGCCAGGCCTCCCAGGTGTTGCTGGCCCTCGCCTTGCCCTGGCAGCCCTTCCACAGCCCCACACGCACTGGGGCTCCGGCCTTGCCAGCCAGCTCAGGGGGCCGACGTTCGTGCCTCGCTCGCTCTCGGGACCTGCGCCAGAGCCCAGCTCCAAATTGCAAACGTCCAGCGACTGCTTCCACACCCAAGGTGCCAGGCCTCCCAGGTGTTGCTGGCCCTCGCCTTGCCCTGGCAGCCCTTCCACAGCCCCACACACACTGGGGCTCCGGCCTTGCCAGCCAGCTCAGTGTGCCGACGTTCGTGCCTCACTCGCTCTCGGGACCTGTGCCGCAGCCCAGCTGCAAATTGCAAACGTCCAGCGACTGCTCCCACACCAAAGGTGCCAGGCCTCCCAGGTGTTGCTGGCCCTCGCCTTGCCCTGGCAGCCCTTCCACAGTCCCACACACACTGGGGCTCCGGCCTTGCCAGCCAGCTCAGGGTGCCGACGTTCGTGCCTCGCTCGCTCTCGGGACCTGCGCCGCAGCCCAGCTCCAAATTGCAAACGTCCAGCGACTGCTCCCACACCCAAGGTGCCATGCCTCCCAGGTGTTGCTGGCCCTCGCCTTGCCATGGCAGCCCTTCCACAGCCCCACACACACTGGGGCTCCGGCCTTGCCAGCCAGCTCAGGGGGCCGACGTTCGTGCCTCACTCGCTCTCGGGACCTGCACCAGAGCCCAGCTCCAAATTGCAAACGTCGAGCGACTGCTCCCACACCAAAGGTGCCAGGCCTCCCAGGTGTTGCTGGCCCTCGCCTTGCCCTGGCAGCCCTTCCACAGCCCCACACACACTGGGGCTCCGGCCTTGCCAGCCAGCTCAGGGTGCCGACGTTCGTGCCTCACTCTCTCTCGGGACCTGCGCCAGAGCCCAGCTCGAAATTGCAAACGTCCAGCGACTGCTCCCACACCAAAGGTGCCAGGCCTCCCAGGTGTTGCTGGCCCTCGCCTTGCCCTGGCAGCCCTTCCACAGTCCTACACACACTGGGGCTCAGGCCTTGCCAGCCAGCTCAGGGTGCCGACGTTCGTGCCTCGCTCGCTCTCGGGACCTGCGCCGCAGCCCAGCTCCAAATTGCAAACGTCCAGCGACTGCTCCCACACCCAAGGTGCCATGCCTCCCAGGTGTTGCTGGCCCTCGCCTTGCCCTGGCAGCCCTTCCACAGCCCCACACACACTGGGGCTCCGGCCTTGCCAGCCAGCTCAGGGTGCCGACGTTCGTGCCTTGGTCGTTCTCGGGACCTGTGCCGGATACCAGCTCGAAATTGCAAACGTCCATCGATAGCGCCCACACCAAAGGTGCCAGGCCTCCCAGGTGTTGCTGGCCCTCGCCTTGCCCTGGCAGCCCTTCCACAGCCCCACACACACTGGGGCTCCGGCCTTGCCAGCCAGCTCAGGGGGCCGACGTTCGTGCCTCGCTCTCTCTCGGGACCTGCGCCGCAGCCCAGCTCCAAATTGCAAATGTCGAGCGACTGCTCCCACACCAAAGGTGCCAGGCCTCCCAGGTGTTGCTGGCCCTCGCCTTGCCCTGGCAGCCCTTCCACAGCCCCACACACACTGGGGCTCCGGCCTTGCCAGCCAGCTCAGGGGGCCGACGATCGTGCCTCGCTTGCTCTCGGGACCTGCGCCAGAGCCCAGCTCCAAATTGCAAATGTCGAGCGACTGCTCCCACACCCAAGGTACCAGGCCTCCCAGGTGTTGCTGGCCCTCGCCTTGCCCTGGCAGCCCTTCCACAGCCCCACACACACTGGGGCTCCGGCCTTGCCAGCCAGCTCAGGGGGCCGACGTTCGTGCCTCGCTCCCTCTCGGGACCAGCGCCAGAGCCCAGCTCCAAATTGCAAACGTCCAGCAACTGCTCCCACACCAAAGGTGTAGGCCTCCCAGGTGTTGCTGGCCCTCGCCTTGCCCTGGCAGCCCTTCCACAGTCCCACACACACTGGGGCTCCGGCCTTGCCAGCCAGCTCAGGCTGCCGACATTCGTGCCTCGCTCGCTCTCGGGACCTGCGCCGCAGCCCAGCTCCAAATTGCAAACGTCCAGCGACTGCTCCCACACCCAATGTGCCAGGCCTCCCAGGTGTTGCTGGCCCTCGCCTTGCCCTGGCAGCCCTTCCACAGCCCCACACACACTGGGGCTCCGGCCTTGCCAGCCAGCCTAGGGGGCCGACGTTCGTGCCTCACTCGCTCTCGGGACCTGTACCAGAGCCCAGCTCCAAATTGCAAATGTCGAGCGACTGCTCCCACACCAAAGGTGCCAGGCCTCCCAGGTGTTGCTGGCCCTCGCCTTGCCCTGGCAGCCCTTCCACAGCCCCACACGCACTGGGGCTCCGGCCTTGCCAGCCAGCTCAGGGTGCCGACGTTCGTGCCTCGCTCGCTCTCGGGACCTGCGCCAGAGCCCAGCTCCAAATTGCAAACGTCCAGCGACTGCTTCCACACGAAAGGTGCCAGGCCTCCCAGGTGTTGCTGGCCCTCGCCTTCCCCTGGCAGCCCTTCCACAGCCCCACACACACTGGGGCTCCGGCCTTGCCAGCCAGCTCAGTGTGCCGACGTTCGTGCCTCACTCTCTCTCGGGACCTGCGCCAGAGCCCAGCTCGAAATTGCAAACGTCCAGCGACTGCTCCCACACCAAAGGTGTAGGCCTCCCAGGTGTTGCTGGCCCTCGCCTTCCCCTGGCAGCCCTTCCACAGACCCACACACTGGGGCTCCGGCCTTGCCAGCCAGCTCAGGGAGCCGACGTTCGTGCCTCGCTCGCTCTCGGGACCTGCGCCGGAGCCCAGCTCCAAATTGCAAACGTCCAGCGACTGCTCCCACACCAAAGGCGCCATGCCTCCCAGGTGCTGCTGGCCCTCGCCTTGCCCTGGCAGCCCTTCCACAGCCCCACACACACTGGGGCTCCGGCCTTGCCAGCCAGCTCAGGGGGCCGACGTTCGTGCCTCGCTCGCTCTCGGGACCTGCGCCGCAGCCCAGCTCCAAATTGCAAACGTCCAGCGACTGCTCCCACACCAAAGGTGCCAGGCCTCCCAGGTGTTGCTGGCCCTCGCCTTGCCCTGGCAGCCCTTCCACAGTCCCACACACACTGGGGCTCCGGCCTTGCCAGCCAGCTCAGGGTGCCGACGTTCGTGCCTCGCTCGCTCTCGGGACCTGCGCCGCAGCCCAGCTCCAAATTGCAAACGTCCAGCGACTGCTCCCACACCAAAGGTGCCAGGCCTCCCAGGTGTTGCTGGCCCTCGCCTTCCCCTGGCAGCCCTTCCACAGCCCCACACACACTGGGGCTCCGGCCTTGCCAGCCAGCTCAGGGGGCCGACGTTCGTGCCTCGCTCGCTCTCGGGACCTGTGCCGCAGCCCAGCTCCAAATTGCAAACGTCCAGCGACTGCTCCCACACCAAAGGTGCCAGGCCTCCCAGGTGTTGCTGGCCCTCGCCTTCCCCTGGCAGCCCTTCCACAGCCCCACACACACTGGGGCTCCGGCCTTGCCAGCCAGCTCAGGGGGCCGACGTTCATCCCTCACTCGTTCTCGGGACCTGCACCAGAGCCCAGCTCCAAATTGCAAATGTCGAGCGACTGCTCCCACACCAAAGGTGCCAGGCCTCCCAGGTGTTGCTGGCCCTCGCCTTCCCCTGGCAGCCCTTCCACAGTCCCACACTCACTGGGGCTCCGGCCTTGCCAGCCAGCTCAGGGGGCCAACGTTCGTGCCTCGCTCGCTCTCGGGACCTGCGCCGCAGCCCAACTCCAAATTGCAAACGTCCAGCGACTGCTCCCACACCCAAGGTGCCATGCCTCCCAGGTGTTGCTGGCCCTCGCCTTGCCCTGGCAGCCCTTCCACAGCCCCACACACACTGGGGCTCCGGCCTTGCCAGCCAGCTCAGGGGGCCGACGTTCGTGCCTCGCTCGCTCTCGGGACCTGCGCCGCAGCCCAGCTCCAAATTGCAAACGTCCAGCGACTGCTCCCACACCAAAGGTGCCAGGCCTCCCAGGTGTTGCTGGCCCTCGCCTTGCCCTGGCAGCCCTTCCACAGCCCCACACACACTGGGGCTCCGGCCTTGCCAGCCAGCTCAGGGGGCCGACGTTCGTGCCTCGCTCGCTCTCGGGACCTGCGCCGCAGCCCAGCTCCAAATTGCAAATGTCGAGCGACTGCTCCCACACCAAAGGTGCCAGGCCTCCCAGGTGTTGCTGGCCCTCGCCTTGCCCTGGCAGCCCTTCCACAGCCCCACACACACTGGGGCTCCGGCCTTGCCAGCCAGCTCAGGGGGCCGACGTTCGTGCCTCGCTCCCTCTCGGGACCAGCGCCAGAGCCCAGCTCCAAATTGCAAACGTCCAGCGACTGCTCCCACACCAAAGGTGTAGGCCTCCCAGGTGTTGCTGGCCCTCGCCTTGCCCTGGCAGCCCTTCCACAGTCCCACACACACTGGGGCTCCGGCCTTGCCAGCCAGCTCAGGGTGCCGACGTTCGTGCCTCGCTCGCTCTCGGGACCTGTGCCGCAGCCCAACTCCAAATTGCAAACGTCCAGCGACTGCTCCCACACCAAAGGTGCCAGGCCTCCCAGGTGTTGCTGGCCCTCGCCTTGCCCTGGCAGCCCTTCCACAGACCCACACACACTGGGGCTCCGGCCTTGCCAGCCAGCTCAGGGTGCCAACGTTCGTGCCTCGCTCGCTCTCGGGACCTGCGCCGCAGCCCAGCTCCAAATTGCAAACGTCCAGCGACTGCTCCCACACCAAAGGTGCCAGGCCTCCCAGGTGTTGCTGGCCCTCGCCTTGCCCTGGCAGCCCTTCCACAGCCCCACACACACTGGGGCTCCGGCCTTGCCAGCCAGCTCAGGAGGCCGACGTTCGTGCCTCGCTCGCTCTCGGGACCTGTGCCGCAGCCCAGCTGCAAATTGCAAACGTCCAGCGACTGCTTCCACACCAAAGGTGCCAGGCCTCCCAGGTGTTGCTGGCCCTCGCCTTCCCCTGGCAGCCCTTCCACAGCCCCACACACACTGGGGCTCCGGCCTTGCCAGCCAGCCTAGGGGGCCGACGTTCGTGCCTCACTCGCTCTCGGGACCTGCACCAGAGCCCAGCTCCAAATTGCAAATGTCCAGCGACTGCTCCCACACCAAAGGTGCCAGGCCTCCCAGGTGTTGCTGGCCCTCGCCTTGCCCTGGCAGCCCTTCCACAGCCCCACACGCACTGGGGCTCCGGCCTTGCCAGCCAGCTCAGGGGGCCGACGTTCGTGCCTCGCTCGCTCTCGGGACCTGCGCCAGAGCCCAGCTCCAAATTGCAAACGTCCAGCGACTGCTTCCACACCCAAGGTGCCAGGCCTCCCAGGTGTTGCTGGCCCTCGCCTTGCCCTGGCAGCCCTTCCACAGCCCCACACACACTGGGGCTCCGGCCTTGCCAGCCAGCTCAGTGTGCCGACGTTCGTGCCTCACTCGCTCTCGGGACCTGTGCCGCAGCCCAGCTGCAAATTGCAAACGTCCAGCGACTGCTCCCACACCAAAGGTGCCAGGCCTCCCAGGTGTTGCTGGCCCTCGCCTTGCCCTGGCAGCCCTTCCACAGTCCCACACACACTGGGGCTCCGGCCTTGCCAGCCAGCTCAGGGTGCCGACGTTCGTGCCTCGCTCGCTCTCGGGACCTGCGCCGCAGCCCAGCTCCAAATTGCAAACGTCCAGCGACTGCTCCCACACCCAAGGTGCCATGCCTCCCAGGTGTTGCTGGCCCTCGCCTTGCCATGGCAGCCCTTCCACAGCCCCACACACACTGGGGCTCCGGCCTTGCCAGCCAGCTCAGGGGGCCGACGTTCGTGCCTCACTCGCTCTCGGGACCTGCACCAGAGCCCAGCTCCAAATTGCAAACGTCGAGCGACTGCTCCCACACCAAAGGTGCCAGGCCTCCCAGGTGTTGCTGGCCCTCGCCTTGCCCTGGCAGCCCTTCCACAGCCCCACACACACTGGGGCTCCGGCCTTGCCAGCCAGCTCAGGGTGCCGACGTTCGTGCCTCACTCTCTCTCGGGACCTGCGCCAGAGCCCAGCTCGAAATTGCAAACGTCCAGCGACTGCTCCCACACCAAAGGTGCCAGGCCTCCCAGGTGTTGCTGGCCCTCGCCTTGCCCTGGCAGCCCTTCCACAGTCCTACACACACTGGGGCTCAGGCCTTGCCAGCCAGCTCAGGGTGCCGACGTTCGTGCCTCGCTCGCTCTCGGGACCTGCGCCGCAGCCCAGCTCCAAATTGCAAACGTCCAGCGACTGCTCCCACACCCAAGGTGCCATGCCTCCCAGGTGTTGCTGGCCCTCGCCTTGCCCTGGCAGCCCTTCCACAGCCCCACACACACTGGGGCTCCGGCCTTGCCAGCCAGCTCAGGGTGCCGACGTTCGTGCCTTGGTCGTTCTCGGGACCTGTGCCGGATACCAGCTCGAAATTGCAAACGTCCATCGATAGCGCCCACACCAAAGGTGCCAGGCCTCCCAGGTGTTGCTGGCCCTCGCCTTGCCCTGGCAGCCCTTCCACAGCCCCACACACACTGGGGCTCCGGCCTTGCCAGCCAGCTCAGGGGGCCGACGTTCGTGCCTCGCTCTCTCTCGGGACCTGCGCCGCAGCCCAGCTCCAAATTGCAAATGTCGAGCGACTGCTCCCACACCAAAGGTGCCAGGCCTCCCAGGTGTTGCTGGCCCTCGCCTTGCCCTGGCAGCCCTTCCACAGCCCCACACACACTGGGGCTCCGGCCTTGCCAGCCAGCTCAGGGGGCCGACGATCGTGCCTCGCTTGCTCTCGGGACCTGCGCCAGAGCCCAGCTCCAAATTGCAAATGTCGAGCGACTGCTCCCACACCCAAGGTACCAGGCCTCCCAGGTGTTGCTGGCCCTCGCCTTGCCCTGGCAGCCCTTCCACAGCCCCACACACACTGGGGCTCCGGCCTTGCCAGCCAGCTCAGGGGGCCGACGTTCGTGCCTCGCTCCCTCTCGGGACCAGCGCCAGAGCCCAGCTCCAAATTGCAAACGTCCAGCGACTGCTCCCACACCAAAGGTGCCAGGCCTCCCAGGTGTTGCTGGCCCTCGCCTTCCCCTGGCAGCCCTTCCACAGCCCCACACACACTGGGGCTCCGGCCTTGCCAGCCAGCTCAGGGGGCCGACGTTCATCCCTCACTCGTTCTCGGGACCTGCACCAGAGCCCAGCTCCAAATTGCAAATGTCGAGCGACTGCTCCCACACCAAAGGTGCCAGGCCTCCCAGGTGTTGCTGGCCCTCGCCTTCCCCTGGCAGCCCTTCCACAGTCCCACACTCACTGGGGCTCCGGCCTTGCCAGCCAGCTCAGGGGGCCAACGTTCGTGCCTCGCTCGCTCTCGGGACCTGCGCCGCAGCCCAACTCCAAATTGCAAACGTCCAGCGACTGCTCCCACACCCAAGGTGCCATGCCTCCCAGGTGTTGCTGGCCCTCGCCTTGCCCTGGCAGCCCTTCCACAGCCCCACACACACTGGGGCTCCGGCCTTGCCAGCCAGCTCAGGGGGCCGACGTTCGTGCCTCGCTCGCTCTCGGGACCTGCGCCAGAGCCCAGCTCCAAATTGCAAATGTCGAGCGACTGCTCCCACACCCAAGGTGCCAGGCCTGCCAGGTGTTGCTGGCCCTCGCCTTGCCCTGGCAGCCCTTCCACAGCCCCACACACACTGGGGCTCTGGCCTTGCCAGCCAGCTCAGGGGGCCGACGTTCGTGCCTCGCTCGCTCTCGGGACCTGCGCCGCAGCCCAGCTCCAAATTGCAAACGTCCAGCGACTGCTCCCACACCCAAGGTGCCAGGCCTCCCAGGTGTTGCTGGCCCTCGCCTTCCCCTGGCAGCCCTTCCACAGCCCCACACACACTGCGGCTCCGGTCTTGCAGGCCAGCTCTGGCGGCCGACGTTCGTGCCTCGCTCGCACTCGGGACCTGCGCCGCAGCCCAGCTCCAAATTGCAAACGTCCAGCGACTGCTCCCACACGAAAGGTGCCAGGCCTCCCAGGTGTTGCTGGCCCTCGCCTTGCCCTGGCAGCCCTTCCACAGCCCCACACACACTGCGGCTCCGGCCTTGCCAGCCAGCTCAGGGTTCCGACGTTCATGCCTCGCTCCCTCTCGGGACCTGCGCCAGAGCCCAGCTCCAAATTGCAAATGTCGCGCGACTTTTCCCACACCCAAGGTGCCAGGCCTGCCAGGTGTTGCTGGCCCTCGCCTTGCCCTGGCAGCCCTTCCACAGCCCCACACACACTGGGGCTCCGGCCTTGCCAGCCAGCTCAGGGGGCCGACGTTCGTGCCTCGCTCGCTCTCGGGACCTGCGCCAGAGCCCAGCTCCGAATTGCAAACGTCCAGCGACTGCTCCCACACCCAAGGTGCCAGGCCTCCCAGGTGTTGCTGGCCCTCGCCTTGCCCTGGCAGCCCTTCCACAGCCCCACACACACTGGGGCTCCGGCCTTGCCAGCCAGCTCAGGGGGCCGACGTTCGTGCCTCGCTCCCTCTCGGGACCTGCGCCAGAGCCCAGCTCCAAATTGCAAATGTCGCGCGACTTTTCCCACACCCAAGGTGCCAGGCCTGCCAGGTGTTGCTGGCCCTCGCCTTGCCCTGGCAGCCCTTCCACAGCCCCCCACACACTGGGGCTCCAGCCTTGCCAGCCAGCTCAGGGTGCCGACGTTCGTGCCTCGCTCCCTCTCGGGACCAGCGCCAGAGCCCAGCTCCAAATTGCAAACGTCCAGCAACTGCTCCCACACCAAAGGTGTAGGCCTCCCAGGTGTTGCTGGCCCTTGCCTTGCCCTGGCAGCCCTTCCACAGCCCCACACACTGGGGCTCCGGCCTTGCCAGCCAGCTCAGGGGGCCGACGTTCGTGCCTCGCTCTCTCTCGGGACCTGCACCAGAGCCCAGCTCCAAATTGCAAATGTCCAGCGACTGCTCCCACACCAAAGGTGCCAGGCCTCCCAGGTGTTGCTGGCCCTCGCCTTGCCCTGGCAGCCCTTCCACAGCCCCACACACACTGGGGCTCCGGCCTTGCCAGCCAGCTCAGGGGGCCGACGTTCGTGCCTCGCTCGCTCTCGGGACCTGCGCCGCAGCCCAGCTCCAAATTGCAAACGTCCAGCGACTGCTCCCACACCAAAGGTGCCAGGCCTCCCAGGTGTTGCTGGCCCTCGCCTTGCCCTGGCAGCCCTTCCACAGCCCCACACACACTGGGGCTCCGGCCTTGCCAGCCAGCTCAGGGGGCCGACGTTCGTGCCTCGCTCGCTCTCGGGACCTGCGCCGCAGCCCAGCTCCAAATTGCAAATGTCGAGCGACTGCTCCCACACCAAAGGTGCCAGGCCTCCCAGGTGTTGCTGGCCCACGCCTTGCCCTGGCAGCCCTTCCACAGCCCCACACACACTGGGGCTCCGGTCTTCCCTGCCAGCTCAGGGGGCCGACGTTCGTGCCTCGCTCGCTCTCGGGACCTGCGCCAGAGCCCAGCTCCAAATTGCAAATGTCGAGCGACTGCTCCCACACCCAAGGTACCAGGCCTCCCAGGTGTTGCTGGCCCTCGCCTTGCCCTGGCAGCCCTTCCACAGCCCCACACACACTGGGGCTCCGGCCTTGCCAGCCAGCTCAGGGGGCCGACGTTCGTGCCTCGCTCCCTCTCGGGACCAGCGCAAGAGCCCAGCTCCAAATTGCAAACGTCCAGCAACTGCTCCCACACCAAAGGTGTAGGCCTCCCAGGTGTTGCTGGCCCTCGCCTTGCCCTGGCAGCCCTTCCACAGTCCCACACACACTGGGGCTCCGGCCTTGCCAGCCAGCTCAGGGTGCCGACGTTCGTGCCTCGCTCGCTCTCGGGACCTGTGCCGCAGCCCAACTCCAAATTGCAAACGTCCAGCGACTGCTCCCACACCAAAGGTGCCAGGCCTCCCAGGTGTTGCTGGCCCTCGCCTTGCCCTGGCAGCCCTTCCACAGCCCCACACACACTGGGGCTCCGGCCTTGCCAGCCAGCTCAGGGGGCCGACGTTCATCCCTCACTCGCTCTCGGGACCTGCACCAGAGCCCAGCTCCAAATTGCAAATGTCGAGCGACTGCTCCCACACCAAAGGTGCCAGGCCTCCCAGGTGTTGCTGGCCCTCGCCTTCCCCTGGCAGCCCTTCCACAGTCCCACACTCACTGGGGCTCCGGCCTTGCCAGCCAGCTCAGGGTGCCGACGTTCGTGCCTCGCTCGCTCTCGGGACCTGCGCCGCAGCCCAACTCCAAATTGCAAACGTCCAGCGACTGCTCCCACACCCAAGGTGCCATGCCTCCCAGGTGTTGCTGGCCCTCGCCTTGCCCTGGCAGCCCTTCCACAGCCCCACACACACTGGGGCTCCGGCCTTGCCAGCCAGCTCAGGGGGCCGACGTTCGTGCCTCGCTCGCTCTCGGGACCTGCGCCAGAGCCCAGCTCCAAATTGCAAATGTCGAGCGACTGCTCCCACACCCAAGGTGCCAGGCCTGCCAGGTGTTGCTGGCCCTCGCCTTGCCCTGGCAGCCCTTCCACAGCCCCACACACACTGGGGCTCCGGCCTTGCCAGCCAGCTCAGGGTGCCGACGTTCGTGCCTCGCTCGCTCTCGGGACCTGCGCCGGAGCCCAGCTCCAAATTGCAAACGTCCAGCGACTGCTCCCACACCAAAGGTGCCAGGCCTGCCAGGTGTTGCTGACCCTCGCCTTCCCCTGGCAGCCCTTCCACAGCCCCACACACACTGGGGCTCTGGCCTTGCCAGCCAGCTCAGGGGGCCGACGTTCGTGCCTCGCTCGCTCTCGGGACCTGCGCCGCAGCCCAGCTCCAAATTGCAAACGTCCAGCGACTGCTCCCACACCCAAGGTGCCAGGCCTCCCAGGTGTTGCTGGCCCTCGCCTTCCCCTGGCAGCCCTTCCACAGCCCCACACACACTGCGGCTCCGGTCTTGCAGGCCAGCTCTGGCGGCCGACGTTCGTGCCTCGCTCGCACTCGGGACCTGCGCCGCAGCCCAGCTCCAAATTGCAAACGTCCAGCGACTGCTCCCACACGAAAGGTGCCAGGCCTCCCAGGTGTTGCTGGCCCTCGCCTTGCCCTGGCAGCCCTTCCACAGCCCCACACACACTGGGGCTCCGGCCTTGCCAGCCAGCTCAGGGTGCCGACGTTCGTGCCTCGCTCGCTCTCGGGACCTGCGCCGCAGCCCAGCTCCAAATTGCAAACGTCCAGCGACTGCTCCCACACCAAAGGTGCCAGGCCTCCCAGGTGTTGCTGGCCCTCGCCTTGCCCTGGCAGCCCTTCCACAGCCCCACACACACTGCGGCTCCGGCCTTGCCAGCCAGCTCAGGGGGCCGACGTTCGTGCCTCGCTCGCTCTCGGGACCTGCGCCGCAGCCCAGCTCCAAATTGCAAATGTCGAGCGACTGCTCCCACACCAAAGGTGCCAGGCCTCCCAGGTGTTGCTGGCCCTCGCCTTGCCCTGGCAGCCCTTCCACAGCCCCACACACACTGGGGCTCCGGCCTTGCCAGCCAGCTCAGGGGGCCGACGTTCGTGCCTCGCTCGCTCTCGGGACCTGCGCCAGAGCCCAGCTCCAAATTGCAAATGTCGAGCGACTGCTCCCACACCCAAGGTACCAGGCCTCCCAGGTGTTGCTGGCCCTCGCCTTGCCCTGGCAGCCCTTCCACAGCCCCACACACACTGGGGCTCCGGCCTTGCCAGCCAGCTCAGGGGGCCGACGTTCGTGCCTCGCTCCCTCTCGGGACCAGCGCCAGAGCCCAGCTCCAAATTGCAAACGTCCAGCAACTGCTCCCACACCAAAGGTGTAGGCCTCCCAGGTGTTGCTGGCACTCGCCTTGCCCTGGCAGCCCTTCCACAGTCCCACACACACTGGGGCTCCGGCCTTGCCAGCCAGCTCAGGGTGCCGACGTTCGTGCCTCGCTCGCTCTCGGGACCTGTGCCGCAGCCCAACTCCAAATTGCAAATGTCCAGCGACTGCTCCCACACCAAAGGTGCCAGGCCTCCCAGGTGTTGCTGGCCCTCGCCTTGCCCTGGCAGCCCTTCCACAGACCCACACACACTGGGGCTCCGGCCTTGCCAGCCAGCTCAGGGTGCCAACGTTCGTGCCTCGCTCGCTCTCGGGACCTGCGCCGCAGCCCAGCTCCAAATTGCAAACGTCCAGCGACTGCTCCCACACCAAAGGTGCCAGGCCTCCCAGGTGTTGCTGGCCCTCGCCTTGCCCTGGCAGCCCTTCCACAGCCCCACACACACTGGGGCTCCGGCCTTGCCAGCCAGCTCAGGAGGCCGACGTTCGTGCCTCGCTCGCTCTCGGGACCTGTGCCGCAGCCCAGCTGCAAATTGCAAACGTCCAGCGACTGCTTCCACACCAAAGGTGCCAGGCCTCCCAGGTGTTGCTGGCCCTCACCTTCCCCTGGCAGCCCTTCCACAGCCCCACACACACTGGGGCTCCGGCCTTGCCAGCCAGCCTAGGGGGCCGACGTTCGTGCCTCACTCGCTCTCGGGACCTGCACCAGAGCCCAGCTCCAAATTGCAAATGTCGAGCGACTGCTCCCACACCAAAGGTGCCAGGCCTCCCAGGTGTTGCTGGCCCTCGCCTTGCCCTGGCAGCCCTTCCACAGCCCCACACGCACTGGGGCTCCGGCCTTGCCAGCCAGCTCAGGGGGCCGACGTTCGTGCCTCGCTCGCTCTCGGGACCTGCGCCAGAGCCCAGCTCCAAATTGCAAACGTCCAGCGACTGCTTCCACACCCAAGGTGCCAGGCCTCCCAGGTGTTGCTGGCCCTCGCCTTGCCCTGGCAGCCCTTCCACAGCCCCACACACACTGGGGCTCCGGCCTTGCCAGCCAGCTCAGTGTGCCGACGTTCGTGCCTCACTCTCTCTCGGGACCTGCGCCAGAGCCCAGCTCGAAATTGCAAACGTCCAGCGACTGCTCCCACACGAAAGGTGCCAGGCCTCCCAGGTGTTGCTGGCCCTCGCCTTGCCCTGGCAGCCCTTCCACAGTCCCACACACACTGGTGCTCCGGCCTTGCCAGCCAGCTCAGGGTGCCGACGTTCGTGCCTCGCTCGCTCTCGGGACCTGCGCCGCAGCCCAGCTCCAAATTGCAAACGTCCAGCGACTGCTCCCACACCCAAGGTGCCATGCCTCCCAGGTGTTGCTGGCCCTCGCCTTGCCATGGCAGCCCTTCCACAGCCCCACACACACTGGGGCTCCGGCCTTGCCAGCCAGCTCAGGGGGCCGACGTTCGTGCCTCACTCGCTCTCGGGACCTGCACCAGAGCCCAGCTCCAAATTGCAAACGTCGAGCGACTGCTCCCACACCAAAGGTGCCAGGCCTCCCAGGTGTTGCTGGCCCTCGCCTTGCCCTGGCAGCCCTTCCACAGCCCCACACGCACTGGGGCTCCGGCCTTGCCAGCCAGCTCAGGGTGCCGACGTTCGTGCCTCACTCTCTCTCGGGACCTGCGCCAGAGCCCAGCTCGAAATTGCAAACGTCCAGCGACTGCTCCCACACCAAAGGTGCCAGGCCTCCCAGGTGTTGCTGGCCCTCGCCTTGCCCTGGCAGCCCTTCCACAGTCCTACACACACTGGGGCTCAGGCCTTGCCAGCCAGCTCAGGGTGCCGACGTTCGTGCCTCGCTCGCTCTCGGGACCTGCGCCGCAGCCCAGCTCCAAATTGCAAACGTCCAGCGACTGCTCCCACACCCAAGGTGCCATGCCTCCCAGGTGTTGCTGGCCCTCGCCTTGCCCTGGCAGCCCTTCCACAGCCCCACACGCACTGGGGCTCCGGCCTTGCCAGCCAGCTCAGGGTGCCGACGTTCGTGCCTTGGTCGTTCTCGGGACCTGTGCCGGATACCAGCTCGAAATTGCAAACGTCCATCGATAGCGCCCACACCAAAGGTGCCATGCCTCCCAGGTGTTGCTGGCCCTCGCCTTGCCCTGGCAGCCCTTCCACAGCCCCACACACACTGGGGCTCCGGCCTTGCCAGCCAGCTCAGGGGGCCGACGTTCGTGCCTCGCTCTCTCTCGGGACCTGCGCCGCAGCCCAGCTCCAAATTGCAAATGTCGAGCGACTGCTCCCACACCAAAGGTGCCAGGCCTCCCAGGTGTTGCTGGCCCTCGCCTTGCCCTGGCAGCCCTTCCACAGCCCCACACACACTGGGGCTCCGGCCTTGCCAGCCAGCTCAGGGGGCCGACGTTCGTGCCTCGCTCCCTCTCGGGACCTGCGCCAGAGCCCAGCTCCAAATTGCAAATGTCGCGCGACTTTTCCCACACCCAAGGTGCCAGGCCTGCCAGGTGTTGCTGGCCCTCGCCTTGCCCTGGCAGCCCTCCACAGCCCCCCACACACTGGGGCTCCAGCCTTGCCAGCCAGCTCAGGGTGCCGACGTTCGTGCCTCGCTCGCTCTCGGGACCAGCGCCAGAGCCCAGCTCCAAATTGCAAACGTCCAGCAACTGCTCCCACACCAAAGGTGTAGGCCTCCCAGGTGTTGCTGGCCCTTGCCTTGCCCTGGCAGCCCTTCCACAGCCCCACACACTGGGGCTCCGGCCTTGCCAGCCAGCTCAGGGGGCCGACGTTCGTGCCTCGCTCTCTCTCGGGACCTGCACCAGAGCCCAGCTCCAAATTGCAAACGTCGAGCGACTGCTCCCACACCAAAGGTGCCAGGCCTCCCAGGTGTTGCTGGCCCTCGCCTTGCCCTGGCAGCCCTTCCACAGCCCCACACGCACTGGGGCTCCGGCCTTGCCAGCCAGCTCAGGGTGCCGACGTTCGTGCCTCACTCTCTCTCGGGACCTGCGCCAGAGCCCAGCTCGAAATTGCAAACGTCCAGCGACTGCTCCCACACCAAAGGTGCCAGGCCTCCCAGGTGTTGCTGGCCCTCGCCTTGCCCTGGCAGCCCTTCCACAGTCCTACACACACTGGGGCTCAGGCCTTGCCAGCCAGCTCAGGGTGCCGACGTTCGTGCCTCGCTCGCTCTCGGGACCTGCGCCGCAGCCCAGCTCCAAATTGCAAACGTCCAGCGACTGCTCCCACACCCAAGGTGCCATGCCTCCCAGGTGTTGCTGGCCCTCGCCTTGCCCTGGCAGCCCTTCCACAGCCCCACACGCACTGGGGCTCCGGCCTTGCCAGCCAGCTCAGGGTGCCGACGTTCGTGCCTTGGTCGTTCTCGGGACCTGTGCCGGATACCAGCTCGAAATTGCAAACGTCCATCGATAGCGCCCACACCAAAGGTGCCATGCCTCCCAGGTGTTGCTGGCCCTCGCCTTGCCCTGGCAGCCCTTCCACAGCCCCACACACACTGGGGCTCCGGCCTTGCCAGCCAGCTCAGGGGGCCGACGTTCGTGCCTCGCTCTCTCTCGGGACCTGCGCCGCAGCCCAGCTCCAAATTGCAAATGTCGAGCGACTGCTCCCACACCAAAGGTGCCAGGCCTCCCAGGTGTTGCTGGCCCTCGCCTTGCCCTGGCAGCCCTTCCACAGCCCCACACACACTGGGGCTCCGGCCTTGCCAGCCAGCTCAGGGGGCCGACGTTCGTGCCTCGCTCCCTCTCGGGACCTGCGCCAGAGCCCAGCTCCAAATTGCAAATGTCGCGCGACTTTTCCCACACCCAAGGTGCCAGGCCTGCCAGGTGTTGCTGGCCCTCGCCTTGCCCTGGCAGCCCTCCACAGCCCCCCACACACTGGGGCTCCAGCCTTGCCAGCCAGCTCAGGGTGCCGACGTTCGTGCCTCGCTCGCTCTCGGGACCAGCGCCAGAGCCCAGCTCCAAATTGCAAACGTCCAGCAACTGCTCCCACACCAAAGGTGTAGGCCTCCCAGGTGTTGCTGGCCCTTGCCTTGCCCTGGCAGCCCTTCCACAGCCCCACACACTGGGGCTCCGGCCTTGCCAGCCAGCTCAGGGGGCCGACGTTCGTGCCTCGCTCTCTCTCGGGACCTGCACCAGAGCCCAGCTCCAAATTGCAAATGTCCAGCGACTGCTCCCACACCAAAGGTGCCAGGCCTCCCAGGTGTTGCTGGCCCTCGCCTTGCCCTGGCAGCCCTTCCACAGCCCCACACACACTGGGGCTCCGGCCTTGCCAGCCAGCTCAGGGGGCCGACGTTCGTGCCTCGCTCGCTCTCGGGACCTGCGCCGCAGCCCAGCTCCAAATTGCAAACGTCCAGCGACTGCTCCCACACCAAAGGTGCCAGGCCTCCCAGGTGTTGCTGGCCCTCGCCTTGCCCTGGCAGCCCTTCCACAGCCCCACACACACTGGGGCTCCGGCCTTGCCAGCCAGCTCAGGGGGCCGACGTTCGTGCCTCGCTCGCTCTCGGGACCTGCGCCGCAGCCCAGCTCCAAATTGCAAATGTCGAGCGACTGCTCCCACACCAAAGGTGCCAGGCCTCCCAGGTGTTGCTGGCCCTCGCCTTGCCCTGGCAGCCCTTCCACAGCCCCACACACACTGGGGCTCCGGCCTTGCCAGCCAGCTCAGGGGTCCGACGTTCGTGCCTCGCTCCCTCTCGGGACCTGCGCCAGAGCCCAGCTCCAAATTGCAAATGTCGAGCGACTGCTCCCACACCCAAGGTACCAGGCCTCCCAGGTGTTGCTGGCCCTCGCCTTGCCCTGGCAGCCCTTCCACAGCCCCACACACACTGGGGCTCCGGCCTTGCCAGCCAGCTCAGGGGGCCGACGTTCGTGCCTCGCTCCCTCTCGGGACCAGCGCCAGAGCCCAGCTCCAAATTGCAAACGTCCAGCAACTGCTCCCACACCAAAGGTGTAGGCCTCCCAGGTGTTGCTGGCCCTCGCCTTGCCCTGGCAGCCCTTCCACAGTCCCACACACACTGGGGCTCCGGCCTTGCCAGCCAGCTCAGGCTGCCGACGTTCGTGCCTCGCTCGCTCTCGGGACCTGTGCCGCAGCCCAACTCCAAATTGCAAACGTCCAGCGACTGCTCCCACACCAAAGGTGCCAGGCCTCCCAGGTGTTGCTGGCCCTCGCCTTGCCCTGGCAGCCCTTCCACAGACCCACACACACTGGGGCTCCGGCCTTGCCAGCCAGCTCAGGGTGCCAACGTTCGTGCCTCGCTCGCTCTCGGGACCTGCGCCGCAGCCCAGCTCCAAATTGCAAACGTCCAGCGACTGCTCCCACACCAAAGGTGCCAGGCCTCCCAGGTGTTGCTGGCCCTCGCCTTGCCCTGGCAGCCCTTCCACAGCCCCACACACACTGGGGCTCCGGCCTTGCCAGCCAGCTCAGGAGGCCGACGTTCGTGCCTCGCTCGCTCTCGGGACCTGTGCCGCAGCCCAGCTGCAAATTGCAAACGTCCAGCGACTGCTTCCACACCAAAGGTGCCAGGCCTCCCAGGTGTTGCTGGCCCTCGCCTTCCCCTGGCAGCCCTTCCACAGCCCCACACACACTGGGGCTCCGGCCTTGCCAGCCAGCCTAGGGGGCCGACGTTCGTGCCTCACTCGCTCTCGGGACCTGCACCAGAGCCCAGCTCCAAATTGCAAATGTCGAGCGACTGCTCCCACACCAAAGGTGCCAGGCCTCCCAGGTGTTGCTGGCCCTCGCCTTGCCCTGGCAGCCCTTCCACAGCCCCACACGCACTGGGGCTCCGGCCTTGCCAGCCAGCTCAGGGGGCCGACGTTCGTGCCTCGCTCGCTCTCGGGACCTGCGCCAGAGCCCAGCTCCAAATTGCAAACGTCCAGCGACTGCTTCCACACCCAAGGTGCCAGGCCTCCCAGGTGTTGCTGGCCCTCGCCTTGCCCTGGCAGCCCTTCCACAGCCCCACACACACTGGGGCTCCGGCCTTGCCAGCCAGCTCAGTGTGCCGACGTTCGTGCCTCACTCTCTCTCGGGACCTGCGCCAGAGCCCAGCTCGAAATTGCAAACGTCCAGCGACTGCTCCCACACCAAAGGTGCCAGGCCTCCCAGGTGTTGCTGGCCCTCGCCTTGCCCTGGCAGCCCTTCCACAGCCCCACACACACTGGGGCTCCGGCCTTGCCAGCCAGCTCAGGGTGCCGACATTCGTGCCTCGCTCGCTCTCGGGACCTGCGCCGCAGCCCAGCTCCAAATTGCAAACGTCCAGCGACTGCTCCCACACCCAAGGTGCCATGCCTCCCAGGTGTTGCTGGCCCTCGCCTTGCCATGGCAGCCCTTCCACAGCCCCACACACACTGGGGCTCCGGCCTTGCCAGCCAGCTCAGGGGGCCGACGTTCGTGCCTCACTCGCTCTCGGGACCTGCACCAGAGCCCAGCTCCAAATTGCAAACGTCGAGCGACTGCTCCCACACCAAAGGTGCCAGGCCTCCCAGGTGTTGCTGGCCCTCGCCTTGCCCTGGCAGCCCTTCCACAGCCCCACACGCACTGGGGCTCCGGCCTTGCCAGCCAGCTCAGGGTGCCGACGTTCGTGCCTCACTCTCTCTCGGGACCTGCGCCAGAGCCCAGCTCGAAATTGCAAACGTCCAGCGACTGCTCCCACACCAAAGGTGCCAGGCCTCCCAGGTGTTGCTGGCCCTCGCCTTGCCCTGGCAGCCCTTCCACAGTCCTACACACACTGGGGCTCAGGCCTTGCCAGCCAGCTCAGGGTGCCGACGTTCGTGCCTCGCTCGCTCTCGGGACCTGCGCCGCAGCCCAGCTCCAAATTGCAAACGTCCAGCGACTGCTCCCACACCCAAGGTGCCATGCCTCCCAGGTGTTGCTGGCCCTCGCCTTGCCCTGGCAGCCCTTCCACAGCCCCACACACACTGGGGCTCCGGCCTTGCCAGCCAGCTCAGGGTGCCGACGTTCGTGCCTTGGTCGTTCTCGGGACCTGTGCCGGATACCAGCTCGAAATTGCAAACGTCCATCGATAGCGCCCACACCAAAGGTGCCAGGCCTCCCAGGTGTTGCTGGCCCTCGCCTTGCCCTGGCAGCCCTTCCACAGCCCCACACACACTGGGGCTCCGGCCTTGCCAGCCAGCTCAGGGGGCCGACGTTCGTGCCTCGCTCTCTCTCGGGACCTGCGCCGCAGCCCAGCTCCAAATTGCAAATGTCGAGCGACTGCTCCCACACCAAAGGTGCCAGGCCTCCCAGGTGTTGCTGGCCCTCGCCTTGCCCTGGCAGCCCTTCCACAGCCCCACACACACTGGGGCTCCGGCCTTGCCAGCCAGCTCAGGGGGCCGACGATCGTGCCTCGCTTGCTCTCGGGACCTGCGCCAGAGCCCAGCTCCAAATTGCAAATGTCGAGCGACTGCTCCCACACCCAAGGTACCAGGCCTCCCAGGTGTTGCTGGCCCTCGCCTTGCCCTGGCAGCCCTTCCACAGCCCCACACACACTGGGGCTCCGGCCTTGCCAGCCAGCTCAGGGGGCCGACGTTCGTGCCTCGCTCCCTCTCGGGACCAGCGCCAGAGCCCAGCTCCAAATTGCAAACGTCCAGCAACTGCTCCCACACCAAAGGTGTAGGCCTCCCAGGTGTTGCTGGCCCTCGCCTTGCCCTGGCAGCCCTTCCACAGTCCCACACACACTGGGGCTCCGGCCTTGCCAGCCAGCTCAGGCTGCCGACATTCGTGCCTCGCTCGCTCTCGGGACCTGCGCCGCAGCCCAGCTCCAAATTGCAAACGTCCAGCGACTGCTCCCACACCCAATGTGCCAGGCCTCCCAGGTGTTGCTGGCCCTCGCCTTGCCCTGGCAGCCCTTCCACAGCCCCACACACACTGGGGCTCCGGCCTTGCCAGCCAGCTCAGGGTGCCAACGTTCGTGCCTCGCTCGCTCTCGGGACCTGCGCCGCAGCCCAGCTCCAAATTGCAAACGTCCAGCGACTGCTCCCACACCAAAGGTGCCAGGCCTCCCAGGTGTTGCTGGCCCTCGCCTTGCCCTGGCAGCCCTTCCACAGCCCCACACACACTGGGGCTCCGGCCTTGCCAGCCAGCTCAGGAGGCCGACGTTCGTGCCTCGCTCGCTCTCGGGACCTGTGCCGCAGCCCAGCTCCAAATTGCAAACGTCCAGCGACTGCTTCCACACCAAAGGTGCCAGGCCTCCCAGGTGTTGCTGGCCCTCGCCTTCCCCTGGCAGCCCTTCCACAGCCCCACACACACTGGGGCTCCGGCCTTGCCAGCCAGCCTAGGGGGCCGACGTTCGTGCCTCACTCGCTCTCGGGACCTGCACCAGAGCCCAGCTCCAAATTGCAAATGTCGAGCGACTGCTCCCACACCAAAGGTGCCAGGCCTCCCAGGTGTTGCTGGCCCTCGCCTTGCCCTGGCAGCCCTTCCACAGCCCCACACGCACTGGGGCTCCGGCCTTGCCAGCCAGCTCAGGGTGCCGACGTTCGTGCCTCGCTCGCTCTCGGGACCTGCGCCAGAGCCCAGCTCCAAATTGCAAACGTCCAGCGACTGCTTCCACACGAAAGGTGCCAGGCCTCCCAGGTGTTGCTGGCCCTCGCCTTGCCCTGGCAGCCCTTCCACAGCCCCACACACACTGGGGCTCCGGCCTTGCCAGCCAGCTCAGTGTGCCGACGTTCGTGCCTCACTCTCTCTCGGGACCTGCGCCAGAGCCCAGCTCGAAATTGCAAACGTCCAGCGACTGCTCCCACACCAAAGGTGCCAGGCCTCCCAGGTGTTGCTGGCCCTCGCCTTGCCCTGGCAGCCCTTCCACAGCCCCACACACACTGGGGCTCCGGCCTTGCCAGCCAGCTCAGGGGGCCGACGTTCGTGCCTCGCTCCCTCTCGGGACCTGCGCCAGAGCCCAGCTCCAAATTGCAAATGTCGAGCGACTGCTCCCACACCAAAGGTGCCAGGCCTCCCAGGTGTTGCTGGCCCTCGCCTTGCCCTGGCAGCCCTTCCACAGCCCCACACACACTGGGGCTCCGGCCTTGCCAGCCAGCTCAGGGGGCCGACGTTCGTGCCTCGCTCCCTCTCGGGACCAGCGCCAGAGCCCAGCTCCAAATTGCAAACGTCCAGCAACTGCTCCCACACCAAAGGTGTAGGCCTCCCAGGTGTTGCTGGCCCTCGCCTTCCCCTGGCAGCCCTTCCACAGACCCACACACTGGGGCTCCGGCCTTGCCAGCCAGCTCAGGGAGCCGACGTTCGTGCCTCGCTCGCTCTCGGGACCTGCGCCGGAGCCCAGCTCCAAATTGCAAACGTCCAGCGACTGCTCCCACACCAAAGGCGCCATGCCTCCCAGGTGCTGCTGGCCCTCGCCTTGCCCTGGCAGCCCTTCCACAGCCCCACACACACTGGGGCTCCGGCCTTGCCAGCCAGCTCAGGGGGCCGACGTTCGTGCCTCGCTCGCTCTCGGGACCTGCGCCGCAGCCCAGCTCCAAATTGCAAACGTCCAGCGACTGCTCCCACACCAAAGGTGCCAGGCCTCCCAGGTGTTGCTGGCCCTCGCCTTGCCCTGGCAGCCCTTCCACAGCCCCACACACACTGGGGCTCCGGCCTTGCCAGCCAGCTCAGGCTGCCGACGTTCGTGCCTTGGTCGTTCTCGGGACCTGTGCCGCAGCCCAGCTCCAAATTGCAAACGTCGAGCGACTGCTCCCACACCAAAGGTGCCAGGCCTCCCAGGTGTTGCTGGCCCTCGCCTTGCCCTGGCAGCCCTTCCACAGCCCCACACACACTGGGGCTCCGGCCTTGCCAGCCAGCTCAGGGTGCCGACGTTCGTGCCTCACTCGCTCTCGGGACCTGCGCCGCAGCCCAGCTCCAAATTGCAAACATCCAGCGACTGTTCCCACACCAAAGGTGCCAGGCCTCCCAGGTGTTGCTGGCCCTCGCCTTGCCCTGGCAGCCCTTCCACAGCCCCACACACACTGGGGCTCCGGCCTTGCCAGCCAGCTCAGGGGGCCGACGTTCGTGCCTCGCTCGCTCTCGGGACCTGTGCCGCAGCCCAGCTCCAAATTGCAAACGTCCAGCGACTGCTTCCACACCAAAGGTGCCAGGCCTCCCAGGTGTTGCTGGCCCTCGCCTTGCCCTGGCAGCCCTTCCACAGCCCCACACGCACTGGGTTCCGGCCTTGCCAGCCAGCTCAGGGTGCCGACGTTCGTGCCTCACTCTCTCTCGGGACCTGCGCCAGAGCCCAGCTCGAAATTGCAAACGTCCAGCGACTGCTCCCACACCAAAGGTGCCAGGCCTCCCAGGTGTTGCTGGCCCTCGCCTTGCCCTGGCAGCCCTTCCACAGTCCTACACACACTGGGGTTCAGGCCTTGCCAGCCAGCTCAGGGTGCCGACGTTCGTGCCTCGCTCGCTCTCGGGACCTGCACCAGAGCCCAGCTCCAAATTGCAAACGTCCAGCGACTGCTCCCACACCAAAGGTGCCAGGCCTCCCAGGTGTTGCTGGCCCTCGCCTTGCCCTGGCAGCCCTTCCACAGCCCCACACACACTGGGGCTCCGGCCTTGCCAGCCAGCTCAGGGTGCCGAAGTTCGTGCCTTGGTCGTTCTCGGGACCTGTGCCGGATCCCAGCTCGAAATTGCAAACGTCCATCGATAGCGCCCACACCAAAGGTGCCAGGCCTCCCAGGTGTTGCTGGCCCTCGCCTTCCCCTGGCAGCCCTTCCACAGCCCCACACACACTGGGGCTCCGGCCTTGCCAGCCAGCTCTAGGGGCCGACGTTCGTGCCTCGCTCGCTCTCGGGACCTGCACCAGAGCCCAGCTCCAAATTGCAAACGTCGAGCGACTGCTCCCACACCAAAGGTGCCAGGCCTCCCAGGTGTTGCTGGCCCTCGCCTTGCCCTGGCAGCCCTTCCACAGCCCCACACGCACTGGGGCTCCGGCCTTGCCAGCCAGCTCAGGGTGCCGACGTTCGTGCCTCACTCTCTCTCGGGACCTGCGCCAGAGCCCAGCTCGAAATTGCAAACGTCCAGCGACTGCTCCCACACCAAAGGTGCCAGGCCTCCCAGGTGTTGCTGGCCCTCGCCTTGCCCTGGCAGCCCTTCCACAGTCCTACACACACTGGGGCTCAGGCCTTGCCAGCCAGCTCAGGGGGCCGACGTTCGTGCCTCGCTCCCTCTCGGGACCTGCGCCTCAGCCCAGCTCCAAATTGCAAACGTCCAGCGACTGCTCCCACACCCAAGGTGCCAGGCCTGCCAGGTGTTGCTGGCCCTCGCCTTGCCCTGGCAGCCCTTCCACAGCCCCACACACACTGCGGCTCCGGCCTTGCCAGCCAGCTCAGGGGGCCGACGTTCGTGCCTCGCTCGCTCTCGGGACCTGCGCCAGAGCCCAGCTCCAAATTGCAAATGTCGAGCGACTGCTCCCACACCAAAGGTGCCAGGCCTCCCAGGTGTTGCTGGCCCTCGCCTTGCCCTGGCAGCCCTTCCACGGCCCCACACACACTGGGGCTCCGGCCTTGCCAGCCAGCTCAGGGGGCCGACGTTCGTGCCTCGCTCGCTCTCGGGACCTGCGCCAGAGCCCAGCTCCAAATTACAAATGTCGAGCGACTGCTCCCACACCAAAGGTGCCAGGCCTCCCAGGTGTTGCTGGCCTTCGCCTTGCCCTGGCAGCCCTTCCACAGCCCCACACACACTGCGGCTCCGGCCTTGCCAGCCAGCTCAGGGGGCCGACGTTCGTGCCTCGCTCACTCTCGGGACCTGCGCCGCAGCCCAGATCCAAATTGCAAACGTCCAGCAACTGCTCCCACACCAAAGGTGTAGGCCTCCCAGGTGTTGCTGGCCCTCGCCTTGCCCTGGCAGCCCTTCCACAGACCCACACACTGGGGCTCCGGCCTTGCCAGCCAGCTCAGGGAGCCGACGTTCGTGCCTCGCTCGCTCTCGGGACCTGTGCCGGAACCCAGCTCGAAATTGCAAACGTCCATCGATAGCGCCCACACCAAAGGTGCCAGGCCTCCCAGGTGTTGCTGGCCCTCGCCTTCCCCTGGCAGCCCTTCCACAGCCCCACACACACTGGGGCTCCGGCCTTGCCAGCCAGCTCAGGGTGCCGACGTTCGTGCCTCGCTCGCTCTCGGGACCTGCGCCGCAGCCCAGCTCCAAATTGCAAACATCCAGCGACTGTTCCCACACCAAAGGTGCCAGGCCTCCCAGGTGTTGCTGGCCCTCGCCTTCCCCTGGCAGCCCTTCCACAGCCCCACACACACTGGGGCTCCGGCCTTGCCAGCCAGCTCAGGGGGCCGACGTTCGTGCCTCGCTCGCTCTCGGGACCTGTGCCGCAGCCCAGCTCCAAATTGCAAACGTCCAGCGACTGCTTCCACACCAAAGGTGCCAGGCCTCCCAGGTGTTGCTGGCCCTCGCCTTCCCCTGGCAGCCCTTCCACAGCCCCACACACACTGGGGCTCCGGCCTTGCCAGCCAGCTCAGGGGGCCGACGTTCGTGCCTCACTCGCTCTCGGGACCTGCACCAGAGCCCAGCTCCAAATTGCAAACGTCGAGCGACTGCTCCCACACCAAAGGTGCCAGGCCTCCCAGGTGTTGCTGGCCCTCGCCTTCCCCTGGCAGCCCTTCCACAGCCCCACACGCACTGGGGCTCCGGCCTTGCCAGCCAGCTCAGGGTGCCGACGTTCGTGCCTCGCTCCCTCTCGGGACCAGCGCCAGAGCCCAGCTCCAAATTGCAAACGTCCAGCAACTGCTCGCACACCCAAGGTGCCAGGCCTCCCAGGTGTTGCTGGCCCTCGCCTTGCCCTGGCAGCCCTTCCACAGCCCCACACACACTGGGGCTCCGGCCTTGCCAGCCAGCTCAGGGGGCCGACGTTCGTGCCTCGCTCGCTCTCGGGACCTGCGCCAGAGCCCAGCTCCAAATTGCAAATGTCGAGCGACTACTCCCACACCAAAGGTGCCAGGCCTCCCAGGTGTTGCTGGCCCTCGCCTTGCCCTGGCAGCCCTTCCACAGCCCCACACACACTGCGGCTCCGGCCTTGCCAGCCAGCTCAGGGGGCCGACGTTCGTGCCTCGCTCACTCTCGGGACCTGCGCCGCAGCCCAGATCCAAATTGCAAACGTCCAGCAACTGCTCCCACACCAAAGGTGTAGGCCTCCCAGGTGTTGCTGGCCCTCGCCTTCCCCTGGCAGCCCTTCCACAGACCCACACACTGGGGCTCCGGCCTTGCCAGCCAGCTCAGGGAGCCGACGTTCGTGCCTCGCTCGCTCTCGGGACCTGTGCCGGAGCCCAGCTCGAAATTGCAAACGTCCATCGATAGCGCCCACACCAAAGGTGCCAGGCCTCCCAGGTGTTGCTGGCCCTCGCCTTCCCCTGGCAGCCCTTCCACAGCCCCACACACACTGGGGCTCCGGCCTTGCCAGCCAGCTCAGGGGGCCGACGTTCGTGCCTCGCTCCCTCTCGGGACCTGCGCCAGAGCCCAGCTCCAAATTGCAAACATCCAGCGACTGTTCCCACACCAAAGGTGCCAGGCCTCCCAGGTGTTGCTGGCCCTCGCCTTGCCCTGGCAGCCCTTCCACAGCCCCACACACACTGGGGCTCCGGCCTTGCCAGCCACCTCAGGGGGCCGACGTTCGTGCCTCGCTCGCTCTCGGGACCTGTGCCGCAGCCCAGCTCCAAATTGCAAACGTCCAGCGACTGCTTCCACACCAAAGGTGCCAGGCCTCCCAGGTGTTGCTGGCCCTCGCCTTCCCCTGGCAGCCCTTCCACAGCCCCACACACACTGGGGCTCCAGCCTTGCCAGCCAGCTCAGGGGGCCGACGTTCGTGCCTCGCTCGCTCTCGGGACCTGCGCCGCAGCCCAGCTCCAAATTGCAAACTTCCAGCGACTGCTCCCACACCCAATGTGCCAGGCCTCCCAGGTGTTGCTGGCCCTCGCCTTGCCCTGGCAGCCCTTCCACAGCCCCACACACACTGGGGCTCCGGCCTTGCCAGCCAGCTCAGGGGGCCGACGTTCGTGCCTCGCTCGCTCTCGGGACCTGTGCCGCAGCCCAGCTCCAAATTGCAAACGTCCAGCGACTGCTCCCACACCAAAGGTGCCAGGCCTCCCAGGTGTTGCTGGCCCTCGCCTTGCCCTGGCAGCCCTTCCACAGCCCCACACACACTGGGGCTCCGGCCTTGCCAGCCAGCTCAGGCGGCCGACGTTCGTGCCTCGCTCGCTCTCGGGTCCTGCGCCGCAGCCCAGCTCCAAATTGCAAACGTCCAGCGACTGCTCCCACACCAAAGGTGCCCGGCCTCCCAGGTGTTGCTGGCCCTCGCCTTGCCCTGGCAGCCCTTCCACAGCCCCACACACACTGCGGCTCCGGCCTTGCCAGCCAGCTCAGGGTGCCGACGTTCGTGCCTTGGTCGTTCTCGGGACCTGTGCCGGAGCCCAGCTCGAAATTGCAAACGTCCATCGATAGCGCCCACACCAAAGGTGCCATGCCTCCCAGGTGTTGCTGGCCCTCGCCTTCCCCTGGCAGCCCTTCCACGGCCCCACACACACTGGGGCTCCGGCCTTGCCAGCCAGCTCAGGGTGCCGACGTTCGTGCCTCGCTCGCTCTCGGGACCTGTGCCGCAGCCCAGCTGCAAATTGCAAACGTCCAGCGACTGCTCCCACACCAAAGGTGCCAGGCCTCCCAGCTGTTGCTGGCCCTCGCCTTGCCCTGGCAGCCCTTCCACAGCCCCACACACACTGGGGCTCCGGCCTTGCCAGCCAGCTCAGGGGGCCGACGTTCGTGCCTCACTCGCTCTTGGGACCTGCACCAGAGCCCAGCTCCAAATTGCAAACGTCGAGCGACTGCTCCCACACCAAAGGTGCCAGGCCTCCCAGGTGTTGCTGGCCCTCGCCTTGCCCTGGCAGCCCTTCCACAGCCCCACACACACTGGGGCTCCGGCCTTGCCAGCCAGCTCAGGGTGCCGACGTTCGTGCCTCGCTCGCTCTCGGGACCTGTGCCGCAGCCCAGCTGCAAATTGCAAACGTCCAGCGACTGCTTCCACACCAAAGGTGCCAGGCCTCCCAGGTGTTGCTGGCCCTCGCCTTCCCCTGCCAGCCCTTCCACAGCCCCACACACACTGGGGCTCCGGCCTTGCCAGCCAGCTCAGGGGGCCGACGTTCGTGCCTCACTCGCTCTCGGGACCTGCACCAGAGCCCAGCTCCAAATTGCAAACGTCGAGCGACTGCTCCCACACCAAAGGTGCCAGGCCTCCCAGGTGTTGCTGGCCCTCGCCTTCCCCTGGCAGCCCTTCCACAGCCCCACACGCACTGGGGCTCCGGCCTTGCCAGCCAGCTCAGGGTGCCGACGTTCGTGCCTCGCTCACACTCGGGACCTGCGCCGCAGCCCAGATCCAAATTGCAAACGTCCAGCAACTGCTCCCACACCAAAGGTGTAGGCCTCCCAGGTGTTGCTGGCCCTCGCCTTCCCCTGGCAGCCCTTCCACAGACCCACACACTGGGGCGCCGGCCTTGCCAGCCAGCTCAGGGAGCCGACGTTCGTGCCTCGCTCGCTCTCGGGACCTGTGCCGGAGCCCAGCTCGAAATTGCAAACGTCCATCGATAGCGCCCACACCAAAGGTGCCAGGCCTCCCAGGTGTTGCTGGCCCTCGCCTTCCCCTGGCAGCCCTTCCACAGCCCCACACACACTGGGGCTCCGGCCTTGCCAGCCAGCTCAGGGGGCCGACGTTCGTGCCTCGCTCCCTCTCGGGACCTGCGCCACAGCCCAGCTCCAAATTGCAAACATCCAGCGACTGTTCCCACACCAAAGGTGCCAGGCCTCCCAGGTGTTGCTGGCCCTCGCCTTGCCCTGGCAGCCCTTCCACAGCCCCACACACACTGGGGCTCCGGCCTTGCCAGCCAGCTCAGGGTGCCGACGTTCGTGCCTCGCTCGCTCTCGGGACCTGTGCCGCAGCCCAGCTGCAAATTGCAAACGTCCAGCGACTGCTTCCACACCAAAGGTGCCAGGCCTCCCAGGTGTTGCTGGCCCTCGCCTTCCCCTGGCCGCCCTTCCACAGCCCCACACACACTGGGGCTCCGGCCTTGCCAGCCAGCTCAGGGGGCCGACGTTCGTGCCTCACTCGCTCTCGGGACCTGCACCAGAGCCCAGCTCCAAATTGCAAACGTCGAGCGACTGCTCCCACACCAAAGGTGCCAGGCCTCCCAGGTGTTGCTGGCCCTCGCCTTCCCCTGGCAGCCCTTCCACAGCCCCACACGCACTGGGGCTCCGGCCTTGCCAGCCAGCTCAGGGTGCCGACGTTCGTGCCTCGCTCCCTCTCGGGACCAGCGCCAGAGCCCAGCTCCAAATTGCAAACGTCCAGCAACTGCTCGCACACCCAAGGTGCCAGGCCTCCCAGGTGTTGCTGGCCCTCGCCTTGCCCTGGCAGCCCTTCCACAGTCCTACACACACTGGGGCTCAGGCCTTGCCAGCCAGCTCAGGGGGCCGACGTTCGTGCCTCGCTCGCTCTCGGGACCTGCGCCAGAGCCCAGCTCCAAATTGCAAATGTCGAGCGACTACTCCCACACCAAAGGTGCCAGGCCTCCCAGGTGTTGCTGGCCCTCGCCTTGCCCTGGCAGCCCTTCCACAGCCCCACACACACTGCGGCTCCGGCCTTGCCAGCCAGCTCAGGGGGCCGACGTTCGTGCCTCGCTCACACTCGGGACCTGCGCCGCAGCCCAGATCCAAATTGCAAACGTCCAGCAACTGCTCCCACACCAAAGGTGTAGGCCTCCCAGGTGTTGCTGGCCCTCGCCTTCCCCTGGCAGCCCTTCCACAGACCCACACACTGGGGCGCCGGCCTTGCCAGCCAGCTCAGGGAGCCGACGTTCGTGCCTCGCTCGCTCTCGGGACCTGTGCCGGAGCCCAGCTCGAAATTGCAAACGTCCATCGATAGCGCCCACACCAAAGGTGCCAGGCCTCCCAGGTGTTGCTGGCCCTCGCCTTCCCCTGGCAGCCCTTCCACAGCCCCACACACACTGGGGCTCCGGCCTTGCCAGCCAGCTCAGGGGGCCGACGTTCGTGCCTCGCTCCCTCTCGGGACCTGCGCCACAGCCCAGCTCCAAATTGCAAACATCCAGCGACTGTTCCCACACCAAAGGTGCCAGGCCTCCCAGGTGTTGCTGGCCCTCGCCTTGCCCTGGCAGCCCTTCCACAGCCCCACACACACTGGGGCTCCGGCCTTGCCAGCCACCTCAGGGGGCCGACGTTCGTGCCTCGCTCGCTCTCGGGACCTGTGCCGCAGCCCAGCTCCAAATTGCAAACGTCCAGCGACTGCTTCCACACCAAAGGTGCCAGGCCTCCCAGGTGTTGCTGGCCCTCGCCTTCCCCTGGCAGCCCTTCCACAGCCCCACACACACTGGGGCTCCAGCCTTGCCAGCCAGCTCAGGGGGCCGACGTTCGTGCCTCGCTCGCTCTCGGGACCTGCGCCGCAGCCCAGCTCCAAATTGCAAACGTCCAGCGACTGCTCCCACACCCAATGTGCCAGGCCTCCCAGGTGTTGCTGGCCCTCGCCTTGCCCTGGCAGCCCTTCCACAGCCCCACACACACTGGGGCTCCGGCCTTGCCAGCCAGCTCAGGGGGCCGACGTTCGTGCCTCGCTCGCTCTCGGGACCTGTGCCGCAGCCCAGCTCCAAATTGCAAACGTCCAGCGACTCCTCCCACACCAAAGGTGCCAGGCCTCCCAGGTGTTGCTGGCCCTCGCCTTGCCCTGGCAGCCCTTCCACAGACCCACACACACTGGGGCTCCGGCCTTGCCAGCCAGCTCAGGCGGCCGACGTTCGTGCCTCGCTCGCTCTCGGGACCTGCGCCGCAGCCCAGCTCCAAATTGCAAACGTCCAGCGACTGCTCCCACACCAAAGGTGCCAGGCCTCCCAGGTGTTGCTGGCCCTCGCCTTGCCCTGGCAGCCCTTCCACAGCCCCACACACACTGCGGCTCCGGCCTTGCCAGCCAGCTCAGGGTGCCGACGTTCGTGCCTTGGTCGTTCTCGGGACCTGTGCCGGAGCCCAGCTCGAAATTGCAAACGTCCATCGATAGCGCCCACACCAAAGGTGCCATGCCTCCCAGGTGTTGCTGGCCCTCGCCTTCCCCTGGCAGCCCTTCCACAGCCCCACACACACTGGGGCTCCGGCCTTGCCAGCCACCTCAGGGGGCCAACGTTCGTGCCTCGCTCACTCTCGGGACCTGCGCCGCAGCCCAGCTGCAAATTGCAAACGTCCAGCGACTGTTCCCACACCAAAGGTGCCAGGCCTCCCAGGTGTTGCTGGCCCTCGCCTTCCCCTGACAGCCCTTCCACAGCCCCACACACACTGGGGCTCCGGCCTTGCCAGCCAGCTCAGGGTGCCGACGTTCGTGCCTCGCTCGCTCTCGGGACCTGTGCCGCAGCCCAGCTGCAAATTGCAAACGTCCAGCGACTGCTCCCACACCAAAGGTGCCAGGCCTCCCAGCTGTTGCTGGCCCTCGCCTTGCCCTGGCAGCCCTTCCACAGCCCCACACACACTGGGGCTCCGGCCTTGCCAGCCAGCTCAGGGGGCCGAAGTTCGTGCCTCGCTCGCTCTCGGGACCTGCGCCAGAGCCCAGCTCCAAATTGCAAATGTCGAGCGACTGCTCCCACACCAAAGGTGCCAGGCCTCCCAGGTGTTGCTGGCCCTCGCCTTGCCCTGGCAGCCCTTCCACAGCCCCACACACACTGGGGCTCCGGCCTTGCCAGCCAGCTCAGGGGGCCGACGTTCGTGCCTCGCTCGCTCTCGCGACCTGCGCCAGAGCCCAGCTCCAAATTGCAAATGTCGAGCGACTGCTCCCACACCCAAGGTGCCAGGCCTCCCAGGTGTTGCTGGCCCTCGCCTTGCCCTGGCAGCCCTTCCACAGCCCCACACACACTGGGGCTCCGGCCTTGCCAGCCAGCTCAGGGTGCCGACGTTCGTGCCTCGCTCCCTCTCGGGACCAGCGCCAGAGCCCAGCTCCAAATTGCAAACGTCCAGCAACTGCTCCCACACCAAAGGTGTAGGCCTCCCAGGTGTTGCTGGCCCTCGCCTTCCCCTGGCAGCCCTTCCACAGACCCACACACTGGGGCTCCGGCCTTGCCAGCCAGCTCAGGGTGCCGACGTTCGTGCCTCGCTCGCTCTCGGGACCTGCGCCGGAGCCCAGCTCCAAATTGCAAACATCCAGCGACTGTTCCCACACCAAAGGCGCCATGCCTCCCAGGTGCTGCTGGCCCTCGCCTTGCCCTGGCAGCCCTTCCACAGCCCCACACACACTGGGGCTCCGGCCTTGCCAGCCAGCTCAGGCGGCCGACGTTCGTGCCTCGCTCGCTCTCGGGACCTGCGCCGCAGCACAGCTCCAAATTGCAAACGTCCAGCGACTGCTCCCACACCAAAGGTGCCAGGCCTCCCAGGTGTTGCTGGCCCTCGCCTTGCCCTGGCAGCCCTTCCACAGCCCCACACACACTGGGGCTCCGGCCTTGCCAGCCAGCTCAGGGTGCCGACGTTCGTGCCTTGGTCGTTCTCGGGACCTGTGCCGGATCCCAGCTCGAAATTGCAAACGTCCATCGATAGCGCCCACACCAAAGGTGCCAGGCCTCCCAGGTGTTGCTGGCCCTCGCCTTGCCCTGGCAGCCCTTCCACAGCCCCACACACACTGGGGCTCCGGCCTTGCCAGCCAGCTCAGGGTGCCGACGTTCGTGCCTCGCTCGCTCTCGGGACCTGCGCCGCAGCCCAGCTCCAAATTGCAAATGTCGAGCGACTGCTCCCACACCAAAGGTGCCAGGCCTCCCAGGTGTTGCTGGCCCTCGCCTTGCCCTGGCAGCCCTTCCACAGCCCCACACGCACTGGGGCTCCGGCCTTGCCAGCCAGCTCAGGGGGCCGACGTTCGTGCCTCGCTCGCTCTCGGGACCTGCGCCAGAGCCCAGCTCCAAATTGCAAATGTCGAGCGACTGCTCCCACACCCAAGGTACCAGGCCTCCCAGGTGTTGCTGGCCCTCGCCTTGCCCTGGCAGCCCTTCCACAGTCCCACACACACTGGGGCTCCGGCCTTGCCAGCCAGCTCAGGCTGCCGACATTCGTGCCTCGCTCGCTCTCGGGACCTGCGCTGCAGCCCAGCTCCAAATTGCAAACGTCCAGCGACTGCTCCCACACCCAATGTGCCAGGCCTCCCAGGTGTTGCTGGCCCTCGCCTTGCCCTGGCAGCCCTTCCACAGCCCCACACACACTGGGGCTCCGGCCTTGCCAGCCAGCTCAGGGTGCCGACGTTCGTGCCTCGCTCGCTCTCGGGACCTGTGCCGCAGCCCAGCTCCAAATTGCAAACGTCCAGCGACTGCTCCCACACCAAAGGTGCCAGGCCTCCCAGGTGTTGCTGGCCCTCGCCTTGCCCTGGCAGCCCTTCCACAGACCCACACACACTGGGGCTCCGGCCTTGCCAGCCAGCTCAGGGTGCCAACGTTCGTGCCTCGCTCGCTCTCGGGACCTGTGCCGCAGCCCAGCTCCAAATTGCAAACGTCCAGCGACTGCTCCCACACGAAAGGTGCCAGGCCTCCCAGGTGTTGCTGGCCCTCGCCTTGCCCTGGCAGCCCTTCCACAGCCCCACACACACTGGGGCTCCGGCCTTGCCAGCCAGCTCAGGAGGCCGACGTTCGTGCCTCGCTCGCTCTCGGGACCTGTGCCGCAGCCCAGCTCCAAATTGCAAACGTCCAGCGACTGCTTCCACACCAAAGGTGCCAGGCCTCCCAGGTGTTGCTGGCCCTCGCCTTCCCCTGGCAGCCCTTCCACAGCCCCACACACACTGGGGCTCCGGCCTTGCCAGCCAGCCTAGGGGGCCGACGTTCGTGCCTCGCTCGCTCTCGGGACCTGCACCAGAGCCCAGCTCCAAATTGCAAATGTCGAGCGACTGCTCCCACACCAAAGGTGCCAGGCCTCCCAGGTGTTGCTGGCCCTCGCCTTGCCCTGGCAGCCCTTCCACAGCCCCACACACACTGCGGCTCCGGCCTTGCCAGCCAGCTCAGGGGGCCGACGTTCGTGCCTCGCTCCCTCTCGGGACCAGCGCCAGAGCCCAGCTCCAAATTGCAAACGTCCAGCAACTGCTCCCACACCAAAGGTGTAGGCCTCCCAGGTGTTGCTGGCCCTCGCCTTGCCCTGGCAGCCCTTCCACAGACCCACACACTGGGGCTCCGGCCTTGCCAGCCAGCTCAGGGTGCCGACGTTCGTGCCTTGGTCGTTCTCGGGACCTGTGCCGGATCCCAGCTCGAAATTGCAAACGTCCATCGATAGCGCCCACACCAAAGGTGCCAGGCCTCCCAGGTGTTGCTGGCCCTCGCCTTGCCCTGGCAGCCCTTCCACAGCCCCACACACACTGGGGCTCCGGCCTTGCCAGCCAGCTCAGGGGGCCGACGTTCGTGCCTCGCTCGCTCTCGGGACCTGCGCCGCAGCCCAGCTCCAAATTGCAAATGTCGAGCGACTGCTCCCACACCAAAGGTGCCAGGCCTCCCAGGTGTTGCTGGCCCTCGCCTTGCCCTGGCAGCCCTTCCACAGCCCCACACGCACTGGGGCTCCGGCCTTGCCAGCCAGCTCAGGGGGCCGACGTTCGTGCCTCGCTCGCTCTCGGGACCTGCGCCAGAGCCCAGCTCCAAATTGCAAATGTCGAGCGACTGCTCCCACACCCAAGGTACCAGGCCTCCCAGGTGTTGCTGGCCCTCGCCTTGCCCTGGCAGCCCTTCCACAGCCCCACACACACTGGGGCTCCGGCCTTGCCAGCCAGCTCAGGGGGCCGACGTTCGTGCCTCGCTCCCTCTCGGGACCAGCGCCAGAGCCCAGCTCCAAATTGCAAACGTCCAGCAACTGCTCCCACACCAAAGGTGTAGGCCTCCCAGGTGTTGCTGGCCCTCGCCTTGCCCTGGCAGCCCTTCCACAGTCCCACACACACTGGGGCTCCGGCCTTGCCAGCCAGCTCAGGCTGCCGACATTCGTGCCTCGCTCGCTCTCGGGACCTGCGCCGCAGCCCAGCTCCAAATTGCAAACGTCCAGCGACTGCTCCCACACCCAATGTGCCAGGCCTCCCAGGTGTTGCTGGCCCTCGCCTTGCCCTGGCAGCCCTTCCACAGCCCCACACACACTGGGGCTCCGGACTTGCCAGCCAGCTCAGGGTGCCGACGTTCGTGCCTCGCTCGCTCTCGGGACCTGTGCCGCAGCCCAGCTCCAAATTGCAAACGTCCAGCGACTGCTCCCACACCAAAGGTGCCAGGCCTCCCAGGTGTTGCTGGCCCTCGCCTTGCCCTGGCAGCCCTTCCACAGCCCCACACACACTGGGGCTCCGGCCTTGCCAGCCAGCTCAGGGTGCCAACGTTCGTGCCTCGCTCGCTCTCGGGACCTGCGCCGCAGCCCAGCTCCAAATTGCAAACATCCAGCGACTGCTCCCACACCAAAGGTGCCAGGCCTCCCAGGTGTTGCTGGCCCTCGCCTTGCCCTGGCAGCCCTTCCACAGCCCCACACACACTGGGGCTCCGGCCTTGCCAGCCAGCTCAGGAGGCCGACGTTCGTGCCTCGCTCGCTCTCGGGACCTGTGCCGCAGCCCAGCTCCAAATTGCAAACGTCCAGCGACTGCTTCCACACCAAAGGTGCCAGGCCTCCCAGGTGTTGCTGGCCCTCGCCTTCCCCTGGCAGCCCTTCCACAGCCCCACACACACTGGGGCTCCGGCCTTGCCAGCCAGCCTAGGGGGCCGACGTTCGTGCCTCGCTCGCTCTCGGGACCTGCGCCGCAGCCCAGCTCCAAATTGCAAATGTCGAGCGACTGCTCCCACACCAAAGGTGCCAGGCCTCCCAGGTGTTGCTGGCCCTCGCCTTGCCCTGGCAGCCCTTCCACAGCCCCACACACACTGGGGCTCCGGCCTTGCCAGCCAGCTCAGTGTGCCGACGTTCGTGCCTCACTCTCTCTCGGGACCTGCGCCAGAGCCCAGCTCGAAATTGCAAACGTCCAGCGACTGCTCCCACACCAAAGGTGCCAGGCCTCCCAGGTGTTGCTGGCCCTCGCCTTGCCCTGGCAGCCCTTCCACAGCCCCACACACACTGGGGCTCCGGCCTTGCCAGCCAGCTCAGGGGGCCGACGTTCGTGCCTCGCTCGCTCTCGGGACCTGCGCCAGAGCCCAGCTCCAAATTGCAAACGTCGAGCGACTGCTCCCACACCAAAGGTGCCAGGCCTCCCAGGTGTTGCTGGCCCTCGCCTTGCCCTGGCAGCCCTTCCACAGCCCCACACACACTGCGGCTCCGGCCTTGCCAGCCAGCTCAGGGGGCCGACGTTCGTGCCTCGCTCCCTCTCGGGACCAGCGCCAGAGCCCAGCTCCAAATTGCAAACGTCCAGCAACTGCTCCCACACCAAAGGTGTAGGCCTCCCAGGTGTTGCTGGCCCTCGCCTTCCCCTGGCAGCCCTTCCACAGACCCACACACTGGGGCTCCGGCCTTGCCAGCCAGCTCAGGGAGCCGACGTTCGTGCCTCGCTCGCTCTCGGGACCTGCGCCGGAGCCCAGCTCCAAATTGCAAACGTCCAGCGACTGCTCCCACACCAAAGGCGCCATGCCTCCCAGGTGCTGCTGGCCCTCGCCTTGCCCTGGCAGCCCTTCCACAGCCCCACACACACTGGGGCTCCGGCCTTGCCAGCCAGCTCAGGGGGCCGACGTTCGTGCCTCGCTCGCTCTCGGGACCTGCGCTGCAGCCCAGCTCCAAATTGCAAACGTCCAGCGACTGCTCCCACACCAAAGGTGCCAGGCCTCCCAGGTGTTGCTGGCCCTCGCCTTGCCCTGGCAGCCCTTCCACAGCCCCACACACACTGGGGCTCCGGCCTTGCCAGCCAGCTCAGGGTGCCGACGTTCGTGCCTTGGTCGTTCTAGGGACCTGTGCCGCAGCCCAGCTCCAAATTGCAAACGTCGAGCGACTGCTCCCACACCAAAGGTGCCAGGCCTCCCAGGTGTTGCTGGCCCTCGCCTTGCCCTGGCAGCCCTTCCACAGCCCCACACACACTGGGGTCCGGCCTTGCCAGCCAGCTCAGGCGGCCGACGTTCGTGCCTCGCTCGCTCTCGGGACCTGCGCCGGAGCCCAGCTCCAAATTGCAAACATCCAGCGACTGTTCCCACACCAAAGGTGCCAGGCCTCCCAGGTGTTGCTGGCCCTCGCCTTGCCCTGGCAGCCCTTCCACAGCCCCACACACACTGGGGCTCCGGCCTTGCCAGCCAGCTCAGGGGGCCGACGTTCGTGCCTCGCTCGCTCTCGGGACCTGTGCCGCAGCCCAGCTCCAAATTGCAAACGTCCAGCGACTGCTTCCACACCAAAGGTGCCAGGCCTCCCAGGTGTTGCTGGCCCTCGCCTTGCCCTGGCAGCCCTTCCACAGCCCCCCACACACTGGGGCTCCGGCCTTGCCAGCCAGCTCAGGGTGCCGACGTTCGTGCCTCACTCGCTCTCGGGACCTGCACCAGAGCCCAGCTCCAAATTGCAAACGTCCAGCGACTGCTCCCACACCAAAGGTGCCAGGCCTCCCAGGTGTTGCTGGCCCTCGCCTTGCCCTGGCAGCCCTTCCACAGCCCCACACACACTGGGGCTCCGGCCTTGCCAGCCAGCTCAGGGTGCCGACGTTCGTGCCTTGGTCGTTCTCGGGACCTGTGCCGCAGCCCAGCTCCAAATTGCAAACGTCGAGCGACTGCTCCCACACCAAAGGTGCCAGGCCTCCCAGGTGTTGCTGGCCCTCGCCTTGCCCTGGCAGCCCTTCCACAGCCCCACACACACTGGGGCTCCGGCCTTGCCAGCCAGCTCAGGGGGCCGACGTTCGTGCCTCGCTCGCTCTCGGGACCTGCGCCGCAGCCCAGCTCCAAATTGCAAACGTCCAGCGACTGCTTCCACACCAAAGGTGCCAGGCCTCCCAGGTGTTGCTGGCCCTCGCCTTCCCCTGGCAGCCCTTCCACAGCCCCACACACACTGGGGCTCCGGCCTTGCCAGCCAGCCTAGGGGGCCGACGTTCGTGCCTCGCTCGCTCTCGGGACCTGCACCAGAGCCCAGCTCCAAATTGCAAATGTCGAGCGACTGCTCCCACACCAAAGGTGCCAGGCCTCCCAGGTGTTGCTGGCCCTCGCCTTGCCCTGGCAGCCCTTCCACAGCCCCACACACACTGGGGCTCCGGCCTTGCCAGCCAGCTCAGGGTGCCAACGTTCGTGCCTCGCTCGCTCTCGGGACCTGCGCCGCAGCCCAGCTCCAAATTGCAAACATCCAGCGACTGCTCCCACACCAAAGGTGCCAGGCCTCCCAGGTGTTGCTGGCCCTCGCCTTGCCCTGGCAGCCCTTCCACAGCCCCACACACACTGGGGCTCCGGCCTTGCCAGCCAGCTCAGGAGGCCGACGTTCGTGCCTCGCTCGCTCTCGGGACCTGTGCCGCAGCCCAGCTCCAAATTGCAAACGTCCAGCGACTGCTTCCACACCAAAGGTGCCAGGCCTCCCAGGTGTTGCTGGCCCTCGCCTTCCCCTGGCAGCCCTTCCACAGCCCCACACACACTGGGGCTCCGGCCTTGCCAGCCAGCCTAGGGGGCCGACGTTCGTGCCTCGCTCGCTCTCGGGACCTGCGCCGCAGCCCAGCTCCAAATTGCAAATGTCGAGCGACTGCTCCCACACCAAAGGTGCCAGGCCTCCCAGGTGTTGCTGGCCCTCGCCTTGCCCTGGCAGCCCTTCCACAGCCCCACACACACTGGGGCTCCGGCCTTGCCAGCCAGCTCAGTGTGCCGACGTTCGTGCCTCACTCTCTCTCGGGACCTGCGCCAGAGCCCAGCTCGAAATTGCAAACGTCCAGCGACTGCTCCCACACCAAAGGTGCCAGGCCTCCCAGGTGTTGCTGGCCCTCGCCTTGCCCTGGCAGCCCTTCCACAGCCCCACACACACTGGGGCTCCGGCCTTGCCAGCCAGCTCAGGGGGCCGACGTTCGTGCCTCGCTCGCTCTCGGGACCTGCACCAGAGCCCAGCTCCAAATTGCAAACGTCGAGCGACTGCTCCCACACCAAAGGTGCCAGGCCTCCCAGGTGTTGCTGGCCCTCGCCTTGCCCTGGCAGCCCTTCCACAGCCCCACACACACTGCGGCTCCGGCCTTGCCAGCCAGCTCAGGGGGCCGACGTTCGTGCCTCGCTCCCTCTCGGGACCAGCGCCAGAGCCCAGCTCCAAATTGCAAACGTCCAGCAACTGCTCCCACACCAAAGGTGTAGGCCTCCCAGGTGTTGCTGGCCCTCGCCTTCCCCTGGCAGCCCTTCCACAGACCCACACACTGGGGCTCCGGCCTTGCCAGCCAGCTCAGGGAGCCGACGTTCGTGCCTCGCTCGCTCTCGGGACCTGCGCCGGAGCCCAGCTCCAAATTGCAAACGTCCAGCGACTGCTCCCACACCAAAGGCGCCATGCCTCCCAGGTGCTGCTGGCCCTCGCCTTGCCCTGGCAGCCCTTCCACAGCCCCACACACACTGGGGCTCCGGCCTTGCCAGCCAGCTCAGGGGGCCGACGTTCGTGCCTCGCTCGCTCTCGGGACCTGCGCTGCAGCCCAGCTCCAAATTGCAAACGTCCAGCGACTGCTCCCACACCAAAGGTGCCAGGCCTCCCAGGTGTTGCTGGCCCTCGCCTTGCCCTGGCAGCCCTTCCACAGCCCCACACACACTGGGGCTCCGGCCTTGCCAGCCAGCTCAGGGTGCCGACGTTCGTGCCTTGGTCGTTCTAGGGACCTGTGCCGCAGCCCAGCTCCAAATTGCAAACGTCGAGCGACTGCTCCCACACCAAAGGTGCCAGGCCTCCCAGGTGTTGCTGGCCCTCGCCTTGCCCTGGCAGCCCTTCCACAGCCCCACACACACTGGGGTCCGGCCTTGCCAGCCAGCTCAGGCGGCCGACGTTCGTGCCTCGCTCGCTCTCGGGACCTGCGCCGGAGCCCAGCTCCAAATTGCAAACATCCAGCGACTGTTCCCACACCAAAGGTGCCAGGCCTCCCAGGTGTTGCTGGCCCTCGCCTTGCCCTGGCAGCCCTTCCACAGCCCCACACACACTGGGGCTCCGGCCTTGCCAGCCAGCTCAGGGGGCCGACGTTCGTGCCTCGCTCGCTCTCGGGACCTGTGCCGCAGCCCAGCTCCAAATTGCAAACGTCCAGCGACTGCTTCCACACCAAAGGTGCCAGGCCTCCCAGGTGTTGCTGGCCCTCGCCTTGCCCTGGCAGCCCTTCCACAGCCCCCCACACACTGGGGCTCCGGCCTTGCCAGCCAGCTCAGGGTGCCGACGTTCGTGCCTCACTCGCTCTCGGGACCTGCACCAGAGCCCAGCTCCAAATTGCAAACGTCCAGCGACTGCTCCCACACCAAAGGTGCCAGGCCTCCCAGGTGTTGCTGGCCCTCGCCTTGCCCTGGCAGCCCTTCCACAGCCCCACACACACTGGGGCTCCGGCCTTGCCAGCCAGCTCAGGGTGCCGACGTTCGTGCCTTGGTCGTTCTCGGGACCTGTGCCGCAGCCCAGCTCCAAATTGCAAACGTCGAGCGACTGCTCCCACACCAAAGGTGCCAGGCCTCCCAGGTGTTGCTGGCCCTCGCCTTGCCCTGGCAGCCCTTCCACAGCCCCACACACACTGGGGCTCCGGCCTTGCCAGCCAGCTCAGGCGGCCGACGTTCGTGCCTCGCTCGCTCTCGGGACCTGCGCCGCAGCCCAGCTCCAAATTGCAAACATCCAGCGACTGTTCCCACACCAAAGGTGCCAGGCCTCCCAGGTGTTGCTGGCCCTCGCCTTGCCCTGGCAGCCCTTCCACAGCCCCACACACACTGGGGCTCCGGCCTTGCCAGCCAGCTCAGGGGGCCGACGTTCGTGCCTCGCTCGCTCTCGGGACCTGTGCCGCAGCCCAGCTCCAAATTGCAAACGTCCAGCGACTGCTTCCACACCAAAGGTGCCAGGCCTCCCAGGTGTTGCTGGCCCTCGCCTTCCCCTGGCAGCCCTTCCACAGCCCCACACACACTGGGGCTCCGGCCTTGCCAGCCAGCTCAGGGTGCCGACGTTCGTGCCTCACTCGCTCTCGGGACCTGCACCAGAGCCCAGCTCCAAATTGCAAACGTCCAGCGACTGCTCCCACACCAAAGGTGCCAGGCCTCCCAGGTGTTGCTGGCCCTCGCCTTGCCCTGGCAGCCCTTCCACAGCCCCACACGCACTGGGGCTCCGGCCTTGCCAGCCAGCTCAGGGTGCCGACGTTCGTGCCTCACTCTCTCTCGGGACCTGCGCCAGAGCCCAGCTCGAAACTGCAAACGTCCAGCGACTGCTCCCACACCAAAGGTGCCAGGCCTCCCAGGTGTTGCTGGCCCTCGCCTTGCCCTGGCAGCCCTTCCACAGTCCTACACACACTGGGGCTCAGGCCTTGCCAGCCAGCTCAGGGTGCCGACGTTCGTGCCTCGCTCGCTCTCGGGACCTGCGCCGCAGCCCAGCTCCAAATTGCAAACGTCCAGCGACTGCTCCCACACCCAAGGTGCCATGCCTCCCAGGTGTTGCTGGCCCTCGCCTTGCCCTGGCAGCCCTTCCACAGCCCCACACACACTGGGGCTCCGGCCTTGCCAGCCAGCTCAGGGTGCCGACGTTCGTGCCTTGGTCGTTCTCGGGACCTGTGCCGGATCCCAGCTCGAAATTGCAAACGTCCATCGATAGCGCCCACACCAAAGGTGCCAGGCCTCCCAGGTGTTGCTGGCCCTCGCCTTCCCCTGGCAGCCCTTCCACAGCCCCACACACACTGGGGCTCCGGCCTTGCCAGCCATCTCAGGGGGCCGACGTTCGTGCCTCGCTCGCTCTCGGGACCTGCGCCGCAGCCCAGCTCCAAATTGCAAACATCCAGCGACTGTTCCCACACCAAAGGTGCCAGGCCTCCCAGGTGTTGCTGGCCCTCGCCTTGCCCTGGCAGCCCTTCCACAGCCCCACACACACTGGGGCTCCGGCCTTGCCAGCCAGCTCAGGGGGCCGACGTTCGTGCCTCGCTCGCTCTCGGGACCTGTGCCGCAGCCCAGCTCCAAATTGCAAATGTCCAGCGACTGCTCCCACACCAAAGGTGCCAGGCCTCCCAGGTGTTGCTGGCCCTCGCCTTCCCCTGGCAGCCCTTCCACAGCCCCACACACACTGGGGCTCCGGCCTTGCCAGCCAGCTCTAGGGGCCGACGTTCGTGCCTCACTCGCTCTCGGGACCTGCACCAGAGCCCAGCTCCAAATTGCAAACGTCGAGCGACTGCTCCCACACCAAAGGTGCCAGGCCTCCCAGGTGTTGCTGGCCCTCGCCTTGCCCTGGCAGCCCTTCCACAGCCCCACACGCACTGGGGCTCCGGCCTTGCCAGCCAGCTCAGGGTGCCGACGTTCGTGCCTCACTCTCTCTCGGGACCTGCGCCGCAGCCCAGCTCCAAATTGCAAACGTCCAGCGACTGCTCCCACACCAAAGGTGCCAGGCCTCCCAGGTGTTGCTGGCCCTCGCCTTGCCCTGGCAGCCCTTCCACAGTCCTACACACACTGGGGCTCAGGCCTTGCCAGCCAGCTCAGGGTGCCGACGTTCGTGCCTCGCTCGCTCTCGGGACCTGCGCCGCAGCCCAGCTCCAAATTGCAAACGTCCAGCGACTGCTCCCACACCCAAGGTGCCATGCCTCCCAGGTGTTGCTGGCCCTCGCCTTGCCCTGGCAGCCCTTCCACAGCCCCACACACACTGGGGCTCCGGCCTTGCCAGCCAGCTCAGGGGGCCGACGTTCGTGCCTCGCTCGCTCTCGGGACCTGCGCCAGAGCCCAGCTCCAAATTGCAAATGTCGAGCGACTGCTCCCACACCAAAGGTGCCAGGCCTCCCAGGTGTTGCTGGCCCTCGCCTTGCCCTGGCAGCCCTTCCACGGCCCCACACACACTGGGGCTCCGGCCTTGCCAGCCAGCTCAGGGGGCCGACGTTCGTGCCTCGCTCGCTCTCGGGACCTGCGCCAGAGCCCAGCTCCAAATTGCAAATGTCGAGCGACTGCTCCCACACCAAAGGTGCCAGGCCTGCCAGGTGTTGCTGGCCCTCGCCTTGCCCTGGCAGCCCTTCCACAGCCCCACACACACTGCGGCTCCGGCCTTGCCAGCCAGCTCAGGGGGCCGACGTTCGTGCCTCGCTCACTCTCGGGACCTGCGCCGCAGCCCAGCTCCAAATTGGAAACGTCCAGCAACTGCTCCCACACCAAAGGTGTAGGCCTCCCAGGTGTTGCTGGCCCTCGCCTTCCCCTGGCAGCCCTTCCACAGACCCACACACTGGGGCTCCGGCCTTGCCAGCCAGCTCAGGGAGCCGACGTTCGTGCCTCGCTCGCTCTCGGGACCTGTGCCGGAGCCCAGCTCGAAATTGCAAACGTCCATCGATAGCGCCCACACCAAAGGTGCCAGGCCTCCCAGGTGTTGCTGGCCCTCGCCTTCCCCTGGCAGCCCTTCCACAGCCCCACACACACTGGGGCTCCGGCCTTGCCAGCCAGCTCAGGGTGCCGACGTTCGTGCCTCGCTCGCTCTCGGGACCTGCGCCGCAGCCCAGCTCCAAATTGCAAACATCCAGCGACTGTTCCCACACCAAAGGTGCCAGGCCTCCCAGGTGTTGCTGGCCCTCGCCTTGCCCTGGCAGCCCTTCCACGGCCCCACACACACTGGGGCTCCGGCCTTGCCAGCCAGCTCAGGGGGCCGACGTTCGTGCCTCGCTCGCTCTCGGGACCTGCGCCAGAGCCCAGCTCCAAATTGCAAATGTCGAGCGACTGCTCCCACACCAAAGGTGCCAGGCCTCCCAGGTGTTGCTGGCCCTCGCCTTGCCCTGGCAGCCCTTCCACAGCCCCACACACACTGCGGCTCCGGCCTTGCCAGCCAGCTCAGGGGGCCGACGTTCGTGCCTCGCTCACTCTCGGGACCTGCGCCGCAGCCCAGCTCCAAATTGCAAACGTCCAGCAACTGCTCCCACACCAAAGGTGTAGGCCTCCCAGGTGTTGCTGGCCCTCGCCTTCCCCTGGCAGCCCTTCCACAGACCCACACACTGGGGCTCCGGCCTTGCCAGCCAGCTCAGGGAGCCGACGTTCGTGCCTCGCTCGCTCTCGGGACCTGTGCCGGAGCCCAGCTCGAAATTGCAAACGTCCATCGATAGCGCCCACACCAAAGGTGCCAGGCCTCCCAGGTGTTGCTGGCCCTCGCCTTCCCCTGGCAGCCCTTCCACAGCCCCACACACACTGGGGCTCCGGCCTTGCCAGCCAGCTCAGGGTGCCGACGTTCGTGCCTCGCTCGCTCTCGGGACCTGCGCCGCAGCCCAGCTCCAAATTGCAAACGTCCAGCGACTGTTCCCACACCAAAGGTGCCAGGCCTCCCAGGTGTTGCTGGCCCTCGCCTTGCCCTGGCAGCCCTTCCACAGCCCCACACACACTGGGGCTCCGGCCTTGCCAGCCAGCTCAGGGGGCCGACGTTCGTGCCTCGCTCGCTCTCGGGACCTGCGCCAGAGCCCAGCTCCAAATTGCAAATGTCGAGCGACTGCTCCCACACCAAAGGTGCCAGGCCTCCCAGGTGTTGCTGGCCCTCGCCTTGCCCTGGCAGCCCTTCCACAGCCCCACACACACTGGGGCTCCGGCCTTGCCAGCCAGCTCAGGGGGCCGACGTTCGTGCCTCACTCGCTCTCGGGACCTGCACCAGAGCCCAGCTCCAAATTGCAAACGTCGAGCGACTGCTCCCACACCAAAGGTGCCAGGCCTCCCAGGTGTTGCTGGCCCTCGCCTTCCCCTGACAGCCCTTCCACAGCCCCACACGCACTGGGGCTCCGGCCTTGCCAGCCAGCTCAGGCTGCCGACGTTCGTGCCTCGCTCCCTCTCGGGACCAGCGCCGCAGCCCAGCTCCAAATTGCAAACGTCCAGCAACTGCTCCCACACCCAAGGTGCCAGGCCTCCCAGGTGTTGCTGGCCCTCGCCTTGCCCTGGCAGCCCTTCCACAGCCCCACACACACTGGGGCTCCGGCCTTGCCAGCCAGCTCAGGGGGCCAACGTTCGTGCCTCGCTCGCTCTCGGGACCTGCGCCAGAGCCCAGCTCCAAATTGCAAATGTCGAGCGACTGCTCCCACACCAAAGGTGCCAGGCCTCCCAGGTGTTGCTGGCCCTCGCCTTGCCCTGGCAGCCCTTCCACAGCCCCACACACACTGCGGCTCCGGCCTTGCCAGCCAGCTCAGGGTGCCGACGTTCGTGCCTCGCTCCCTCTCGGGACCGGCGCCGCAGACCAGCTCCAAATTGCAAACGTCCAGCAACTGCTCCCACACCAAAGGTGTAGGCCTCCCAGGTGTTGCTGGCCCTCGCCTTCCCCTGGCAGCCCTTCCACAGCCCCACACACACTGGGGCTCCGGACTTGCCAGCCAGCTCAGGGAGCCGACGTTCGTGCCTCGCTCGCTCTCGGGTCCTGCGCCGCAGCCCAGCTCGAAATTGCAAACGTCCATCGATAGCGCCCACACCAAAGGTGCCAGGCCTCCCAGGTGTTGCTGGCCCTTGCCTTCCCCTGGCAGCCCTTCCACAGCCCCACACACACTGGGGCTCCGGCCTTGCCAGCCAGCTCAGGGTGCCGAAGTTCGTGCCTCGCTCGCTCTCGGGACCTGCGCCGCAGCCCAGCTCCAAATTGCAAACATCCAGCGACTGTTCCCACACCAAAGGTGCCAGGCCTCCCAGGTGTTGCTGGCCCTCGCCTTGCCCTGCCAGCCCTTCCACAGCCCCACACACACTGGGGCTCCGGCCTTGCCAGCCAGCTCAGGGGGCCGACGTTCGTGCCTCGCTCGCTCTCGGGACCTGTGCCGCAGCCCAGCTCCAAATTGCAAACGTCCAGCGACTGCTTCCACACCAAAGGTGCCAGGCCTCCCAGGTGTTGCTGGCCCTCGCCTTCCCCTGGCAGCCCTTCCACAGCCCCACACACACTGGGGCTCCGGCCTTGCCAGCCAGCTCAGGGGGCCGACGTTCGTGCCTCGCTCGCTCTCGGGACCTGCGCCGCAGCCCAGCTCCAAATTGCAAACGTCCAGCGACTGCTCCCACACCCAATGTGCCAGGCCTCCCAGGTGTTGCTGGCCCTCGCCTTGCCCTGGCAGCCCTTCCACAGCCCCACACACACTGGGGCTCCGGCCTTGCCAGCCAGCTCAGGGGGCCGACGTTCGTGCCTCGCTCGCTCTCGGGACCTGCGCCAGAGCCCAGCTCCAAATTGCAAATGTCGAGCGACTGCTCCCACACCAAAGGTGCCAGGCCTCCCAGGTGCTGCTGGCCCTCGCCTTGCCCTGGCAGCCCTTCCACAGCCCCACACACACTGGGGCTCCAGTCTTGCCAGCCAGCTCAGGCGGCCGACGTTCGTGCCTCGCTCGCTCTCGGGACCTGCGCCGCAGCCCAGCTCCAAATTGCAAACGTCCAGCGACTGCTCCCACACCCAAGGTGCCAGGCCTCCCAGGTGTTGCTGGCCCTCGCCTTGCCCTGGCAGCCCTTCCGCAGCCCCACACACACTGCGGCTCCGGCCTTGCCAGCCAGCTCAGGGTGCCGACGTTCGTGCCTTGGTCGTTCTCGGGACCTGTGCCGGAGCCCAGCTCCAAATTGCAAACGTCCATCGATAGCGCCCACACCAAAGGTGCCATGCCTCCCAGGTGTTGCTGGCCCTCGCCTTCCCCTGGCAGCCCTTCCACAGCCCCACACACACTGGGGCTCCGGCCTTGCCAGCCACCTCAGGGGGCCAACGTTCGTGCCTCGCTCGCTCTCGGGACCTGCGCCGGAGCCCAGCTCCAAATTGCAAACATCCAGCGACTGTTCCCACACCAAAGGTGCCAGGCCTCCCAGGTGTTGCTGGCCCTCGCCTTGCCCTGGCAGCCCTTCCACAGCCCCACACACACTGGGGCTCCGGCCTTGCCAGCCAGCTCAGGGTGCCGACGTTCGTGCCTCGCTCGCTCTCGGGACCTGTGCCGCAGCCCAGCTGCAAATTGCAAACGTCCAGCGACTGCTCCCACACCAAAGGTGCCAGGCCTCCCAGCTGTTGCTGGCCCTCGCCTTGCCCTGGCAGCCCTTCCACAGCCCCACACACACTGGCGCTCCGGCCTTGCCAGCCAGCTCAGGGGGCCGAAGTTCGTGCCTCGCTCGCTCTCGGGACCTGCGCCAGAGCCCAGCTCCAAATTGCAAATGTCGAGCGACTGCTCCCACACCAAAGGTGCCAGGCCTCCCAGGTGTTGCTGGCCCTCGCCTTCCCCTGGCAGCCCTTCCACAGCCGCACACACACTGGGGCTCCGGCCTTGCCAGCCAGCTCAGGGGGCCGACGTTCGTGCCTCGCTCGCTCTCGGGACCTGCGCCAGAGCCCAGCTCCAAATTGCAAATGTCGAGCGACTGCTCCCACACCAAAGGTGTAGGCCTCCCAGGTGTTGCTGGCCCTCGCCTTCCCCTGGCAGCCCTTCCACAGACCCACACACTGGGGCTCCGGCCTTGCCAGCCAGCTCAGGGGGCCGACGTTCGTGCCTCGCTCGCTCTCGGGACCTGCGCCGGAGCCCAGCTCCAAATTGCAAACATCCAGCGACTGTTCCCACACCAAAGGCGCCATGCCTCCCAGGTGCTGCTGGCCCTCGCCTTGCCCTGGCAGCCCTTCCACAGCCCCACACACACTGGGGCTCCAGTCTTGCCAGCCAGCTCAGGCGGCCGACGTTCGTGCCTCGCTCGCTCTCGGGACCTGCGCCGCAGCCCAGCTCCAAATTGCAAACGTCCAGCGACTGCTCCCACACCAAAGGTGCCAGGCCTCCCAGGTGTTGCTGGCCCTCGCCTTGCCCTGGCAGCCCTTCCACAGCCCCACACACACTGGGGCTCCGGCCTTGCCAGCCAGCTCAGGGGGCCGACGTTCGTGCCTCGCTCGCTCTCGGGACCTGTGCCGGAGCCCAGCTCCAAATTGCAAACGTCCATCGATAGCGCCCACACCAAAGGTGCCAGGCCTCCCAGGTGTTGCTGGCCCTCGCCTTCCCCTGCCAGCCCTTCCACAGCCCCACACACACTGGGGCTCCGGCCTTGCCAGCCAGCTCAGGGTGCCGACGTTCGTGCCTCGCTCGCTCTCGGGACCTGCGCCGCAGCCCAGCTCCAAATTCCAAACATCCAGCGACTGTTCCCACACCAAAGGTGCCAGGCCTCCCAGGTGTTGCTGGCCCTCGCCTTGCCCTGGCAGCCCTTCCACAGCCCCCCACACACTGGGGCTCCGGCCTTGCCAGCCAGCTCAGGGTGCCGACGTTCGTGCCTCACTCGCTCTCGGGACCTGCACCAGAGCCCAGCTCGAAACTGCAAACGTCCAGCGACTGCTCCCACACGGAAGGTGCCAGGCCTCCCAGGTGTTGCTGGCCCTCGCCTTCCCCTGGCAGCCCTTCCACAGCCCCACACGCACTGGGGCTCCGGCCTTGCCAGCCAGCTCAGGGAGCCGACGTTCGTGCCTCGCTCGCTCTCGGGACCTGTGCCGGAGCCCAGCTCAAAATTGCAAACGTCCATCGATAGCGCCCACACCCAAGGTGCCAGGCCTGCCAGGTGTTGCTGGCCCTCGCCTTCCCCTGGCAGCCCTTCCACAGTCCCACACACACTGGGGCTCCGGCCTTGCCAGCCAGCTCAGGGTGCCGACGTTCGTGCCTCGCTCGCTCTCGGGACCTGCGCCGCAGCCCAGCTCCAAATTGCAAACGTCCAGCGACTGCTCCCACACCCAAGGTGCCATGCCTCCCAGGTGTTGCTGGCCCTCGCCTTGCCCTGGCAGCCCTTCCACAGCCCCACACACACTGGGGCTCCGGCCTTGCCAGCCAGCTCAGGGGGCCGACGTTCGTGCCTCACTCGCTCTCGGGACCTGCACCAGAGCCCAGCTCCAAATTGCAAACGTCGAGCGACTGCTCCCACACCAAAGGTGCCAGGCCTCCCAGGTGTTGCTGGCCCTCGCCTTCCCCTGGCAGCCCTTCCACAGCCCCACACGCACTGGGGCTCCGGCCTTGCCAGCCAGCTCAGGCTGCCGACGTTCGTGCCTCGCTCCCTCTCGGGACCAGCGCCGCAGCCCAGCTCCAAATTGCAAACGTCCAGCAACTGCTCCCACACCCAAGGTGCCAGGCCTCCCAGGTGTTGCTGGCCCTCGCCTTGCCCTGGCAGCCCTTCCACAGCCCCACACACACTGGGGCTCCGGCCTTGCCAGCCAGCTCAGGGGGCCAACGTTCGTGCCTCGCTCGCTCTCGGGACCTGCGCCAGAGCCCAGCTCCAAATTGCAAATGTCGAGCGACTGCTCCCACACCAAAGGTGCCAGGCCTCCCAGGTGTTGCTGGCCCTCGCCTTGCCCTGGCAGCCCTTCCACAGCCCCACACACACTGCGGCTCCGGCCTTGCCAGCCAGCTCAGGGTGCCGACGTTCGTGCCTCGCTCCCTCTCGGGACCGGCGCCGCAGACCAGCTCCAAATTGCAAACGTCCAGCAACTGCTCCCACACCAAAGGTGTAGGCCTCCCAGGTGTTGCTGGCCCTCGCCTTCCCCTGGCAGCCCTTCCACAGCCCCACACACACTGGGGCTCCGGCCTTGCCAGCCAGCTCAGGGAGCCGACGTTCGTGCCTCGCTCGCTCTCGGGTCCTGCGCCGCAGCCCAGCTCGAAATTGCAAACGTCCATCGATAGCGCCCACACCAAAGGTGCCAGGCCTCCCAGGTGTTGCTGGCCCTTGCCTTCCCCTGGCAGCCCTTCCACAGCCCCACACACACTGGGGCTCCGGCCTTGCCAGCCAGCTCAGGGTGCCTAAGTTCGTGCCTCGCTCGCTCTCGGGACCTGCGCCGCAGCCCAGCTCCAAATTGCAAACATCCAGCGACTGTTCCCACACCAAAGGTGCCAGGCCTCCCAGGTGTTGCTGGCCCTCGCCTTGCCCTGCCAGCCCTTCCACAGCCCCACACACACTGGGGCTCCGGCCTTGCCAGCCAGCTCAGGGGGCCGACGTTCGTGCCTCGCTCGCTCTCGGGACCTGTGCCGCAGCCCAGCTCCAAATTGCAAACGTCCAGCGACTGCTTCCACACCAAAGGTGCCAGGCCTCCCAGGTGTTGCTGGCCCTCGCCTTCCCCTGGCAGCCCTTCCACAGCCCCACACACACTGGGGCTCCGGCCTTGCCAGCCAGCTCAGGGGGCCGACGTTCGTGCCTCGCTCGCTCTCGGGACCTGCGCCGCAGCCCAGCTCCAAATTGCAAACGTCCAGCGACTGCTCCCACACCCAATGTGCCAGGCCTCCCAGGTGTTGCTGGCCCTCGCCTTGCCCTGGCAGCCCTTCCACAGCCCCACACACACTGGGGCTCCGGCCTTGCCAGCCAGCTCAGGGGGCCGACGTTCGTGCCTCGCTCGCTCTCGGGACCTGCGCCAGAGCCCAGCTCCAAATTGCAAATGTCGAGCGACTGCTCCCACACCAAAGGTGCCAGGCCTCCCAGGTGCTGCTGGCCCTCGCCTTGCCCTGGCAGCCCTTCCACAGCCCCACACACACTGGGGCTCCAGTCTTGCCAGCCAGCTCAGGCGGCCGACGTTCGTGCCTCGCTCGCTCTCGGGACCTGCGCCGCAGCCCAGCTCCAAATTGCAAACGTCCAGCGACTGCTCCCACACCCAAGGTGCCAGGCCTCCCAGGTGTTGCTGGCCCTCGCCTTGCCCTGGCAGCCCTTCCGCAGCCCCACACACACTGCGGCTCCGGCCTTGCCAGCCAGCTCAGGGTGCCGACGTTCGTGCCTTGGTCGTTCTCGGGACCTGTGCCGGAGCCCAGCTCGAAATTGCAAACGTCCATCGATAGCGCCCACACCAAAGGTGCCATGCCTCCCAGGTGTTGCTGGCCCTCGCCTTCCCCTGGCAGCCCTTCCACAGCCCCACACACACTGGGGCTCCGGCCTTGCCAGCCACCTCAGGGGGCCAACGTTCGTGCCTCGCTCGCTCTCGGGACCTGCGCCGGAGCCCAGCTCCAAATTGCAAACATCCAGCGACTGTTCCCACACCAAAGGTGCCAGGCCTCCCAGGTGTTGCTGGCCCTCGCCTTGCCCTGGCAGCCCTTCCACAGCCCCACACACACTGGGGCTCCGGCCTTGCCAGCCAGCTCAGGGTGCCGACGTTCGTGCCTCGCTCGCTCTCGGGACCTGTGCCGCAGCCCAGCTGCAAATTGCAAACGTCCAGCGACTGCTCCCACACCAAAGGTGCCAGGCCTCCCAGCTGTTGCTGGCCCTCGCCTTGCCCTGGCAGCCCTTCCACAGCCCCACACACACTGGCGCTCCGGCCTTGCCAGCCAGCTCAGGGGGCCGAAGTTCGTGCCTCGCTCGCTCTCGGGACCTGCGCCAGAGCCCAGCTCCAAATTGCAAATGTCGAGCGACTGCTCCCACACCAAAGGTGCCAGGCCTCCCAGGTGTTGCTGGCCCTCGCCTTCCCCTGGCAGCCCTTCCACAGCCGCACACACACTGGGGCTCCGGCCTTGCCAGCCAGCTCAGGGGGCCGACGTTCGTGCCTCGCTCGCTCTCGGGACCTGCGCCAGAGCCCAGCTCCAAATTGCAAATGTCGAGCGACTGCTCCCACACCAAAGGTGTAGGCCTCCCAGGTGTTGCTGGCCCTCGCCTTCCCCTGGCAGCCCTTCCACAGACCCACACACTGGGGCTCCGGCCTTGCCAGCCAGCTCAGGGGGCCGACGTTCGTGCCTCGCTCGCTCTCGGGACCTGCGCCGGAGCCCAGCTCCAAATTGCAAACATCCAGCGACTGTTCCCACACCAAAGGCGCCATGCCTCCCAGGTGCTGCTGGCCCTCGCCTTGCCCTGGCAGCCCTTCCACAGCCCCACACACACTGGGGCTCCAGTCTTGCCAGCCAGCTCAGGCGGCCGACGTTCGTGCCTCGCTCGCTCTCGGGACCTGCGCCGCAGCCCAGCTCCAAATTGCAAACGTCCAGCGACTGCTCCCACACCAAAGGTGCCAGGCCTCCCAGGTGTTGCTGGCCCTCGCCTTGCCCTGGCAGCCCTTCCACAGCCCCACACACACTGGGGCTCCGGCCTTGCCAGCCAGCTCAGGGGGCCGACGTTCGTGCCTCGCTCGCTCTCGGGACCTGTGCCGGAGCCCAGCTCCAAATTGCAAACGTCCATCGATAGCGCCCACACCAAAGGTGCCAGGCCTCCCAGGTGTTGCTGGCCCTCGCCTTCCCCTGCCAGCCCTTCCACAGCCCCACACACACTGGGGCTCCGGCCTTGCCAGCCAGCTCAGGGTGCCGACGTTCGTGCCTCGCTCGCTCTCGGGACCTGCGCCGCAGCCCAGCTCCAAATTCCAAACATCCAGCGACTGTTCCCACACCAAAGGTGCCAGGCCTCCCAGGTGTTGCTGGCCCTCGCCTTGCCCTGGCAGCCCTTCCACAGCCCCCCACACACTGGGGCTCCGGCCTTGCCAGCCAGCTCAGGGTGCCGACGTTCGTGCCTCACTCGCTCTCGGGACCTGCACCAGAGCCCAGCTCGAAACTGCAAACGTCCAGCGACTGCTCCCACACGGAAGGTGCCAGGCCTCCCAGGTGTTGCTGGCCCTCGCCTTCCCCTGGCAGCCCTTCCACAGCCCCACACGCACTGGGGCTCCGGCCTTGCCAGCCAGCTCAGGGAGCCGACGTTCGTGCCTCGCTCGCTCTCGGGACCTGTGCCGGAGCCCAGCTCAAAATTGCAAACGTCCATCGATAGCGCCCACACCCAAGGTGCCAGGCCTGCCAGGTGTTGCTGGCCCTCGCCTTCCCCTGGCAGCCCTTCCACAGCCCCACACACACTGGGGCTCCGGCCTTGCCAGCCAGCTCAGGGTGCCGACGTTCGTGCCTCGCTCGCTCTCGGGACCTGCGCCGCAGCCCAGCTCCAAATTGCAAACATCCAGCGACTGTTCCCACACCAAAGGTGCCAGGCCTCCCAGGTGTTGCTGGCCCTCGCCTTGCCCTGCCAGCCCTTCCACAGCCCCACACACACTGGGGCTCCGGCCTTGCCAGCCAGCTCAGGGGGCCGACGTTCGTGCCTCGCTCGCTCTCGGGACCTGTGCCGCAGCCCAGCTCCAAATTGCAAACGTCCAGCGACTGCTCCCACACCAAAGGTGCCAGGCCTCCCAGGTGTTGCTGGCCCTCGCCTTGCCCTGGCAGCCCTTCCACAGCCCCACACACACTGGGGCTCCGGCCTTGCCAGCCAGCTCAGGGGGCCGACGTTCGTGCCTCGCTCGCTCTCGGGACCTGCGCCAGAGCCCAGCTCCAAATTGCAAATGTCGAGCGACTGCTCCCACACCAAAGGTGCCAGGCCTCCCAGGTGTTGCTGGCCCTCGCCTTGCCCTGGCAGCCCTTCCACAGCCCCACACACACTGGGGCTCCGGCCTTGCCAGCCAGCTCAGGGGGCCGACGTTCGTGCCTTGGTCGTTCTCGGGACCTGTGCCGGAGCCCAGCTCGAAATTGCAAACGTCCATCGATAGCGCCCACACCAAAGGTGCCAGGCCTCCCAGGTGTTGCTGGCCCTCGCCTTGCCCTGCCAGCCCTTCCACAGCCCCACACACACTGCGGCTCCGGCCTTGCCAGCCAGCTCAGGGTGCCGACGTTCGTGCCTCGCTCGCTCTCGGGACCTGCGCCGCAGCCCAGCTCCAAATTGCAAACATCCAGCGACTGTTCCCACACCAAAGGTGCCAGGCCTCCCAGGTGTTGCTGGCCCTCGCCTTGCCCTGGCAGCCCTTCCACAGCCCCCCACACACTGGGGCTCCGGCCTTGCCAGCCAGCTCAGGGGGCCGACGTTCGTGCCTCACTCGCTCTCGGGACCTGCACCAGAGCCCAGCTCCAAATTGCAAACGTCGATCGACTGCTCCCACACCAAAGGTGCCAGGCCTCCCAGGTGTTGCTGGCCCTCGCCTTCCCCTGGCAGCCCTTCCACAGCCCCACACGCACTGGGGCTCCGGCCTTGCCAGCCAGCTCAGGGTGCCGACGTTCGTGCCTCGCTCCCTCTCGGGACCAGCGCCAGAGCCCAGCTCCAACTTGCAAACGTCCAGCAACTGCTCCCACACCCAAGGTGCCAGGCCTCCCAGCTGTTGCTGGCCCTCGCCTTGCCCTGGCAGCCCTTCCACAGCCCCACACACACTGCGGCTCCGGCCTTGCCAGCCAGCTCAGGGGGCCGACGTTCGTGCCTCGCTCGCTCTCGGGACCTGCGCCAGAGCCCAGCTCCAAATTGCAAATGTCGAGCGACTGCTCCCACACCAAAGGTGTAGGCCTCCCAGGTGTTGCTGGCCCTCGCCTTCCCCTGGCAGCCCTTCCACAGACCCACACACTGGGGCTCCGGCCTTGCCAGCCAGCTCAGGGGGCCGACGTTCGTGCCTCGCTCGCTCTCGGGACCTGCGCCAGAGCCCAGCTCCAAATTGCAAACATCCAGCGACTGTTCCCACACCAAAGGCGCCATGCCTCCCAGGTGCTGCTGGCCCTCGCCTTGCCCTGGCAGCCCTTCCACAGCCCCACACACACTGGGGCTCCAGTCTTGCCAGCCAGCTCAGGCGGCCGACGTTCGTGCCTCGCTCGCTCTCGGGACCTGCGCCGCAGCCCAGCTCCAAATTGCAAACGTCCAGCGACTGCTCCCACACCAAAGGTGCCAGGCCTCCCAGGTGTTGCTGGCCCTCGCCTTGCCCTGGCAGCCCTTCCACAGCCCCACACACACTGGGGCTCCGGCCTTGCCAGCCAGCTCAGGGGGCCGACGTTCGTGCCTCGCTCGCTCTCGGGACCTGTGCCGGAGCCCAGCTCCAAATTGCAAACGTCCATCGATAGCGCCCACACCAAAGGTGCCAGGCCTCCCAGGTGTTGCTGGCCCTCGCCTTCCCCTGCCAGCCCTTCCACAGCCCCACACACACTGGGGCTCCGGCCTTGCCAGCCAGCTCAGGGTGCCGACGTTCGTGCCTCGCTCGCTCTCGGGACCTGCGCCGCAGCCCAGCTCCAAATTCCAAACATCCAGCGACTGTTCCCACACCAAAGGTGCCAGGCCTCCCAGGTGTTGCTGGCCCTCGCCTTGCCCTGGCAGCCCTTCCACAGCCCCCCACACACTGGGGCTCCGGCCTTGCCAGCCAGCTCAGGGTGCCGACGTTCGTGCCTCACTCGCTCTCGGGACCTGCACCAGAGCCCAGCTCGAAACTGCAAACGTCCAGCGACTGCTCCCACACGGAAGGTGCCAGGCCTCCCAGGTGTTGCTGGCCCTCGCCTTCCCCTGGCAGCCCTTCCACAGCCCCACACGCACTGGGGCTCCGGCCTTGCCAGCCAGCTCAGGGAGCCGACGTTCGTGCCTCGCTCGCTCTCGGGACCTGTGCCGGAGCCCAGCTCAAAATTGCAAACGTCCATCGATAGCGCCCACACCCAAGGTGCCAGGCCTGCCAGGTGTTGCTGGCCCTCGCCTTCCCCTGGCAGCCCTTCCACAGCCCCACACACACTGGGGCTCCGGCCTTGCCAGCCAGCTCAGGGTGCCGACGTTCGTGCCTCGCTCGCTCTCGGGACCTGCGCCGCAGCCCAGCTCCAAATTGCAAACATCCAGCGACTGTTCCCACACCAAAGGTGCCAGGCCTCCCAGGTGTTGCTGGCCCTCGCCTTGCCCTGCCAGCCCTTCCACAGCCCCACACACACTGGGGCTCCGGCCTTGCCAGCCAGCTCAGGGGGCCGACGTTCGTGCCTCGCTCGCTCTCGGGACCTGTGCCGCAGCCCAGCTCCAAATTGCAAACGTCCAGCGACTGCTCCCACACCAAAGGTGCCAGGCCTCCCAGGTGTTGCTGGCCCTCGCCTTGCCCTGGCAGCCCTTCCACAGCCCCACACACACTGGGGCTCCGGCCTTGCCAGCCAGCTCAGGGGGCCGACGTTCGTGCCTCGCTCGCTCTCGGGACCTGCGCCAGAGCCCAGCTCCAAATTGCAAATGTCGAGCGACTGCTCCCACACCAAAGGTGCCAGGCCTCCCAGGTGTTGCTGGCCCTCGCCTTGCCCTGGCAGCCCTTCCACAGCCCCACACACACTGGGGCTCCGGCCTTGCCAGCCAGCTCAGGGGGCCGACGTTCGTGCCTTGGTCGTTCTCGGGACCTGTGCCGGAGCCCAGCTCGAAATTGCAAACGTCCATCGATAGCGCCCACACCAAAGGTGCCAGGCCTCCCAGGTGTTGCTGGCCCTCGCCTTGCCCTGCCAGCCCTTCCACAGCCCCACACACACTGCGGCTCCGGCCTTGCCAGCCAGCTCAGGGTGCCGACGTTCGTGCCTCGCTCGCTCTCGGGACCTGCGCCGCAGCCCAGCTCCAAATTGCAAACATCCAGCGACTGTTCCCACACCAAAGGTGCCAGGCCTCCCAGGTGTTGCTGGCCCTCGCCTTGCCCTGGCAGCCCTTCCACAGCCCCCCACACACTGGGGCTCCGGCCTTGCCAGCCAGCTCAGGGTGCCGACGTTCGTGCCTCACTCGCTCTCGGGACCTGCACCAGAGCCCAGCTCCAAATTGCAAACGTCGATCGACTGCTCCCACACCAAAGGTGCCAGGCCTCCCAGGTGTTGCTGGCCCTCGCCTTCCCCTGGCAGCCCTTCCACAGCCCCACACGCACTGGGGCTCCGGCCTTGCCAGCCAGCTCAGGGTGCCGACGTTCGTGCCTCGCTCCCTCTCGGGACCAGCGCCAGAGCCCAGCTCCAACTTGCAAACGTCCAGCAACTGCTCCCACACCCAAGGTGCCAGGCCTCCCAGCTGTTGCTGGCCCTCGCCTTGCCCTGGCAGCCCTTCCACAGCCCCACACACACTGGGGCTCCGGCCTTGCCAGCCAGCTCAGGGGGCCGACGTTCGTGCCTCGCTCGCTCTCGGGACCTGCGCCAGAGCCCAGCTCCAAATTGCAAATGTCGAGCGACTGCTCCCACACCAAAGGTGCCAGGCCTCCCAGGTGTTGCTGGCCCTCGCCTTGCCCTGGCAGCCCTTCCACAGCCCCACACACACTGCGGCTCCTGCCTTGCCAGCCAGCTCAGGGTGCCGACGTTCGTGCCTCGCTCCCTCTCGGGACCGGCGCCGCAGACCAGCTCCAAATTGCAAACGTCCAGCAACTGCTCCCACACCAAAGGTGTAGGCCTCCCAGGTGTTGCTGGCCCTCGCCTTGCCCTGGCAGCCCTTCCACAGACCCACACACTGGGGCTCCGGCCTTGCCAGCCAGCTCAGGGAGCCGACGTTCGTGCCTCGCTCGCTCTCGGGACCTGTGCCGGAGCCCAGCTCAAAATTGCAAACGTCCATCGATAGCGCCCACACCAAAGGTGCCAGGCCTCCCAGGTGTTGCTGGCCCTCGCCTTGCCCTGGCAGCCCTTCCACAGCCCCACACACACTGGGGCTCCGGCCTTGCCAGCCAGCTCAGGGTGCCGACGTTCGTGCCTCGCTCGCTCTCGGGACCTGCGCCGCAGCCCAGCTCCAAATTGCAAACATCCAGCGACTGTTCCCACACCAAAGGTGCCAGGCCTCCCAGGTGTTGCTGGCCCTCGCCTTGCCCTGCCAGCCCTTCCACAGCCCCACACACACTGGGGCTCCGGCCTTGCCAGCCAGCTCAGGGGGCCGACGTTCGTGCCTCGCTCGCTCTCGGGACCTGTGCCGCAGCCCAGCTCCAAATTGCAAACGTCCAGCGACTGCTCCCACACCAAAGGTGCCAGGCCTCCCAGGTGTTGCTGGCCCTCGCCTTGCCCTGGCAGCCCTTCCACAGCCCCACACACACTGGGGCTCCGGCCTTGCCAGCCAGCTCAGGGGGCCGACGTTCGTGCCTCGCTCGCTCTCGGGACCTGCGCCAGAGCCCAGCTCCAAATTGCAAATGTCGAGCGACTGCTCCCACACCAAAGGTGCCAGGCCTCCCAGGTGTTGCTGGCCCTCGCCTTGCCCTGGCAGCCCTTCCACAGCCCCACACACACTGGGGCTCCGGCCTTGCCAGCCAGCTCAGGGGGCCGACGTTCGTGCCTTGGTCGTTCTCGGGACCTGTGCCGGAGCCCAGCTCCAAATTGCAAACGTCCATCGATAGCGCCCACACCAAAGGTGCCAGGCCTCCCAGGTGTTGCTGGCCCTCGCCTTGCCCTGCCAGCCCTTCCACAGCCCCACACACACTGGGGCTCCGGCCTTGCCAGCCAGCTCAGGGTGCCGACGTTCGTGCCTCGCTCGCTCTCGGGACCTGCGCCGCAGCCCAGCTCCAAATTGCAAACATCCAGCGACTGTTCCCACACCAAAGGTGCCAGGCCTCCCAGGTGTTGCTGGCCCTCGCCTTGCCCTGGCAGCCCTTCCACAGCCCCCCACACACTGGGGCTCCGGCCTTGCCAGCCAGCTCAGGGTGCAGACGTTCGTGCCTCACTCGCTCTCGGGACCTGCACCAGAGCCCAGCTCCAAATTGCAAACGTCGATCGACTGCTCCCACACCAAAGGTGCCAGGCCTCCCAGGTGTTGCTGGCCCTCGCCTTCCCCTGGCAGCCCTTCCACAGCCCCACACGCACTGGGGCTCCGGCCTTGCCAGCCAGCTCAGGGGGCCGACGTTCGTGCCTCGCTCCCTCTCGGGACCAGCGCCAGAGCCCAGCTCCAAATTGCAAACGTCCAGCAACTGCTCCCACACCCAAGGTGCCAGGCCTCCCAGCTGTTGCTGGCCCTCGCCTTGCCCTGGCAGCCCTTCCACAGCCCCACACACACTGGGGCTCCGGCCTTGCCAGCCAGCTCAGGGGGCCGACGTTCGTGCCTCGCTCGCTCTCGGGACCTGCGCCAGAGCCCAGCTCGAAACTGCAAACGTCCAGCGACTGCTCCCACACGGAAGGTGCCAGGCCTCCCAGGTGTTGCTGGCCCTCGCCTTGCCCTGGCAGCCCTTCCACAGCCCCACACACACTGGGGCTCCGGCCTTGCCAGCCAGCTCAGGCGGCCGACGTTCGTGCCTCGCTCGCTCTCGGGACCTGCGCCGCAGCCCAGCTCCAAATTGCAAACATCCAGCGACTGTTCCCACACCAAAGGTGCCAGGCCTCCCAGGTGTTGCTGGCCCTCGCCTTGCCCTGCCAGCCCTTCCACAGCCCCACACACACTGGGGCTCCGGCCTTGCCAGCCAGCTCAGGGGGCCGACGTTCGTGCCTCGCTCGCTCTCGGGACCTGTGCCGCAGCCCAGCTCCAAATTGCAAACGTCCAGCGACTGCTCCCACACCAAAGGTGCCAGGCCTCCCAGGTGTTGCTGGCCCTCGCCTTGCCCTGGCAGCCCTTCCACAGCCCCACACACACTGGGGCTCCGGCCTTGCCAGCCAGCTCAGGGGGCCGACGTTCGTGCCTCGCTCGCTCTCGGGACCTGCGCCAGAGCCCAGCTCCAAATTGCAAATGTCGAGCGACTGCTCCCACACCAAAGGTGCCAGGCCTCCCAGGTGTTGCTGGCCCTCGCCTTGCCCTGGCAGCCCTTCCACAGCCCCACACACACTGGGGCTCCGGCCTTGCCAGCCAGCTCAGGGGGCCGACGTTCGTGCCTCGCTCGCTCTCGGGACCTGCGCCAGAGCCCAGCTCCAAATTGCAAATGTCGAGCGACTGCTCCCACACCAAAGGTGCCAGGCCTCCCAGGTGCTGCTGGCCCTCGCCTTGCCCTGGCAGCCCTTCCACAGCCCCACACACACTGGGGCTCCAGTCTTGCCAGCCAGCTCAGGCGGCCGACGTTCGTGCCTCGCTCGCTCTCGGGACCTGCGCCGCAGCCCAGCTCCAAATTGCAAACGTCCAGCGACTGCTCCCACACCAAAGGTGCCAGGCCTCCCAGGTGTTGCTGGCCCTCGCCTTGCCCTGGCAGCCCTTCCACAGTCCCACACACACTGCGGCTCCGGCCTTGCCAGCCAGCTCAGGGTGCCGACGTTCGTGCCTTGGTCATTCTCGGGACCTGTGCCGGAGCCCAGCTCGAAATTGCAAACGTCCATCGATAGCGCCCACACCAAAGGTGCCATGCCTCCCAGGTGTTGCTGGCCCTCGCCTTCCCCTGGCAGCCCTTCCACAGCCCCACACACACTGGGGCTCCGGCCTTGCCAGCCACCTCAGGGGGCCAACGTTCGTGCCTTGCTCGCTCTCGGGACCTGCGCCGCAGCCCAGCTCCAAATTGCAAACATCCAGCGACTGTTCCCACACCAAAGGTGCCAGGCCTCCCAGGTGTTGCTGGCCCTCGCCTTGCCCTGCCAGCCCTTCCACAGCCCCACACACACTGGGGCTCCAGCCTTGCCAGCCAGCTCAGGGTGCCGACGTTCGTGCCTCGCTCGCTCTCGGGACCTGTGCCGCAGCACAGCTGCAAATTGCAAACGTCCAGCGACTGCTCCCACACCAAAGGTGCCAGGCCTCCCAGGTGTTGCTGGCCCTCGCCTTGCCCTGGCAGCCCTTCCACAGCCCCACACACACTGGGGCTCCGGCCTTGCCAGCCAGCTCAGGGGGCCGAAGTTCGTGCCTCGCTCGCTCTCGGGACCTGCGCCAGAGCCCAGATCCAAATTGCAAATGTCGAGCGACTGCTCCCACACCAAAGGTGCCAGGCCTCCCAGGTGTTGCTGGCCCTCGCCTTCCCCTGGCAGCCCTTCCACAGCCCCACACACACTGGGGCTCCGGCCTTGCCAGCCAGCTCAGGGGGCCGACGTTCGTGCCTCGCTCGCTCTCGGGACCTGCGCCAGAGCCCAGCTCCAAATTGCAAACGTCCAGCAACTGCTCCCACACCAAAGGTGTAGGCCTCCCAGGTGTTGCTGGCCCTCGCCTTCCCCTGGCAGCCCTTCCACAGACCCACACACTGGGGCTCCGGCCTTGCAAGCCAGCTCTAGGGGCCGACGTTCGTGTCTCGCTCGCTCTCGGGACCTGCGCCGGAGCCCAGCTCCAAATTGCAAACATCCAGCGACTGTTCCCACACCAAAGGCGCCATGCCTCCCAGGTGCTGCTGGCCCTCGCCTTGCCCTGGCAGCCCTTCCACAGCCCCACACACACTGGGGCTCCAGTCTTGCCAGCCAGCTCAGGCGGCAGACGTTCGTGCCTCGCTCGCTCTCGGGACCTGCGCCGCAGCCCAGCTCCAAATTGCAAACGTCCAGCGACTGCTCCCACACCAAAGGTGCCAGGCCTCCCAGGTGTTGCTGGCCCTCGCCTTGCCCTGGCAGCCCTTCCACAGCCCCACACACACTGCGGCTCCGGCCTTGCCAGCCAGCTCAGGGTGCCGACGTTCGTGCCTTGGTCGTTCTCGGGACCTGTGCCGGAGCCCAGCTCGAAATTGCAAACGTCCATCGATAGCGCCCACACCAAAGGTGCCAGGCCTCCCAGGTGTTGCTGGCCCTCGCCTTGCCCTGGCAGCCCTTCCACAGCCCCACACACACTGGGGCTCCGGCCTTGCCAGCCAGCTCAGGCTGCCGACGTTCGTGCCTCGCTCGCTCTCGGGACCTGTGCCGCAGCCCAGCTCCAAATTGCAAACGTCCAGCGACTGCTTCCACACCAAAGGTGCCAGGCCTCCCAGGTGTTGCTGGCCCTCGCCTTCCCCTGGCAGCCCTTCCACAGCCCCACACACACTGGGGCTCCGGCCTTGCCAGCCAGCTCAGGGGGCCGACGTTCGTGCCTCACTCGCTCTCGGGACCTGCACCAGAGCCCAGCTGCAAATTGCAAACGTCCAGCGACTGCTCCCACACCAAAGGTGCCAGGCCTGCCAGGTGTTGCTGGCCCTCGCCTTGCCCTGGCAGCCCTTCCACAGCCCCACACGCACTGGGGCTCCGGCCTTGCCAGCCAGCTCAGGGGGCCGACGTTCGTGCCTCGCTCCCTCTCGGGACCAGCGCCAGAGCCCAGCTCCAAATTGCAAACGTCCAGCAACTGCTCCCACAACAAAGGTGCCAGGCCTCCCAGGTGTTGCTGGCCCTCGCCTTCCCCTGGCAGCCCTTCCACAGCCCCACACACACTGGGGCTCCGGCCTTGCCAGCCAGCTCAGGGGGCCGACGTTCGTGCCTTGCTCGCTCTCGGTCCCTGCGCCGCAGCCCAGCTCGAAATTGCAAACGTCCAGCGACTGCTCCCACACCAAAGGTGCCAGGCCTCCCAGGTGTTGCTGGCCCTCGCCTTGCCCTGGCAGCCCTTCCACAGCCCTACACACACTGGGGCTCCGGCCTTGCCAGCCAGCTCAGGGGGCCGACGTTCTTGCCTTGCTCGCTCTCGGTCCCTGCGCCGCAGCCCAGCTCCAAATTGCAAACGTCCAGCGACTGCTCCCACACCAAAGGTGCCATGCCTCCCAGGTGTTGCTGGCCCTCGCCTTCCCCTGGCAGCCCTTCCACAGCCCCACACACACTGGGGCTCCGGCCTTGCCAGCCAGCTCAGGCTGCCGACGTTCGTGCCTCGCTCGCTCTCGGGACCTGCGCCGCAGCCCAGCTCGAAACTGCAAACGTCCAGCGACTGCTCCCACACGGAAGGTGCCAGGCCTCCCAGGTGTTGCTGGCTCTTGCCTTGCCCTGGCAGCCCTTCCACAGCCCCACACACACTGGGGCTCCGGCCTTGCCAGCCAGCTCAGGGGGCCGACGTTCGTGCCTTGCTCGCTCTCGGTCCCTGCGCCGCAGCCCAGCTCGAAATTGCAAACGTCCAGCGACTGCTCCCACACCAAAGGTGCCAGGCCTCCCAGGTGTTGCTGGCCCTCGCCTTGCCCTGGCAGCCCTTCCACAGCCCCACACACACTGGGGCTCCGGCCTTGCCAGCCAGCTCAGGGGGCCGACGTTCTTGCCTTGCTCGCTCTCGGTCCCTGCGCCGCAGCCCAGCTCCAAATTGCAAACGTCCAGCGACTGCTCCCACACCAAAGGTGCCATGCCTCCCAGGTGTTGCTGGCCCTCGCCTTCCCCTGGCAGCCCTTCCACAGCCCCACACACACTGGGGCTCCGGCCTTGCCAGCCAGCTCAGGCTGCCGACGTTCGTGCCTCGCTCGCTCTCGGGACCTGCGCCGCAGCCCAGCTCGAAACTGCAAACGTCCAGCGACTGCTCCCACACGGAAGGTGCCAGGCCTCCCAGGTGTTGCTGGCTCTTGCCTTGCCCTGGCAGCCCTTCCACAGCCCCACACACACTGGGGCTCCGGCCTTGCCAGCCAGCTCAGGCGGCCGACATTCGTGCCTCGCTCGCTCTCGGGTCCTGCGCCGCAGCCCAGCTCCAAATTGCAAACGTCCAGCGACTGCTCCCACACCAAAGGTGCCATGCCTCCCAGGTGTTGCTGGCCCTCGCCTTCCCCTGGCAGCCCTTCCACAGCCCCACACACACTGGGGCTCCGGCCTTGCCAGCCAGCTCTGGCGGCCGACCTTCGTGCCTTGGTCGCTCTCGGGACCTGCGCCGGAGCCCAGCTCCAAATTGCAAACGTCCAGCGACTGCTCCCACACCAAAGGTGCCATGCCTCCCAGGTGCTGCTGGCCCTCGCCTTGCCCTGCCAGCCCTTCCACAGCCCCACACACACTGGGGCTCCGGTCTTCCCTGCCAGCTCAGGCGGCCGACGTTCGTGCCTCGCTCGCTCTCGGGACCTGCGCCGCAGCCCAGCTCCAAATTGCTAACGTCCAGCGACTGCTCCCACACTAAAGGTGCCAGGCCTCCCAGGTGTTGCTGGAGCTCGCCTTGCCCTGGCAGCCCTTCCACAGCCCCACACACACTGGGGCTCCGCTCTTGCCAGCCAGCTCAGGTGGCCGACGTTCGTGCCTTGCTCTCTCTCGGGACCTGGGCCGCAGCCCAGCTCGAAACTGAAAATGTCCAGCGACTGCTCCCACACCAAAGGTGCCAGGCCTCCCAGGTGTTGCTGGCCCTCGCCTTCCCCTGGCAGCCCTTCCACAGCCCCACACACACTGGGGCTCCGGCCTTGCCAGCCAGCTCATGGTGCCGACGTCCGTGCCTCGCTCGCTCTCGGGACCTGCGCCGCAGCCCAGCTCCAAATTGCAAACGTCCAGCGACTGCGCCCACACCAAAGGTGCCAGGCCTCCCAGGTGTTGCTGGCCCTCGCCTTCCCCTGGCAGCCCTTCCACAGCCCCACACACACTGGGGCTCCGGCCTTGCCAGCCAGCTCAGGCTGCCGACGTTCGTGCCTCGCTCGCTCTCGGGACCTGCGCCGCAGCCCAGCTCGAAACTGCAAACGTCCAGCGACTGCTCCCACACGGAAGGTGCCAGGCCTCCCAGGTGTTGCTGGCTCTTGCCTTCCCCTGGCAGCCCTTCCACAGCCCCACACACACTGGGGCTCCGGCCTTGCCAGCCAGCTCAGGCGGCCGACATTCGTGCCTCGCTCGCTCTCGGGTCCTGCGCCGCAGCCCAGCTCCAAATTGCAAACGTCCAGCGACTGCTCCCACACCAAAGGTGCCATGCCTCCCAGGTGTTGCTGGCCCTCGCCTTCCCCTGGCAGCCCTTCCACAGCCCCACACACACTGGGGCTCCGGCCTTGCCAGCCAGCTCAGGGTGCCGACGTTCGTGCCTTGGTCGCTCTCGGGACCTGCGCCGGAGCCCAGCTCCAAATTGCAAACGTCCAGCGACTGCTCCCACACCAAAGGTGCCATGCCTCCCAGGTGCTGCTGGCCCTCGCCTTCCCCTGGCAGCCCTTCCACAGCCCCACACACACTGGGGCTCCGGCCTTGCCAGCCAGCTCAGGCGGCCGACATTCGTGCCTCGCTCGCTCTCGGGTCCTGCGCCGCAGCCCAGCTCCAAATTGCAAACGTCCAGCGACTGCTCCCACACCAAAGGTGCCATGCCTCCCAGGTGTTGCTGGCCCTCGCCTTCCCCTGGCAGCCCTTCCACAGCCCCACACACACTGGGGCTCCGGCCTTGCCAGCCAGCTCTGGCGGCCGACCTTCGTGCCTTGGTCGCTCTCGGGACCTGCGCCGGAGCCCAGCTCCAAATTGCAAACGTCCAGCGACTGCTCCCACACCAAAGGTGCCATGCCTCCCAGGTGCTGCTGGCCCTCGCCTTGCCCTGCCAGCCCTTCCACAGCCCCACACACACTGGGGCTCCGGTCTTCCCTGCCAGCTCAGGCGGCCGACGTTCGTGCCTCGCTCGCTCTCGGGACCTGCGCCGGAGCCCAGCTCCAAATTGCTAACGTCCAGCGACTGCTCCCACACTAAAGGTGCCAGGCCTCCCAGGTGTTGCTGGAGCTCGCCTTGCCCTGGCAGCCCTTCCACAGCCCCACACACACTGGGGCTCCGCTCTTGCCAGCCAGCTCAGGTGGCCGACGTTCGTGCCTTGCTCTCTCTCGGGACCTGGGCCGCAGCCCAGCTCGAAACTGAAAATGTCCAGCGACTGCTCCCACACCAAAGGTGCCAGGCCTCCCAGGTGTTGCTGGCCCTCGCCTTCCCCTGGCAGCCCTTCCACAGCCCCACACACACTGGGGCTCCGGCCTTGCCAGCCAGCTCATGGTGCCGACGTCCGTGCCTCGCTCGCTCTCGGGACCTGCGCCGCAGCCCAGCTCCAAATTGCAAACGTCCAGCGACTGCGCCCACACCAAAGGTGCCAGGCCTCCCAGGTGTTGCTGGCCCTCGCCTTCCCCTGGCAGCCCTTCCACAGCCCCACACACACTGGGGCTCCGGCCTTGCCAGCCAGCTCAGGCTGCCGACGTTCGTGCCTCGCTCGCTCTCGGGACCTGCGCCGCAGCCCAGCTCGAAACTGCAAACGTCCAGCGACTGCTCCCACACCAAAGGTGCCAGGCCTCCCAGGTGTTGCTGGCTCTTGCCTTCCCCTGGCAGCCCTTCCACAGCCCCACACACACTGGGGCTCCGGCCTTGCCAGCCAGCTCAGGCGGCCGACATTCGTGCCTCGCTCGCTCTCGGGTCCTGCGCCGCAGCCCAGCTCCAAATTGCAAACGTCCAGCGACTGCTCCCACACCAAAGGTGCCATGCCTCCCAGGTGTTGCTGGCCCTCGCCTTCCCCTGGCAGCCCTTCCACAGCCCCACACACACTGGGGCTCCGGCCTTGCCAGCCAGCTCAGGGTGCCGACGTTCGTGCCTTGGTCGCTCTCGGGACCTGCGCCGGAGCCCAGCTCCAAATTGCAAACGTCCAGCGACTGCTCCCACACCAAAGGTGCCATGCCTCCCAGGTGCTGCTGGCCCTCGCCTTCCCCTGGCAGCCCTTCCACAGCCCCACACACACTGGGGCTCCGGCCTTGCCAGCCAGCTCAGGGTGCCGACGTACGTGCCTTGCTCGCTCTCGGGACCTTCGCCGGAGCCCAGCTCCAAATTGCAAACGTCCAGCGACTGCTTCCACACCAAAGGTGCCAGGCCTCCGAGGTGTTGCTGGCCCTTGCCTTGCCCTGGCAGCCCTTCCACAGCCCCACACACACTGGAGCTCCGGCCTTGCCAGCCAGCTCAGGGTGCCGACGTTCGTGCCTTGCTCGCTCTCGGTCCCTGCGCCGCAGCCCAGCTCGAAATTGCAAACGTCCAGCGACTGCTCCCACACCAAAGGTGCCAGGCCTCCCAGGTGTTGCTGGCCCTCGCCTTGCCCTGGCAGCCCTTCCACAGCCCCACACACACTGGGGCTCCGGCCTTGCCAGCCAGCTCAGGGGGCCGACGTTCGTGCCTTGCTCGCTCTCGGTCCCTGCGCCGCAGCCCAGCTCGAAATTGCAAACGTCCAGCGACTGCTCCCACACCAAAGGTGCCAGGCCTCCTAGGTGTTGCTGGCCCTCGCCTTGCCCTGGCAGCCCTTCCACAGCCCCACACACACTGGGGCTCCGGCCTTGCCAGCCAGCTCAGGGGGCCGACGTTCTTGCCTTGCTCGCTCTCGGTCCCTGCACCGCAGCCCAGCTCCAAATTGCAAACGTCCAGCGACTGCTCCCACACCAAAGGTGCCAGGCCTCCCAGGTGTTGCTGGCCCTCGCCTTGCCCTGCCAGCCCTTCCACAGCCCCACACACACTGGGGCTCCGGCCTTGCCAGCCAGCTCAGGGTGCCGACGTTCGTGCCTTGCTCGCTCTCGGTCCCTGCGCCGCAGCCCAGCTCGAAATTGCAAACGTCCAGCGACTGCTCCCACACCAAAGGTGCCAGGCCTCCCAGGTGTTGCTGGCCCTCGCCTTCCCCTGGCAGCCCTTCCACAGCCCCACACACACTGGGGCTCCGGCCTTGCCAGCCAGCTCAGGCTGCCGACGTTCGTGCCTCGCTCGCTCTCGGGACCTGCGCCGCAGCCCAGCTCAAAACTGCAAACGTCCAGCGACTGCTCCCACACGGAAGGTGCCAGGCCTCCCAGGTGTTGCTGGCTCTTGCCTTGCCCTGGCAGCCCTTCCACAGCCCCACACACACTGGGGCTCCGGCCTTGCCAGCCAGCTCAGGCGGCCGACATTCGTGCCTCGCTCGCTCTCGGGTCCTGCGCCGCAGCCCAGCTCCAAATTGCAAACGTCCAGCGACTGCTCCCACACCAAAGGTGCCATGCCTCCCAGGTGTTGCTGGCCCTCGCCTTCCCCTGGCAGCCCTTCCACAGCCCCACACACACTGGGGCTCCGGCCTTGCCAGCCAGCTCTGGCGGCCGACCTTCGTGCCTTGGTCGCTCTCGGGACCTGCGCCGCAGCCCAGCTCCAAATTGCAAACGTCCAGCGACTGCTCCCACACCAAAGGTGCCATGCCTCCCAGGTGCTGCTGGCCCTCGCCTTGCCCTGCCAGCCCTTCCACAGCCCCACACACACTGGGGCTCCGGTCTTCCCTGCCAGCTCAGGCGGCCGACGTTCGTGCCTCGCTCGCTCTCGGGACCTGCGCCGGAGCCCAGCTCCAAATTGCTAACGTCCAGCGACTGCTCCCACACTAAAGGTGCCAGGCCTCCCAGGTGTTGCTGGAGCTCGCCTTGCCCTGGCAGCCCTTCCACAGACCCACACACACTGGGGCTCCGCTCTTGCCAGCCAGCTCAGGTGGCCGACGTTCGTGCCTTGCTCTCTCTCGGGACCTGGGCCGCAGCCCAGCTCGAAACTGAAAATGTCCAGCGACTGCTCCCACACCAAAGGTGCCAGGCCTCCCAGGTGTTGCTGGCCCTCGCCTTCCCCTGGCAGCCCTTCCACAGCCCCACACACACTGGGGCTCCGGCCTTGCCAGCCAGCTCATGGTGCCGACGTCCGTGCCTCGCTCGCTCTCGGGACCTGCGCCGCAGCCCAGCTCCAAATTGCAAACGTCCAGCGACTGCTCCCACACCAAAGGTGCCAGGCCTCCCAGGTGTTGCTGGCCCTCGCCTTCCCCTGGCAGCCCTTCCACAGCCCCACACACACTGGGGCTCCGGCCTTGCCAGCCAGCTCAGGCTGCCGACGTTCGTGCCTCGCTCGCTCTCGGTACCTGCGCCGCAGCCCAGCTCGAAACTGCAAACGTCCAGCGACTGCTCCCACACGGAAGGTGCCAGGCCTCCCAGGTGTTGCTGGCTCTTGTCTTGCCCTGGCAGCCCTTCCACAGCCCCACACACACTGGGGCTCCGGCCTTGCCAGCCAGCTCAGGCGGCCGACATTCGTTCCTCGCTCGCTCTCGGGTCCTGCGCCGCAGCCCAGCTCCAAATTGCAAACGTCCAGCGACTGCTCCCACACCAAAGGTGCCATGCCTCCCAGGTGTTGCTGGCCCTCGCCTTCCCCTGGCAGCCCTTCCACAGCCCCACACACACTGGGGCTCCGGCCTTGCCAGCCAGCTCAGGGTGCCGACGTTCGTGCCTTGGTCGCTCTCGGGACCTGCGCCGGAGCCCAGCTCCAAATTGCAAACGTCCAGCGACTGCTCCCACACCAAAGGTGCCAGGCCTCCCAGGTGTTGCTGGCCCTCGCCTTGCCCTGGCAGCCCTTCCACAGCCCCACACACACTGGGGCTCCGGCCTTGCCAGCCAGCTCAGGGTGCCGACGTACGTGCCTTGCTCGCTCTCGGGACCTTCGCCGGAGCCCAGCTCCAAATTGCAAACGTCCAGCGACTGCTTCCACACCAAAGGTGCCAGGCCTCCCAGGTGTTGCTGGCCCTCGCCTTCCCCTGGCAGCCCTTCCACAGCCCCACACACACTGGGGCTCCGGCCTTGCCAGCCAGCTCAGGGGGCCGACGTTCGTGCCTCGCTCGCTCTCGGGACCTGCGCCGCAGCCCAGCTCCAAATTGCAAACGTCCAGCGACTGCTCCCACACCAAAGGTGCCATGCCTCCCAGGTGTTGCTGGCCCTCGCCTTCCCCTGGCAGCCCTTCCACAGCCCCACACACACTGGGGCTCCGGCCTTGCCAGCCAGCTCTGGCGGCCGACCTTCGTGCCTTGGTCGCTCTCGGGACCTGCGCCGGAGCCCAGCTCCAAATTGCAAACGTCCAGCGACTGCTCCCACACCAAAGGTGCCATGCCTCCCAGGTGCTGCTGGCCCTCGCCTTGCCCTGCCAGCCCTTCCACAGCCCCACACACACTGGGGCTCCGGCCTTGCCAGCCAGCTCAGGCGGCCGACGTTCGTGCCTCGCTCGCTCTCGGGACCTGCGCCGGAGCCCAGCTCCAAATTGCTAACGTCCAGCGACTGCTCCCACACTAAAGGTGCCAGGCCTCCCAGGTGTTGCTGGAGCTCGCCTTGCCCTGGCAGCCCTTCCACAGCCCCACACACACTGGGGCTCCGCTCTTGCCAGCCAGCTCAGGTGGCCGACGTTCGTGCCTTGCTCTCTCTCGGGACCTGGGCCGCAGCCCAGCTCGAAACTGAAAATGTCCAGCGACTGCTCCCACACCAAAGGTGCCAGGCCTCCCAGGTGTTGCTGGCCCTCGCCTTCCCCTGGCAGCCCTTCCACAGCCCCACACACACTGGGGCTCCGGCCTTGCCAGCCAGCTCATGGTGCCGACGTCCGTGCCTCGCTCGCTCTCGGGACCTGCGCCGCAGCCCAGCTCCAAATTGCAAACGTCCAGCGACTGCTCCCACACCAAAGGTGCCAGGCCTCCCAGGTGTTGCTGGCCCTCGCCTTCCCCTGGCAGCCCTTCCACAGCCCCACACACACTGGGGCTCCGGCCTTGCCAGCCAGCTCAGGCTGCCGACGTTCGTGCCTCGCTCGCTCTCGGGACCTGCGCCGCAGCCCAGCTCGAAACTGCAAACGTCCAGCGACTGCTCCCACACGGAAGGTGCCAGGCCTCCCAGGTGTTGCTGGCTCTTCTCTTGCCCTGGCAGCCCTTCCACAGCCCCACACACACTGGGGCTCCGGCCTTGCCAGCCAGCTCAGGCGGCCGACATTCGTGCCTCGCTCGCTCTCGGGTCCTGCGCCGCAGCCCAGCTCCAAATTGCAAACGTCCAGCGACTGCTCCCACACCAAAGGTGCCATGCCTCCCAGGTGTTGCTGGCCCTCGCCTTGCCCTGGCAGCCCTTCCACAGCCCCACACACACTGGGGCTCCGGCCTTGCCAGCCAGCTCAGTGTGCCGACGTTCGTGCCTTGGTCGCTCTCGGGACCTGCGCCGGAGCCCAGCTCCAAATTGCAAACGTCCAGCGACTGCTCCCACACCAAAGGTGCCATGCCTCCCAGGTGCTGCTGGCCCTCGCCTTCCCCTGGCAGCCCTTCCACAGCCCCACACACACTGGGGCTCCGGCCTTGCCAGCCAGCTCAGGGTGCCGACGTACGTGCCTTGCTCGCTCTCGGGACCTTCGCCGGAGCCCAGCTCCAAATTGCAAACGTCCAGCGACTGCTTCCACACCAAAGGTGCCAGGCCTCCGAGGTGTTGCTGGCCCTTGCCTTGCCCTGGCAGCCCTTCCACAGCCCCACACACACTGGAGCTCCGGCCTTGCCAGCCAGCTCAGGGTGCCGACGTTCGTGCCTTGCTCGCTCTCGGTCCCTGCGCCGCAGCCCAGCTCGAAATTGCAAACGTCCAGCGACTGCTCCCACACCAAAGGTGCCAGGCCTCCCAGGTGTTGCTGGCCCTCGCCTTGCCCTGGCAGCCCTTCCACAGCCCCACACACACTGGGGCTCCGGCCTTGCCAGCCAGCTCAGGGGGCCGACGTTCTTGCCTTGCTCGCTCTCGGTCCCTGCGCCGCAGCCCAGCTCCAAATTGCAAACGTCCAGCGACTGCTCCCACACCAAAGGTGCCAGGCCTCCCAGGTGTTGCTGGCCCTCGCCTTGCCCTGGCAGCCCTTCCACAGCCCCACACACACTGGGGCTCCGGCCTTGCCAGCCAGCTCAGGGTGCCGACGTTCGTGCCTTGCTCGCTCTCGGGTCCTGCGCCGCAGCCCAGCTCGAAATTGCAAACGTCCAGCGACTGCTCCCACACCAAAGGTGCCAGGCCTCCCAGGTGTTGCTGGCCCTCGCCTTGCCCTGGCAGCCCTTCCACAGCCCCACACACACTGGGGCTCCGGCCTTGCCAGCCAGCTCAGGGGGCCGACGTTCGTGCCTCGCTCGCTCTCGGGACCTGCTCCGGAGCCCAGCTCGAAACTGCAAACGTCCAGCGACTGCTCCCACACGAGAGGTGCCAGGCCTCCCAGGTGTTGCTGGCCCTCGCCTTCCCCTGGCAGCCCTTCCACAGCCCCACACACACTGGGGCTCCGGCCTTGCCAGCCAGCTCAGGCTGCCGACGTTCGTGCCTCGCTCGCTCTCGGGACCTGCGCCGGAGCCCAGCTGCAAATTGCAAACGTCCAGCGACTGCTCCCACACCAAAGGTGCCAGGCCTCCCAGGTGTTGCTGGCCCTCGCCTTCCCCTGGCAGCCCTTCCACAGCCCCACACACACTGGGGCTCCGGCCTTGCCAGCCAGCTCAGGCTGCCGACGTTCGTGCCTCGCTCGCTCTCGGGATCTGCGCCGGAGCCCAGCTGCAAATTGCAAACGTCCAGCGACTGCTCCCACACCAAAGGTGCCAGGCCTCCCAGGTGTTGCTGGCCCTCGCCTTGCCCTGCCAGCCCTTCCACAGCCCCACACACACTGGGGCTCCGGTCTTGCCAGCCAGCTCATGGTGCCGACGTCCGTGCCTCGCTCGCTCTCGGGACCTGCGCCGCAGCCCAGCTCCAAATTGCAAACGTCCAGCGACTGCTCCCACACCAAAGGTGCCAGGCCTCCCAGGTGTTGCTGGCCCTCGCCTTCCCCTGGCAGCCCTTCCACAGCCCCACACACACTGGGGCTCCGGCCTTGCCAGCCAGCTCAGGCTGCCGACGTTCGTGCCTCGCTCGCTCTCGGGACCTGCGCCGCAGCCCAGCTCGAAACTGCAAACGTCCAGCGACTGCTCCCACACGGAAGGTGCCAGGCCTCCCAGGTGTTGCTGGCTCTTGCCTTGCCCTGGCAGCCCTTCCACAGCCCCACACACACTGGGGCTTCGGCCTTGCCAGCCAGCTCAGGCGGCCGACGTTCGTGCCTCTCTCTCGGGTCCTGCGCCGCAGCCCAGCTCCAAATTGCAAACGTCCAGCGACTGCTCCCACACCAAAGGTGCCATGCCTCCCAGGTGCTGCTGGCCCTCGCCTTCCCCTGGCAGCCCTTCCACAGCCCCACACACACTGGGGCTCCGGCCTTGCCAGCCAGCTCAGGCGGCCGACGTTAGTGCCTCGCTCGCTCTCGGGACCTGCGCCGGAGCCCAGCTCCAAATTGCAAACGTCCAGCGACTGCTCCCACACCAAAGGTGCCATGCCTCCCAGGTGTTGCTGGCCCTCGCCTTCCCCTGGCAGCCCTTCCACAGCCCCACACACACTGGGGCTCCGGTCTTCCCTGCCAGCTCAGGGGGCCGACGTTCGTGCCTCGCTCGCTCTCGGGACCTGCGCCGGAGCCCAGCTGCAAATTGCAAACGTCCAGCGACTGCTCCCACACCAAAGGTGCCAGGCCTCCCAGGTGTTGCTGGCCCTCGCCTTCCCCTGGCAGCCCTTCCACAGCCCCACACACACTGGGGCTCCGGCCTTGCCAGCCAGCTCAGGCTGCCGACGTTCGTGCCTCGCTCGCTCTCGGGACCTGCGCCGGAGCCCAGCTGCAAATTGCAAACGTCCAGCGACTGCTCCCACACCAAAGGTGCCAGGCCTCCCAGGTGTTGCTGGCCCTCGCCTTGCCCTGGCAGCCCTTCCACAGCCCCACACACACTGGGGCTCCGGCCTTGCCAGCCAGCTCAGGCTGCCGACGTTCGTGCCTCGCTCGCTCTCGGGACCTGCGCCGGAGCCCAGCTGCAAATTGCAAACGTCCAGCGACTGCTCCCACACCAAAGGTGCCAGGCCTCCCAGGTGTTGCTGGCCCTCGCCTTGCCCTGCCAGCCCTTCCACAGCCCCACACACACTGGGGCTCCGGTCTTGCCAGCCAGCTCATGGTGCCGACGTCCGTGCCTCGCTCGCTCTCGGGACCTGCGCCACAGCCCAGCTCCAAATTGCAAACGTCCAGCGACTGCTCCCACACCAAAGGTGCCAGGCCTCCCAGGTGTTGCTGGCCCTCGCCTTCCCCTGGCAGCCCTTCCACAGCCCCACACACACTGGGGCTCCGGCCTTGCCAGCCAGCTCAGGGGGCCGACGTTCGTGCCTCGCTCGCTCTCGGGACCTGCGCCGCAGCCCAGCTCGAAACTGCAAACGTCCAGCGACTGCTCCCACACGAAAGGTGCCAGGCCTCCCAGGTGTTGCTGGCCCTCGCCTTCCCCTGGCAGCCCTTCCACAGCCCCACACACACTGGGGCTCCGGCCTTGCCAGCCAGCTCAGGCTGCCGACGTTCGTGCCTCGCTCGCTCTCGGGACCTGCGCCGGAGCCCAGCTGCAAATTGCAAACGTCCAGCGACTGCTCCCACACCAAAGGTGCCAGGCCTCCCAGGTGTTGCTGGCCCTCGCCTTCCCCTGGCAGCCCTTCCACAGCCCCACACACACTGGGGCTCCGGCCTTGCCAGCCAGCTCAGGCTGCCGACGTTCGTGCCTCGCTCGCTCTCGGGACCTGCGCCGCAGCCCAGCTCGAAACTGCAAACGTCCAGCGACTGCTCCCACACCAAAGGTGCCAGGCCTCCCAGGTGTTGCTGGCCCTCGCCTTCCCCTGGCAGCCCTTCCACAGCCCCACACACACTGGGGCTCCGGCCTTGCCAGCCAGCTCAGGCTGCCGACGTTCGTGCCTCGCTCGCTCTCGGGACCTGCGCCGCAGCCCAGCTCGAAACTGCAAACGTCCAGCGACTGCTCCCACACGGAAGGTGCCAGGCCTCCCAGGTGTTGCTGGCTCTTGCCTTGCCCTGGCAGCCCTTCCACAGCCCCACACACACTGGGGCTTCGGCCTTGCCAGCCAGCTCAGGCGGCCGACGTTCGTGCCTCTCTCTCGGGTCCTGCGCCGCAGCCCAGCTCCAAATTGCAAACGTCCAGCGACTGCTCCCACACCAAAGGTGCCATGCCTCCCAGGTGCTGCTGGCCCTCGCCTTCCCCTGGCAGCCCTTCCACAGCCCCACACACACTGGGGCTCCGGCCTTGCCAGCCAGCTCAGGCGGCCGACGTTCGTGCCTCGCTCGCTCTCGGGACCTGCGCCGGAGCCCAGCTCCAAATTGCAAACGTCCAGCGACTGCTCCCACACCAAAGGTGCCATGCCTCCCAGGTGCTGCTGGCCCTCGCCTTCCCCTGGCAGCCCTTCCACAGCCCCACACACACTGGGGCTCCGGTCTTCCCTGCCAGCTCAGGGGGCCGACGTTCGTGCCTCGCTCGCTCTCGGGACCTGCGCCGGAGCCCAGCTGCAAATTGCAAACGTCCAGCGACTGCTCCCACACCAAAGGTGCCAGGCCTCCCAGGTGTTGCTGGCCCTCGCCTTCCCCTGGCAGCCCTTCCACAGCCCCACACACACTGGGGCTCCGGCCTTGCCAGCCAGCTCAGGCTGCCGACGTTCGTGCCTCGCTCGCTCTCGGGACCTGCGCCGGAGCCCAGCTGCAAATTGCAAACGTCCAGCGACTGCTCCCACACCAAAGGTGCCAGGCCTCCCAGGTGTTGCTGGCCCTCGCCTTGCCCTGGCAGCCCTTCCACAGCCCCACACACACTGGGGCTCCGGCCTTGCCAGCCAGCTCAGGCTGCCGACGTTCGTGCCTCGCTCGCTCTCGGGACCTGCGCCGCAGCCCAGCTGCAAATTGCAAACGTCCAGCGACTGCTCCCACACCAAAGGTGCCAGGCCTCCCAGGTGTTGCTGGCCCTCGCCTTGCCCTGGCAGCCCTTCCACAGCCCCACACACACTGGGGCTCCGGTCTTGCCAGCCAGCTCATGGTGCCGACGTTCGTGCCTCGCTCGCTCTCGGGACCTGCGCCGCAGCCCAGCTCGAAACTCCAAACGTCCAGCGACTGCTCCCACACGGAAGGTGCCAGGCCTCCCAGGTGTTGCTGGCCCTCGCCTTCCCCTGGCAGCCCTTCCACAGCCCCACACACACTGGGGCTCCGGCCTTGCCAGCCAGCTCAGGCTGCCGACGTTCGTGCCTCGCTCGCTCTCGGGACCTGCGCCGCAGCCCAGCTCGAAACTGCAAACGTCCAGCGACTGCTCCCACACGGAAGGTGCCAGGCCTCCCAGGTGTTGCTGGCTCTTGCCTTGCCCTGGCAGCCCTTCCACAGCCACACACACACTGGGGCTTCGGCCTTGCCAGCCAGCTCAGGCGGCCGACGTTCGTGCCTCTCTCTCGGGTCCTGCGCCGCAGCCCAGCTCCAAATTGCAAACGTCCAGCGACTGCTCCCACACCAAAGGTGCCATGCCTCCCAGGTGCTGCTGGCCCTCGCCTTCCCCTGGCAGCCCTTCCACAGCCCCACACACACTGGGGCTCCGGCCTTGCCAGCCAGCTCAGGCTGCCGACGTTTGTGCCTCGCTCGCTCTCGGGACCTGCGCCGGAGCCCAGCTCCAAATTGCAAACGTCCAGCGACTGCTCCCACACCAAAGGTGCCATGCCTCCCAGGTGCTGCTGGCCCTCGCCTTCCCCTGGCAGCCCTTCCACAGCCCCACACACACTGGGGCTCCGGTCTTCCCTGCCAGCTCAGGGGGCCGACGTTCGTGCCTCGCTCGCTCTCGGGACCTGCGCCGGAGCCCAGCTGCAAATTGCAAACGTCCAGCGACTGCTCCCACACCAAAGGTGCCAGGCCTCCCAGGTGTTGCTGGCCCTCGCCTTCCCCTGGCAGCCCTTCCACAGCCCCACACACACTGGGGCTCCGGCCTTGCCAGCCAGCTCAGGCTGCCGACGTTCGTGCCTCGCTCGCTCTCGGGACCTGCGCCGCAGCCCAGCTCGAAACTGCAAACGTCCAGCGACTGCTCCCACACGGAAGGTGCCAGGCCTCCCAGGTGTTGCTGGCCCTCGCCTTGCCCTGGCAGCCCTTCCACAGCCCCACACACACTGAGGCTCCGCTCTTGCCAGCCATCTCAGGCTGCCGACGTTCCTGCCTCGCTCGCTCTCGGGACCTGCGCCGGAGCCCAGCTCCAAATTGCAAACGTCCAGCGACTGCTCCCACACCAAAGGTGCCAGGCCTCCCAGGTGTTGCTGGCGCTCGCCTTGCCCTGGCAGCCCTTCCACAGACCCACACACACTGGGGCTCCGCTCTTGCCAGCCAGCTCAGGTGGCCGACGTTCGTGCCTTGCTCTCTCTCGGGACCTGGGCCGCAGCCCAGCTCGAAACTGAAAATGTCCAGCGACTGCTCCCACACCAAAGGTGCCAGGCCTCCCAGGTGTTGCTGGCCCTCGCCTTGCCCTGGCAGCCCTTCCACAGCCCCACACACACTGAGGCTCCGCTCTTGCCAGCCATCTCACGCTGCCGACGTTCCTGCCTCGCTCGCTCTCGGGACCTGCGCCGGAGCCCAGCTCCAAATTGCAAACGTCCAGCGACTGCTCCCACACCAAAGGTGCCAGGCCTCCCAGGTGCTGCTGGCCCTCGCCTTGCCCTGGCAGCCCTTCCACAGCCCCACACACACTGGGGCTCCGGTCTTCCCTGCCAGCTCAGGGGGCCGACGTTCGTGCCTCGCTCGCTCTCGGGACCTGCGCCGCAGCCCAGCTCCAAATTGCAAACGTCCAGCGACTGCTCCCACACCAAAGGTGCCAGGCCTCCCAGGTGTTGCTGGCCCTCGCCTTCCCCTGGCAGCCCTTCCACAGCCCCACACACACTGGGGCTCCGGCCTTGCCAGCCAGCTCAGGCTGCCGACGTTCGTGCCTCGCTCGCTCTCGGGACCTGCGCCGGAGCCCAGCTGCAAATTGCAAACGTCCAGCGACTGCTCCCACACCAAAGGTGCCAGGCCTCCCAGGTGTTGCTGGCCCTCGCCTTCCCCTGGCAGCCCTTCCACAGCCCCACACACACTGGGGCTCCGGCCTTGCCAGCCAGCTCAGGCTGCCGACGTTCGTGCCTCGCTCGCTCTCGGGACCTGCGCCGGAGCCCAGCTGCAAATTGCAAACGTCCAGCGACTGCTCCCACACCAAAGGTGCCAGGCCTCCCAGGTGTTGCTGGCCCTCGCCTTGCCCTGCCAGCCCTTCCACAGCCCCACACACACTGGGGCTCCGGTCTTGCCAGCCAGCTCATGGTGCCGACGTCCGTGCCTCGCTCGCTCTCGGGACCTGCGCCGCAGCCCAGCTCCAAATTGCAAACGTCCAGCGACTGCTCCCACACCAAAGGTGCCAGGCCTCCCAGGTGTTGCTGGCCCTCGCCTTCCCCTGGCAGCCCTTCCACAGCCCCACACACACTGGGGCTCCGGCCTTGCCAGCCAGCTCAGGCTGCCGACGTTCGTGCCTCGCTCGCTCTCGGGACCTGCGCCGCAGCCCAGCTCGAAACTGCAAACGTCCAGCGACTGCTCCCACACGGAAGGTGCCAGGCCTCCCAGGTGTTGCTGGCTCTTGCCTTGCCCTGGCAGCCCTTCCACAGCCCCACACACACTGGGACTCCGGCCTTGCCAGCCAGCTCAGGCGGCCGACGTTCGTGCCTCTCTCTCGGGTCCTGCGCCGCAGCCCAGCTCCAAATTGCAAACGTCCAGCGACTGCTCCCACACCAAAGGTGCCATGCCTCCCAGGTGCTGCTGGCCCTCGCCTTCCCCTGGCAGCCCTTCCACAGCCCCACACACACTGGGGCTCCGGCCTTGCCAGCCAGCTCAGGCGGCCGACGTTCGTGCCTCGCTCGCTCTCGGGACATGCGCCGGAGCCCAGCTCCAAATTGCAAACGTCCAGCGACTGCTCCCACACCAAAGGTGCCATGCCTCCCAGGTGCTGCTGGCCCTCGCCTTCCCCTGGCAGCCCTTCCACAGCCCCACACACACTGGGGCTCCGGTCTTCCCTGCCAGCTCAGGGGGCCGACGTTCGTGCCTCGCTCGCTCTCGGGACCTGCGCCGGAGCCCAGCTGCAAATTGCAAACGTCCAGCGACTGCTCCCACACCAAAGGTGCCAGGCCTCCCAGGTGTTGCTGGCCCTCGCCTTCCCCTGGCAGCCCTTCCACAGCCCCACACACACTGGGGCTCCGGCCTTGCCAGCCAGCTCAGGCTGCCGACGTTCGTGCCTCGCTCGCTCTCGGGACCTGCGCCGCAGCCCAGCTCGAAACTCCAAACGTCCAGCGACTGCTCCCACACGGAAGGTGCCAGGCCTCCCAGGTGTTGCTGGCCCTCGCCTTGCCCTGGCAGCCCTTCCACAGCCCCACACACACTGAGGCTCCGCTCTTGCCAGCCATCTCAGGCTGCCGACGTTCCTGCCTCGCTCGCTCTCGGGACCTGCGCCGGAGCCCAGCTCCAAATTGCAAACGTCCAGCGACTGCTCCCACACCAAAGGTGCCAGGCCTCCCAGGTGTTGCTGGCGCTCGCCTTGCCCTGGCAGCCCTTCCACAGACCCACACACACTGGGGCTCCGCTCTTGCCAGCCAGCTCAGGTGGCCGACGTTCGTGCCTTGCTCTCTCTCGGGACCTGGGCCGCAGCCCAGCTCGAAACTGAAAATGTCCAGCGACTGCTCCCACACCAAAGGTGCCAGGCCTCCCAGGTGTTGCTGGCCCTCGCCTTCCCCTGGCAGCCCTTCCACAGCCCCACACACACTGGGGCTCCGGCCTTGCCAGCCAGCTCATGGTGCCGACGTCCGTGCCTCGCTCGCTCTCGGGACCTGCGCCGCAGCCCAGCTCCAAATTGCAAACGTCCAGCGACTGCTCCCACACCAAAGGTGCCAGGCCTCCCAGGTGTTGCTGGCCCTCGCCTTGCCCTGGCAGCCCTTCCACAGCCCCACACACACTGGCGCTCCGGCCTTGCCAGCCAGCTCAGGCTGCCGACGTTCGTGCCTCGCTCGCTCTCGGGACCTGCGCCGCAGCCCAGCTCGAAACTGCAAACGTCCAGCGACTGCTCCCACACGGAAGGTGCCAGGCCTCCCAGGTGTTGCTGGCTCTTGTCTTGCCCTGGCAGCCCTTCCACAGCCCCACACACACTGGGGCTCCGGCCTTGCCAGCCAGCTCAGGCGGCCGACATTCGTGCCTCGCTCGCTCTCGGGTCCTGCGCCGCAGCCCAGCTCCAAATTGCAAACGTCCAGCGACTGCTCCCACACCAAAGGTGCCATGCCTCCCAGGTGCTGCTGGCCCTCGCCTTCCCCTGGCAGCCCTTCCACAGCCCCACACACACTGGGGCTCCGGCCTTGCCAGCCAGCTCAGGCGGCCGACGTTCGTGCCTCGCTCGCTCTCGGGACCTGCGCCGGAGCCCAGCTCCAAATTGCAAACGTCCAGCGACTGCTCCCACACCAAAGGTGCCATGCCTCCCAGGTGCTGCTGGCCCTCGCCTTCCCCTGGCAGCCCTTCCACAGCCCCACACACACTGGGGCTCCGGCCTTGCCAGCCAGCTCAGGGTGCCGATGTACGTGCCTTGCTCGCTCTCGGGACCTTCGCCGGAGCCCAGCTGCAAATTGCAAACGTCCAGCGACTGCTTACACACCAAAGGTGCCATGCCTCCCAGGTGTTGCTGGCCCTTGCCTTGCCCTGGCAGCCCTTCCACAGCCCCACACACACTGGAGCTCCGGCCTTGCCAGCCAGCTCAGGGTGCCGACGTTCGTGCCTTGCTCGCTCTCGGTCCCTGCGCCGCAGCCCAGCTCGAAATTGCAAACGTCCAGCGACTGCTCCCACACGAAAGGTGCCAGGCCTCCCAGGTGTTGCTGGCCCTCGCCTTCCCCTGGCAGCCCTTCCACAGCCCCACACACACTGGGGCTCCGGCCTTGCCAGCCAGCTCAGGCTGCCGACGTTCGTGCCTCGCTCGCTCTCGGGACCTGCGCCGCAGCCCAGCTCGAAACTGCAAACGTCCAGCGACTGCTCCCACACGGAAGGTGCCAGGCCTCCCAGGTGTTGCTGGCTCTTGCCTTGCCCTGGCAGCCCTTCCACAGCCCCACACACACTGGGGCTTCGGCCTTGCCAGCCAGCTCAGGCGGCCGACGTTCGTGCCTTTCTCTCGGGTCCTGCGCCGCAGCCCAGCTCCAAATTGCAAACGTCCAGCGACTGCTCCCACACCAAAGGTGCCATGCCTCCCAGGTGCTGCTGGCCCTCGCCTTCCCCTGGCAGCCCTTCCACAGCCCCACACACACTGGGGCTCCGGCCTTGCCAGCCAGCTCAGGCGGCCGACGTTCGTGCCTCGCTCGCTCTCGGGACCTGCGCCGGAGCCCAGCTCCAAATTGCAAACGTCCAGCGACTGCTCCCACACCAAAGGTGCCATGCCTCCCAGGTGCTGCTGGCCCTCGCCTTCCCCTGGCAGCCCTTCCACAGCCCCACACACACTGGGGCTCCGGTCTTCCCTGCCAGCTCAGGGGGCCGACGTTCGTGCCTCGCTCGCTCTCGGGACCTGCGCCGGAGCCCAGCTGCAAATTGCAAACGTCCAGCGACTGCTCCCACACCAAAGGTGCCAGGCCTCCCAGGTGTTGCTGGCCCTCGCCTTCCCCTGGCAGCCCTTCCACAGCCCCACACACACTGGGGCTCCGGCCTTGCCAGCCAGCTCAGGCTGCCGACGTTCGTGCCTCGCTCGCTCTCGGGACCTGCGCCGCAGCCCAGCTCGAAACTCCAAACGTCCAGCGACTGCTCCCACACGGAAGGTGCCAGGCCTCCCAGGTGTTGCTGGCCCTCGCCTTGCCCTGGCAGCCCTTCCACAGCCCCACACACACTGAGGCTCCGCTCTTGCCAGCCATCTCAGGCTGCCGACGTTCCTGCCTCGCTCGCTCTCGGGACCTGCGCCGGAGCCCAGCTCCAAATTGCAAACGTCCAGCGACTGCTCCCACACGGAAGGTGCCAGGCCTCCCAGGTGTTGCTGGCGCTCGCCTTGCCCTGGCAGCCCTTCCACAGACCCACACACACTGGGGCTCCGCTCTTGCCAGCCAGCTCAGGTGGCCGACGTTCGTGCCTTGCTCTCTCTCGGGACCTGGGCCGCAGCCCAGCTCGAAACTGAAAATGTCCAGCGACTGCTCCCACACCAAAGGTGCCAGGCCTCCCAGGTGTTGCTGGCCCTCGCCTTGCCCTGGCAGCCCTTCCACAGCCCCACACACACTGAGGCTCCGCTCTTGCCAGCCATCTCAGGCTGCCGACGTTCCTGCCTCGCTCGCTCTCGGGACCTGCGCCGGAGCCCAGCTCCAAATTGCAAACGTCCAGCGACTGCTCCCACACCAAAGGTGCCAGGCCTCCCAGGTGCTGCTGGCCCTCGCCTTCCCCTGGCAGCCCTTCCACAGCCCCACACACACTGGGGCTCCGGTCTTCCCTGCCAGCTCAGGGGGCCGACGTTCGTGCCTCGCTCGCTCTCGGGACCTGCGCCGGAGCCCAGCTGCAAATTGCAAACGTCCAGCGACTGCTCCCACACCAAAGGTGCCAGGCCTCCCAGGTGTTGCTGGCCCTCGCCTTCCCCTGGCAGCCCTTCCACAGCCCCACACACACTGGGGCTCCGGCCTTGCCAGCCAGCTCAGGCTGCCGACGTTCGTGCCTCGCTCGCTCTCGGGACCTGCGCCGGAGCCCAGCTGCAAATTGCAAACGTCCAGCGACTGCTCCCACACCAAAGGTGCCAGGCCTCCCAGGTGTTGCTGGCCCTCGCCTTCCCCTGGCAGCCCTTCCACAGCCCCACACACACTGGGGCTCCGGCCTTGCCAGCCAGCTCAGGCTGCCGACGTTCGTGCCTCGCTCGCTCTCGGGACCTGCGCCGGAGCCCAGCTGCAAATTGCAAACGTCCAGCGACTGCTCCCACACCAAAGGTGCCAGGCCTCCCAGGTGTTGCTGGCCCTCGCCTTGCCCTGGCAGCCCTTCCACAGCCCCACACACACTGGGGCTCCGGTCTTGCCAGCCAGCTCATGGTGCCGACGTCCGTGCCTCGCTCGCTCTCGGGACCTGCGCCGCAGCCCAGCTCCAAATTGCAAACGTCCAGCGACTGCTCCCACACCAAAGGTGCCAGGCCTCCCAGGTGTTGCTGGCCCTCGCCTTCCCCTGGCAGCCCTTCCACAGCCCCACACACACTGGGGCTCCGGCCTTGCCAGCCAGCTCAGGCTGCCGACGTTCGTGCCTCGCTCGCTCTCGGGACCTGCGCCGCAGCCCAGCTCGAAACTGCAAACGTCCAGCGACTGCTCCCACACGGAAGGTGCCAGGCCTCCCAGGTGTTGCTGGCTCTTGCCTTGCCCTGGCAGCCCTTCCACAGCCCCACACACACTGGGGCTTCGGCCTTGCCAGCCAGCTCAGGCGGCCGACGTTCGTGCCTCTCTCTCGGGTCCTGCGCCGCAGCCCAGCTCCAAATTGCAAACGTCCAGCGACTGCTCCCACACCAAAGGTGCCATGCCTCCCAGGTGCTGCTGGCCCTCGCCTTCCCCTGGCAGCCCTTCCACAGCCCCACACACACTGGGGCTCCGGCCTTGCCAGCCAGCTCAGGCGGCCGACGTTCGTGCCTCGCTCGCTCTCGGGACCTGCGCCGGAGCCCAGCTCCAAATTGCAAACGTCCAGCGACTGCTCCCACACCAAAGGTGCCATGCCTCCCAGGTGCTGCTGGCCCTCGCCTTCCCCTGGCAGCCCTTCCACAGCCCCACACACACTGGGGCTCCGGTCTTCCCTGCCAGCTCAGGCGGCCGACGTTCGTGCCTCGCTCGCTCTCGGGACCTGCGCCGCAGCCCAGCTCCAAATTGCAAACGTCCAGCGACTGCTCCCACACCAAAGGTGCCAGGCCTCCCAGGTGTTGCTGGCCCTCGCCTTGCCCTGGCAGCCCTTCCACAGCCCCACACACACTGGGGCTCCGGCCTTGCCAGCCAGCTCAGGCTGCCGACGTTCGTGCCTCGCTCGCTCTCGGGACCTGCGCCGCAGCCCAGCTCGAAACTCCAAACGTCCAGCGACTGCTCCCACACGGAAGGTGCCAGGCCTCCCAGGTGTTGCTGGCCCTCGCCTTCCCCTGGCAGCCCTTCCACAGCCCCACACACACTGAGGCTCCGGCCTTGCCAGCCATCTCAGGCTGCCGACGTTCCTGCCTCGCTCGCTCTCGGGACCTGCGCCGGAGCCCAGCTCCAAATTGCAAACGTCCAGCGACTGCTCCCACACCAAAGGTGCCAGGCCTCCCAGGTGTTGCTGGCGCTCGCCTTGCCCTGGCAGCCCTTCCACAGACCCACACACACTGGGGCTCCGCTCTTGCCAGCCAGCTCAGGTGGCCGACGTTCGTGCCTTGCTCTCTCTCGGGACCTGGGCCGCAGCCCAGCTCGAAACTGAAAATGTCCAGCGACTGCTCCCACACCAAAGGTGCCAGGCCTCCCAGGTGTTGCTGGCCCTCGCCTTCCCCTGGCAGCCCTTCCACAGCCCCACACACACTGGGGCTCCGGCCTTGCCAGCCAGCTCATGGTGCCGACGTCCGTGCCTCGCTCGCTCTCGGGACCTGCGCCGCAGCCCAGCTCCAAATTGCAAACGTCCAGCGACTGCTCCCACACCAAAGGTGCCAGGCCTCCCAGGTGTTGCTGGCCCTCGCCTTCCCCTGGCAGCCCTTCCACAGCCCCACACACACTGGGGCTCCGGCCTTGCCAGCCAGCTCAGGCTGCCGACGTTCGTGCCTCGCTCGCTCTCGGGACCTGCGCCGCAGCCCAGCTCGAAACTGCAAACGTCCAGCGACTGCTCCCACACCAAAGGTGCCAGGCCTCCCAGGTGTTGCTGGCTCTTGTCTTGCCCTGGCAGCCCTTCCACAGCCCCACACACACTGGGGCTCCGGCCTTGCCAGCCAGCTCAGGCGGCCGACATTCGTGCCTCGCTCGCTCTCGGGTCCTGCGCCGCAGCCCAGCTCCAAATTGCAAACGTCCAGCGACTGCTCCCACACCAAAGGTGCCATGCCTCCCAGGTGCTGCTGGCCCTCGCCTTCCCCTGGCAGCCCTTCCACAGCCCCACACACACTGGGGCTCCGGCCTTGCCAGCCAGCTCAGGGGGCCGACGTTCGTGCCTCGCTCGCTCTCGGGACCTGCGCCGGAGCCCAGCTCCAAATTGCAAACGTCCAGCGACTGCTCCCACACCAAAGGTGCCATGCCTCCCAGGTGCTGCTGGCCCTCGCCTTCCCCTGGCAGCCCTTCCACAGCCCCACACACACTGGAGCTCCGGCCTTGCCAGCCAGCTCAGGGTGCCGACGTTCGTGCCTTGCTCGCTCTCGGTCCCTGCGCCGCAGCCCAGCTCGAAATTGCAAACGTCCAGCGACTGCTCCCACACGAAAGGTGCCAGGCCTCCCAGGTGTTGCTGGCCCTCGCCTTGCCCTGGCAGCCCTTCCACAGCCCCACACACACTGGGGCTCCGGCCTTGCCAGCCAGCTCAGGGGGCCGACGTTCGTGCCTTGCTCGCTCTCGGTCCCTGCGCCGCAGTCCAGCTCGAAATTGCAAACGTCCAGCGACTGCTCCCACACGAAAGGTGCCAGGCCTCCCAGGTGTTGCTGGCCCTCGCCTTCCCCTGGCAGCCCTTCCACAGCCCCACACACACTGGGGCTCCGGCCTTGCCAGCCAGCTCAGGGGGCCGACGTTCTTGCCTTGCTCGCTCTCGGTCCCTGCGCCGCAGCCCAGCTCCAAATTGCAAACGTCCAGCGACTGCTCCCACACCAAAGGTGCCAGGCCTCCCAGGTGTTGCTGGCCCTCGCCTTGCCCTGGCAGCCCTTCCACAGCCCCACACACACTGGGGCTCCGGCCTTGCCAGCCAGCTCAGGGGGCCGACGTTCGTGCCTTGCTCGCTCTCGGTCCCTGCGCCGCAGCCCAGCTCGAAATTGCAAACGTCCAGCGACTGCTCCCACACCAAAGGTGCCATGCCTCCCAGGTGTTGCTGGCCCTCGCCTTGCCCTGGCAGCCCTTCCACAGCCCCACACACACTGGGGCTCCGGCCTTGCCAGCCAGCTCAGGGGGCCGACGTTCGTGCCTCGCTCGCTCTCGGGACCTGCGCCGGAGCCCAGCTCGAAACTGCAAACGTCCAGCGACTGCTCCCACACCAAAGGTGCCAGGCCTCCCAGGTGTTGCTGGCCCTCGCCTTCCCCTGGCAGCCCTTCCACAGCCCCACACACACTGGGGCTCCGGCCTTGCCAGCCAGCTCAGGCTGCCGACGTTCGTGCCTCGCTCGCTCTCGGGACCTGCGCCGGAGCCCAGCTGCAAATTGCAAACGTCCAGCGACTGCTCCCACACCAAAGGTGCCAGGCCTCCCAGGTGTTGCTGGCCCTCGCCTTGCCCTGCCAGCCCTTCCACAGCCCCACACACACTGGGGCTCCGGTCTTGCCAGCCAGCTCATGGTGCCGACGTCCGTGCCTCGCTCGCTCTCGGGACCTGCGCCGCAGCCCAGCTCCAAATTGCAAACGTCCAGCGACTGCTCCCACACCAAAGGTGCCAGGCCTCCCAGGTGTTGCTGGCCCTCGCCTTCCCCTGGCAGCCCTTCCACAGCCCCACACACACTGGGGCTCCGGCCTTGCCAGCCAGCTCAGGCTGCCGACGTTCGTGCCTCGCTCGCTCTCGGGACCTGCGCCGCAGCCCAGCTCGAAACTGCAAACGTCCAGCGACTGCTCCCACACGGAAGGTGCCAGGCCTCCCAGGTGTTGCTGGCCCTCGCCTTGCCCTGGCAGCCCTTCCACAGCCCCACACACACTGGGGCTTCGGCCTTGCCAGCCAGCTCAGGCGGCCGACGTTCGTGCCTCTCTCTCGGGTCCTGCGCCGCAGCCCAGCTCCAAATTGCAAACGTCCAGCGACTGCTCCCACACCAAAGGTGCCATGCCTCCCAGGTGCTGCTGGCCCTCGCCTTCCCCTGGCAGCCCTTCCACAGCCCCACACACACTGGGGCTCCGGCCTTGCCAGCCAGCTCAGGCGGCCGACGTTCGTGCCTCGCTCGCTCTCGGGACCTGCGCCGCAGCCCAGCTCCAAATTGCAAACGTCCAGCGACTGCTCCCACACCAAAGGTGCCATGCCTCCCAGGTGCTGCTGGCCCTCGCCTTCCCCTGGCAGCCCTTCCACAGCCCCACACACACTGGGGCTCCGGTCTTCCCTGCCAGCTCAGGGGGCCGACGTTCGTGCCTCGCTCGCTCTCGGGACCTGCGCCGGAGCCCAGCTGCAAATTGGAAACGTCCAGCGACTGCTCCCACACCAAAGGTGCCAGGCCTCCCAGGTGTTGCTGGCCCTCGCCTTCCCCTGGCAGCCCTTCCACAGCCCCACACACACTGGGGCTCCGGCCTTGCCAGCCAGCTCAGGCTGCCGACGTTCGTGCCTCGCTCGCTCTCGGGACCTGCGCCGCAGCCCAGCTCGAAACTCCAAACGTCCAGCGACTGCTCCCACACGGAAGGTGCCAGGCCTCCCAGGTGTTGCTGGCCCTCGCCTTGCCCTGGCAGCCCTTCCACAGCCCCACACACACTGGAGCTCCGGCCTTGCCAGCCAGCTCAGGTGGCCGACGTTCGTGCCTTGCTCGCTCTCGGTCCCTGCGCCGCAGCCCAGCTCGAAATTGCAAACGTCCAGCGACTGCTCCCACACCAAAGGTGCCAGGCCTCCCAGGTGTTGCTGGCCCTCGCCTTGCCCTGGCAGCCCTTCCACAGCCCCACACACACTGGGGCTCCGGCCTTGCCAGCCAGCTCAGGGTGCCGACGTTCTTGCCTTGCTCGCTCTCGGTCCCTGCGCCGCAGCCCAGCTCCAAATTGCAAACGTCCAGCGACTGCTCCCACACCAAAGGTGCCAGGCCTCCCAGGTGTTGCTGGCCCTCGCCTTGCCCTGGCAGCCCTTCCACAGCCCCACACACACTGGGGCTCCGGCCTTGCCAGCCAGCTCAGGGGGCCGACGTTCGTGCCTTGCTCGCTCTCGGTCCCTGCGCCGCAGCCCAGCTCCAAATTGCAAACGTCCAGCGACTGCTCCCACACGAAAGGTGCCAGGCCTCCCAGGTGTTGCTGGCCCTCGCCTTGCCCTGGCAGCCCTTCCACAGCCCCACACACACTGGGGCTCCGGCCTTGCCAGCCAGCTCAGGGGGCCGACGTTCGTGCCTCGCTCGCTCTCGGGACCTGCGCCGCAGCCCAGCTCGAAACTGCAAACGTCCAGCGACTGCTCCCACACCAAAGGTGCCAGGCCTCCCAGGTGTTGCTGGCCCTCGCCTTCCCCTGGCAGCCCTTCCACAGCCCCACACACACTGGGGCTCCGGCCTTGCCAGCCAGCTCAGGGGGCCGACGTTCGTGCCTCGCTCGCTCTCGGGACCTGCGCCGGAGCCCAGCTCCAAATTGCAAACGTCCAGCGACTGCTCCCACACCAAAGGTGCCAGGCCTCCCAGGTGTTGCTGGCCCTCGCCTTCCCCTGGCAGCCCTTCCACAGCCCCACACACACTGCAGCTCCGGCCTTGCCAGCCAGCTCAGGCTGCCGACGTTCGTGCCTCGCTCGCTCTCGGGACCTGCGCCGCAGCCCAGCTCCAAATTGCAAACGTCCAGCGACTGCTCCCACACCAAAGGTGCCAGGCCTCCCAGGTGTTGCTGGCCCTCGCCTTGCCCTGCCAGCCCTTCCACAGCCCCACACACACTGGGGCTCCGCTCTTGCCAGCCAGCTCATGGTGCCGACGTCCGTGCCTCGCTCGCTCTCGGGACCTGCGCCGCAGCCCAGCTCCAAATTGCAAACGTCCAGCGACTGCTCCCACACCAAAGGTGCCAGGCCTCCCAGGTGTTGCTGGCCCTCGCCTTCCCCTGGCAGCCCTTCCACAGCCCCACACACACTGGGGCTCCGGCCTTGCCAGCCAGCTCAGGCTGCCGACGTTCGTGCCTCGCTCGCTCTCGGGACCTGCGCCGCAGCCCAGCTCGAAACTGCAAACGTCCAGCGACTGCTCCCACACGGAAGGTGCCAGGCCTCCCAGGTGTTGCTGGCTCTTGCCTTGCCCTGGCAGCCCTTCCACAGCCCCACACACACTGGGGCTTCGGCCTTGCCAGCCAGCTCAGGCGGCCGACGTTCGTGCCTCTCTCTCGGGTCCTGCGCCGCAGCCCAGCTCCAAATTGCAAACGTCCAGCGACTGCTCCCACACCAAAGGTGCCATGCCTCCCAGGTGCTGCTGGCCCTCGCCTTCCCCTGGCAGCCCTTCCACAGCCCCACACACACTGGGGCTCCGGCCTTGCCAGCCAGCTCAGGCGGCCGACGTTCGTGCCTCGCTCACTCTCGGGACCTGCGCCGGAGCCCAGCTCCAAATTGCAAACGTCCAGCGACTGCTCCCACACCAAAGGTGCCATGCCTCCCAGGTGCTGCTGGCCCTCGCCTTCCCCTGGCAGCCCTTCCACAGCCCCACACACACTGGGGCTCCGGTCTTCCCTGCCAGCTCAGGGGGCCGACGTTCGTGCCTCGCTCGCTCTCGGGACCTGCGCCGGAGCCCAGCTGCAAATTGCAAACGTCCAGCGACTGCTCCCACACCAAAGGTGCCAGGCCTCCCAGGTGTTGCTGGCCCTCGCCTTCCCCTGGCAGCCCTTCCACAGCCCCACACACACTGGGGCTCCGCTCTTGCCAGCCATCTCAGGCTGCCGACGTTCCTGCCTCGCTCGCTCTCGGGACCTGCGCCGGAGCCCAGCTCCAAATTGCAAACGTCCAGCGACTGCTCCCACACCAAAGGTGCCAGGCCTCCCAGGTGTTGCTGGCCCTCGCCTTGCCCTGGCAGCCCTTCCACAGCCCCACACACACTGCGGCTCCGGCCTTGCCAGCCAGCTCATGGTGCCGACGTTCGTGCCTTGGTCGCTCTCGGGACCTGCGCCGGAGCCCAGCTCCAAATTGCAAACGTCCAGCGACTGCTCCCACACCAAAGGTGCCATGCCTCCCAGGTGCTGCTGGCCCTCGCCTTGCCCTGGCAGCCCTTCCACAGCCCCACACACACTGGGGCTCCGGTCTTCCCTGCCAGCTCAGGCGGCCGACGTTCGTGCCTCGCTCGCTCTCGGGACCTGCGCCGCAGCCCAGCTCCAAATTGCAAACGTCCAGCGACTGCTCCCACACGAAAGGTGCAATGCCTCCCATGTGTTGCTGGCCCTCGCCTTGCCCTGGCAGCCCTTCCACAGCCCCACACACACTGGGGCTCCGGCCTTGCCAGCCAGCTCAGGCTGCCGACGTTCGTGCCTCGCTCGCTCTCGGGACCTGCGCCGGAGCCCATCTCCAAATTGCAAACATCCAGCGACTGCTCCTACACCAAAGGTGCCAGGCCTCCCAGGTGTTGCTGGCCCTCGCCTTCCCCTGGCAGCCCTTCCACAGCCCCACACACACTGGGGCTCCGGCCTTGCCAGCCAGCTCAGGCTGCCGACGTTCGTGCCTCGCTCGCTCTCGGGACCTGCGCCGGAGCCCAGCTGCAAATTGCAAACGTCCAGCGACTGCTCCCACACCAAAGGTGCCAGGCCTCCCAGGTGTTGCTGGCCCTCGCCTTGCCCTGGCAGCCCTTCCACAGCCCCACACACACTGGGGCTCCGGCCTTGCCAGCCAGCTCAGGCTGCCGACGTTCGTGCCTCGCTCGCTCTCGGGACCTGCGCCGCAGCCCAGCTCGAAACTGCAAACGTCCAGCGACTGCTCCCACACGGAAGGTGCCAGGCCTCCCAGGTGTTGCTGGCTCTTGCCTTGCCCTGGCAGCCCTTCCACAGCCCCACACACACTGGGGCTCCGGCCTTGCCAGCCAGCTCAGGCGGCCGACATTCGTGCCTCGCTCGCTCTCGGGTCCTGCGCCGCAGCCCAGCTCCAAATTGCAAACGTCCAGCGACTGCTCCCACACCAAAGGTGCCATGCCTCCCAGGTGTTGCTGGCCCTCGCCTTCCCCTGGCAGCCCTTCCACAGCCCCACACACACTGGGGCTCCGGCCTTGCCAGCCAGCTCAGGGGGCTGACCTCGTGCCTTGGTCGCTCTCGGGACCTGCGCCGGAGCCCAGCTCCAAATTGCAAACGTCCAGCGACTGCTCCCACACGGAAGGTGCCATGCCTCCCAGGTGCTGCTGGCCCTAGCCTTGCCCTGCCAGCCCTTCCACAGCCCCACACACACTGGGGCTCCGGTCTTCCCTGCCAGCTCAGGCGGCCGACGTTCGTGCCTCGCTCGCTCTCGGGACCTGCGCCGGAGCCCAGCTCCAAATTGCAAACGTCCAGCGACTGCTCCCACACGAAAGGTGCCAGGCCTCCCAGGTGTTGCTGGCCCTCGCCTTGCCCTGGCAGCCCTTCCACAGACCCACACACACTGGGGCTCCGGTCTTGCCAGCCAGCTCAGGTGGCCGACGTTCGTGCCTTGCTCGCTCTCGGGACCTGGGCCGCAGCCCAGCTCGAAACTGAAAATGTCCAGCGACTGCTCCCACACCAAAGGTGCCATGCCTCCCAGGTGTTGCTGGCCCTCGCCTTCCCCTGGCAGCCCTTCCACAGCCCCACACACACTGCGGCTCCGGCCTTGCCAGCCAGCTCAGGGGGCCGACGTTCGTGCCTTGGTCGCTCTCGGGACCTGTGCCGGAGCCCAGCTCCAAATTGCAAACGTCCAGCGACTGCTCCCACACCAAAGGTGCCAGGCCTCCCAGGTGTTGCTGGCTCTTGCCTTGCCCTGGCAGCCCTTCCACAGCCCCACACACACTGGGGCTCCGGCCTTGCCAGCCAGCTCAGGCGGCCGACATTCGTGCCTCGCTCGCTCTCGGGTCCTGCGCCGCAGCCCAGCTCCAAATTGCAAACGTCCAGCGACTGCTCCCACACCAAAGGTGCCATGCCTCCCAGGTGTTGCTGGCCCTCGCCTTCCCCTGGCAGCCCTTCCACAGCCCCACACACACTGGGGCTCCAGCCTTGCCAGCCAGCTCAGGGTGCCGACGTTCGTGCCTTGGTCGCTCTCGGGACCTGCGCCGGAGCACAGCTCCAAATTGCAAACGTCCAGCGACTGCTCCCACACCAAAGGTGCCATGCCTCCCAGGTGCTGCTGGCCCTCGCCTTCCCCTGGCAGCCCTTCCACAGCCCCACACACACTGGGGCTCCGGCCTTGCCAGCCAGCTCAGGGTGCCGACGTACGTGCCTTGGTCGCTCTCGGGACCTTCGCCGGAGCCCAGCTCCAAATTGCAAACGTCCAGCGACTGCTTCCACACCAAAGGTGCCAGGCCTCCGAGGTGTTGCTGGCCCTTGCCTTGCCCTGGCAGCCCTTCCACAGCCCCACACACACTGGAGCTCCGGCCTTGCCAGCCAGCTCAGGCTGCCGACGTTCGTGCCTTGCTCGCTCTCGGTCCCTGCGCCGCAGCCAGGCTCGAAATTGCAAACGTCCAGCGACTGCTCCCACACCAAAGCTGCCAGGCCTCCCAGGTGTTGCTGGCCCTCGCCTTGCCCTGGCAGCCCTTCCACAGCCCCACAGACCCTGGGGCTCCGGCCTTGCCAGCCAGCTCAGGGGGCCGACGTTCGTGCCTCGCTCGCTCTCGGTCCCTGCGCCGCAGCCCAGCTCCAAATTGCAAACGTCCAGCGACTGCTCCCACACGGAAGGTGCCAGGCCTCCCAGGTGTTGCTGGCTCTTGTCTTGCCCTGGCAGCCCTTCCACAGCCCCACACACACTGGGGCTCCGGCCTTGCCAGCCAGCTCAGGCGGCCGACATTCGTGCCTCGCTCGCTCTCGGGTCCTGCGCCGCAGCCCAGCTCCAAATTGCAAACGTCCAGCGACTACTCCCACACCAAAGGTGCCATGCCTCCCAGGTGTTGCTGGCCCTCGCCTTCCCCTGGCAGCCCTTCCACAGCCCCACACACACTGGGGCTCCGGCCTTGCCAGCCAGCTCAGGGTGCCGACGTTCGTGCCTTGGTCGCTCTCGGGACCTGCGCCGGAGCCCAGCTCCAAATTGCAAACGTCCAGCGACTGCTCCCACACCAAAGGTGCCAGGCCTCCCAGGTGTTGCTGGCCCTCGCCTTGCCCTGGCAGCCCTTCCACAGCCCCACACACACTGGGGCTCCGGCCTTGCCAGCCAGCTCAGGGGGCCGACGTTCGTGCCTTGCTCGCTCTCGGTCCCTGCGCCGCAGCCCAGCTCGAAATTGCAAACGTCCAGCGACTGCTCCCACACCAAAGGTGCCATGCCTCCCAGGTGTTGCTGGCCCTCGCCTTGCCCTGGCAGCCCTTCCACAGCCCAACACACACTGGGGCTCCGGCCTTGCCAGCCAGCTCAGGGGGCCGACGTTCGTGCCTCGCTCGCTCTCGGGACCTGCGCCGCAGCCCAGCTCGAAACTGCAAACGTCCAGCGACTGCTCCCACACGAAAGGTGCCAGGCCTCCCAGGTGTTGCTGGCCCTCGCCTTCCCCTGGCAGCCCTTCCACAGCCCCACACACACTGGGGCTCCGGCCTTGCCAGCCAGCTCAGGCTGCCGACGTTCGTGCCTCGCTCGCTCTCGGTCCCTGCGCCGGAGCCCAGCTGCAAATTGCAAACGTCCAGCGACTGCTCCCACACCAAAGGTGCCAGGCCTCCCAGGTGTTGCTGGCCCTCGCCTTCCCCTGGCAGCCCTTCCACAGCCCCACACACACTGGGGCTCCGGCCTTGCCAGCCAGCTCAGGCTGCCGACGTTCGTGCCTCGCTCGCTCTCGGGACCTGCGCCGGAGCCAAGCTCCAAATTGCAAACGTCCAGCGACTGCTCCCACACCAAAGGTGCCAGGCCTCCCAGGTGTTGCTGGCCCTCGCCTTGCCCTGGCAGCCCTTCCACAGCCCCACACACACTGGGGCTCCGGTCTTGCCAGCCAGCTCATGGTGCCGACGTCCGTGCCTCGCTCGCTCTTGGGACCTGCGCCGCAGCCCAGCTCCAAATTGCAAACGTCCAGCGACTGCTCCCACACCAAAGGTGCCAGGCCTCCCAGGTGTTGCTGGCCCTCGCCTTCCCCTGGCAGCCCTTCCACAGCCCCACACACACTGAGGCTCCGCTCTTGCCAGCCAGCTCAGGCTGCCGACGTTCGTGCCTCGCTCGCTCTCGGGACCTGCGCCGCAGCCCAGCTCGAAACTGCAAACGTCCAGCGACTGCTCCCACACGGAAGGTGCCAGGCCTCCCAGGTGTTGCTGGCTCTTGCCTTGCCCTGGCAGCCCTTCCACAGCCCCACACACACTGGGGCTCCGGCCTTGCCAGCCAGCTCAGGCGGCCGACGTTCGTGCCTCTCTCTCGGGTCCTGCGCCGCAGCCCAGCTCCAAATTGCAAACGTCCAGCGACTGCTCCCACACCAAAGGTGCCATGCCTCCCAGGTGCTGCTGGCCCTCGCCTTCCCCTGGCAGCCCTTCCACAGCCCCACACACACTGGGGCTCCGGCCTTGCCAGCCAGCTCAGGGTGCCGACGTACGTGCCTCGCTCGCTCTCGGGACCTTCGCCGGAGCCCAGCTCCAAATTGCAAACGTCCAGCGACTGCTTCCACACCAAAGGTGCCAGGCCTCCCAGGTGTTGCTGGCCCTTGCCTTGCCCTGGCAGCCCTTCCACAGCCCCACACACACTGGAGCTCCGGCCTTGCCAGCCAGCTCAGGCTGCCGACGTTCGTGCCTTGCTCGCTCTCGGTCCCTGCGCCGCAGCCAGGCTCGAAATTGCAAACGTCCAGCGACTGCTCCCACACCAAAGCTGCCAGGCCTCCCAGGTGTTGCTGGCCCTCGCCTTGCCCTGGCAGCCCTTCCACAGCCCCACAGACCCTGGGGCTCCGGCCTTGCCAGCCAGCTCAGGGGGCCGACGTTCGTGCCTTGCTCGCTCTCGGGACCTGCGCCGCAGCCCAGCTCGAAATTGCAAACGTCCAGCAACTGCTCCCACACGAAAGGTGCCAGGCCTCCCAGGTGTTGCTGGCCCTCGCCTTGCCCTGGCAGCCCTTCCACAGCCCCACACACACTGGCGCTCCGGCCTTGCCAGCCAGCTCAGGGGGCCGACGTTCGTGCCTTGCTCGCTCTCGGTCCCTGCGCCGCAGCCCAGCTCCAAATTGCAAACGTCCAGCGACTGCTCCCACACCAAAGGTGCCAGGCCTCCCAGGTGTTGCTGGCTCTTGCCTTGCCCTGGCAGCCCTTCCACAGCCCCACACACACTGGGGCTCCGGCCTTGCCAGCCAGCTCAGGCGGCCGACATTCGTGCCTCGCTCGCTCTCGGGTCCTGCGCCGCAGCCCAGCTCCAAATTGCAAACGTCCAGCGACTGCTCCCACACCAAAGGTGCCATGCCTCCCAGGTGTTGCTGGCCCTCGCCTTCCCCTGGCAGCCCTTCCACAGCCCCACACACACTGGGGCTCCAGCCTTGCCAGCCAGCTCAGGGTGCCGACGTTCGTGCCTTGGTCGCTCTCGGGACCTGCGCCGGAGCACAGCTCCAAATTGCAAACGTCCAGCGACTGCTCCCACACCAAAGGTGCCATGCCTCCCAGGTGCTGCTGGCCCTCGCCTTCCCCTGGCAGCCCTTCCACAGCCCCACACACACTGGGGCTCCGGCCTTGCCAGCCAGCTCAGGGTGCCGACGTACGTGCCTTGGTCGCTCTCGGGACCTTCGCCGGAGCCCAGCTCCAAATTGCAAACGTCCAGCGACTGCTTCCACACCAAAGGTGCCAGGCCTCCGAGGTGTTGCTGGCCCTTGCCTTGCCCTGGCAGCCCTTCCACAGCCCCACACACACTGGAGCTCCGGCCTTGCCAGCCAGCTCAGGCTGCCGACGTTCGTGCCTTGGTCGCTCTCGGGACCTGCGCCGCAGCCAGGCTCGAAATTGCAAACGTCCAGCGACTGCTCCCACACCAAAGCTGCCAGGCCTCCCAGGTGTTGCTGGCCCTCGCCTTGCCCTGGCAGCCCTTCCACAGCCCCACAGACCCTGGGGCTCCGGCCTTGCCAGCCAGCTCAGGGGGCCGACGTTCGTGCCTTGCTCGCTCTCGGTCCCTGCGCCGCAGCCCAGCTCGAAATTGCAAACGTCCAGCAACTGCTCCCACACGAAAGGTGCCAGGCCTCCCAGGTGTTGCTGGCCCTCGCCTTGCCCTGGCAGCCCTTCCACAGCCCCACAGACCCTGGGGCTCCGGCCTTGCCAGCCAGCTCAGGGGGCCGACGTTCGTGCCTCGCTCGCTCTCGGTCCCTGCGCCGCAGCCCAGCTCCAAATTGCAAACGTCCAGCGACTGCTCCCACACGGAAGGTGCCAGGCCTCCCAGGTGTTGCTGGCTCTTGTCTTGCCCTGGCAGCCCTTCCACAGCCCCACACACACTGGGGCTCCGGCCTTGCCAGCCAGCTCAGGCGGCCGACATTCGTGCCTCGCTCGCTCTCGGGTCCTGCGCCGCAGCCCAGCTCCAAATTGCAAACGTCCAGCGACTACTCCCACACCAAAGGTGCCATGCCTCCCAGGTGTTGCTGGCCCTCGCCTTCCCCTGGCAGCCCTTCCACAGCCCCACACACACTGGGGCTCCGGCCTTGCCAGCCAGCTCAGGGTGCCGACGTTCGTGCCTTGGTCGCTCTCGGGACCTGCGCCGGAGCCCAGCTCCAAATTGCAAACGTCCAGCGACTGCTCCCACACCAAAGGTGCCAGGCCTCCCAGGTGTTGCTGGCCCTCGCCTTGCCCTGGCAGCCCTTCCACAGCCCCACACACACTGGGGCTCCGGCCTTGCCAGCCAGCTCAGGGGGCCGACGTTCGTGCCTTGCTCGCTCTCGGTCCCTGCGCCGCAGCCCAGCTCGAAATTGCAAACGTCCAGCGACTGCTCCCACACCAAAGGTGCCATGCCTCCCAGGTGTTGCTGGCCCTCGCCTTGCCCTGGCAGCCCTTCCACAGCCCAACACACACTGGGGCTCCGGCCTTGCCAGCCAGCTCAGGGGGCCGACGTTCGTGCCTCGCTCGCTCTCGGGACCTGCGCCGCAGCCCAGCTCGAAACTGCAAACGTCCAGCGACTGCTCCCACACGAAAGGTGCCAGGCCTCCCAGGTGTTGCTGGCCCTCGCCTTCCCCTGGCAGCCCTTCCACAGCCCCACACACACTGGGGCTCCGGCCTTGCCAGCCAGCTCAGGCTGCCGACGTTCGTGCCTCGCTCGCTCTCGGTCCCTGCGCCGGAGCCCAGCTGCAAATTGCAAACGTCCAGCGACTGCTCCCACACCAAAGGTGCCAGGCCTCCCAGGTGTTGCTGGCCCTCGCCTTCCCCTGGCAGCCCTTCCACAGCCCCACACACACTGGGGCTCCGGCCTTGCCAGCCAGCTCAGGCTGCCGACGTTCGTGCCTCGCTCGCTCTCGGGACCTGCGCCGGAGCCCAGCTCCAAATTGCAAACGTCCAGCGACTGCTCCCACACCAAAGGTGCCAGGCCTCCCAGGTGTTGCTGGCCCTCGCCTTGCCCTGGCAGCCCTTCCACAGCCCCACACACACTGGGGCTCCGGTCTTGCCAGCCAGCTCATGGTGCCGACGTCCGTGCCTCGCTCGCTCTTGGGACCTGCGCCGCAGCCCAGCTCCAAATTGCAAACGTCCAGCGACTGCTCCCACACCAAAGGTGCCAGGCCTCCCAGGTGTTGCTGGCCCTCGCCTTCCCCTGGCAGCCCTTCCACAGCCCCACACACACTGAGGCTCCGCTCTTGCCAGCCAGCTCAGGCTGCCGACGTTCGTGCCTCGCTCGCTCTCGGGACCTGCGCCGCAGCCCAGCTCGAAACTGCAAACGTCCAGCGACTGCTCCCACACGGAAGGTGCCAGGCCTCCCAGGTGTTGCTGGCTCTTGCCTTGCCCTGGCAGCCCTTCCACAGCCCCACACACACTGGGGCTCCGGCCTTGCCAGCCAGCTCAGGCGGCCGACGTTCGTGCCTCTCTCTCGGGTCCTGCGCCGCAGCCCAGCTCCAAATTGCAAACGTCCAGCGACTGCTCCCACACCAAAGGTGCCATGCCTCCCAGGTGCTGCTGGCCCTCGCCTTCCCCTGGCAGCCCTTCCACAGCCCCACACACACTGGGGCTCCGGCCTTGCCAGCCAGCTCAGGGTGCCGACGTACGTGCCTCGCTCGCTCTCGGGACCTTCGCCGGAGCCCAGCTCCAAATTGCAAACGTCCAGCGACTGCTTCCACACCAAAGGTGCCAGGCCTCCCAGGTGTTGCTGGCCCTTGCCTTGCCCTGGCAGCCCTTCCACAGCCCCACACACACTGGAGCTCCGGCCTTGCCAGCCAGCTCAGGCTGCCGACGTTCGTGCCTTGCTCGCTCTCGGTCCCTGCGCCGCAGCCAGGCTCGAAATTGCAAACGTCCAGCGACTGCTCCCACACCAAAGCTGCCAGGCCTCCCAGGTGTTGCTGGCCCTCGCCTTGCCCTGGCAGCCCTTCCACAGCCCCACAGACCCTGGGGCTCCGGCCTTGCCAGCCAGCTCAGGGGGCCGACGTTCGTGCCTTGCTCGCTCTCGGGACCTGCGCCGCAGCCCAGCTCGAAATTGCAAACGTCCAGCAACTGCTCCCACACGAAAGGTGCCAGGCCTCCCAGGTGTTGCTGGCCCTCGCCTTGCCCTGGCAGCCCTTCCACAGCCCCACACACACTGGCGCTCCGGCCTTGCCAGCCAGCTCAGGGGGCCGACGTTCGTGCCTTGCTCGCTCTCGGTCCCTGCGCCGCAGCCCAGCTCCAAATTGCAAACGTCCAGCGACTGCTCCCACACCAAAGGTGCCAGGCCTCCCAGGTGTTGCTGGCTCTTGCCTTGCCCTGGCAGCCCTTCCACAGCCCCACACACACTGGGGCTCCGGCCTTGCCAGCCAGCTCAGGCGGCCGACATTCGTGCCTCGCTCGCTCTCGGGTCCTGCGCCGCAGCCCAGCTCCAAATTGCAAACGTCCAGCGACTGCTCCCACACCAAAGGTGCCATGCCTCCCAGGTGTTGCTGGCCCTCGCCTTCCCCTGGCAGCCCTTCCACAGCCCCACACACACTGGGGCTCCAGCCTTGCCAGCCAGCTCAGGGTGCCGACGTTCGTGCCTTGGTCGCTCTCGGGACCTGCGCCGGAGCACAGCTCCAAATTGCAAACGTCCAGCGACTGCTCCCACACCAAAGGTGCCATGCCTCCCAGGTGCTGCTGGCCCTCGCCTTCCCCTGGCAGCCCTTCCACAGCCCCACACACACTGGGGCTCCGGCCTTGCCAGCCAGCTCAGGGTGCCGACGTACGTGCCTTGGTCGCTCTCGGGACCTTCGCCGGAGCCCAGCTCCAAATTGCAAACGTCCAGCGACTGCTTCCACACCAAAGGTGCCAGGCCTCCGAGGTGTTGCTGGCCCTTGCCTTGCCCTGGCAGCCCTTCCACAGCCCCACACACACTGGAGCTCCGGCCTTGCCAGCCAGCTCAGGCTGCCGACGTTCGTGCCTTGGTCGCTCTCGGGACCTGCGCCGCAGCCAGGCTCGAAATTGCAAACGTCCAGCGACTGCTCCCACACCAAAGCTGCCAGGCCTCCCAGGTGTTGCTGGCCCTCGCCTTGCCCTGGCAGCCCTTCCACAGCCCCACAGACCCTGGGGCTCCGGCCTTGCCAGCCAGCTCAGGGGGCCGACGTTCGTGCCTTGCTCGCTCTCGGTCCCTGCGCCGCAGCCCAGCTCGAAATTGCAAACGTCCAGCAACTGCTCCCACACGAAAGGTGCCAGGCCTCCCAGGTGTTGCTGGCCCTCGCCTTGCCCTGGCAGCCCTTCCACAGCCCCACACACACTGGGGCTCCGGCCTTGCCAGCCAGCTCAGGGGGCCGACGTTCGTGCCTTGCTCGCTCTCGGTCCCTGCGCCGCAGCCCAGCTCCAAATTGCAAACGTCCAGCGACTGCTCCCACACGGAAGGTGCCAGGCCTCCCAGGTGTTGCTGGCTCTTGTCTTGCCCTGGCAGCCCTTCCACAGCCCCACACACACTGGGGCTCCGGCCTTGCCAGCCAGCTCAGGCGGCCGACATTCGTGCCTCGCTCGCTCTCGGGTCCTGCGCCGCAGCCCAGCTCCAAATTGCAAACGTCCAGCGACTACTCCCACACCAAAGGTGCCATGCCTCCCAGGTGTTGCTGGCCCTCGCCTTCCCCTGGCAGCCCTTCCACAGCCCCACACACACTGGGGCTCCGGCCTTGCCAGCCAGCTCAGGGTGCCGACGTTCGTGCCTTGGTCGCTCTCGGGACCTGCGCCGGAGCCCAGCTCCAAATTGCAAACGTCCAGCGACTGCTCCCACACCAAAGGTGCCAGGCCTCCCAGGTGTTGCTGGCCCTCGCCTTGCCCTGGCAGCCCTTCCACAGCCCCACACACACTGGGGCTCCGGCCTTGCCAGCCAGCTCAGGGGGCCGACGTTCGTGCCTTGCTCGCTCTCGGTCCCTGCGCCGCAGCCCAGCTCGAAATTGCAAACGTCCAGCGACTGCTCCCACACCAAAGGTGCCATGCCTCCCAGGTGTTGCTGGCCCTCGCCTTGCCCTGGCAGCCCTTCCACAGCCCCACACACACTGGGGCTCCGGCCTTGCCAGCCAGCTCAGGGGGCCGACGTTCGTGCCTCGCTCGCTCTCGGGACCTGCGCCGCAGCCCAGCTCGAAACTGCAAACGTCCAGCGACTGCTCCCACACGAAAGGTGCCAGGCCTCCCAGGTGTTGCTGGCCCTCGCCTTCCCCTGGCAGCCCTTCCACAGCCCCACACACACTGGGGCTCCGGCCTTGCCAGCCAGCTCAGGCTGCCGACGTTCGTGCCTCGCTCGCTCTCGGGACCTGCGCCGGAGCCCAGCTGCAAATTGCAAACGTCCAGCGACTGCTCCCACACCAAAGGTGCCAGGCCTCCCAGGTGTTGCTGGCCCTCGCCTTCCCCTGGCAGCCCTTCCACAGCCCCACACACACTGGGGCTCCGGCCTTGCCAGCCAGCTCAGGCTGCCGACGTTCGTGCCTCGCTCGCTCTCGGGACCTGCGCCGGAGCCCAGCTCCAAATTGCAAACGTCCAGCGACTGCTCCCACACGAAAGGTGCCAGGCCTCCCAGGTGTTGCTGGCCCTCGCCTTGCCCTGGCAGCCCTTCCACAGCCCCACACACACTGGGGCTCCGGTCTTGCCAGCCAGCTCATGGTGCCGACGTCCGTGCCTCGCTCGCTCTTGGGACCTGCGCCGCAGCCCAGCTCCAAATTGCAAACGTCCAGCGACTGCTCCCACACCAAAGGTGCCAGGCCTCCCAGGTGTTGCTGGCCCTCGCCTTCCCCTGGCAGCCCTTCCACAGCCCCACACACACTGAGGCTCCGCTCTTGCCAGCCAGCTCAGGCTGCCGACGTTCGTGCCTCGCTCGCTCTCGGGACCTGCGCCGCAGCCCAGCTCGAAACTGCAAACGTCCAGCGACTGCTCCCACACGGAAGGTGCCAGGCCTCCCAGGTGTTGCTGGCTCTTGCCTTGCCCTGGCAGCCCTTCCACAGCCCCACACACACTGGGGCTCCGGCCTTGCCAGCCAGCTCAGGCGGCCGACGTTCGTGCCTCTCTCTCGGGTCCTGCGCCGCAGCCCAGCTCCAAATTGCAAACGTCCAGCGACTGCTCCCACACCAAAGGTGCCATGCCTCCCAGGTGCTGCTGGCCCTCGCCTTCCCCTGGCAGCCCTTCCACAGCCCCACACACACTGGGGCTCCGGCCTTGCCAGCCAGCTCAGGGTGCCGACGTACGTGCCTCGCTCGCTCTCGGGACCTTCGCCGGAGCCCAGCTCCAAATTGCAAACGTCCAGCGACTGCTTCCACACCAAAGGTGCCAGGCCTCCGAGGTGTTGCTGGCCCTTGCCTTGCCCTGGCAGCCCTTCCACAGCCCCACACACACTGGAGCTCCGGCCTTGCCAGCCAGCTCAGGCTGCCGACGTTCGTGCCTTGGTCGCTCTCGGTCCCTGCGCCGCAGCCAGGCTCGAAATTGCAAACGTCCAGCGACTGCTCCCACACCAAAGCTGCCAGGCCTCCCAGGTGTTGCTGGCCCTCGCCTTGCCCTGGCAGCCCTTCCACAGCCCCACAGACCCTGGGGCTCCGGCCTTGCCAGCCAGCTCAGGGGGCCGACGTTCGTGCCTTGCTCGCTCTCGGGACCTGCGCCGCAGCCCAGCTCGAAATTGCAAACGTCCAGCAACTGCTCCCACACGAAAGGTGCCAGGCCTCCCAGGTGTTGCTGGCCCTCGCCTTGCCCTGGCAGCCCTTCCACAGCCCCACACACACTGGCGCTCCGGCCTTGCCAGCCAGCTCAGGGGGCCGACGTTCGTGCCTTGCTCGCTCTCGGTCCCTGCGCCGCAGCCCAGCTCCAAATTGCAAACGTCCAGCGACTGCTCCCACACGGAAGGTGCCAGGCCTCCCAGGTGTTGCTGGCTCTTGTCTTGCCCTGGCAGCCCTTCCACAGCCCCACACACACTGGGGCTCCGGCCTTGCCAGCCAGCTCAGGCGGCCGACATTCGTGCCTCACTCGCTCTCGGGTCCTGCGCCGCAGCCCAGCTCCAAATTGCAAACGTCCAGCGACTACTCCCACACCAAAGGTGCCATGCCTCCCAGGTGTTGCTGGCCCTCGCCTTGCCCTGGCAGCCCTTCCACAGCCCCACACACACTGGGGCTCCGGCCTTGCCAGCCAGCTCAGGGGGCCGACGTTCGTGCCTTGCTCGCTCTCGGTCCCTGCGCCGCAGCCCAGCTCGAAATTGCAAACGTCCAGCGACTGCTCCCACACCAAAGGTGCCATGCCTCCCAGGTGTTGCTGGCCCTCGCCTTGCCCTGGCAGCCCTTCCACAGCCCCACACACACTGGGGCTCCGGCCTTGCCAGCCAGCTCAGGGGGCCGACGTTCGTGCCTCGCTCGCTCTCGGGACCTGCGCCGCAGCCCAGCTCGAAACTGCAAACGTCCAGCGACTGCTCCCACACGAAAGGTGCCAGGCCTCCCAGGTGTTGCTGGCCCTCGCCTTCCCCTGGCAGCCCTTCCACAGCCCCACACACACTGGGGCTCCGGCCTTGCCAGCCAGCTCAGGCTGCCGACGTTCGTGCCTCGCTCGCTCTCGGGACCTGCGCCGGAGCCCAGCTGCAAATTGCAAACGTCCAGCGACTGCTCCCACACCAAAGGTGCCAGGCCTCCCAGGTGTTGCTGGCCCTCGCCTTCCCCTGGCAGCCCTTCCACAGCCCCACACACACTGGGGCTCCGGCCTTGCCAGCCAGCTCAGGCTGCCGACGTTCGTGCCTCGCTCGCTCTCGGGACCTGCGCCGGAGCCCAGCTCCAAATTGCAAACGTCCAGCGACTGCTCCCACACCAAAGGTGCCAGGCCTCCCAGGTGTTGCTGGCCCTCGCCTTGCCCTGCCAGCCCTTCCACAACCCCACACACACTGGGGCTCCGGTCTTGCCAGCCAGCTCATGGTGCCGACGTCCGTGCCTCGCTCGCTCTTGGGACCTGCGCCGCAGCCCAGCTCCAAATTGCAAACGTCCAGCGACTGCTCCCACACCAAAGGTGCCATGCCTCCCAGGTGTTGCTGGCCCTCGCCTTCCCCTGGCAGCCCTTCCACAGCCCCACACACACTGCGGCTCCGGCCTTGCCAGCCAGCTCAGGCTGCCGACGTTCGTGCCTCGCTCGCTCTCGGGACCTGCGCCGCAGCCCAGCTCGAAACTGCAAACGTCCAGCGACTGCTCCCACACGGAAGGTGCCAGGCCTCCCAGGTGTTGCTGGCTCTTGCCTTGCCCTGGCAGCCCTTCCACAGCCCCACACACACTGGGGCTTCGGCCTTGCCAGCCAGCTCAGGCGGCCGACGTTCGTGCCTCTCTCTCGGGTCCTGCGCCGCAGCCCAGCTCCAAATTGCAAACGTCCAGCGACTGCTCCCACACCAAAGGTGCCATGCCTCCCAGGTGCTGCTGGCCCTCGCCTTCCCCTGGCAGCCCTTCCACAGCCCCACACACACTGGGGCTCCGGCCTTGCCAGCCAGCTCAGGCGGCCGACGTTCGTGCCTCGCTCGCTCTCGGGACCTGTGCCGCAGCCCAGCTCCAAATTGCAAACGTCCAGCGACTGCTCCCACACCAAAGGTGCCATGCCTCCCAGGTGCTGCTGGCCCTCGCCTTCCCCTGGCAGCCCTTCCACAGCCCCACACACACTGGGGCTCCGGTCTTCCCTGCCAGCTCAGGGGGCCGACGTTCGTGCCTCGCTCGCTCTCGGGACCTGCGCCGGAGCCCAGCTGCAAATTGCAAACGTCCAGCGACTGCTCCCACACCAAAGGTGCCAGGCCTCCCAGGTGTTGCTGGCCCTCGCCTTCCCCTGGCAGCCCTTCCACAGCCCCACACACACTGGGGCTCCGGCCTTGCTAGCCAGCTCAGGCCGCCGACGTTCGTGCCTCGCTCGCTCTCGGGACCTGCGCCGCAGCCCAGCTTGAAACTCCAAACGTCCAGCGACTGCTCCCACACGGAAGGTGCCAGGCCTCCCAGGTGTTGCTGGCCCTCGCCTTGCCCTGGCAGCCCTTCCACAGCCCCACACACACTGAGGCTCCGCTCTTGCCAGCCATCTCAGGCTGCCGACGTTCCTGCCTCGCTCGCTCTCGGGACCTGCGCCGGAGCCCAGCTCCAAATTGCAAACGTCCAGCGACTGCTCCCACACCAAAGGTGCCAGGCCTCCCAGGTGTTGCTGGCCCTCGCCTTGCCCTGGCAGCCCTTCCACAGCCCCACACACACTGCGGCTCCGGCCTTGCCAGCCAGCTCAGGGTGCCGACGTTCGTGCCTTGGTCGCTCTCGGGACCTGCGCCGGAGCCCAGCTCCAAATTGCAAACGTCCAGCGACTGCTCCCACACCAAAGGTGCCATGCCTCCCAGGTGCTGCTGGCCCTCGCCTTCCCCTGGCAGCCCTTCCACAGCCCCACACACACTGGGGCTCCGGCCTTGCCAGCCAGCTCAGGGTGCCGACGTACGTGCCTTGCTCGCTCTCGGGACCTGCGCCGGAGCCCAGCTGCAAATTGCAAACGTCCAGCGACTGCTTCCACACCAAAGGTGCCAGGCCTCCGAGGTGTTGCTGGCCCTTGCCTTGCCCTGGCAGCCCTTCCACAGCCCCACACACACTGGAGCTCCGGCCTTGCCAGCCAGCTCAGGGTGCCGACGTTCGTGCCTTGCTCGCTCTCGGTCCCTGCGCCGCAGCCCAGCTCGAAATTGCAAACGTCCAGCGACTGCTCCCACACCCAATGTGCCAGGCCTCCCAGGTGTTGCTGGCCCTCGCCTTGCCCTGGCAGCCCTTCCACAGCCCCACACACACTGGGGCTCCGGCCTTGCCAGCCAGCTCAGGGGGCCGACGTTCGTGCCTTGCTCGCTCTCGGTCCCTGCGCCGCAGCCCAGCTCCAAATTGCAAACGTCCAGCGACTGCTCCCACACGAAAGGTGCCAGGCCTCCCAGGTGTTGCTGGCCCTCGCCTTGCCCTGGCAGCCCTTCCACAGCCCCACACACACTGGGGCTCCGGCCTTGCCAGCCATCTCAGGCGGCCGACGTTCGTGCCTTGCTCGCTCTCGGTCCCTGCGCCGCAGCCCAGCTCGAAAATGCAAACGTCCAGCGACTGCTCCCACACCAAAGGTGCCAGGCCTCCCAGGTGTTGCTGGCCCTCGCCTTGCCCTGGCAGCCCTTCCACAGCCCCACACACACTGGGGCTCCGGCCTTGCCAGCCAGCTCAGGCGGCCGACGTTCGTGCCTCGCTCGCTCTCGGGACCTGCGCCGCAGCCCAGCTCGAAACTGCAAACGTCCAGCGACTGCTCCCACACCAAAGGTGCCAGGCCTCCCAGGTGTTGCTGGCCCTCGCCTTCCCCTGGCAGCCCTTCCACAGCCCCACACACACTGGGGCTCCGGCCTTGCCAGCCAGCTCAGGCGGCCGACATTCGTGCCTCGCTCGCTCTCGGGACCTGCGCCGCAGCCCAGCTCCAAATTGCAAACGTCCAGCGACTGCTCCCACACCAAAGGTGCCATGCCTCCCAGGTGTTGCTGGCCCTCGCCTTCCCCTGGCAGCCCTTCCACAGCCCCACACACACTGGGGCTCCGGCCTTGCCAGCCAGCTCAGGGGGCCGACCTTCGTGCCTTGGTCGCTCTCGGGACCTGCGCCGGAGCCCAGCTCCAAATTGCAAACGTCCAGCGACTGCTCCCACACGGAAGGTGCCATGCCTCCCAGGTGCTGCTGGCCCTCGCCTTGCCCTGCCAGCCCTTCCACAGCCCCACACACACTGGGGCTCCGGTCTTCCCTGCCAGCTCAGGCGGCCGACGTTCGTGCCTCGCTCGCTCTCGGGACCTGCGCCGCAGCCCAGCTCCAAATTGCAAACGTCCAGCGACTGCTCCCACACGAAAGATGCCAGGCCTCCCAGGTGTTGCTGGCGCTCGCCTTCCCCTGGCAGCCCTTCCACAGCCCCACACACACTGGGGCTCCGCTCTTGCCAGCCAGCTCAGGTGGCCGACGTTCGTGCCTTGCTCGCTCTCGGGACCTGGGCCGCAGCCCAGCTCGAAACTGAAAATGTCCAGCGACTGCTCCCACACCAAAGGTGCCAGGCCTCCCAGGTGTTGCTGGCCCTCGCCTTCCCCTGGCAGCCCTTCCACAGCCCCACACACACTGCGGCTCCGGCCTTGCCAGCCAGCTCAGGCGGCCGACGTTCGTGCCTTGGTCGCTCTCGGGACCTGTGCCGGAGCCCAGCTCCAAATTGCAAACGTCCAGCGACTGCTCCCACACCAAAGGTGCCAGGCCTCCCAGGTGTTGCTGGCCCTCGCCTTGCCCTTGCAGCCCTTCCACAGCCCCACACACACTGGGGCTCCGGCCTTGCCAACCAGCTCATGGTGCCGACGTCCGTGCCTCGCTCGCTCTCGGGACCTGCGCCGCAGCCCAGCTCCAAATTGCAAACGTCCAGCGACTGCTCCCACACCAAAGGTGCCAGGCCTCCCAGGTGTTGCTGGCCCTCGCCTTCCCCTGGCAGCCCTTCCACAGCCCCACACACACTGGGGCTCCGCTCTTGCCAGCCAGCTCAGGCTGCCGACGTTCGTGCCTCGCTCGCTCTCGGGACCTGCGCCGCAGCCCAGCTCGAAACTGCAAACGTCCAGCGACTGCTCCCACACGGAAGGTGCCAGGCCTCCCAGGTGTTGCTGGCTCTTGCCTTGCCCTGGCAGCCCTTCCACAGCCCCACACACACTGGGGCTCCGGCCTTGCCAGCCAGCTCAGGCGGCCGACATTCGTGCCTCGCTCGCTCTCGGGTCCTGCGCCGCAGCCCAGCTCCAAATTGCAAACGTCCAGCGACTGCTCCCACACCAAAGGTGCCATGCCTCCCAGGTGTTGCTGGCCCTCGCCTTCCCCTGGCAGCCCTTCCACAGCCCCACACACACTGGGGCTCCAGCCTTGCCAGCCAGCTCAGGGTGCCGACGTTCGTGCCTTGGTCGCTCTCGGGACCTGCGCCGGAGCCCAGCTCCAAATTGCAAACGTCCAGCGACTGCTCCCACACCAAAGGTGCCATGCCTCCCAGGTGCTGCTGGCCCTCGCCTTGCCCTGGCAGCCCTTCCACAGCCCCACACACACTGGGGCTCCGGCCTTGCCAGCCAGCTCAGGGTGCCGACGTACGTGCCTTGCTCGCTCTCGGGACCTGCGCCGGAGCCCAGCTCCAAATTGCAAACGTCCAGCGACTGCTTCCACACCAAATGTGCCAGGCCTCCCAGGTGTTGCTGGCCCTCGCCTTGCCCTGGCAGCCCTTCCACAGCCCCACACACACTGGGGCTCCGGCCTTGCCAGCCATCTCAGGCGGCCGACGTTCGTGCCTTGCTCGCTCTCGGTCCCTGCGCCGCAGCCCAGCTCGAAAATGCAAACGTCCAGCGACTGCTCCCACACCAAAGCTGCCAGGCCTCCCAGGTGTTGCTGGCCCTCGCCTTGCCCTGGCAGCCCTTCCACAGCCCCACACACACTGGGGCTCCGGCCTTGCCAGCCAGCTCAGGCGGCCGACGTTCGTGCCTCGCTCGCTCTCGGGACCTGCGCCGCAGCCCAGCTCGAAAATGCAAACGTCCAGCGACTGCTCCCACACCAAAGGTGCCAGGCCTCCCAGGTGTTGCTGGCTCTTGCCTTCCCCTGGCAGCCCTTCCACAGCCCCACACACACTGGGGCTCCGGCCTTGCCAGCCAGCTCAGGCGGCCGACATTCGTGCCTCGCTCGCTCTCGGGTCCTGCGCCGCAGCCCAGCTCCAAATTGCAAACGTCCAGCGACTGCTCCCACACCAAAGGTGCCATGCCTCCCAGGTGTTGCTGGCCCTCGCCTTCCCCTGGCAGCCCTTCCACAGCCCCACACACACTGGGGCTCCGGCCTTGCCAGCCAGCTCAGGGGGCCGACCTTCGTGCCTTGGTCGCTCTCGGGACCTGCGCCGGAGCCCAGCTCCAAACTGCAAGCGTCCAGCGACTGCTCCCACACCAAAGGTGCCATGCCTCCCAGGTGCTGCTGGCCCTCGCCTTGCCCTGCCAGCCCTTCCACAGCCCCACACACACTGGGGCTCCGGTCTTCCCTGCCAGCTCAGGCGGCCGACGTTCGTGCCTCGCTCGCTCTCGTAACCTGCGCCGCAGCCCAGCTCCAAATTGCAAACGTCCAGCGACTGCTTCCACACCCAAGGTGCCAGGCCTCCCAGGTGTTGCTGGCGCTCGCCTTGCCCTGGCAGCCCTTCCACAGACCCACACACACTGGGGCTCCGGCCTTGCCAGCCAGCTCAGGTGGCCGACGTTCGTGCCTTGCTCGCTCTCGGGACCTGCGCCGCAGCCCAGCTCGAAACTGAAAATGTCCAGCGACTGCTCCCACACCAAAGGTGCCAGGCCTCCCAGGTGTTGCTGGCCCTCGCCTTCCCCTGGCAGCCCTTCCACAGCCCCACACACACTGCGGCTCCGGCCTTGCCAGCCAGCTCAGGCGGCCGACGTTCGTGCCTTGGTCGCTCTCGGGACCTGTGCCGGAGCCCAGCTCCAAATTGCAAACGTCCAGCGACTGCTCCCACACCAAAGGTGCCAGGCCTCCCAGGTGTTGCTGGCCCTCGCCTTGCCCTTGCAGCCCTTCCACAGCCCCACACACACTGGGGCTCCGGCCTTGCCAGCCAGCTCATGGTGCCGACGTCCGTGCCTCGCTCGCTATCGGGACCTGCGCCGCAGCCCAGCTCCAAATTGCAAACGTCCAGCGACTGCTCCCACACCAAAGGTGCCAGGCCTCCCAGGTGTTGCTGGCCCTCGCCTTCCCCTGGCAGCCCTTCCACAGCCCCACACACACTGGGGCTCCGGCCTTGCCAGCCAGCTCAGGCGGCCGACGTTCGTGCCTCGCTCGCTCTCGGGACCTGCGCCGCAGCCCAGCTCGAAACTGCAAACGTCCAGCGACTGCTCCCACACCAAAGGTGCCAGGCCTCCCAGGTGTTGCTGGCCCTCGCCTTCCCCTGGCAGCCCTTCCACAGCCCCACACACACTGGGGCTCCGGCCTTGCCAGCCAGCTCAGGCGGCCGACATTCGTGCCTCGCTCGCTCTCGGGACCTGCGCCGCAGCCCAGCTCCAAATTGCAAACGTCCAGCGACTGCTCCCACACCAAAGGTGCCATGCCTCCCAGGTGTTGCTGGCCCTCGCCTTCCCCTGGCAGCCCTTCCACAGCCCCACACACACTGGGGCTCCGGCCTTGCCAGCCAGCTCAGGGGGCCGACCTTCGTGCCTTGGTCGCTCTCGGGACCTGCGCCGGAGCCCAGCTCCAAATTGCAAACGTCCAGCGACTGCTCCCACACCAAAGGTGCCATGCCTCCCAGGTGTTGCTGGCCCTCGCCTTGCCCTGCCAGCCCTTCCACAGCCCCACACACACTGGGGCTCCGGTCTTCCCTGCCAGCTCAGGCGGCCGACGTTCGTGCCTCGCTCGCTCTCGGGACCTGCGCCGCAGCCCAGCTCCAAATTGCAAACGTCCAGCGACTGCTCCCACACGAAAGATGCCAGGCCTCCCAGGTGTTGCTGGCGCTCGCCTTGCCCTGGCAGCCCTTCCACAGCCCCACACACACTGGGGCTCCGGCCTTGCCAGCCAGCTCAGGGTGCCGACGTACGTGCCTTGCTCGCTCTCGGGACCTGCGCCGGAGCCCAGCTCCAAATTGCAAACGTCCAGCGACTGCTTCCACACCAAAGGTGCCAGGCCTCCCAGGTGTTGCTGGCCCTCGCCTTGCCCTGGCAGCCCTTCCACAGCCCCACACACACTGGGGCTCCGGCCTTGCCAGCCATCTCAGGCGGCCGACGTTCGTGCCTTGCTCGCTCTCGGTCCCTGCGCCGCAGCCCAGCTCGAAAATGCAAACGTCCAGCGACTGCTCCCACACCAAAGCTGCCAGGCCTCCCAGGTGTTGCTGGCCCTCGCCTTGCCCTGGCAGCCCTTCCACAGCCCCACACACACTGGGGCTCCGGCCTTGCCAGCCAGCTCAGGCGGCCGACGTTCGTGCCTCGCTCGCTCTCGGGACCTGCGCCGCAGCCCAGCTCGAAAATGCAAACGTCCAGCGACTGCTCCCACACCAAAGGTGCCAGGCCTCCCAGGTGTTGCTGGCTCTTGCCTTCCCCTGGCAGCCCTTCCACAGCCCCACACACACTGGGGCTCCGGCCTTGCCAGCCAGCTCAGGCGGCCGACATTCGTGCCTCGCTCGCTCTCGGGTCCTGCGCCGCAGCCCAGCTCCAAATTGCAAACGTCCAGCGACTGCTCCCACACCAAAGGTGCCATGCCTCCCAGGTGTTGCTGGCCCTCGCCTTCCCCTGGCAGCCCTTCCACAGCCCCACACACACTGGGGCTCCGGCCTTGCCAGCCAGCTCAGGGGGCCGACCTTCGTGCCTTGGTCGCTCTCGGGACCTGCGCCGGAGCCCAGCTCCAAACTGCAAGCGTCCAGCGACTGCTCCCACACCAAAGGTGCCATGCCTCCCAGGTGCTGCTGGCCCTCGCCTTGCCCTGCCAGCCCTTCCACAGCCCCACACACACTGGGGCTCCGGTCTTCCCTGCCAGCTCAGGCGGCCGACGTTCGTGCCTCGCTCGCTCTCGTAACCTGCGCCGCAGCCCAGCTCCAAATTGCAAACGTCCAGCGACTGCTTCCACACCCAAGGTGCCAGGCCTCCCAGGTGTTGCTGGCGCTCGCCTTGCCCTGGCAGCCCTTCCACAGACCCACACACACTGGGGCTCCGGCCTTGCCAGCCAGCTCAGGTGGCCGACGTTCGTGCCTTGCTCGCTCTCGGGACCTGGGCCGCAGCCCAGCTCGAAACTGAAAATGTCCAGCGACTGCTCCCACACCAAAGGTGCCAGGCCTCCCAGGTGTTGCTGGCCCTCGCCTTCCCCTGGCAGCCCTTCCACAGCCCCACACACACTGCGGCTCCGGCCTTGCCAGCCAGCTCAGGCGGCCGACGTTCGTGCCTTGGTCGCTCTCGGGACCTGCACCAGAGCCCAGCTCCAAATTGCAAACGTCCAGCGACTGCTCCCACACCAAAGGTGCCAGGCCTCCCAGGTGTTGCTGGCCCTCGCCTTGCCCTTGCAGCCCTTCCACAGCCCCACACACACTGGGGCTCCGGCCTTGCCAGCCAGCTCATGGTGCCGACGTCCGTGCCTCGCTCGCTATCGGGACCTGCGCCGCAGCCCAGCTCCAAATTGCAAACGTCCAGCGACTGCTCCCACACCAAAGGTGCCAGGCCTCCCAGGTGTTGCTGGCCCTCGCCTTCCCCTGGCAGCCCTTCCACAGCCCCACACACACTGGGGCTCCGGCCTTGCCAGCCAGCTCAGGCGGCCGACGTTCGTGCCTCGCTCGCTCTCGGGACCTGCGCCGCAGCCCAGCTCGAAACTGCAAACGTCCAGCGACTGCTCCCACACCAAAGGTGCCAGGCCTCCCAGGTGTTGCTGGCCCTCGCCTTCCCCTGGCAGCCCTTCCACAGCCCCACACACACTGGGGCTCCGGCCTTGCCAGCCAGCTCAGGCGGCCGACATTCGTGCCTCGCTCGCTCTCGGGACCTGCGCCGCAGCCCAGCTCCAAATTGCAAACGTCCAGCGACTGCTCCCACACCAAAGGTGCCATGCCTCCCAGGTGTTGCTGGCCCTCGCCTTCCCCTGGCAGCCCTTCCACAGCCCCACACACACTGGGGCTCCGGCCTTGCCAGCCAGCTCAGGGGGCCGACCTTCGTGCCTTGGTCGCTCTCGGGACCTGCGCCGGAGCCCAGCTCCAAATTGCAAACGTCCAGCGACTGCTCCCACACGGAAGGTGCCATGCCTCCCAGGTGCTGCTGGCCCTCGCCTTGCCCTGCCAGCCCTTCCACAGCCCCACACACACTGGGGCTCCGGTCTTCCCTGCCAGCTCAGGCGGCCGACGTTCGTGCCTCGCTCGCTCTCGTGACCTGCGCCGCAGCCCAGCTCCAAATTGCAAACGTCCAGCGACTGCTCCCACACGAAAGATGCCAGGCCTCCCAGGTGTTGCTGGCCCTCGCCTTCCCCTGGCAGCCCTTCCACAGCCCCACACACACTGCGGCTCCGGCCTTGCCAGCCAGCTCAGGCGGCCGACGTTCGTGCCTTGGTCGCTCTCGGGACCTGCGCCGGAGCCCAGCTCCAAATTGCAAACGTCCAGCGACTGCTCCCACACCAAAGGTGCCAGGCCTCCCAGGTGTTGCTGGCCCTCGCCTTGCCCTTGCAGCCCTTCCACAGCCCCACACACACTGGGGCTCCGGCCTTGCCAACCAGCTCATGGTGCCGACGTCCGTGCCTCGCTCGCTCTCGGGACCTGCGCCGCAGCCCAGCTCCAAATTGCAAACGTCCAGCGACTGCTCCCACACCAAAGGTGCCAGGCCTCCCAGGTGTTGCTGGCCCTCGCCTTCCCCTGGCAGCCCTTCCACAGCCCCACACACACTGGGGCTCCGCTCTTGCCAGCCAGCTCAGGCTGCCGACGTTCGTGCCTCGCTCGCTCTCGGGACCTGCGCCGCAGCCCAGCTCGAAACTGCAAACGTCCAGCGACTGCTCCCACACGGAAGGTGCCAGGCCTCCCAGGTGTTGCTGGCTCTTGCCTTGCCCTGGCAGCCCTTCCACAGCCCCACACACACTGGGGCTCCGGCCTTGCCAGCCAGCTCAGGCGGCCGACATTCGTGCCTCGCTCGCTCTCGGGTCCTGCGCCGCAGCCCAGCTCCAAATTGCAAACGTCCAGCGACTGCTCCCACACCAAAGGTGCCATGCCTCCCAGGTGTTGCTGGCCCTCGCCTTCCCCTGGCAGCCCTTCCACAGCCCCACACACACTGGGGCTCCAGCCTTGCCAGCCAGCTCAGGGTGCCGACGTTCGTGCCTTGGTCGCTCTCGGGACCTGCGCCGGAGCCCAGCTCCAAATTGCAAACGTCCAGCGACTGCTCCCACACCAAAGGTGCCAGGCCTCCCAGGTGCTGCTGGCCCTCGCCTTCCCCTGGCAGCCCTTCCACAGCCCCACACACACTGGGGCTCCGGCCTTGCCAGCCAGCTCAGGGTGCCGACGTACGTGCCTTGCTCGCTCTCGGGACCTGCGCCGGAGCCCAGCTCCAAATTGCAAACGTCCAGCGACTGCTTCCACACCAAAGGTGCCAGGCCTCCCAGGTGTTGCTGGCCCTCGCCTTGCCCTGGCAGCCCTTCCACAGCCCCACACACACTGGGGCTCCGGCCTTGCCATCCATCTCAGGCGGCCGACGTTCGTGCCTTGCTCGCTCTCGGTCCCTGCGCCGCAGCCCAGCTCGAAAATGCAAACGTCCAGCGACTGCTCCCACACCAAAGCTGCCAGGCCTCCCAGGTGTTGCTGGCCCTCGCCTTCCCCTGGCAGCCCTTCCACAGCCCCACACACACTGGGGCTCCGGCCTTGCCAGCCAGCTCAGGCGGCCGACGTTCGTGCCTCGCTCGCTCTCGGGACCTGCGCCGCAGCCCAGCTCGAAAATGCAAACGTCCAGCGACTGCTCCCACACCAAAGGTGCCAGGCCTCCCAGGTGTTGCTGGCTCTTGCCTTCCCCTGGCAGCCCTTCCACAGCCCCACACACACTGGGGCTCCGGCCTTGCCAGCCAGCTCAGGCGGCCGACATTCGTGCCTCGCTCGCTCTCGGGTCCTGCGCCGCAGCCCAGCTCCAAATTGCAAACGTCCAGCGACTGCTCCCACACCAAAGGTGCCATGCCTCCCAGGTGTTGCTGGCCCTCGCCTTCCCCTGGCAGCCCTTCCACAGCCCCACACACACTGGGGCTCCGGCCTTGCCAGCCAGCTCAGGGGGCCGACCTTCGTGCCTTGGTCGCTCTCGGGACCTGCGCCGGAGCCCAGCTCCAAATTGCAAACGTCCAGCGACTGCTCCCACACCAAAGGTGCCATGCCTCCCAGGTGCTGCTGGCCCTCGCCTTGCCCTGCCAGCCCTTCCACAGCCCCACACACACTGGGGCTCCGGTCTTCCCTGCCAGCTCAGGCGGCCGACGTTCGTGCCTCGCTCGCTCTCGGAACCTGCGCCGCAGCCCAGCTCCAAATTGCAAACGTCCAGCGACTGCTCCCACACGAAAGGTGCCAGGCCTCCCAGGTGTTGCTGGCCCTCGCCTTGCCCTGGCAGCCCTTCCACAGACCCACACACACTGGGGCTCCGGCCTTGCCAGCCAGCTCAGGTGGCCGACGTTCGTGCCTTGCTCGCTCTCGGGACCTGGGCCGCAGCCCAGCTCGAAACTGAAAATGTCCAGCGACTGCTCCCACACCAAAGGTGCCAGGCCTCCCAGGTGTTGCTGGCCCTCGCCTTCCCCTGGCAGCCCTTCCACAGCCCCACACACACTGGGGCTCCGGCCTTGCCAGCCAGCTCAGGCGGCCGACGTTCGTGCCTTGGTCGCTCTCGGGACCTGTGCCGGAGCCCAGCTCCAAATTGCAAACGTCCAGCGACTGCTCCCACACCAAAGGTGCCAGGCCTCCCAGGTGTTGCTGGCCCTCGCCTTGCCCTTGCAGCCCTTCCACAGCCCCACACACACTGGGGCTCCGGCCTTGCCAGCCAGCTCATGGTGCCGACGTCCGTGCCTCGCTCGCTCTCGGGACCTGCGCCGCAGCCCAGCTCCAAATTGCAAACGTCCAGCGACTGCTCCCACACCAAAGGTGCCAGGCCTCCCAGGTGTTGCTGGCCCTCGCCTTCCCCTGGCAGCCCTTCCACAGCCCCACACACACTGGGGCTCCGGCCTTGCCAGCCAGCTCAGGCTGCCGACGTTCGTGCCTCGCTCGCTCTCGGGACCTGCGCCGCAGCCCAGCTCGAAACTGCAAACGTCCAGCGACTGCTCCCACACGGAAGGTGCCAGGCCTCCCAGGTGTTGCTGGCTCTTGCCTTGCCCTGGCAGCCCTTCCACAGCCCCACACACACTGGGGCTCCGGCCTTGCCAGCCAGCTCAGGCGGCCGACATTCGTGCCTCGCTCGCTCTCGGGTCCTGCGCCGCAGCCCAGCTGCAAATTGCAAACGTCCAGCAACTGCTCCCACACCAAAGGTGCCATGCCTCCCAGGTGTTGCTGGCCCTCGCCTTCCCCTGGCAGCCCTTCCACAGCCCCACACACACTGGGGCTCCAGCCTTGCCAGCCAGCTCAGGGTGCCGACGTTCGTGCCTTGGTCGCTCTCGGGACCTGCGCCGGAGCCCAGCTCCAAATTGCAAACGTCCAGCGACTGCTTCCACACCAAAGGTGCCATGCCTCCCAGGTGCTGCTGGCCCTCGCCTTCCCCTGGCAGCCCTTCCACAGCCCCACACACACTGGGGCTCCGGCCTTGCCAGCCAGCTCAGGGTGCCGACGTACGTGCCTTGCTCGCTCTCGGGACCTGCGCCGGAGCCCAGCTCCAAATTGCAAACGTCCAGCGACTGCTTCCACACCAAAGGTGCCAGGCCTCCGAGGTGTTGCTGGCCCTTGCCTTGCCCTGGCAGCCCTTCCACAGCCCCACACACACTGGAGCTCCGGCCTTGCCAGCCAGCTCAGGGTGCCGACGTTCGTGCCTTGCTCGCTCTCGGTCCCTGCGCCGCAGCCCAGCTCGAAATTGCAAACGTCCAGCGACTGCTTCCACACCAAAGGTGCCAGGCCTCCCAGGTGTTGCTGGCCCTCGCCTTGCCCTGGCAGCCCTTCCACAGCCCCACACACACTGGGGCTCCGGCCTTGCCAGCCAGCTCAGGCGGCCGACGTTCGTGCCTCGCTCGCTCTCGGGACCTGCGCCGCAGCCCAGCTCGAAACTGCAAACGTCCAGCGACTGCTCCCACACCAAAGGTGCCAGGCCTCCCAGGTGTTGCTGGCCCTCGCCTTCCCCTGGCAGCCCTTCCACAGCCCCACACACACTGGGGCTCCGGCCTTGCCAGCCAGCTCAGGCTGCCGACGTTCGTGCCTCGCTCGCTCTCGGGACCTGCGCCGGAGCCCAGCTGCAAATTGCAAACGTCCAGCGACTGCTCCCACACCAAAGGTGCCAGGCCTGCCAGGTGTTGCTGGCCCTCGCCTTGCCCTGGCAGCCCTTCCACAGCCCCACACACACTGGGGCTCCGGCCTTGCCAGCCAGCTCAGGCTGCCGACGTTCGTGCCTCGCTCGCTCTCGGGACCTGCTCCGGAGCCCAGCTGCAAATTGCAAACGACCAGCGACTGCTCCCACACCAAAGGTGCCAGGCCTCCCAGGTGTTGCTGGCCCTCGCCTTCCCCTGGCAGCCCTTCCACAGCCCCACACACACTGGGGCTCCGGCCTTGCCAGCCCGCTCAGGGGGCCGACGTCCGTGCCTCGCTCGCTCTCGGAACCTGCGCCGCAGCCCAGCTCCAAATTGCAAACGTCCAGCGACTGCTTCCACACCAAAGGTGCCATGCCTCCCAGGTGTTGCTGGCCCTCGCCTTCCCCTGGCAGCCCTTCCACAGCCCCACACACACTGGGGCTCCGGCCTTGCCAGCCAGCTCAGGGTGCCGACGTACGTGCCTTGCTCGCTCTCGGGACCTTCGCCGGAGCCCAGCTCCAAATTGCAAACGTCCAGCGACTGCTTCCACACCAAAGGTGCCAGGCCTCCGAGGTGTTGCTGGCCCTTGCCTTGCCCTGGCAGCCCTTCCACAGCCCCACACACACTGGAGCTCCGGCCTTGCCAGCCAGCTCAGGGTGCCGACGTTCGTGCCTTGCTCGCTCTCTGTCCCTGCGCCGCAGCCCAGCTCGAAATTGCAAACGTCCAGCGACTGCTCCCACACCAAAGGTGCCAGGCCTCCCAGGTGTTGCTGGCCCTCGCCTTGCCCTGGCAGCCCTTCCACAGCCCCACACACACTGGGGCTCCGGCCTTGCCAGCCAGCTCAGGGGGCCGACGTTCGTGCCTTGCTCGCTCTCGGTCCCTGCGCCGCAGCCCAGCTCGAAATTGCAAACGTCCAGCGACTGCTCCCACACCAAAGGTGCCAGGCCTCCCAGGTGTTGCTGGCCCTCGCCTTGCCCTGGCAGCCCTTCCACAGCCCCACACACACTGGGGCTCCGGCCTTGCCAGCCAGCTCAGGCTGCCGACGTTCGTGCCTTGCTCGCTCTCGGTCCCTGCGCCGCAGCACAGCTCCAAATTGCAAACGTCCAGCGACTGCTCCCACACCAAAGGTGCCAGGCCTCCCAGGTGTTGCTGGCCCTCGCCTTGCCCTGGCAGCCCTTCCACAGCCCCACACACACTGGGGCTCCGGCCTTGCCAGCCATCTCAGGCGGCCGACGTTCGTGCCTTGCTCGCTCTCGGTCCCTGCGCCGCAGCCCAGCTCGAAAATGCAAACGTCCAGCGACTGCTCCCACACCAAAGCTGCCAGGCCTCCCAGGTGTTGCTGGCCCTCGCCTTGCCCTGGCAGCCCTTCCACAGCCCCACACACACTGGGGCTCCGGCCTTGCCAGCCAGCTCAGGGGGCCGACGTTCGTGCCTCGCTCGCTCTCGGGACCTGTGCCGCAGCCCAGCTCGAAATTGCAAACGTCCAGCGACTGCTCCCACACCAAAGGTGCCAGGCCTCCCAGGTGTTGCTGGCCCTCGCCTTCCCCTGGCAGCCCTTCCACAGCCCCACACACACTGGGGCTCCGGCCTTGCCAGCCAGCTCAGGCTGCCGACGTTCGTGCCTCGCTCGCTCTCGGGACCTGCGCCGCAGCCCAGCTGCAAATTGCAAACGTCCAGCGACTGCTCCCACACCAAAGGTGCCAGGCCTGCCAGGTGTTGCTGGCCCTCGCCTTGCCCTGGCAGCCCTTCCACAGCCCCACACACACTGGGGCTCCGGCCTTGCCAGCCAGCTCAGGCTGCCGACGTTCGTGCCTCGCTCGCTCTCGGGACCTGCGCCGGATCCCAGCTGCAAATTGCAAACGACCAGCGACTGCTCCCACACCAAAGGTGCCAGGCCTCCCAGGTGTTGCTGGCCCTCGCCTTGCCCTGGCAGCCCTTCCACAGCCCCACACACACTGGGGCTCCGGCCTTGCCAGCCAGCTCATGGTGCCGACGTCCGTGCCTCGCTCGCTCTCGGAACCTGCGCCGCAGCCCAGCTCCAAATTGCAAACGTCCAGCGACTGCTCCCACACCAAAGGTGCCAGGCCTCCCAGGTGTTGCTGGCCCTCGCCTTCCCCTGGCAGCCCTTCCACAGCCCCACACACACTGGGGCTCCGGCCTTGCCAGCCAGCTCAGGCTGCCGACGTTCGTGCCTCGCTCGCTCTCGGGACCTGCGCCGCAGCCCAGCTCGAAACAGCAAACGTCCAGCGACTGCTCCCACACGGAAGGTGCCAGGCCTCCCAGGTGTTGCTGGCTCTTGCCTTGCCCTGGCAGCCCTTCCACAGCCCCACACACACTGGGGCTCCGGCCTTGCCAGCCAGCTCAGGCGGCCGACGTTCGTGCCTCTCTCTCGGGTCCTGCGCCGCAGCCCAGCTCCAAATTGCAAACGTCCAGCGACTGCTCCCACACCAAAGGTGCCATGCCTCCCAGGTGTTGCTGGCCCTCGCCTTCCCCTGGCAGCCCTTCCACAGCCCCACACACACTGCGGCTCCGGCCTTGCCAGCCAGCTCAGGCTGCCGACGTTCGTGCCTCGCTCGCTCTCGGGACCTGCGCCGGAGCCCAGCTCCAAATTGCAAACGTCCAGCGACTGCTCCCACACCAAAGGTGCCATGCCTCCCAGGTGCTGCTGGCCCTCGCCTTCCCCTGGCAGCCCTTCCACAGCCCCACACACACTGGGGCTCCGGTCTTCCCTGCCAGCTCAGGCGGCCGATGTTCGTGCCTCGCTCGCTCTCGGGACCTGCGCTGGAGCCCAGCTGCAAATTGCAAACGTCCAGCGACTGCTCCCACACGAAAGGTGCCAGGCCTCCCAGGTGTTGCTGGCCCTCGCCTTGCCCTGGCAGCCCTTCCACAGCCCCACACACACTGGTGCTTCGCTTTTGCCAGCCAGCTCAGGGGGCCGACGTTCGTGCCTTGCTCGCTCTCGGTCCCTGCGCCGCAGCCCAGCTCGAAATTGCAAACGTCCAGCGACTGCTCCCACACCAAAGGTGCCAGGCCTCCCAGGTGTTGCTGGCCCTCGCCTTGCCCTGGCAGCCCTTCCACAGCCCCACACACACTGAGGCTCCGCTCTTGCCAGCCATCTCAGGCTGCCGACGTTCCTGCCTCGCTCGCTCTCGGGACCTGCGCCGCAGCCCAGCTCCAAATTGCAAACGTCCAGCGACTGCTCCCACACCAAAGGTGCCATGCCTCCCAGGTGCTGCTGGCCCTCGCCTTCCCCTGGCAGCCCTTCCACAGCCCCACACACACTGGGGCTCCGGCCTTGCCAGCCAGCTCAGGCGGCCGACGTTCGTGCCTCGCTCGCTCTCGGGACCAGCGCCGGAGCCCAGCTGCAAATTGCAAACGTCCAGCGACTGCTCCCACACGAAAGGTGCCAGGCCTCCCAGGTGTTGCTGGCCCTCGCCTTGCCCTGGTAGCCCTTCCACAGCCCCACACACACTGGGGCTTCGGTCTTGCCAGCCAGCTCAGGCGGCCGATGTTCGTGCCTCGCTCGCTCTCGGGACCTGCCCCGGAGCCCAGCTCCAAATTGCAAACAGCCAGCGACTGCTCCCACACTAAAGGTGCCAGGCCTCCCAGGTGTTGCTGGCCCTCGCCTTCCCCTGGCAGCCCTTCCACAGCCCCACACACACTGGGGCTCCGGCCTTGCCAGCCAGCTCAGGCTGCCGACGTTCGTGCCTCGCTCGCTCTCGGGACCTGCGCCGCAGCCCAGCTCGAAACTGCAAAAGTCCAGCGACTGCTCCCACACGGAAGGTGCCAGGCCTCCCAGGTGTTGCTGGCTCTTGCCTTGCCCTGGCAGCCCTTCCACAGCCCCACACACACTGGGGCTCCGGCCTTGCCAGCCAGCTCAGGCGGCCGACGTTCGTGCCTTGCTCGCTCTCGGGACCTGCGCCGCAGCCCAGCTCGAAACTGCAAACGTCCAGCGACTGCTCCCACACGAAAGGTGCCATGCCTCCCAGGTGTTGCTGGCCCTCGCCTTCCCCTGGCAGCCCTTCCACAGCCCCACACACACTGGGGCTCCGGCCTTGCCAGCCAGCTCAGGCTGCCGACGTTCGTGCCTCGCTCGCTCTCGGGACCTGCGCCGCAGCCCAGCTGCAAATTGCAAACGTCCAGCGACTGCTCCCACACCAAAGGTGCCAGGCCTCCCAGGTGTTGCTGGCCCTCGCCTTCCCCTGGCAGCCCTTCCACAGCCCCACACACACTGGGGCTCCGGCCTTGCCAGCCAGCTCAGGGGGCCGACGTTCGTGCCTCGCTCGCTCTCGGGACCTGTGCCGCAGCCCAGCTCGAAACTGCAAACGTCCATCGATAGCGCCCACACCAAAGGTGCCAGGCCTCCCAGGTGTTGCTGGCCCTCGCCTTCCCCTGGCAGCCCTTCCACAGCCCCACACACACTGGGGCTCCGGCCTTGCCAGCCAGCTCAGGGGGCCGACGTTCTTGCCTCGCTCGCTCTCGGGTCCTGCGCCGCAGCCCAGCTCCAAATTGCAAACGTCCAGCGACTGCTCCCACACTAAAGGTGCCAGGCCTCCCAGGTGTTGCTGGCCCTCGCCTTGCCCTGGCAGCCCTTCCACAGCCCCACACACACTGGGGCTCCGGCCTTGCCAGCCAGCTCAGTCGGCCGACGTTCGTGCCTCGCTCGCTCTCGGGACCTGCGCCGGAGCCCAGCTCCAAATTGCAAACGTCCAGCGACTGCTCCCACACTAAAGGTGCCATGCCTCCCAGGTGTTGCTGGCCCTCGCCTTGCCCTGGCAGCCCTTCCACAGCCCCACACACACTGGGGCTCCGGCCTTGCCAGCCAGCTCAGGCGGCCGACGTTCGTGCCTCGCTCGCTCTCGGGTCCTGCGCCGCAGCCCAGCTCCAAATTGCAAACGTCCAGCGACTGCTCCCACACCAAAGGTGCCATGCCTCCCAGGTGTTACTGGCCCTCGCCTTCCCCTGGCAGCCCTTCCACAGCCCCACACACACTGGGGCTCCGGCCTTGCCAGCCAGCTCAGGGTGCCGACGTACGTGCCTTGCTCGCTCTCGGGACCTTCGCCGGAGCTCAGCTCCAAATTGCAAACGTCCAGCGACTGCTTCCACACCAAAGGTGCCAGGCCTCCGAGGTGTTGCTGGCCCTTGCCTTGCCCTGGCAGCCCTTCCACAGCCCCACACACACTGGAGCTCCGGCCTTGCCAGCCAGCTCAGGCTGCCGACGTTCGTGCCTTGCTCGCTCTCGGTCCCTGCGCCGCAGCCAGGCTCGAAATTGCAAACGTCCAGCGACTGCTCCCACACCAAAGCTGCCAGGCCTCCCAGGTGTTGCTGGCCCTCGCCTTGCCCTGGCAGCCCTTCCACAGCCCCACAGACCCTGGGGCTCCGGCCTTGCCAGCCAGCTCAGGGGGCCGACGTTCGTGCCTTGCTCGCTCTCGGTCCCTGCGCCGCAGCCCAGCTCGAAATTGCAAACGTCCAGCAACTGCTCCCACACGAAAGGTGCCAGGCCTCCCAGGTGTTGCTGGCCCTCGCCTTGCCCTGGCAGCCCTTCCACAGCCCCACACACACTGGGGCTCCGGCCTTGCCAGCCAGCTCAGGGGGCCGACGTTCGTGCCTTGCTCGCTCTCGGTCCCTGCGCCGCAGCCCAGCTCCAAATTGCAAACGTCCAGCGACTGCTCCCACACGGAAGGTGCCAGGCCTCCCAGGTGTTGCTGGCTCTTGTCTTGCCCTGGCAGCCCTTCCACAGCCCCACACACACTGGGGCTCCGGCCTTGCCAGCCAGCTCAGGCGGCCGACATTCGTGCCTCGCTCGCTCTCGGGTCCTGCGCCGCAGCCCAGCTCCAAATTGCAAACGTCCAGCGACTACTCCCACACCAAAGGTGCCATGCCTCCCAGGTGTTGCTGGCCCTCGCCTTCCCCTGGCAGCCCTTCCACAGCCCCACACACACTGGGGCTCCGGCCTTGCCAGCCAGCTCAGGGTGCCGACGTTCGTGCCTTGGTCGCTCTCGGGACCTGCGCCGGAGCCCAGCTCCAAATTGCAAACGTCCAGCGACTGCTCCCACACCAAAGGTGCCAGGCCTCCCAGGTGTTGCTGGCCCTCGCCTTGCCCTGGCAGCCCTTCCACAGCCCCACACACACTGGGGCTCCGCTCTTGCCAGCCAGCTCAGGGGGCCGACGTTCGTGCCTTGCTCGCTCTCGGTCCCTGCGCCGCAGCCCAGCTCCAAATTGCAAACGTCCAGCGACTGCTCCCACACCAAAGGTGCCATGCCTCCCAGGTGCTGCTGGCCCTCGCCTTCCCCTGGCAGCCCTTCCACAGCCCCACACACACTGGGGCTCCGGTCTTCCCTGCCAGCTCAGGCGGCCGACGTTCGTGCCTCGCTCGCTCTCGGGACCAGCGCCGGAGCCCAGCTGCAAATTGCAAACGTCCAGCGACTGCTCCCACACGAAAGGTGCCAGGCCTCCCAGGTGTTGCTGGCCCTCGCCTTGCCCTGGTAGCCCTTCCACAGCCCCACACACACTGGGGCTTCGGTCTTGCCAGCCAGCTCAGGCGGCCGATGTTCGTGCCTCGCTCGCTCTCGGGACCTGCCCCGGAGCCCAGCTCCAAATTGCAAACAGCCAGCGACTGCTCCCACACTAAAGGTGCCAGGCCTCCCAGGTGTTGCTGGCCCTCGCCTTCCCCTGGCAGCCCTTCCACAGCCCCACACACACTGGGGCTCCGGCCTTGCCAGCCAGCTCAGGGGGCCGACGTTCGTGCCTCGCTCGCTCTCGGAACCTGCGCTGGAGCCCAGCTCGAAACTGCAAACGTCCAGCGACTGCTCCCACACGGAAGGTGCCAGGCCTCCCAGGTGTTGCTGGCTCTTGCCTTGCCCTGGCAGCCCTTCCACAGCCCCACACACACTGGGGCTCCGGCCTTGCCAGCCAGCTCAGGCGGCCGACGTTCGTGCCTTGCTCGCTCTCGGGACCTGCGCCGCAGCCCAGCTCGAAACTGCAAACGTCCAGCGACTGCTCCCACACGAAAGGTGCCAGGCCTCCCAGGTGTTGCTGGCCCTCGCCTTCCCCTGGCAGCCCTTCCACAGCCCCACACACACTGGGGCTCCGGCCTTGCCAGCCAGCTCAGGCTGCCGACGTTCGTGCCTCGCTCGCTCTCGGGACCTGGGCCGCAGCCCAGCTGCAAATTGCAAACGTCCAGCGACTGCTCCCACACCAAAGGTGCCAGGCCTCCCAGGTGTTGCTGGCCCTCGCCTTCCCCTGGCAGCCCTTCCACAGCCCCACACACACTGGGGCTCCGGCCTTGCCAGCCAGCTCAGGGGGCCGACGTTCGTGCCTCGCTCGCTCTCGGGACCTGTGCCGCAGCCCAGCTCGAAACTGCAAACGTCCATCGATAGCGCCCACACCAAAGGTGCCAGGCCTCCCAGGTGTTGCTGGCCCTCGCCTTCCCCTGGCAGCCCTTCCACAGCCCCACACACACTGGGGCTCCGGCCTTGCCAGCCAGCTCAGTCGGCCGACGTTCGTGCCTCGCTCGCTCTCGGGACCTGCGCCGCAGCCCAGCTCCAAATTGCAAACGTCCAGCGACTGCTCCCACACCAAAGGTGCCATGCCTCCCAGGTGTTGCTGGCCCTCGCCTTCCCCTGGCAGCCCTTCCACAGCCCCACACACACTGGGGCTCCGGCCTTGCCAGCCAGCTCAGGGTGCCGACGTACGTGCCTTGCTCGCTCTCGGGACCTTCGCCGGAGCTCAGCTCCAAATTGCAAACGTCCAGCGACTGCTTCCACACCAAAGGTGCCAGGCCTCCGAGGTGTTGCTGGCCCTCGCCTTGCCCTGGCAGCCCTTCCACAGCCCCACACACACTGGAGCTCCGGCCTTGCCAGCCAGCTCAGGCTGCCGACGTTCGTGCCTTGCTCGCTCTCGGTCCCTGCGCCGCAGCCAGGCTCGAAATTGCAAACGTCCAGCGACTGCTCCCACACCAAAGCTGCCAGGCCTCCCAGGTGTTGCTGGCCCTCGCCTTGCCCTGGCAGCCCTTCCACAGCCCCACACACACTGGAGCTCCGGCCTTGCCAGCCAGCTCAGGGGGCCGACGTTCGTGCCTTGCTCGCTCTCGGTCCCTGCGCCGCAGCCCAGCTCGAAATTGCAAACGTCCAGCAACTGCTCCCACACGAAAGGTGCCAGGCCTCCCAGGTGTTGCTGGCCCTCGCCTTGCCCTGGCAGCCCTTCCACAGCCCCACACACACTGGGGCTCCGGCCTTGCCAGCCAGCTCAGGGGGCCGACGTTCGTGCCTTGCTCGCTCTCGGTCCCTGCGCCGCAGCCCAGCTCCAAATTGCAAACGTCCAGCGACTGCTCCCACACGGAAGGTGCCAGGCCTCCCAGGTGTTGCTGGCTCTTGTCTTGCCCTGGCAGCCCTTCCACAGCCCCACACACACTGGGGCTCCGGCCTTGCCAGCCAGCTCAGGCGGCCGACATTCGTGCCTCGCTCGCTCTCGGGTCCTGCGCCGCAGCCCAGCTCCAAATTGCAAACGTCCAGCGACTACTCCCACACCAAAGGTGCCATGCCTCCCAGGTGTTGCTGGCCCTCGCCTTCCCCTGGCAGCCCTTCCACAGCCCCACACACACTGGGGCTCCGGCCTTGCCAGCCAGCTCAGGGTGCCGACGTTCGTGCCTTGGTCGCTCTCGGGACCTGCGCCGGAGCCCAGCTCCAAATTGCAAACGTCCAGCGACTGCTCCCACACCAAAGGTGCCAGGCCTCCCAGGTGTTGCTGGCCCTCGCCTTGCCCTGGCAGCCCTTCCACAGCCCCACACACACTGGGGCTCCGGCCTTGCCAGCCAGCTCAGGGTGCCGACGTTCGTGCCTTGCTCGCTCTCGGTCCCTGCGCCGCAGCCCAGCTCCAAATTGCAAACGTCCAGCGACTGCTCCCACACCAAAGGTGCCATGCCTCCCAGGTGTTGCTGGCCCTCGCCTTGCCCTGGCAGCCCTTCCACAGCCCCACACACACTGGGGCTCCGGCCTTGCCAGCCAGCTCAGGGGGCCGACGTTCGTGCCTCGCTCGCTCTCGGGACCTGCGCCGCAGCCCAGCTCGAAACTGCAAACGTCCAGCGACTGCTCCCACACGAAAGGTGCCAGGCCTCCCAGGTGTTGCTGGCCCTCGCCTTCCCCTGGCAGCCCTTCCACAGCCCCACACACACTGGGGCTCCGGCCTTGCCAGCCAGCTCAGGCTGCCGACGTTCGTGCCTCGCTCGCTCTCGGGACCTGCGCCGGAGCCCAGCTGCAAATTGCAAACGTCCAGCGACTGCTCCCACACCAAAGGTGCCAGGCCTCCCAGGTGTTGCTGGCCCTCGCCTTCCCCTGGCAGCCCTTCCACAGCCCCACACACACTGGGGCTCCGGCCTTGCCAGCCAGCTCAGGCTGCCGACGTTCGTGCCTCGCTCGCTCTCGGGACCTGCGCCGGAGCCCAGCTCCAAATTGCAAACGTCCAGCGACTGCTCCCACACCAAAGGTGCCAGGCCTCCCAGGTGTTGCTGGCCCTCGCCTTGCCCTGCCAGCCCTTCCACAGCCCCACACACACTGGGGCTCCGGTCTTGCCAGCCAGCTCATGGTGCCGACGTCCGTGCCTCGCTCGCTCTTGGGACCTGCGCCGCAGCCCAGCTCCAAATTGCAAACGTCCAGCGACTGCTCCCACACCAAAGGTGCCAGGCCTCCCAGGTGTTGCTGGCCCTCGCCTTCCCCTGGCAGCCCTTCCACAGCCCCACACACACTGAGGCTCCGCTCTTGCCAGCCACCTCAGGCTGCCGACGTTCGTGCCTCGCTCGCTCTCGGGACCTGCGCCGCAGCCCAGCTCGAAACTGCAAACGTCCAGCGACTGCTCCCACACGGAAGGTGCCAGGCCTCCCAGGTGTTGCTGGCTCTTGCCTTGCCCTGGCAGCCCTTCCACAGCCCCACACACACTGGGGCTTCGGCCTTGCCAGCCAGCTCAGGCGGCCGACGTTCGTGCCTCTCTCTCGGGTCCTGCGCCGCAGCCCAGCTCCAAATTGCAAACGTCCAGCGACTGCTCCCACACCAAAGGTGCCATGCCTCCCAGGTGTTGCTGGCCCTCGCCTTGCCCTGGCAGCCCTTCCACAGCCCCACACACACTGGGGCTCCGGCCTTGCCAGCCAGCTCAGGGGGCCGACGTTCGTGCCTCGCTCGCTCTCGGGACCTGCGCCGCAGCCCAGCTCGAAACTGCAAACGTCCAGCGACTGCTCCCACACGAAAGGTGCCAGGCCTCCCAGGTGTTGCTGGCCCTCGCCTTCCCCTGGCAGCCCTTCCACAGCCCCACACACACTGGGGCTCCGGCCTTGCCAGCCAGCTCAGGCTGCCGACGTTCGTGCCTCGCTCGCTCTCGGGACCTGCGCCGGAGCCCAGCTCCAAATTGCAAACGTCCAGCGACTGCTCCCACACCAAAGGTGCCAGGCCTCCCAGGTGTTGCTGGCCCTCGCCTTCCCCTGGCAGCCCTTCCACAGCCCCACACACACTGGGGCTCCGGCCTTGCCAGCCAGCTCAGGCTGCCGACGTTCGTGCCTCGCTCGCTCTCGGGACCTGCGCCGGAGCCCAGCTCCAAATTGCAAACGTCCAGCGACTGCTCCCACACCAAAGGTGCCAGGCCTCCCAGGTGTTGCTGGCCCTCGCCTTGCCCTGCCAGCCCTTCCACAACCCCACACACACTGGGGCTCCGGTCTTGCCAGCCAGCTCATGGTGCCGACGTCCGTGCCTCGCTCGCTCTTGGGACCTGCGCCGCAGCCCAGCTCCAAATTGCAAACGTCCAGCGACTGCTCCCACACCAAAGGTGCCAGGCCTCCCAGGTGTTGCTGGCCCTCGCCTTCCCCTGGCAGCCCTTCCACAGCCCCACACACACTGCGGCTCCGGCCTTGCCAGCCAGCTCAGGCTGCCGACGTTCGTGCCTCGCTCGCTCTCGGGACCTGCGCCGCAGCCCAGCTCGAAACTGCAAACGTCCAGCGACTGCTCCCACACGGAAGGTGCCAGGCCTCCCAGGTGTTGCTGGCTCTTGCCTTGCCCTGGCAGCCCTTCCACAGCCCCACACACACTGGGGCTTCGGCCTTGCCAGCCAGCTCAGGCGGCCGACGTTCGTGCCTCTCTCTCGGGTCCTGCGCCGCAGCCCAGCTCCAAATTGCAAACGTCCAGTGACTGCTCCCACACCAAAGGTGCCATGCCTCCCAGGTGCTGCTGGCCCTCGCCTTCCCCTGGCAGCCCTTCCACAGCCCCACACACACTGGGGCTCCGGCCTTGTCAGCCAGCTCAGGCGGCCGACGTTCGTGCCTCGCTCGCTCTCGGGACCTGTGCCGCAGCCCAGCTCCAAATTGCAAACGTCCAGCGACTGCTCCCACACCAAAGGTGCCATGCCTCCCAGGTGTTGCTGGCCCTCGCCTTCCCCTGGCAGCCCTTCCACAGCCCCACACACACTGGGGCTCCGGTCTTCCCTGCCAGCTCAGGGGGCCGACGTTCGTGCCTCGCTCGCTCTCGGGACCTGCGCCGGAGCCCAGCTGCAAATTGCAAACGTCCAGCGACTGCTCCCACACCAAAGGTGCCAGGCCTCCCAGGTGTTGCTGGCCCTCGCCTTCCCCTGGCAGCCCTTCCACAGCCCCACACACACTGGGGCTCCGGCCTTGCTAGCCAGCTCAGGCCGCCGACGTTCGTGCCTCGCTCGCTCTCGGGACCTGCGCCACAGCCCAGCTTGAAACTCCAAACGTCCAGCGACTGCTCCCACACGGAAGGTGCCAGGCCTCCCAGGTGTTGCTGGCCCTCGCCTTGCCCTGGCAGCCCTTCCACAGCCCCACACACACTGAGGCTCCGCTCTTGCCAGCCATCTCAGGCTGCCGACGTTCCTGCCTCGCTCGCTCTCGGGACCTGCGCCGGAGCCCAGCTCCAAATTGCAAACGTCCAGCGACTGCTCCCACACCAAAGGTGCCAGGCCTCCCAGGTGTTGCTGGCCCTCGCCTTGCCCTGGCAGCCCTTCCACAGCCCCACACACACTGGGGCTCCGGCCTTGCCAGCCAGCTCAGGGTGCCGACGTTCGTGCCTTGGTCGCTCTCGGGACCTGCGCCGGAGCCCAGCTCCAAATTGCAAACGTCCAGCGACTGCTCCCACACCAAAGGTGCCATGCCTCCCAGGTGCTGCTGGCCCTCGCCTTCCCCTGGCAGCCCTTCCACAGCCCCACACACACTGGGGCTCCGGCCTTGCCAGCCAGCTCAGGGGGCCGACGTACGTGCCTTGCTCGCTCTCGGGACCTGCGCCGGAGCCCAGCTCCAAATTGCAAACGTCCAGCGACTGCTTCCACACCAAAGGTGCCAGGCCTCCGAGGTGTTGCTGGCCCTTGCCTTGCCCTGGCAGCCCTTCCACAGCCCCACACACACTGGAGCTCCGGCCTTGCCAGCCAGCTCAGGGTGCCGACGTTCGTGCCTTGCTCGCTCTCGGTCCCTGCGCCGCAGCCCAGCTCGAAATTGCAAACGTCCAGCGACTGCTCCCACACCAAAGGTGCCATGCCTCCCAGGTGTTGCTGGCCCTCGCCTTGCCCTGGCAGCCCTTCCACAGCCCCACACACACTGGGGCTCCGGCCTTGCCAGCCAGCTCAGGGGGCCGACGTTCGTGCCTTGCTCGCTCTCGGTCCCTGCGCCGCAGCCCAGCTCGAAATTGCAAACGTCCAGCGACTGCTCCCACACCAAAGCTGCCAGGCCTCCCAGGTGTTGCTGGCCCTCGCCTTGCCCTGGCAGCCCTTCCACAGCCCCACACACACTGGGGCTCCGGCCTTGCCAGCCAGCTCAGGGGGCCGACGTTCGTGCCTTGCTCGCTCTCGGTCCCTGCGCCGCAGCCCAGCTCCAAATTGCAAACGTCCAGCGACTGCTCCCACACGAAAGGTGCCAGGCCTCCCAGGTGTTGCTGGCCCTCGCCTTGCCCTGGCAGCCCTTCCACAGCCCCACACACACTGGGGCTCCGGCCTTGCCAGCCATCTCAGGCGGCCGACGTTCGTGCCTTGCTCGCTCTCGGTCCCTGCGCCGCAGCCCAGCTCGAAAATGCAAACGTCCAGCGACTGCTCCCACACGAAAGGTGCCAGGCCTCCCAGGTGTTGCTGGCCCTCGCCTTGCCCTGGCAGCCCTTCCACAGCCCCACACACACTGGGGCTCCGGCCTTGCCAGCCAGCTCAGGCGGCCGACATTCGTGCCTCGCTCGCTCTCGGGACCTGCGCCGCAGCCCAGCTCGAAACTGCAAACGTCCAGCGACTGCTCCCACACCAAAGGTGCCAGGCCTCCCAGGTGTTGCTGGCCCTCGCCTTCCCCTGGCAGCCCTTCCACAGCCCCACACACACTGGGGCTCCGGCCTTGCCAGCCAGCTCAGGCGGCCGACCTTCGTGCCTCGCTCGCTCTCGGGACCTGCGCCGCAGCCCAGCTCCAAATTGCAAACGTCCAGCGACTGCTCCCACACGGAAGGTGCCATGCCTCCCAGGTGCTGCTGGCCCTCGCCTTGCCCTGCCAGCCCTTCCACAGCCCCACACACACTGGGGCTCCGGTCTTCCCTGCCAGCTCAGGCGGCCGACGTTCGTGCCTCGCTCGCTCTCGGGACCTGCGCCGCAGCCCAGCTCCAAATTGCAAACGTCCAGCGACTGCTCCCACACGAAAGATGCCAGGCCTCCCAGGTGTTGCTGGCGCTCGCCTTCCCCTGGCAGCCCTTCCACAGCCCCACACACACTGGGGCTCCGCTCTTGCCAGCCAGCTCAGGTGGCCGACGTTCGTGCCTTGCTCGCTCTCGGGACCTGGGCCGCAGCCCAGCTCGAAACTGAAAATGTCCAGCGACTGCTCCCACACCAAAGGTGCCAGGCCTCCCAGGTGTTGCTGGCCCTCGCCTTCCCCTGGCAGCCCTTCCACAGCCCCACACACACTGCGGCTCCGGCCTTGCCAGCCAGCTCAGGCGGCCGACGTTCGTGCCTTGGTCGCTCTCGGGACCTGTGCCGGAGCCCAGCTCCAAATTGCAAACGTCCAGCGACTGCTCCCACACCAAAGGTGCCAGGCCTCCCAGGTGTTGCTGGCCCTCGCCTTGCCCTTGCAGCCCTTCCACAGCCCCACACACACTGGGGCTCCGGCCTTGCCAGCCAGCTCAGGGTGCCGACGTACGTGCCTTGCTCGCTCTCGGGACCTGCGCCGGAGCCCAGCTCCAAATTGCAAACGTCCAGCGACTGCTTCCACACCAAAGGTGCCAGGCCTCCCAGGTGTTGCTGGCCCTCGCCTTCCCCTGGCAGCCCTTCCACAGCCCCACACACACTGCGGCTCCGGCCTTGCCAGCCAGCTCAGGCGGCCGACGTTCGTGCCTTGCTCGCTCTCGGTCCCTGCGCCGCAGCCCAGCTCGAAAATGCAAACGTCCAGCGACTGCTCCCACACCAAAGCTGCCAGGCCTCCCAGGTGTTGCTGGCCCTCGCCTTGCCCTGGCAGCCCTTCCACAGCCCCACACACACTGGGGCTCCGGCCTTGCCAGCCAGCTCAGGCGGCCGACGTTCGTGCCTCGCTCGCTCTCGGGACCTGCGCCGCAGCCCAGCTCGAAAATGCAAACGTCCAGCGACTGCTCCCACACCAAAGGTGCCAGGCCTCCCAGGTGTTGCTGGCTCTTGCCTTCCCCTGGCAGCCCTTCCACAGCCCCACACACACTGGGGCTCCGGCCTTGCCAGCCAGCTCAGGCGGCCGACATTCGTGCCTCGCTCGCTCTCGGGTCCTGCGCCGCAGCCCAGCTCCAAATTGCAAACGTCCAGCGACTGCTCCCACACCAAAGGTGCCATGCCTCCCAGGTGTTGCTGGCCCTCGCCTTCCCCTGGCAGCCCTTCCACAGCCCCACACACACTGGGGCTCCGGCCTTGCCAGCCAGCTCAGGGGGCCGACCTTCGTGCCTTGGTCGCTCTCGGGACCTGCGCCGGAGCCCAGCTCCAAATTGCAAACGTCCAGCGACTGCTCCCACACCAAAGGTGCCATGCCTCCCAGGTGCTGCTGGCCCTCGCCTTGCCCTGCCAGCCCTTCCACAGCCCCACACACACTGGGGCTCCGGTCTTCCCTGCCAGCTCAGGCGGCCGACGTTCGTGCCTCGCTCGCTCTCGGAACCTGCGCCGCAGCCCAGCTCCAAATTGCAAACGTCCAGCGACTGCTCCCACACGAAAGGTGCCAGGCCTCCCAGGTGTTGCTGGCCCTCGCCTTGCCCTGGCAGCCCTTCCACAGCCCCACACACACTGGGGCTCCGGCCTTGCCAGCCAGCTCAGGTGGCCGACGTTCGTGCCTTGCTCGCTCTCGGGACCTGGGCCGCAGCCCAGCTCGAAACTGAAAATGTCCAGCGACTGCTCCCACACCAAAGGTGCCAGGCCTCCCAGGTGTTGCTGGCCCTCGCCTTCCCCTGGCAGCCCTTCCACAGCCCCACACACACTGCGGCTCCGGCCTTGCCAGCCAGCTCAGGCGGCCGACGTTCGTGCCTTGGTCGCTCTCGGGACCTGTGCCGGAGCCCAGCTCCAAATTGCAAACGTCCAGCGACTGCTCCCACACCAAAGGTGCCAGGCCTCCCAGGTGTTGCTGGCCCTCGCCTTGCCCTTGCAGCCCTTCCACAGCCCCACACACACTGGGGCTCCGGCCTTGCCAGCCAGCTCATGGTGCCGACGTCCGTGCCTCGCTCGCTCTCGGGACCTGCGCCGCAGCCCAGCTCCAAATTGCAAACGTCCAGCGACTGCTCCCACACCAAAGGTGCCAGGCCTCCCAGGTGTTGCTGGCCCTCGCCTTCCCCTGGCAGCCCTTCCACAGCCCCACACACACTGGGGCTCCGGCCTTGCCAGCCAGCTCAGGCTGCCGACGTTCGTGCCTCGCTCGCTCTCGGGACCTGCGCCGCAGCCCAGCTCGAAACTGCAAACGTCCAGCGACTGCTCCCACACGGAAGGTGCCAGGCCTCCCAGGTGTTGCTGGCTCTTGCCTTGCCCTGGCAGCCCTTCCACAGCCCCACACACACTGGGGCTCCGGCCTTGCCAGCCAGCTCAGGCGGCCGACATTCGTGCCTCGCTCGCTCTCGGGTCCTGCGCCGCAGCCCAGCTCCAAATTGCAAACGTCCAGCGACTGCTCCCACACCAAAGGTGCCAGGCCTCCCAGGTGTCGCTGGCCCTCGCCTTCCCCTGGCAGCCCTTCCACAGCCCCACACACACTGGGGCTCCAGCCTTGCCAGCCAGCTCAGGGTGCCGACGTTCGTGCCTTGGTCGCTCTCGGGACCTGCGCCGGAGCCCAGCTCCAAATTGCAAACGTCCAGCGACTGCTTCCACACCAAAGGTGCCATGCCTCCCAGGTGCTGCTGGCCCTCGCCTTCCCCTGGCAGCCCTTCCACAGCCCCACACACACTGGGGCTCCGGCCTTGCCAGCCAGCTCAGGGTGCCGACGTACGTGCCTTGCTCGCTCTCGGGACCTGCGCCGGAGCCCAGCTCCAAATTGCAAACGTCCAGCGACTGCTTCCACACCAAAGGTGCCAGGCCTCCGAGGTGTTGCTGGCCCTTGCCTTGCCCTGGCAGCCCTTCCACAGCCCCACACACACTGGAGCTCCGGCCTTGCCAGCCAGCTCAGGGTGCCGACGTTCGTGCCTTGCTCGCTCTCGGTCCCTGCGCCGCAGCCCAGCTCGAAATTGCAAACGTCCAGCGACTGCTCCCACACCAAAGCTGCCAGGCCTCCCAGGTGTTGCTGGCCCTCGCCTTGCCCTGGCAGCCCTTCCACAGCCCCACACACACTGGGGCTCCTGCCTTGCCAGCCAGCTCAGGCGGCCGACGTTCGTGCCTCGCTCGCTCTCGGGACCTGCGCCGCAGCCCAGCTCGAAACTGCAAACGTCCAGCGACTGCTCCCACACCAAAGGTGCCAGGCCTCCCAGGTGTTGCTGGCCCTCGCCTTCCCCTGGCAGCCCTTAAACACAGCCCCACACACACTGGGGCTCCGGCCTTGCCAGCCAGCTCAGGCGGCCGACATTCGTGCCTCGCTCGCTCTCGGGACCTGCGCCGCAGCCCAGCTCCAAATTGCAAACGTCCAGCGACTGCTCCCACACCAAAGGTGCCATGCCTCCCAGGTGTTGCTGGCCCTCGCCTTCCCCTGGCAGCCCTTCCACAGCCCCACACACACTGGGGCTCCGGCCTTGCCAGCCAGCTCAGGGGGCCGACCTTCGTGCCTTGGTCGCTCTCGGGACCTGCGCCGGAGCCCAGCTCCAAATTGCAAACGTCCAGCGACTGCTCCCACACGGAAGGTGCCATGCCTCCCAGGTGCTGCTGGCCCTCGCCTTCCCCTGGCAGCCCTTCCACAGCCCCACACACACTGGGGCTCCGCTCTTGCCAGCCAGCTCAGGTGGCCGACGTTCGTGCCTTGCTCGCTCTCGGGACCTGGGCCGCAGCCCAGCTCGAAACTGAAAATGTCCAGCGACTGCTCCCACACCAAAGGTGCCAGGCCTCCCAGGTGTTGCTGGCCCTCGCCTTCCCCTGGCAGCCCTTCCACAGCCCCACACACACTGCGGCTCCGGCCTTGCCAGCCAGCTCAGGCGGCCGACGTTCGTGCCTTGGTCGCTCTCGGGACCTGTGCCGGAGCCCAGCTCCAAATTGCAAACGTCCAGCGACTGCTCCCACACCAAAGGTGCCAGGCCTCCCAGGTGTTGCTGGCCCTCGCCTTGCCCTTGCAGCCCTTCCACAGCCCCACACACACTGGGGCTCCGACCTTGCCAACCAGCTCATGGTGCCGACGTCCGTGCCTCGCTCGGTCTCGGGACCTGCGCCGCAGCCCAGCTCCAAATTGCAAACGTCCAGCGACTGCTCCCACACCAAAGGTGCCAGGCCTCCCAGGTGTTGCTGGCCCTCGCCTTGCCCTGGCAGCCCTTCCACAGCCCCACACACACTGGGGCTCCGGCCTTGCCAGCCAGCTCAGGCGGCCGACGTTCGTGCCTCGCTCGCTCTCGGGACCTGCGCCGCAGCCCAGCTCGAAAATGCAAACGTCCAGCGACTGCTCCCACACCAAAGGTGCCAGGCCTCCCAGGTGTTGCTGGCTCTTGCCTTCCCCTGGCAGCCCTTCCACAGCCCCACACACACTGGGGCTCCGGCCTTGCCAGCCAGCTCAGGCGGCCGACATTCGTGCCTCGCTCGCTCTCGGGTCCTGCGCCGCAGCCCAGCTCCAAATTGCAAACGTCCAGCGACTGCTCCCACACCAAAGGTGCCATGCCTCCCAGGTGTTGCTGGCCCTCGCCTTCCCCTGGCAGCCCTTCCACAGCCCCACACACACTGGGGCTCCGGCCTTGCCAGCCAGCTCAGGGGGCCGACCTTCGTGCCTTGGTCGCTCTCGGGACCTGCGCCGGAGCCCAGCTCCAAATTGCAAACGTCCAGCGACTGCTCCCACACCAAAGGTGCCATGCCTCCCAGGTGCTGCTGGCCCTCGCCTTGCCCTGCCAGCCCTTCCACAGCCCCACACACACTGGGGCTCCGGTCTTCCCTGCCAGCTCAGGCGGCCGACGTTCGTGCCTCGCTCGCTCTCGGAACCTGCGCCGCAGCCCAGCTCCAAATTGCAAACGTCCAGCGACTGCTCCCACACGAAAGGTGCCAGGCCTCCCAGGTGTTGCTGGCCCTCGCCTTGCCCTGGCAGCCCTTCCACAGCCCCCCACACAGTGGGGCTCCGGCCTTGCCAGCCAGCTCAGGGGGCCGACGCTCGTGCCTCGCTCGCTCTCGGGACCTGGGCCGCAGCCCAGCTCGAAACTGAAAATGTCCAGCGACTGCTCCCACACCAAAGGTGCCAGGCCTCCCAGGTGTTGCTGGCCCTCGCCTTCCCCTGGCAGCCCTTCCACAGCCCCACACACACTGCGGCTCCGGCCTTGCCAGCCAGCTCAGGCGGCCGACGTTCGTGCCTTGCTCGCTCTCGGGACCTGTGCCGGAGCCCAGCTCCAAATTGCAAACGTCCAGCGACTGCTCCCACACCAAAGGTGCCAGGCCTCCCAGGTGTTGCTGGCCCTCGCCTTGCCCTTGCAGCCCTTCCACAGCCCCACACACACTGGGGCTCCGGCCTTGCCAGCCAGCTCATGGTGCCGACGTCCGTGCCTCGCTCGCTCTCGGGACCTGCGCCGCAGCCCAGCTCCAAATTGCAAACGTCCAGCGACTGCTCCCACACCAAAGGTGCCAGGCCTCCCAGGTGTTGCTGGCCCTCGCCTTCCCCTGGCAGCCCTTCCACAGCCCCACACACACTGGGGCTCCGGCCTTGCCAGCCAGCTCAGGCTGCCGACGTTCGTGCCTCGCTCGCTCTCGGGACCTGCGCCGCAGCCCAGCTCGAAACTGCAAACGTCCAGCGACTGCTCCCACACGGAAGGTGCCAGGCCTCCCAGGTGTTGCTGGCTCTTGCCTTGCCCTGGCAGCCCTTCCACAGCCCCACACACACTGGGGCTCCGGCCTTGCCAGCCAGCTCAGGCGGCCGACATTCGTGCCTCGCTCGCTCTCGGGTCCTGCGCCGCAGCCCAGCTCCAAATTGCAAACGTCCAGCGACTGCTCCCACACCAAAGGTGCCATGCCTCCCAGGTGTCGCTGGCCCTCGCCTTCCCCTGGCAGCCCTTCCACAGCCCCACACACACTGGGGCTCCAGCCTTGCCAGCCAGCTCAGGGTGCCGACGTTCGTGCCTTGGTCGCTCTCGGGACCTGCGCCGGAGCCCAGCTCCAAATTGCAAACGTCCAGCGACTGCTTCCACACCAAAGGTGCCATGCCTCCCAGGTGCTGCTGGCCCTCGCCTTCCCCTGGCAGCCCTTCCACAGCCCCACACACACTGGGGCTCCGGCCTTGCCAGCCAGCTCAGGGTGCCGACGTACGTGCCTTGCTCGCTCTCGGGACCTGCGCCGGAGCCCAGCTCCAAATTGCAAACGTCCAGCGACTGCTTCCACACCAAAGGTGCCAGGCCTCCGAGGTGTTGCTGGCCCTTGCCTTGCCCTGGCAGCCCTTCCACAGCCCCACACACACTGGAGCTCCGGCCTTGCCAGCCAGCTCAGGGTGCCGACGTTCGTGCCTTGCTCGCTCTCGGTCCCTGCGCCGCAGCCCAGCTCGAAATTGCAAACGTCCAGCGACTGCTTCCACACCAAAGGTGCCAGGCCTCCCAGGTGTTGCTGGCCCTCGCCTTGCCCTGGCAGCCCTTCCACAGCCCCACACACACTGGGGCTCCGGCCTTGCCAGCCAGCTCAGGCGGCCGACGTTCGTGCCTCGCTCGCTCTCGGGACCTGCGCCGCAGCCCAGCTCGAAACTGCAAACGTCCAGCGACTGCTCCCACACCAAAGGTGCCAGGCCTCCCAGGTGTTGCTGGCCCTCGCCTTCCCCTGGCAGCCCTTCCACAGCCCCACACACACTGGGGCTCCGGCCTTGCCAGCCAGCTCAGGCTGCCGACGTTCGTGCCTCGCTCGCTCTCGGGACCTGCGCCGGAGCCCAGCTCCAAATTGCAAACGTCCAGCGACTGCTCCCACACCAAAGGTGCCAGGCCTGCCAGGTGTTGCTGGCCCTCGCCTTGCCCTGGCAGCCCTTCCACAGCCCCACACACACTGGGGCTCCGGCCTTGCCAGCCAGCTCAGGCTGCCGACGTTCGTGCCTCGCTCGCTCTCGGGACCTGCTCCGGAGCCCAGCTGCAAATTGCAAACGACCAGCGACTGCTCCCACACCAAAGGTGCCAGGCCTCCCAGGTGTTGCTGGCCCTCGCCTTCCCCTGGCAGCCCTTCCACAGCCCCACACACACTGGCGCTCCGGCCTTGCCAGCCAGCTCAGGGGGCCGACGTCCGTGCCTCGCTCGCTCTCGGAACCTGCGCCGCAGCCCAGCTCCAAATTGCAAACGTCCAGCGACTGCTCCCACACCAAAGGTGCCATGCCTCCCAGGTGTTGCTGGCCCTCGCCTTGCCCTTGCAGCCCTTCCACAGCCCCACACACACTGGGGCTCCGGCCTTGCCAGCCAGCTCAGGGTGCCGATGTACGTGCCTTGCTCGCTCTCGGGACCTGCGCCGGAGCCCAGCTCCAAATTGCAAACGTCCAGCGACTGCTTCCACACCAAAGGTGCCAGGCCTCCGAGGTGTTGCTGGCCCTTGCCTTGCCCTGGCAGCCCTTCCACAGCCCCACACACACTGGAGCTCCGGCCTTGCCAGCCAGCTCAGGGTGCCGACGTTCGTGCCTTGCTCGCTCTCGGTCCCTGCGCCGCAGCCCAGCTCGAAATTGCAAACGTCCAGCGACTGCTCCCACACCAAAGGTGCCAGGCCTCCCAGGTGTTGCTGGCCCTCGCCTTGCCCTGGCAGCCCTTCCACAGCCCCACACACACTGGGGCTCCGGCCTTGCCAGCCAGCTCAGGGGGCCGACGTTCGTGCCTTGCTCGCTCTCGGTCCCTGCGCCGCAGCCCAGCTCGAAATTGCAAACGTCCAGCGACTGCTCCCACACCAAAGGTGCCAGGCCTCCCAGGTGTTGCTGGCCCTCGCCTTGCCCTGGCAGCCCTTCCACAGCCCCACACACACTGGGGCTCCGGCCTTGCCAGCCAGCTCAGGCTGCCGACGTTCGTGCCTTGCTCGCTCTCGGTCCCTGCGCCGCAGCACAGCTCCAAATTGCAAACGTCCAGCGACTGCTCCCACACGAAAGGTGCCAGGCCTCCCAGGTGTTGCTGGCCCTCGCCTTGCCCTGGCAGCCCTTCCACAGCCCCCCACACAGTGGGGCTCCGGCCTTGCCAGCCAGCTCAGGGGGCCGACGCTCGTGCCTCGCTCGCTCTCGGGACCTGGGCCGCAGCCCAGCTCGAAACTGAAAATGTCCAGCGACTGCTCCCACACCAAAGGTGCCAGGCCTCCCAGGTGTTGCTGGCCCTCGCCTTCCCCTGGCAGCCCTTCCACAGCCCCACACACACTGCGGCTCCGGCCTTGCCAGCCAGCTCAGGCGGCCGACGTTCGTGCCTTGGTCGCTCTCGGGACCTGTGCCGGAGCCCAGCTCCAAATTGCAAACGTCCAGCGACTGCTCCCACACCAAAGGTGCCAGGCCTCCCAGGTGTTGCTGGCCCTCGCCTTGCCCTTGCAGCCCTTCCACAGCCCCACACACACTGGGGCTCCGGCCTTGCCAGCCAGCTCAGGGGGCCGACGTCCGTGCCTCGCTCGCTCTCGGGACCTGCGCCGCAGCCCAGCTCCAAATTGCAAACGTCCAGCGACTGCTCCCACACCAAAGGTGCCAGGCCTCCCAGGTGTTGCTGGCCCTTGCCTTGCCCTGGCAGCCCTTCCACAGCCCCACACACACTGGAGCTCCGGCCTTGCCAGCCAGCTCAGGGTGCCGACGTTCGTGCCTTGCTCGCTCTCGGTCCCTGCGCCGCAGCCCAGCTCGAAATTGCAAACGTCCAGCGACTGCTTCCACACCAAAGGTGCCAGGCCTCCCAGGTGTTGCTGGCCCTCGCCTTGCCCTGGCAGCCCTTCCACAGCCCCACACACACTGGGGCTCCGGCCTTGCCAGCCAGCTCAGGCGGCCGACGTTCGTGCCTCGCTCGCTCTCGGGACCTGCGCCGCAGCCCAGCTCGAAACTGCAAACGTCCAGCGACTGCTCCCACACCAAAGGTGCCAGGCCTCCCAGGTGTTGCTGGCCCTCGCCTTCCCCTGGCAGCCCTTCCACAGCCCCACACACACTGGGGCTCCGGCCTTGCCAGCCAGCTCAGGCTGCCGACGTTCGTGCCTCGCTCGCTCTCGGGACCTGCGCCGGAGCCCAGCTCCAAATTGCAAACGTCCAGCGACTGCTCCCACACCAAAGGTGCCAGGCCTGCCAGGTGTTGCTGGCCCCCGCCTTGCCCTGGCAGCCCTTCCACAGCCCCACACACACTGGGGCTCCGGCCTTGCCAGCCAGCTCAGGCTGCCGACGTTCGTGCCTCGCTCGCTCTCGGGACCTGCTCCGGAGCCCAGCTGCAAATTGCAAACGACCAGCGACTGCTCCCACACCAAAGGTGCCAGGCCTCCCAGGTGTTGCTGGCCCTCGCCTTCCCCTGGCAGCCCTTCCACAGCCCCACACACACTGGCGCTCCGGCCTTGCCAGCCAGCTCAGGGGGCCGACGTCCGTGCCTCGCTCGCTCTCGGAACCTGCGCCGCAGCCCAGCTCCAAATTGCAAACGTCCAGCGACTGCTCCCACACCAAAGGTGCCATGCCTCCCAGGTGTTGCTGGCCCTCGCCTTGCCCTTGCAGCCCTTCCACAGCCCCACACACACTGGGGCTCCGGCCTTGCCAGCCAGCTCAGGGTGCCGACGTACGTGCCTTGCTCGCTCTCGGGACCTGCGCCGGAGCCCAGCTCCAAATTGCAAACGTCCAGCGACTGCTTCCACACCAAAGGTGCCAGGCCTCCGAGGTGTTGCTGGCCCTTGCCTTGCCCTGGCAGCCCTTCCACAGCCCCACACACACTGGAGCTCCGGCCTTGCCAGCCAGCTCAGGGTGCCGACGTTCGTGCCTTGCTCGCTCTCGGTCCCTGCGCCGCAGCCCAGCTCGAAATTGCAAACGTCCAGCGACTGCTCCCACACCAAAGGTGCCATGCCTCCCAGGTGTTGCTGGCCCTCGCCTTGCCCTGGCAGCCCTTCCACAGCCCCACACACACTGGGGCTCCGGCCTTGCCAGCCAGCTCAGGGGGCCGACGTTCGTGCCTTGCTCGCTCTCGGTCCCTGCGCCGCAGCCCAGCTCGAAATTGCAAACGTCCAGCGACTGCTCCCACACCAAAGGTGCCAGGCCTCCCAGGTGTTGCTGGCCCTCGCCTTGCCCTGGCAGCCCTTCCACAGCCCCACACACACTGGGGCTCCGGCCTTGCCAGCCAGCTCAGGCTGCCGACGTTCGTGCCTTGCTCGCTCTCGGTCCCTGCGCCGCAGCACAGCTCCAAATTGCAAACGTCCAGCGACTGCTCCCACACCAAAGGTGCCAGGCCTCCCAGGTGTTGCTGGCCCTCGCCTTGCCCTGGCAGCCCTTCCACAGCCCCACACACACTGGGGCTCCGGCCTTGCCAGCCAGCTCAGGGGGCCGACGTTCGTGCCTCGCTCGCTCTCGGGACCTGCGCCGCAGCCCAGCTCGAAACTGCAAACGTCCAGCGACTGCTCCCACACCAAAGGTGCCAGGCCTCCCAGGTGTTGCTGGCCCTCGCCTTCCCCTGGCAGCCCTTCCACAGCCCCACACACACTGGGGCTCCGGCCTTGCCAGCCAGCTCAGGGTGCCGACGTTCGTGCCTCGCTCGCTCTCGGGACCTGCGCCGGAGCCCAGCTGCAAATTGCAAACGTCCAGCGACTGCTCCCACACCAAAGGTGCCAGGCCTGCCAGGTGTTGCTGGCCCTCGCCTTGCCCTGGCAGCCCTTCCACAGCCCCACACACACTGGGGCTCCGGCCTTGCCAGCCAGCTCAGGCTGCCGACGTTCGTGCCTCGCTCGCTCTCGGGACCTGCGCCGGATCCCAGCTGCAAATTGCAAACGACCAGCGACTGCTCCCACACCAAAGGTGCCAGGCCTCCCAGGTGTTGCTGGCCCTCGCCTTGCCCTGGCAGCCCTTCCACAGCCCCACACACACTGGGGCTCCGGCCTTGCCAGCCAGCTCATGGTGCCGACGTCCGTGCCTCGCTCGCTCTCGGAACCTGCGCCGCAGCCCAGCTCCAAATTGCAAACGTCCAGCGACTGCTCCCACACCAAAGGTGCCAGGCCTCCCAGGTGTTGCTGGCCCTCGCCTTGCCCTGGCAGCCCTTCCACAGCCCCACACACACTGGGGCTCCGGCCTTGCCAGCCAGCTCAGGCTGCCGACGTTCGTGCCTCGCTCGCTCTCGGGACCTGCGCCGCAGCCCAGCTCGAAACTGCAAACGTCCAGCGACTGCTCCCACACGGAAGGTGCCAGGCCTCCCAGGTGTTGCTGGCTCTTGCCTTGCCCTGGCAGCCCTTCCACAGCCCCACACACACTGGGGCTCCGGCCTTGCCAGCCAGCTCAGGCGGCCGACGTTCGTGCCTCTCTCTCGGGTCCTGCGCCGCAGCCCAGCTCCAAATTGCAAATGTCCAGCGACTGCTCCCACACCAAAGGTGCCATGCCTCCCAGGTGTTGCTGGCCCTCGCCTTCCCCTGGCAGCCCTTCCACAGCCCCACACACACTGCGGCTCCGGCCTTGCCAGCCAGCTCAGGCTGCCGACGTTCGTGCCTCGCTCGCTCTCGGGACCTGCGCCGGAGCCCAGCTCCAAATTGCAAACGTCCAGCGACTGCTCCCACACCAAAGGTGCCATGCCTCCCAGGTGCTGCTGGCCCTCGCCTTCCCCTGGCAGCCCTTCCACAGCCCCACACACACTGGGGCTCCGGTCTTCCCTGCCAGCTCAGGCGGCCGATGTTCGTGCCTCGCTCGCTCTGGGACCTGCGCTGGAGCCCAGCTGCAAATTGCAAACGTCCAGCGACTGCTCCCACACGAAAGGTGCCAGGCCTCCCAGGTGTTGCTGGCCCTCGCCTTGCCCTGGCAGCCCTTCCACAGCCCCACACACACTGGGGCTTCGCTTTTGCCAGCCAGCTCAGGGGGCCGACGTTCGTGCCTTGCTCGCTCTCGGTCCCTGCGCCGCAGCCCAGCTCGAAATTGCAAACGTCCAGCGACTGCTCCCACACCAAAGCTGCCAGGCCTCCCAGGTGTTGCTGGCCCTCGCCTTGCCCTGGCAGCCCTTCCACAGCCCCACACACACTGAGGCTCCGCTCTTGCCAGCCATCTCAGGCTGCCGACGTTCCTGCCTCGCTCGCTCTCGGGACCTGCGCCGCAGCCCAGCTCCAAATTGCAAACGTCCAGCGACTGCTCCCACACCAAAGGTGCCATGCCTCCCAGGTGCTGCTGGCCCTCGCCTTCCCCTGGCAGCCCTTCCACAGCCCCACACACACTGGGGCTCCGGTCTTCCCTGCCAGCTCAGGCGGCCGACGTTCGTGCCTCGCTCGCTCTCGGGACCAGCGCCGGAGCCCAGCTGCAAATTGCAAACGTCCAGCGACTGCTCCCACACGAAAGGTGCCAGGCCTCCCAGGTGTTGCTGGCCCTCGCCTTGCCCTGGTAGCCCTTCCACAGCCCCACACACACTGGGGCTTCGGTCTTGCCAGCCAGCTCAGGCGGCCGATGTTCGTGCCTCGCTCGCTCTCGGGACCTGCCCCGGAGCCCAGCTCCAAATTGCAAACAGCCAGCGACTGCTCCCACACTAAAGGTGCCAGGCCTCCCAGGTGTTGCTGGCCCTCGCCTTCCCCTGGCAGCCCTTCCACAGCCCCACACACACTGGGGCTCCGGCCTTGCCAGCCAGCTCAGGGGGCCGACGTTCGTGCCTTGCTCGCTCTCGGGACCTGCGCCGCAGCCCAGCTCGAAACTGCAAACGTCCAGCGACTGCTCCCACACGAAAGGTGCCAGGCCTCCCAGGTGTTGCTGGCCCTCGCCTTCCCCTGGCAGCCCTTCCACAGCCCCACAGACCCTGGGGCTCCGGCCTTGCCAGCCAGCTCAGGCTGCCGACGTTCGTGCCTCGCTCGCTCTCGGGACCTGCGCCGCAGCCCAGCTGCAAATTGCAAACGTCCAGCGACTGCTCCCACACCAAAGGTGCCAGGCCTCCCAGGTGTTGCTGGCCCTCGCCTTCCCCTGGCAGCCCTTCCACAGCCCCACACACACTGGGGCTCCGGCCTTGCCAGCCAGCTCAGGCGGCCGACGTTCGTGCCTCGCTCGCTCTCGGGTCCTGCGCCGCAGCCCAGCTCCAAATTGCAAACGTCCAGCGACTGCTCCCACACCAAAGGTGCCATGCCTCCCAGGTGTTGCTGGCCCTCGCCTTCCCCTGGCAGCCCTTCCACAGCCCCACACACACTGGGGCTCCGGCCTTGCCAGCCAGCTCATGGTGCCGACCTTCGTGCCTTGGTCGCTCTCGGGACCTGCGCCGGAGCCCAGCTCCAAATTGCAAACGTCCAGCGACTGCTCCCACACCAAAGGTGCCATGCCTCCCAGGTGCTGCTGGCCCTCGCCTTGCCCTGCCAGCCCTTCCACAGCCCCACACACACTGGGGCTCCGGTCTTCCCTGCCGGCTCAGGCGGCCGACGTTCGTGCCTCGCTCGCTCTCGGGACCTGCGCCGGAGCCCAGCTGCAAATTGCAAACGTCCAGCGACTGCTCCCACACCAAAGGTGCCAGGCCTCCCAGGTGTTGCTGGCCCTCGCCTTGCCCTGGCAGCCCTTCCACAGCCCCACACACACTGGGGCTTCGCTCTTGCCAGCCAGCTCAGGGGGCCGACGTTCGTGCCTTGGTTGCTCTCGGGACCTGCGCCGCAGCCCAGCTCGAATTTGAAAACGTCCAGCGACTGCTCCCACACGGAAGGTGCCAGGCCTCCCAGGTGTTGCTGGCCCTCGCCTTCCCCTGGCAGCCCTTCCACAGCCCCACACACACTGGGGCTCCGGCCTTGCTAGCCAGCTCAGGCTGCCGACGTTCGTGCCTCGCTCGCTCTCGGGACCTGCGCCGGAGCCCAGCTCCAAATTGCAAACGTCCAGCGACTGCTCCCACACGAAAGGTGCCAGGCCTCCCAGGTGTTGCTGGCCCTCGCCTTGCCCTGGCAGCCCTTCCACAGCCCCACACACACTGGGGCTCCGCTCTTGCCAGCCAGCTCAGGTGGCCGACGTTCGTGCCTTGCTCGCTCTCGGGACCTGGGCCGCAGCCCATCTTGAAACTGAAAATGTCCAGCGACTGCTCCCACACCAAAGGTGCCAGGCCTCCCAGGTGTTGCTGGCCCTCGCCTTCCCCTGGCAGCCCTTCCACAGCCCCACACACACTGGGGCTCCGGCCTTGCCAGCCAGCTCAGGCGGCCGACGTTCGTGCCTTGGTCGCTCTCGGGACCTGTGCCGGAGCCCAGCTCGAAATTGCAAACGTCCATCGATAGCGCCCACACCAAAGGTGCCAGGCCTCCCAGGTGTTGCTGGCCCTCGCCTACCCCTGGCAGCCCTTCCACAGCCCCACACACACTGGGGCTCCGGCCTTGCCAGCCAGCTCAGGCTGCCGACGTTCTTGCCTCGCTCGCTCTCGGGTCCTGCGCCGCAGCCCAGCTCCAAATTGCAAACGTCCAGCGACTGCTCCCACACTAAAGGTGCCAGGCCTCGCAGGTGTTGCTGGCCCTCGCCTTGCCCTGGCAGCCCTTCCACAGCCCCACACACACTGGGGCTCCGGCCTTGCCAGCCAGCTCATGGTGCCGACGTTCGTGCCTCGCTCGCTCTCGGGACCTGCGCCGCAGCCCAGCTCCAAATTACAAACGTCCAGCGACTGCTCCCACACGAAAGGTGCCAGGCCTCCCAGGTGTTGCTGGCCCTCGCCTTGCCCTGGCAGCCCTTCCACAGCCCCACACACACTGGGGCTCCGGCCTTGCCAGCCAGCTCAGGCGGCCGACGTTCGTGCCTTGGTTGCTCTCGGGACCTGCGCCGCAGCCCAGCTCGAAACTGCAAACGTGCAGCGATAGCGCCCACACCAAAGGTGCCATGCCTCCCAGGTGTTGCTGGCCCTCGCCTTGCCCTGGCAGCCCTTCCACAGCCCCACACACACTGGGGCTCCGGCCTTGCCAGCCAGCTCAGGGGGCCGACGTTCGTGCCTCGCTCGCTCTCGGAACCTGCGCCGCAGCCCAGCTCGAAACTGCAAACGTCCAGCGACTGCTCCCACACGAAAGGTGCCAGGCCTCCCAGGTGTTGCTGGCCCTCGCCTTGCCCTGGCAGCCCTTCCACAGCCCCACACACACTGGGACTCCGGCCTTGCCAGCCAGCTCAGGCTGCCGACGTTCGTGCCTCGCTCGCTCTCGGAACCTGCGCCGCAGCCCAGCTCGAAACTGCAAACGTCCAGCGACTGCTCCCACACCAAAGGTGCCAGGCCTCCCAGGTGCTGCTGGCCCTCGCCTTGCCCTGGCAGCCCTTCCACAGCCCCACACACACTGCGGCTCCGGCCTTGCCAGCCAGCTCAGGCGGCTGACGTTCGTGCCTTGGTCGCTCTCGGGACCTGTGCCGGAGCCCAGCTCCAAATTGCAAACGTCCATCGATAGCGCCCACACCAAAGGTGCCAGGCCTCCCAGGTGTTGCTGGCCCTCGCCTTGCCCTGGCAGCCCTTCCACAGCCCCACACACACTGGGGCTCCGGCCTTGCCAGCCAGCTCAGGCTGCCGACGTTCGTCCCTCGCTCGCTCTCGGGTCCTGCGCCACAGCCCAGCTGCAAATTGCAAACGTCCAGCGACTGCTCCCACACTAAAGGTGCCAGGCCTCCCAGGTGTTGCTGGCCCTCGCCTTGCCCTGGCAGCCCTTCCACAGCCCCACACACACTGGGGCTCCGGCCTTGCCAGCCAGCTCATGGTGCCGACGTTCGTGCCTCGCTCGCTCTCGGGTCCTGCGCCACAGCCCAGCTCCAAATTGCAAACGTCCAGCGACTGCTCCCACACCAAAGGTGCCAGGCCTCCCAGGTGTTGCTGGCCCTCGCCTTCCCCTGGCAGCCCTTCCACAGCCCCACACACACTGGGGCTCCGGCCTTGACAGCCAGCTCAGGGGGCCGACGTTCGTGCCTCGCTCGCTCTCGGGACCTGCGCCGCAGCCCAGCTCGAAACTGCAAACGTCCAGCGACTGCTCCCACACGGAAGGTGCCAGGCCTCCCAGGTGTTGCTGGCTCTTGCCTTGCCCTGGCAGCCCTTCCACAGCCCCACACACACTGGGGCTCCGGCCTTGCCAGCCAGCTCAGGCGGCCGACATTCGTGCCTCGCTCGCTCTCGGCACCTGCGCCGCAGCCCAGCTCCAAATTGCAAACGTCCAGCGACTGCTCCCACACCAAAGGTGCCATGCCTCCCAGGTGTTGCTGGCCCTCGCCTTGCCCTGCCAGCCCTTCCACAGCCCCACACACACTGGGGCTCCGGCCTTGCCAGCCAGCTCATGGTGCCGACCTTCGTGCCTTGGTCGCTCTCGGGACCTGCGCCGCAGCCCAGCTGCAAATTGCAAACGTCCAGCGACTGCTCCCACACCAAAGGTGCCATGCCTCCCAGGTGCTGCTGGCCCTCGCCTTGCCCTGCCAGCCCTTCCACAGCCCCACACACACTGGGGCTCCGGTCTTCCCTGCCGGCTCAGGCGGCCGACGTTCGTGCCTCGCTCGCTCTCGGGACCTGCGCCGGAGCCCAGCTGCAAATTGCAAACGTCCAGCGACTGCTCCCACACGAAAGGTGCCAGGCCTCCCAGGTGCTGCTGGCCCTCGCCTTGCCCTGGCAGCCCTTCCACAGCCCCACACACACTGGGGCTCCGGCCTTGCCAGCCAGCTCAGGGGGCCGACGTTCGTGCCTTGGTCGCTCTCGGGACCTGCGCCGCAGCCCAGCTCGAATTTGAAAACGTCCAGCGACTGCTCCCACACCAAAGGTGCCATGCCTCCCAGGTGTTGCTGGCCCTCGCCTTCCCCTGGCAGCCCTTCCACAGCCCCACACACACTGGGGCTCCGGCCTTGCTAGCCAGCTCAGGCTGCCGACGTTCGTGCCTCGCTCGCTCTCGGGACCTGCGCCGGAGCCCAGCTCCAAATTGCAAACGTCCAGCGACTGCTCCCACACCAAAGGTGCCAGGCCTCCCAGGTGTTGCTGGCCCTCGCCTTGCCCTGGCAGCCCTTCCACAGCCCCACACACACTGGGGCTCCGCTCTTGCCAGCCAGCTCAGGTGGCCGACGTTCGTGCCTTGCTCGCTCTCGGGACCTGCGCCGCAGCCCAGCTTGAAACTGAAAATGTCCAGCGACTGCTCCCACACGAAAGGTGCCAGGCCTCCCAGGTGTTGCTGGCCCTCGCCTTCCCCTGGCAGCCCTTCCACAGCCCCACACACACTGGGGCTCCGGCCTTGCCAGCCAGCTCAGGCGGCCGACGTTCGTGCCTTGGTCGCTCTCGGGACCTGTGCCGCAGCCCAGCTCGAAATTGCAAACGTCCATCGATAGCGCCCACACCAAAGGTGCCAGGCCTCCCAGGTGCTGCTGGCCCTCGCCTACCCCTGGCAGCCCTTCCACAGCCCCACACACACTGGGGCTCCGGCCTTGCCAGCCAGCTCATGGTGCCGACGTTCGTGCCTCGCTCGCTCTCGGGACCTGCGCCGCAGCCCAGCTCCAAATTACAAACGTCCAGCGACTGCTCCCACACGAAAGGTGCCAGGCCTCCCAGGTGTTGCTGGCCCTCGCCTTGCCCTGGCAGCCCTTCCACAGCCCCACACACACTGGGGCTCCGGCCTTGCCAGCCAGCTCAGGCGGCCGACGTTCGTGCCTTGGTTGCTCTCGGGACCTGCGCCGCAGCCCAGCTCGAAACTGCAAACGTGCAGCGATAGCGCCCACACCAAAGGTGCCAGGCCTCCCAGGTGTTGCTGGCCCTCGCCTTCCCCTGGCAGCCCTTCCACAGCCCCACACACACTGGGGCTCCGGCCTTGCCAGCCAGCTCAGGGGGCCGACGTTCGTGCCTCGCTCGCTCTCGGAACCTGCGCTGGAGCCCAGCTCGAAACTGCAAACGTCCAGCGACTGCTCCCACACCAAAGCTGCCAGGCCTCCCAGGTGTTGCTGGCCCTCGCCTTGCCCTGGCAGCCCTTCCACAGCCCCACACACACTGGGACTCCGGCCTTGCCAGCCAGCTCAGGCTGCCGACGTTCGTGCCTCGCTCGCTCTCGGAACCTGCGCCGCAGCCCAGCTCGAAACTGCAAACGTCCAGCGACTGCTCCCACACCAAAGGTGCCAGGCCTCCCAGGTGCTGCTGGCCCTCGCCTTGCCCTGGCAGCCCTTCCACAGCCCCACACACACTGCGGCTCCGGCCTTGCCAGCCAGCTCAGGCGGCCGACGTTCGTGCCTTGGTCGCTCTCGGGACCTGCGCCGGAGCCCAGCTCCAAATTGCAAACGTCCATCGATAGCGCCCACACCAAAGGTGCCAGGCCTCCCAGGTGTTGCTGGCCCTCGCCTTGCCCTGGCAGCCCTTCCACAGCCCCACACACACTGGGGCTCCGGCCTTGCCAGCCAGCTCAGGCTGCCGACGTTCGTGCCTCGCTCGCTTTCGGGTCCTGCGCCACAGCCCAGCTGCAAATTGCAAACGTCCAGCGACTGCTCCCACACTAAAGGTGCCAGGCCTGCCAGGTGTTGCTGGCCCTCGCCTTGCCCTGGCAGCCCTTCCACAGCCCCACACACACTGGGGCTCCGGCCTTGCCAGCCAGCTCATGGTGCCGACGTTCGTGCCTCGCTCGCTCTCGGGTCCTGCGCCACAGCCCAGCTCCAAATTGCAAACGTCCAGCGACTGCTCCCACACGAAAGGTGCCAGGCCTCCCAGGTGTTGCTGGCCCTCGCCTTCCCCTGGCAGCCCTTCCACAGCCCCACACACACTGGGGCTCCGGCCTTGCCAGCCAGCTCAGGGGGCCGACGTTCGTGCCTCGCTCGCTCTCGGGACCTGCGCCGCAGCCCAGCTCGAAACTGCAAACGTTCAGCGACTGCTCCCACACGGAAGGTGCCAGGCCTCCCAGGTGTTGCTGGCTCTTGCCTTGCCCTGGCAGCCCTTCCACAGCCCCACACACACTGGGGCTCCGGCCTTGCCAGCCAGCTCAGGCGGCCGACATTCGTGCCTCGCTCGCTCTCGGGTCCTGCGCCGCAGCCCAGCTCCAAATTGCAAACGTCCAGCGACTGCTCCCACACCAAAGGTGCCATGCCTCCCAGGTGTTGCTGGCCCTCGCCTTGCCCTGCCAGCCCTTCCACAGCCCCACACACACTGGGGCTCCGGCCTTGCCAGCCAGCTCATGGTGCCGACCTTCGTGCCTTGGTCGCTCTCGGGACCTGCGCCGGAGCCCAGCTCCAAATTGCAAACGTCCAGCGACTGCTCCCACACCAAAGGTGCCATGCCTCCCAGGTGCTGCTGGCCCTCGCCTTGCCCTGCCAGCCCTTCCACAGCCCCACACACACTGGGGCTCCGGTCTTCCCTGCCGGCTCAGGCGGCCGACGTTCGTGCCTCGCTCGCTCTCGGGACCTGCGCCGGAGCCCAGCTGCAAATTGCAAACGTCCAGCGACTGCTCCCACACGAAAGGTGCCAGGCCTCCCAGGTGCTGCTGGCCCTCGCCTTGCCCTGGCAGCCCTTCCACAGCCCCACACACACTGGGGCTCCGGCCTTGCCAGCCAGCTCAGGGGGCCGACGTTCGTGCCTTGGTCGCTCTCGGGACCTGCGCCGCAGCCCAGCTCGAATTTGAAAACGTCCAGCGACTGCTCCCACACCAAAGGTGCCATGCCTCCCAGGTGTTGCTGGCCCTCGCCTTCCCCTGGCAGCCCTTCCACAGCCCCACACACACTGGGGCTCCGGCCTTGCCAGCCAGCTCAGGCTGCCGACGTTCGTGCCTCGCTCGCTCTCGGGACCTGCGCCGGAGCCCAGCTCCAAATTGCAAACGTCCAGCGACTGCTCCCACACGAAAGGTGCCAGGCCTCCCAGGTGTTGCTGGCCCTCGCCTTGCCCTGGCAGCCCTTCCACAGCCCCACACACACTGGGGCTCCGCTCTTGCCAGCCAGCTCAGGTGGCCGACGTTCGTGCCTTGCTCGCTCTCGGGACCTGGGCCGCAGCCCAGCTTGAAACTGAAAATGTCCAGCGACTGCTCCCACACCAAAGGTGCCAGGCCTCCCAGGTGTTGCTGGCCCTCGCCTTCCCCTGGCAGCCCTTCCACAGCCCCACACACACTGGGGCTCCGGCCTTGCCAGCCAGCTCAGGCGGCCGACGTTCGTGCCTTGGTCGCTCTCGGGACCTGTGCCGGAGCCCAGCTCGAAATTGCAAACGTCCATCGATAGCGCCCACACCAAAGGTGCCAGGCCTCCCAGGTGCTGCTGGCCCTCGCCTTCCCCTGGCAGCCCTTCCACAGCCCCACACACACTGGGGCTCCGGCCTTGCCAGCCAGCTCAGGCTGCCGACGTTCTTGCCTCGCTCGCTCTTGGGTCCTGCGCCGCAGCCCAGCTCCAAATTGCAAACGTCCAGCGACTGCTCCCACACTAAAGGTGCCAGGCCTCCCAGGTGTTGCTGGCCCTCGCCTTGCCCTGGCAGCCCTTCCACAGCCCCACACACACTGGGGCTCCGGCCTTGCCAGCCAGCTCAGGGGGCCGACGTTCGTGTCTCGCTCGCTCTCGGAACCTGCGCCGGAGCCCAGCTCGAAAGTGCAAACGTCCAGCGACTGCTCCCACACGAAAGGTGCCAGGCCTCCCAGGTGTTGCTGGCCCTCGCCTTCCCCTGGCAGCCCTTCCACAGCCCCACACACACTGGGGCTCCGGCCTTGCCAGCCAGCTCAGGCTGCCGACGTTCGTGCCTCGCTCGCTCTCGGTCCCTGCGCCGCAGCCCAGCTCGAAACTGCAAACGTCCAGCGACTGCTCCCACACCAAAGGTGCCAGGCCTCCCAGGTGCTGCTGGCCCTCGCCTTGCCCTGGCAGCCCTTCCACAGCCCCACACACACTGCGGCTCCGGCCTTGCCAGCCAGCTCAGGCGGCCGACGTTCGTGCCTTGGTCGCTCTCGGGACCTGTGCCGGAGCCCAGCTCCAAATTGCAAACGTCCATCGATAGCGCCCACACCAAAGGTGCCAGGCCTCCCAGGTGTTGCTGGCCCTCGCCTTGCCCTGGCAGCCCTTCCACAGCCCCACACACACTGGGGCTCCGGCCTTGCCAGCCAGCTCAGGCTGCCGACGTTCGTGCCTCGCTCGCTCTCGGGACCTGCGCCGCAGCCCAGCTGCAAATTGCAAACGTCCATCGATAGCGCCCACACCAAAGGTGCCATGCCTCCCAGGTGTTGCTGGCCCTCGCCTACCCCTGGCAGCCCTTCCACAGCCCCACACACACTGGGGCTCCGGCCTTGCCAGCCAGCTCAGGCTGCCGACGTTCTTGCCTCGCTCGCTCTCGGGTCCTGCGCCGCAGCCCAGCTCCAAATTGCAAACGTCCAGCGACTGCTCCCACACTAAAGGTGCCAGGTCTCGCAGGTGTTGCTGGCCCTCGCCTTGCCCTGGCAGCCCTTCCACAGCCCCACACACACTGGGGCTCCGGCCTTGCCAGCCAGCTCAGGCGGCCGACGTTCGTGCCTCGCTCGCTCTCGGGACCTGCGCCGCAGCCCAGCTCCAAATTACAAACGTCCAGCGACTGCTCCCACACGAAAGGTGCCAGGCCTCCCAGGTGTTGCTGGCCCTCGCCTTCCCCTGGCAGCCCTTCCACAGCCCCACACACACTGGGGCTCCGGCCTTGCCAGCCAGCTCAGGGGGCCGACGTTCGTGCCTCGCTCGCTCTCGGAACCTGCGCCGGAGCCCAGCTCGAAACTGCAAACGTCCAGCGACTGCTCCCACACGGAAGGTGCCAGGCCTCCCAGGTGTTGCTGGCCCTCGCCTTGCCCTGGCAGCCCTTCCACAGCCCCACACACACTGGCGCTCCGGTCTTCCCTGCCAGCTCAGGCGGCCGACGTTCGTGCCTCGCTCGCTCTCGGGACCTGCGCCGGAGCCCAGCTGCAAATTGCAAACGTTCAGCGACTGCTCCCACACAAAAGGTGCCAGGCCTCCCAGGTGTTGCTGGCCCTTGCCTTCCCCTGGCAGCCCTTCCACAGCCCCACACACACTGGGGCTTCGCTCTTGCCAGCCAGCTCAGGGGGCCGACGTTCGTGCCTCGCTCGCTCTCGGAACCTGCGCCGGAGCCCAGCTCGAAACTGCAAACGTCCAGCGACTGCTCCCACACGAAAGGTGCCAGGCCTCCCAGGTGTTGCTGGCCCTCGCCTTGCCCTGGCAGCCCTTCCACAGCCCCACACACACTGGGGCTCCGGCCTTGCCAGCCAGCTCAGGCGGCCGACGTTCGTGCCTTGGTCGCTCTCGGGACCTGCGCCGCAGCCCAGCTCGAAACTGCAAACGTGCAGCGATATCGCCCACACCAAAGGTGCCATGCCTCCCAGGTGTTGCTGGCCCTCGCCTTCCCCTGGCAGCCCTTCCACAGCCCCACACACACTGGGGCTCCGGCCTTGCCAGCCAGCTCAGGCGGCCGACGTTCGTGCCTCGCTCGCTCTCGGGACCTGCGCCGCAGCCCAGCTCCAAATTGCAAACGTCCAGCGACTGCTCCCACACCAAAGGTGCCATGCCTCCCAGGTGTTGCTGGCCCTCGCCTTCCCCTGGCAGCCCTTCCACAGCCCCACACACACTGGGGCTCCGGCCTTGCCAGCCAGCTCAGGCGGCCGACGTTCGTGCCTTGGTTGCTCTCGGGACCTGCGCCGGAGCCCAGCTCGAAACTGCAAACGTCCAGCGATAGCGCCCACACGAAAGGTGCCATGCCTCCCAGATGTTGCTGGCCCTCGCCTTGCCCTGGCAGCCCTTCCACAGCCCCACACACACTGGGGCTCCGGCCTTGCCAGCCAGCTCAGGCGGCCGATGTTCGTGCCTCGCTCGCTCTCGGAACCTGCGCCGGAGCCCAGCTCGAAACTGCAAACGTCCAGCGACTGCTCCCACACGAAAGGTGCCAGGCCTCCCAGGTGTTGCTGGCCCTCGCCTTGCCCTGGCAGCCCTTCCACAGCCCCACACACACTGGGACTCCGGCCTTGCCAGCCAGCTCAGGCTGCCGACGTTCGTGCCTCGCTCGCTCTCGGAACCTGCGCCGCAGCCCAGCTCGAAACTGCAAACGTCCAGCGACTGCTCCCACACCAAAGGTGCCAGGCCTCCCAGGTGCTGCTGGCCCTCGCCTTGCCCTGGCAGCCCTTCCACAGCCCCACACACACTGGGGCTCCGGCCTTGCCAGCCAGCTCAGGCGGCCGACGTTCGTGCCTCGCTCGCTCTCGGGACCTGCGCCGCAGCCCAGCTCGAAACTGCAAACGTCCAGCGACTGCTCCCACACGGAAGGTGCCAGGCCTCCCAGGTGTTGCTGGCCCTCGCCTTCCCCTGGCAGCCCTTCCACAGCCCCACACACACTGGGGCTCCGGCCTTGCCAGCCAGCTCAGGCTGCCGACGTTCGTGCCTCGCTCGCTCTCGGGACCTGCGCCGCAGCCCAGCTCGAAACTGCAAACGTCCAGCGACTGCTCCCACACGGAAGGTGCCAGGCCTCCCAGGTGTTGCTGGCCCTCGCCTTCCCCTGGCAGCCCTTCCACAGCCCCACACACACTGGGGCTCCGGCCTTGCCAGCCAGCTCAGGCTGCCGACGTTCGTGCCTCGCTCGCTCTCGGGACCTGGGCCGCAGCCCAGCTTGAAACTGAAAATGTCCAGCGACTGCTCCCACACCAAAGGTGCCAGGCCTCCCAGGTGTTGCTGGCCCTCGCCTTCCCCTGGCAGCCCTTCCACAGCCCCACACACACTGGGGCTCCGGCCTTGCCAGCCAGCTCAGGCTGCCGACGTTCGTGCCTCGCTCGCTCTCGGGTTCTGCGCCGCAGCCCAGCTCCAAATTGCAAACGTCCAGCGACTGCTCCCACACTAAAGGTGCCAGGCCTCCCAGGTGTTGCTGGCCCTCGCCTTGCCCTGGCAGCCCTTCCACAGACCCACACACACTGGGGCTCCGGCCTTGCCAGCCAGCTCATGGTGACGACGTTCGTGCCTCGCTCGCTCTCGGGACCTGCGCCGCAGCCCAGCTCCAAATTACAAACGTCCAGCGACTGCTCCCACACGAAAGGTGCCAGGCCTCCCAGGTGTTGCTGGCCCTCGCCTTGCCCTGGCAGCCCTTCCACAGCCCCACACACACTGGGGCTCCGGCCTTGCCAGCCAGCTCAGGCTGCCGACGTTCGTGCCTTGCTCGCTCTCGGGACCTGCGCCGCAGCCCAGCTGCAAATTGCAAACGTCCATCGATAGCGCCCACACCAAAGGTGCCATGCCTCCCAGGTGTTGCTGGCCCTCGCCTACCCCTGGCAGCCCTTCCACAGCCCCACACACACTGGGGCTCCGGCCTTGCCAGCCATCTCAGGCTGCCGACGTTCTTGCCTCGCTCGCTCTCGGGTCCTGCGCCGCAGCCCAGCTCCAAATTGCAAACGTCCAGCGACTGCTCCCACACTAAAGGTGCCAGGCCTCGCAGGTGTTGCTGGCCCTCGCCTTGCCCTGGCAGCCCTTCCACAGCCCCACACACACTGGGGCTCCGGCCTTGCCAGCCAGCTCAGGGGGCCGACGTTCGTGCCTCGCTCGCTCTCGGGACCTGCGCCGGAGCCCAGCTCGAAACTGCAAACGTCCAGCGACTGCTCCCACACGAAAGGTGCCAGGCCTCCCAGGTGTTGCTGGCCCTCGCCTTGCCCTGCCAGCCCTTCCACAGCCCCACACACACTGGGACTCCGGCCTTGCCAGCCAGCTCAGGCTGCCGACGTTCGTGCCTCGCTCGCTCTCGGAACCTGCGCCGCAGCCCAGCTCGAAACTGCAAACGTCCAGCGACTGCTCCCACACCAAAGGTGCCAGGCCTCCCAGGTGCTGCTGGCCCTCGCCTTGCCCTGGCAGCCCTTCCACAGCCCCACACACACTGGGGCTCCGGCCTTGCCAGCCAGCTCAGGCTGCCGACGTTCGTGCCTCGCTCGCTCTCGGGACCTGCGCCGCAGCCCAGCTCGAAACTGCAAACGTCCAGCGACTGCTCCCACACGGAAGGTGCCAGGCCTCCCAGGTGTTGCTGGCTCTTGCCTTGCCCTGGCAGCCCTTCCACAGCCCCACACACACTGGGGCTCCGGTCTTCCCTGCCACCTCAGGGGGCCGACGTTCGTGCCTCGCTCGCTCTCGGGACCTGCGCCGGAGCCCAGCTCCAAATTGCAAACGTCCAGCGACTGCTCCCACACTAAAGGTGCCATGCCTCCCAGGTGCTGCTGGCACTCGCCTTGCCCTGGCAGCCCTTCCACAGCCCCACACACACTGGGGCTCCGGTCTTCCCTGCCAGCTCAGGCGGCCGACGTTCGTGCCTTGGTCGCTCTCGGGACCTGCGCCGGAGCCCAGCTGCAAATTGCAAACGTTCAGCGACTGCTCCCACACGAAAGGTGCCAGGCCTCCCAGGTGTTGCTGGCCCTTGCCTTCCCCTGGCAGCCCTTCCACAGCCCCACACACACTGGGGCTCCGGCCTTGCCAGCCAGCTCAGGCGGCCGACGTTCGTGCCTCGCTCGCTCTCGGGACCTGCGCCGGAGCCCAGCTCCAAATTGCAAACGTCCAGCGACTGCTTCCACACCAAAGGTGCCATGCCTCCCAGGTGTTGCTGGCCCTCGCCTTGCCCTGGCAGCCCTTCCACAGCCCCACACACACGGGGGCTCCGGCCTTGCCAGCCAGCTCAGGCTGCCGACGTTCGTGCCTCGCTCGCTCTCGGGACCTGCGCCGCAGCCCAGCTCGAAACTGCAAACGTCCAGCGACTGCTCCCACACCAAAGGTGCCAGGCCTCCCAGGTGTTGCTGGCTCTTGCCTTGCCCTGGCAGCCCTTCCACAGCCCCACACACACGGGGGCTCCGGCCTTGCCAGCCAGCTCAGGCGGCCGACATTCGTGCCTCGCTCGCTCTCGAGTCCTGCGCCGCAGCCCAGCTCCAAATTGCAAACGTCCAGCGACTGCTCCCACACCAAAGGTGCCATGCCTCCCAGGTGTTGCTGGCCCTCGCCTTCCCCTGGCAGCCCTTCCACAGCCCCACACACACTGGGGCTCCGGCCTTGCCAGCCAGCTCAGGCTGCCGACGTTCGTGCCTCGCTCGCTCTCGGGACCTGCGCCGGAGCCCAGCTCGAAACTGCAAACGTCCAGCGACTGCTCCCACACCAAAGGTGCCATGCCTCCCAGGTGCTGCTGGCCCTCGCCTTCCCCTGGCAGCCCTTCCACAGCCCCACACACACTGGGGCTCCGGTCTTCCCTGCCAGCTCAGGCGGCCGACGTTCGTGCCTCGCTCGCTCTCGGGACCTGCGCCGGAGCCCAGCTGCAAATTGCAAACGTCCAGCGACTGCTCCCACACAAAAGGTGCCAGGCCTCCCAGGTGTTGCTGGCCCTTGCCTTCCCCTGGCAGCCCTTCCACAGCCCCACACACACTGGGGCTTCGCTCTTGCCAGCCAGCTCAGGGGGCCGACGTTCGTGCCTCGCTCGCTCTCGGAACCTGCGCCGGAGCCCAGCTCGAAACTGCAAACGTCCAGCGACTGCTCCCACACGAAAGGTGCCAGGCCTCCCAGGTGTTGCTGGCCCTCGCCTTGCCCTGGCAGCCCTTCCACAGCCCCACACACACTGGGGCTCCGGCCTTGCCAGCCAGCTCAGGCGGCCGACGTTCGTGCCTTGGTCGCTCTCGGGACCTGCGCCGCAGCCCAGCTCGAAACTGCAAACGTGCAGCGATAGCGCCCACACCAAAGGTGCCATGCCTCCCAGGTGTTGCTGGCCCTCGCCTTCCCCTGGCAGCCCTTCCACAGCCCCACACACACTGGGGCTCCGGCCTTGCCAGCCAGCTCAGGCGGCCGACGTTCGTGCCTCGCTCGCTCTCGGGACCTGCGCCGCAGCCCAGCTCCAAATTGCAAACGTCCAGCGACTGCTCCCACACCAAAGGTGCCATGCCTCCCAGGTGTTGCTGGCCCTCGCCTTCCCCTGGCAGCCCTTCCACAGCCCCACACACACTGGGGCTCCGGCCTTGCCAGCCAGCTCAGGCGGCCGACGTTCGTGCCTTGGTCGCTCTCGGGACCTGCGCCGCAGCCCAGCTCGAAACTGCAAACGTGCAGCGACAGCGCCCACACCAAAGCTGCCAGGCCTCCCAGGTGTTGCTGGCCCTCGCCTTGCCCTGGCAGCCCTTCCACAGCCCCACACACACTGGGGCTCCGGCCTTGCCAGCCAGCTCAGGCTGCCGACGTTCGTGCCTCGCTCGCTCTCGGGTCCTGCGCCGCAGCCCAGCTCCAAATTGCAAACGTCCAGCGACTGCTCCCACACCAAAGCTGCCAGGCCTCCCAGGTGTTGCTGGCCCTCGCCTTGCCCTGGCAGCCCTTCCACAGCCCCACACACACTGGGGCTCCGGCCTTGCCAGCCAGCTCAGGCGGCCGATGTTCGTGCCTCGCTCGCTCTCGGAACCTGCGCCGGAGCCCAGCTCGAAACTGCAAACGTCCAGCGACTGCTCCCACACGAAAGGTGCCAGGCCTCCCAGGTGTTGCTGGCCCTCGCCTTGCCCTGGCAGCCCTTCCACAGCCCCACACACACTGGGACTCCGGCCTTGCCAGCCAGCTCAGGCTGCCGACGTTCGTGCCTCGCTCGCTCTCGGAACCTGCGCCGCAGCCCAGCTCGAAACTGCAAACGTCCAGCGACTGCTCCCACACCAAAGGTGCCAGGCCTCCCAGGTGCTGCTGGCCCTCGCCTTGCCCTGGCAGCCCTTCCACAGCCCCACACACACTGGGGCTCCGGCCTTGCCAGCCAGCTCAGGCTGCCGACGTTCGTGCCTCGCTCGCTCTCGGGACCTGCGCCGCAGCCCAGCTCGAAACTGCAAACGTCCAGCGACTGCTCCCACACGGAAGGTGCCAGGCCTCCCAGGTGTTGCTGGCCCTCGCCTTCCCCTGGCAGCCCTTCCACAGCCCCACACACACTGGGGCTCCGGCCTTGCCAGCCAGCTCAGGCTGCCGACGTTCGTGCCTCGCTCGCTCTCGGGACCTGCGCCGCAGCCCAGCTCGAAACTGCAAACGTCCAGCGACTGCTCCCACACGGAAGGTGCCAGGCCTCCCAGGTGTTGCTGGCTCTTGCCTTGCCCTGGCAGCCCTTCCACAGCCCCACACACACTGGGGCTCCGGCCTTGCCAGCCAGCTCAGGCGGCCGACGTTCGTGCCTTGGTCGCTCTCGGGACCTGCGCCGCAGCCCAGCTCGAAACTGCAAACGTGCAGCGACAGCGCCCACACCAAAGCTGCCAGGCCTCCCAGGTGTTGCTGGCCCTCGCCTTCCCCTGGCAGCCCTTCCACAGCCCCACACACACTGGGGCTCCGGCCTTGCCAGCCAGCTCAGGCTGCCGACGTTCGTGCCTCGCTCGCTCTCGGGTCCTGCGCCGCAGCCCAGCTTGAAACTGAAAACGTCCAGCGATAGCGCCCACACCAAAGGTGCCAGGCCTCCCAGGTGTTGCTGGCCCTCGCCTTCCCTGGCAGCCCTTCCACAGCCCCACACACAGTGGGGCTCCGCTCTTGCCAGCCAGCTCAGGGGGCCGACGTTCGTGCCTCGCTCGCTCTCGGAACCTGGGCCGCAGCCCAGCTTGAAACTGAAAACGTCCAGCGACTGCTCCCACACGAAAGGTGCCATGCCTCCCAGGTGTTGCTGGCCCTCGCCTTCCCCTGGCAGCCCTTCCACAGCCCCACACACACTGGGGCTCCGGCCTTGCCAGCCAGCTCAGGGGGCCGACGTTCGTGCCTTGGTCGCTCTCGGGACCTGCGCCGCAGCCCAGCTCGAAACTGCAAACGTGCAGCGATAGCGCCCACACCAAAGGTGCCATGCCTCCCAGGTGTTGCTGGCCCTCGCCTTCCCTTGGCAGCCCTTCCACAGCCCCACACACACTGGGGCTCCGGCCTTGCCAGCCAGCTCAGGCGGCCGACGTTCGTGCCTCGCTCGCTCTCGGGACCTGCGCCGCAGCCCAGCTCGAATTTGAAAACGTCCAGCGACTGCTCCCACACCAAAGGTGCCATGCCTCCCAGGTGTTGCTGGCCCTCGCCTTCCCCTGGCAGCCCTTCCACAGCCCCACACACACTGGGGCTCCGGCCTTGCTAGCCAGCTCAGGCTGCCGACGTTCGTGCCTCGCTCGCTCTCGGGTTCTGCGCCGCAGCCCAGCTCGAAATTGCAAACGTCCAGCGACTGCTCCCACACTAAAGGTGCCAGGCCTCCCAGGTGTTGCTGGCCCTCGCCTTGCCCTGGCAGCCCTTCCACAGACCCACACACACTGGGGCTCCGGCCTTGCCAGCCAGCTCATGGTGACGACGTTCGTGCCTCGCTCGCTCTCGGGACCTGCGCCGCAGCCCAGCTCCAAATTACAAACGTCCAGCGACTGCTCCCACACGAAAGGTGCCAGGCCTCCCAGGTGTTGCTGGCCCTCGCCTTGCCCTGGCAGCCCTTCCACAGCCCCACACACACTGGGGCTCCGGCCTTGCCAGCCAGCTCAGGCTGCCGACGTTCGTGCCTTGCTCGCTCTCGGGACCTGCGCCGCAGCCCAGCTGCAAATTGCAAACGTCCATCGATAGCGCCCACACCAAAGGTGCCATGCCTCCCAGGTGTTGCTGGCCCTCGCCTACCCCTGGCAGCCCTTCCACAGCCCCACACACACTGGGGCTCCGGCCTTGCCAGCCAGCTCAGGCTGCCGACGTTCTTGCCTCGCTCGCTCTCGGGTCCTGCGCCGCAGCCCAGCTCCAAATTGCAAACGTCCAGCGACTGCTCCCACACTAAAGGTGCCAGGCCTCGCAGGTGTTGCTGGCCCTCGCCTTGCCCTGGCAGCCCTTCCACAGCCCCACACACACTGGGGCTCCGGCCTTGCCAGCCAGCTCAGGGGGCCGACGTTCGTGCCTCGCTCGCTCTCGGGACCTGCGCCGGAGCCCAGCTCGAAACTGCAAACGTCCAGCGACTGCTCCCACACGAAAGGTGCCAGGCCTCCCAGGTGTTGCTGGCCCTCGCCTTGCCCTGCCAGCCCTTCCACAGCCCCACACACACTGGGACTCCGGCCTTGCCAGCCAGCTCAGGCTGCCGACGTTCGTGCCTCGCTCGCTCTCGGAACCTGCGCCGCAGCCCAGCTCGAAACTGCAAACGTCCAGCGACTGCTCCCACACCAAAGGTGCCAGGCCTCCCAGGTGCTGCTGGCCCTCGCCTTGCCCTGGCAGCCCTTCCACAGCCCCACACACACTGGGGCTCCGGCCTTGCCAGCCAGCTCAGGCTGCCGACGTTCGTGCCTCGCTCGCTCTCGGGACCTGCGCCGCAGCCCAGCTCGAAACTGCAAACGTCCAGCGACTGCTCCCACACCAAAGGTGCCAGGCCTCCCAGGTGTTGCTGGCTCTTGCCTTGCCCTGGCAGCCCTTCCACAGCCCCACACACACTGGGGCTCCGGTCTTCCCTGCCACCTCAGGGGGCCGACGTTCGTGCCTCGCTCGCTCTCGGGACCTGCGCCGGAGCCCAGCTCCAAATTGCAAACGTCCAGCGACTGCTCCCACACTAAAGGTGCCATGCCTCCCAGGTGCTGCTGGCACTCGCCTTGCCCTGGCAGCCCTTCCACAGCCCCACACACACTGGGGCTCCGGTCTTCCCTGCCAGCTCAGGCGGCCGACGTTCGTGCCTTGGTCGCTCTCGGGACCTGCGCCGGAGCCCAGCTGCAAATTGCAAACGTTCAGCGACTGCTCCCACACGAAAGGTGCCAGGCCTCCCAGGTGTTGCTGGCCCTTGCCTTCCCCTGGCAGCCCTTCCACAGCCCCACACACACTGGGGCTCCGGCCTTGCCAGCCAGCTCAGGCGGCCGACGTTCGTGCCTCGCTCGCTCTCGGGACCTGCGCCGGAGCCCAGCTCCAAATTGCAAACGTCCAGCGACTGCTTCCACACCAAAGGTGCCATGCCTCCCAGGTGTTGCTGGCCCTCGCCTTGCCCTGGCAGCCCTTCCACAGCCCCACACACACGGGGGCTCCGGCCTTGCCAGCCAGCTCAGGCTGCCGACGTTCGTGCCTCGCTCGCTCTCGGGACCTGCGCCGCAGCCCAGCTCGAAACTGCAAACGTCCAGCGACTGCTCCCACACGGAAGGTGCCAGGCCTCCCAGGTGTTGCTGGCTCTTGCCTTGCCCTGGCAGCCCTTCCACAGCCCCACACACACGGGGGCTCCGGCCTTGCCAGCCAGCTCAGGCGGCCGACATTCGTGCCTCGCTCGCTCTCGAGTCCTGCGCCGCAGCCCAGCTCCAAATTGCAAACGTCCAGCGACTGCTCCCACACCAAAGGTGCCATGCCTCCCAGGTGTTGCTGGCCCTCGCCTTCCCCTGGCAGCCCTTCCACAGCCCCACACACACTGGGGCTCCGGCCTTGCCAGCCAGCTCAGGCTGCCGACGTTCGTGCCTCGCTCGCTCTCGGGACCTGCGCCGGAGCCCAGCTCGAAACTGCAAACGTCCAGCGACTGCTCCCACACCAAAGGTGCCATGCCTCCCAGGTGCTGCTGGCCCTCGCCTTCCCCTGGCAGCCCTTCCACAGCCCCACACACACTGGGGCTCCGGTCTTCCCTGCCAGCTCAGGCGGCCGACGTTCGTGCCTCGCTCGCTCTCGGGACCTGCGCCGGAGCCCAGCTGCAAATTGCAAACGTCCAGCGACTGCTCCCACACCAAAGGTGCCAGGCCTCCCAGGTGTTGCTGGCCCTCGCCTTGCCCTGGCAGCCCTTCCACAGCCCCACACACACTGGGGCTTCGCTCTTGCCAGCCAGCTCAGGGGGCCGACGTTCGTGCCTTGCTCGCTCTCGGTCCCTGCGCCGCAGCCCAGCTCAAAATTGCAAACGTCCAGCGACTGCTCCCACACCAAAGCTGCCAGGCCTCCCAGGTGTTGCTGGCCCTCGCCTTGCCCTGGCAGCCCTTCCACAGCCCCACACACACTGGGGCTCCGGCCTTGCCAGCCAGCTCAGGCTGCCGACGTTCGTGCCTTGCTCGCTCTCGGGACCTGCGCCGCAGCCCAGCTCGAAACTGCAAACGTCCAGCGACTGCTCCCACACGAAAGGTGCCAGGCCTCCCAGGTGTTGCTGGCCCTCGCCTTGCCCTGGCAGCCCTTCCACAGCCCCACACACACTGGGGCTCCGGCCTTGCCAGCCAGCTCAGGGGGCCGACGTTCGTGCCTCGCTCGCTCTCGGGACCTGCGCCGCAGCCCAGCTCGAAACTGCAAACGTCCAGCGACTGCTCCCACACGGAAGGTGCCAGGCCTCCCAGGTGTTGCTGGCTCTTGCCTTGCCCTGGCAGCCCTTCCACAGCCCCACACACACTGGGGCTCCGGTCTTCCCTGCCACCTCAGGGGGCCGACGTTCGTGCCTCGCTCGCTCTCGGGACCTGCGCCGGAGCCCAGCTCCAAATTGCAAACGTCCAGCGACTGCTCCCACACGAAAGGTGCCATGCCTCCCAGGTGCTGCTGGCACTCGCCTTGCCCTGGCAGCCCTTCCACAGCCCCACACACACTGGGGCTCCGGTCTTCCCTGCCAGCTCAGGCGGCCGACGTTCGTGCCTCGCTCGCTCTCGGGACCTGCGCCGGAGCCCAGCTGCAAATTGCAAACGTTCAGCGACTGCTCCCACACGAAAGGTGCCAGGCCTCCCAGGTGTTGCTGGCCCTTGCCTTGCCCTGGCAGCCCTTCCACAGCCCCACACACACTGGGGCTCCGGTCTTCCCTGCCACCTCAGGGGGCCGACGTTCGTGCCTCGCTCGCTCTCGGGACCTGCGCCGGAGCCCAGCTCCAAATTGCAAACGTCCAGCGACTGCTCCCACACTAAAGGTGCCATGCCTCCCAGGTGCTGCTGGCACTCGCCTTGCCCTGGCAGCCCTTCCACAGCCCCACACACACTGGGGCTCCGGTCTTCCCTGCCAGCTCAGGCGGCCGACGTTCGTGCCTTGGTCGCTCTCGGGACCTGCGCCGGAGCCCAGCTGCAAATTGCAAACGTTCAGCGACTGCTCCCACACGAAAGGTGCCAGGCCTCCCAGGTGTTGCTGGCCCTTGCCTTCCCCTGGCAGCCCTTCCACAGCCCCACACACACTGGGGCTCCGGCCTTGCCAGCCAGCTCAGGCGGCCGACGTTCGTGCCTCGCTCGCTCTCGGGACCTGCGCCGGAGCCCAGCTCCAAATTGCAAACGTCCAGCGACTGCTTCCACACCAAAGGTGCCATGCCTCCCAGGTGTTGCTGGCCCTCGCCTTGCCCTGGCAGCCCTTCCACAGCCCCACACACACGGGGGCTCCGGCCTTGCCAGCCAGCTCAGGCTGCCGACGTTCGTGCCTCGCTCGCTCTCGGGACCTGCGCCGCAGCCCAGCTCGAAACTGCAAACGTCCAGCGACTGCTCCCACACCAAAGGTGCCAGGCCTCCCAGGTGTTGCTGGCTCTTGCCTTGCCCTGGCAGCCCTTCCACAGCCCCACACACACGGGGGCTCCGGCCTTGCCAGCCAGCTCAGGCGGCCGACATTCGTGCCTCGCTCGCTCTCGAGTCCTGCGCCGCAGCCCAGCTCCAAATTGCAAACGTCCAGCGACTGCTCCCACACCAAAGGTGCCATGCCTCCCAGGTGTTGCTGGCCCTCGCCTTCCCCTGGCAGCCCTTCCACAGCCCCACACACACTGGGGCTCCGGCCTTGCCAGCCAGCTCAGGCTGCCGACGTTCGTGCCTCGCTCGCTCTCGGGACCTGCGCCGGAGCCCAGCTCGAAACTGCAAACGTCCAGCGACTGCTCCCACACCAAAGGTGCCATGCCTCCCAGGTGCTGCTGGCCCTCGCCTTCCCCTGGCAGCCCTTCCACAGCCCCACACACACTGGGGCTCCGGTCTTCCCTGCCAGCTCAGGCGGCCGACGTTCGTGCCTCGCTCGCTCTCGGGACCTGCGCCGGAGCCCAGCTGCAAATTGCAAACGTCCAGCGACTGCTCCCACACGAAAGGTGCCAGGCCTCCCAGGTGTTGCTGGCCCTCGCCTTGCCCTGGCAGCCCTTCCACAGCCCCACACACACTGGGGCTTCGCTCTTGCCAGCCAGCTCAGGGGGCCGACGTTCGTGCCTCGCTCGCTCTCGGTCCCTGCGCCGCAGCCCAGCTCAAAATTGCAAACGTCCAGCGACTGCTCCCACACCAAAGCTGCCAGGCCTCCCAGGTGTTGCTGGCCCTCGCCTTGCCCTGGCAGCCCTTCCACAGCCCCACACACACTGGGGCTCCGGCCTTGCCAGCCAGCTCAGGCTGCCGACGTTCGTGCCTTGCTCGCTCTCGGGACCTGCGCCGCAGCCCAGCTCGAAACTGCAAACGTCCAGCGACTGCTCCCACACGAAAGGTGCCAGGCCTCCCAGGTGTTGCTGGCCCTCGCCTTGCCCTGGCAGCCCTTCCACAGCCCCACACACACTGGGGCTCCGGCCTTGCCAGCCAGCTCAGGGGGCCGACGTTCGTGCCTCGCTCGCTCTCGGGACCTGCGCCGCAGCCCAGCTCGAAACTGCAAACGTCCAGCGACTGCTCCCACACGGAAGGTGCCAGGCCTCCCAGGTGTTGCTGGCTCTTGCCTTGCCCTGGCAGCCCTTCCACAGCCCCACACACACTGGGGCTCCGGTCTTCCCTGCCACCTCAGGGGGCCGACGTTCGTGCCTCGCTCGCTCTCGGGACCTGCGCCGGAGCCCAGCTCCAAATTGCAAACGTCCAGCGACTGCTCCCACACGAAAGGTGCCATGCCTCCCAGGTGCTGCTGGCACTCGCCTTCCCCTGGCAGCCCTTCCACAGCCCCACACACACTGGGGCTCCGGTCTTCCCTGCCAGCTCAGGCGGCCGACGTTCGTGCCTCGCTCGCTCTCGGGACCTGCGCCGGAGCCCAGCTGCAAATTGCAAACGTTCAGCGACTGCTCCCACACGAAAGGTGCCAGGCCTCCCAGGTGTTGCTGGCCCTTGCCTTGCCCTGGCAGCCCTTCCACAGCCCCACACACACTGGGGCTTCGGTCTTGCCAGCCATCTCAGGCTGCCGACGTTCGTGCCTCGCTCGCTCTCGGGACCTGCGCCGGAGCCCAGCTCGAAAGTGCAAACGTCCAGCGACTGCTCCCACACGAAAGGTGCCAGGCCTCCCAGGTGTTGCTGGCCCTCGCCTTGCCCTGGCAGCCCTTCCACAGCCCCACACACACTGGGGCTCCGGCCTTGCCAGCCAGCTCAGGCTGCCGACGTTCGTGCCTCGCTCGCTCTCGGGACCTGCGCCGGAGCCCAGCTCGAAACTGCAAACGTCCAGCGACTGCTCCCACACCAAAGGTGCCATGCCTCCCAGGTGCTGCTGGCCCTCGCCTTCCCCTGGCAGCCCTTCCACAGCCCCACACACACTGGGGCTCCGGTCTTCCCTGCCAGCTCAGGCGGCCGACGTTCGTGCCTCGCTCGCTCTCGGGACCTGCGCCGGAGCCCAGCTGCAAATTGCAAACGTCCAGCGACTGCTCCCACACGAAAGGTGCCAGGCCTCCCAGGTGTTGCTGGCCCTCGCCTTGCCCTGGCAGCCCTTCCACAGCCCCACACACACTGGGGCTTCGCTCTTGCCAGCCAGCTCAGGGGGCCGACGTTCGTGCCTTGCTCGCTCTCGGTCCCTGCGCCGCAGCCCAGCTCAAAATTGCAAACGTCCAGCGACTGCTCCCACACCAAAGCTGCCAGGCCTCCCAGGTGTTGCTGGCCCTCGCCTTGCCCTGGCAGCCCTTCCACAGCCCCACACACACTGGGGCTCCGGCCTTGCCAGCCAGCTCAGGCTGCCGACGTTCGTGCCTTGCTCGCTCTCGGGACCTGCGCCGCAGCCCAGCTCGAAACTGCAAACGTCCAGCGACTGCTCCCACACGAAAGGTGCCAGGCCTCCCAGGTGTTGCTGGCCCTCGCCTTGCCCTGGCAGCCCTTCCACAGCCCCACACACACTGGGGCTCCGGCCTTGCCAGCCAGCTCAGGGGGCCGACGTTCGTGCCTCGCTCGCTCTCGGGACCTGCGCCGCAGCCCAGCTCGAAACTGCAAACGTCCAGCGACTGCTCCCACACGGAAGGTGCCAGGCCTCCCAGGTGTTGCTGGCTCTTGCCTTGCCCTGGCAGCCCTTCCACAGCCCCACACACACTGGGGCTCCGGTCTTCCCTGCCACCTCAGGGGGCCGACGTTCGTGCCTCGCTCGCTCTCGGGACCTGCGCCGGAGCCCAGCTCCAAATTGCAAACGTCCAGCGACTGCTCCCACACGAAAGGTGCCATGCCTCCCAGGTGCTGCTGGCACTCGCCTTGCCCTGGCAGCCCTTCCACAGCCCCACACACACTGGGGCTCCGGTCTTCCCTGCCAGCTCAGGCGGCCGACGTTCGTGCCTCGCTCGCTCTCGGGACCTGCGCCGGAGCCCAGCTGCAAATTGCAAACGTTCAGCGACTGCTCCCACACGAAAGGTGCCAGGCCTCCCAGGTGTTGCTGGCCCTTGCCTTGCCCTGGCAGCCCTTCCACAGCCCCACACACACTGGGGCTTCGGTCTTGCCAGCCATCTCAGGCTGCCGACGTTCGTGCCTCGCTCGCTCTCGGGACCTGCGCCGGAGCCCAGCTCGAAAGTGCAAACGTCCAGCGACTGCTCCCACACGAAAGGTGCCAGGCCTCCCAGGTGTTGCTGGCCCTCGCCTTGCCCTGGCAGCCCTTCCACAGCCCCACACACACTGGGGCTCCGGCCTTGCCAGCCAGCTCAGGGGGCCGACGTTCGTGCCTTGGTCGCTCTCGGGACCTGCGCCGCAGCCCAGCTCGAAACTGCAAACGTGCAGCGATAGCGCCCACACGGAAGGTGCCATGCCTCCCAGGTGTTGCTGGCCCTCGCCTTCCCCTGGCAGCCCTTCCACAGCCCCACACACACTGGGGCTCCGGCCTTGCCAGCCAGCTCAGGCTGCCGACGTTCGTGCCTCGCTCGCTCTCGGGACCTGCGCCGCAGCCCAGCTCGAAACTGCAAACGTCCAGCGACTGCTCCCACACGGAAGGTGCCAGGCCTCCCAGGTGTTGCTGGCTCTTGCCTTGCCCTGGCAGCCCTTCCACAGCCCCACACACACTGGGGCTCCGGCCTTGCCAGCCAGCTCAGGCGGCCGACATTCGTGCCTCGCTCGCTCTCGGAACCTGCGCCGCAGCCCAGCTCCAAATTGCAAACGTCCAGCGACTGCTTCCACACCAAAGGTGCCATGCCTCCCAGGTGTTGCTGGCCCTCGCCTTCCCCTGGCAGCCCTTCCACAGCCCCACACACACTGGGGCTCCGGCCTTGCCAGCCAGCTCAGGCGGCCGACGTTCGTGCCTCGCTCGCTCTCGGGACCTGCGCCGGAGCCCAGCTCCAAATTGCAAACGTCCAGCGACTGCTTCCACACCAAAGGTGCCATCCCTCCCAGGTGTTGCTGGCCCTCGCCTTCCCCTGGCAGCCCTTCCACAGCCCCACACACACTGGGGCTCCGGCCTTGCCAGCCAGCTCAGGCTGCCGACGTTCGTGCCTCGCTCGCTCTCGGGACCTGCGCCGCAGCCCAGCTCGAAACTGCAAACGTCCAGCGACTGCTGCCACACGAAAGGTGCCAGGCCTCCCAGGTGTTGCTGGCTCTTGCCTTGCCCTGGCAGCCCTTCCACAGCCCCACACACACTGGGGCTCCGGCCTTGCCAGCCAGCTCAGGCGGCCGACATTCGTGCCTCGCTCGCTCTCGGGTCCTGCGCCGCAGCCCAGCTCCAAATTGCAAACGTCCAGCGACTGCTCCCACACGGAAGGTGCCATGCCTCCCAGGTGTTGCTGGCCCTCGCCTTCCCCTGGCAGCCCTTCCACAGCCCCACACACACTGGGGCTCCGGCCTTGCCAGCCAGCTCAGGCGGCCGACGTTCGTGCCTTGCTCGCTCTCGGGACCTGCGCCGGAGCCCAGCTCGAAACTGCAAACGTCCAGCGACTGCTCCCACACGAAAGGTGCCAGGCCTCCCAGGTGTTGCTGGCCCACGCCTTGCCCTGGCAGCCCTTCCACAGCCCCACACACACTGGGGCTCCGGCCTTGCCAGCCAGCTCAGGCGGCCGACGTTCGTGCCTCGCTCGCTCTCGGAACCTGCGCCGCAGCCCAGCTCGAAATTGCAAACGTCCAGCGACTGCTCCCACACGAAAGGTGCCAGGCCTCCCAGGTGCTGCTGGCCCTCGCCTTGCCCTGGCAGCCCTTCCACAGCCCCACACACACTGCGGCTCCGGCCTTGCCAGCCAGCTCAGGCTGCCGACGTTCGTGCCTCGCTCGCTCTCGGGACCTGCGCCGGAGCCCAGCTGCAAATTGCAAACGTCCAGCGACTGCTCCCACACCAAAGGTGCCAGGCCTCCCAGGTGTTGCTGGCCCTCGCCTTGCCCTGGCAGCCCTTCCACAGCCCCACACACACTGGGGCTCCGGCCTTGCCAGCCAGCTCAGGCTGCCGACGTTCGTGCCTCGCTCGCTCTCGGGACCTGCGCCGCAGCCCAGCTCCAAATTGCAAACGTCCAGCGACTGCTCCCACACGAAAGGTGCCAGGCCTCCCAGGTGTTGCTGGCCCTCGCCTTGCCCTGGCAGCCCTTCCACAGCCCCACACACACTGGGGCTCCGGCCTTGCCAGCCAGCTCAGGCTGCCGACGTTCGTGCCTCGCTCGCTCTCGGGACCTGCGCCGCAGCCCAGCTCGAAACTGCAAACGTCCAGCGACTGCTCCCACACGGAAGGTGCCAGGCCTCCCAGGTGTTGCTGGCTCTTGCCTTGCCCTGGCAGCCCTTCCACAGCCCCACACACACTGGGGCTCCGGTCTTCCCTGCCACCTCAGGGGGCCGACGTTCGTGCCTCGCTCGCTCTCGGGACCTGCGCCGGAGCCCAGCTCCAAATTGCAAACGTCCAGCGACTGCTCCCACACTAAAGGTGCCATGCCTCCCAGGTGTTGCTGGCCCTCGCCTTGCCCTGGCAGCCCTTCCACAGCCCCACACACACTGGGGCTCCGGCCTTGCCAGCCAGCTCAGGCTGCCGACGTTCGTGCCTCGCTCGCTCTCGGGACCTGCGCCGCAGCCCAGCTCGAAACTGCAAACGTCCAGCGACTGCTCCCACACGGAAGGTGCCAGGCCTCCCAGGTGTTGCTGGCCCTCGCCTTGCCCTGGCAGCCCTTCCACAGCCCCACACACACTGCGGCTCCGGCCTTGCCAGCCAGCTCAGGCGGCCGACGTTCGTGCCTTGGTCGCTCTCGGGACCTGTGCCGGAGCCCAGCTCCAAATTGCAAACGTCCATCGATAGCGCCCACACCAAAGGTGCCAGGCCTCCCAGGTGTTGCTGGCCCTCGCCTTGCCCTGGCAGCCCTTCCACAGCCCCACACACACTGGGGCTCCGGCCTTGCCAGCCAGCTCAGGGGGCCGACGTTCGTGCCTCGCTCGCTCTCGGGTCCTGCGCCGCAGCCCAGCTCCAAATTGCAAACGTCCAGCGACTGCTCCCACACCAAAGGTGCCAGGCCTCCCAGGTGTTGCTGGCCCTCGCCTTGCCCTGGCAGCCCTTCCACAGCCCCACACACACTGGGGCTCCGGCCTTGCCAGCCAGCTCAGGGGGCCGACGTTCGTGCCTCGCTCGCTCTCGGGACCTGCGCCGCAGCCCAGCTCGAAACTGCAAACGTCCAGCGACTGCTCCCACACGGAAGGTGCCAGGCCTCCCAGGTGTTGCTGGCTCTTGCCTTGCCCTGGCAGCCCTTCCACAGCCCCACACACACTGGGGCTCCGGTCTTCCCTGCAACCTCAGGGGGCCGACGTTCGTGCCTCGCTCGCTCTCGGGACCTGCGCCGGAGCCCAGCTCCAAATTGCAAACGTCCAGCGACTGCTCCCACACTAAAGGTGCCATGCCTCCCAGGTGCTGCTGGCACTCGCCTTGCCCTGGCAGCCCTTCCACAGCCCCACACACACTGGGGCTCCGGTCTTCCCTGCCAGCTCAGGCGGCCGACGTTCGTGCCTCGCTCGCTCTCGGGACCTGCGCCGGAGCCCAGCTGCAAATTGCAAACGTTCAGCGACTGCTCCCACACGAAAGGTGCCAGGCCTCCCAGGTGTTGCTGGCCCTCGCCTTCCCCTGGCAGCCCTTCCACAGCCCCACACACACTGGGGCTCCGGCCTTGCCAGCCAGCTCAGACGGCCGACGTTCGTGCCTTGGTCGCTCTCGGGACCTGCGCCGCAGCCCAGCTCCAAATTGCAAACGTCCAGCGACTGCTTCCACACCAAAGGTGCCATGCCTCCCAGGTGTTGCTGGCCCTCGCCTTCCCCTGGCAGCCCTTCCACAGCCCCACACACACTGGGGCTCCGGCCTTGCCAGCCAGCTCAGGCTGCCGACGTTCGTGCCTCGCTCGCTCTCGGGACCTGCGCCGCAGCCCAGCTCGAAACTGCAAACGTCCAGCGACTGCTCCCACACGGAAGGTGCCAGGCCTCCCAGGTGTTGCTGGCTCTTGCCTTGCCCTGGCAGCCCTTCCACAGCCCCACACACACTGGGGCTCCGGCCTTGCCAGCCAGCTCAGGCGGCCGACATTCGTGCCTCGCTCGCTCTCGGGTCCTGCGCCGCAGCCCAGCTCCAAATTGCAAACGTCCAGCGACTGCTCCCACACCAAAGGTGCCATGCCTCCCAGGTGTTGCTGGCCCTCGCCTTCCCCTGGCAGCCCTTCCACAGCCCCACACACACTGGGGCTCCGGCCTTGCCAGCCAGCTCAGGCGGCCGACGTTCGTTCCTCGCTCGCTCTCGGGACCTGCGCCGGAGCCCAGCTCGAAACTGCAAACGTCCAGCGACTGCTTCCACACCAAAGGTGCCATGCCTCCCAGGTGCTGCTGGCCCTCGCCTTCCCCTGGCAGCCCTTCCACAGCCCCACACACACTGGGGCTCCGGTCTTCCCTGCCAGCTCAGGCGGCCGACGTTCGTGCCTCGCTCGCTCTCGGGACCTGCGCCGGAGCCCAGCTGCAAATTGCAAACGTCCAGCGACTGCTCCCACACGAAAGGTGCCAGGCCTCCCAGGTGTTGCTGGCCCTCGCCTTGCCCTGGCAGCCCTTCCACAGCCCCACACACACTGCGGCTCCGGCCTTGCCAGCCAGCTCAGGCGGCCGACGTTCGTGCCTTGGTCGCTCTCGGGACCTGTGCCGGAGCCCAGCTCCAAATTGCAAACGTCCATCGATAGCGCCCACACCAAAGGTGCCAGGCCTCCCAGGTGTTGCTGGCCCTCGCCTTGCCCTGGCAGCCCTTCCACAGCCCCACACACACTGGGGCTCCGGCCTTGCCAGCCAGCTCAGGCTGCCGACGTTCGTGCCTCGCTCGCTCTCGGGACCTGCACCGCAGCCCAGCTCCAAATTGCAAACGTCCAGCGACTGCTCCCACACGAAAGGTGCCAGGCCTCCCAGGTGTTGCTGGCCCTCGCCTTGCCCTGGCAGCCCTTCCACAGCCCCACACACACTGGGGCTCCGGCCTTGCCAGCCAGCTCAGGGGGCCGACGTTCGTGCCTCGCTCGCTCTCGGGACCTGCGCCGCAGCCCAGCTCGAAACTGCAAACGTCCAGCGACTGCTCCCACACGGAAGGTGCCAGGCCTCCCAGGTGTTGCTGGCTCTTGCCTTGCCCTGGCAGCCCTTCCACAGCCCCACACACACTGGGGCTCCGGTCTTCCCTGCCACCTCAGGGGGCCGACGTTCGTGCCTCGCTCGCTCTCGGGACCTGCGCCGGAGCCCAGCTCCAAATTGCAAACGTCCAGCGACTGCTCCCACACTAAAGGTGCCATGCCTCCCAGGTGCTGCTGGCACTCGCCTTGCCCTGGCAGCCCTTCCACAGCCCCACACACACTGGGGCTCCGGTCTTCCCTGCCAGCTCAGGCGGCCGACGTTCGTGCCTCGCTCGCTCTCGGGACCTGCGCCGGAGCCCAGCTGCAAATTGCAAACGTTCAGCGACTGCTCCCACACGAAAGGTGCCAGGCCTCCCAGGTGTTGCTGGCCCTCGCCTTCCCCTGGCAGCCCTTCCACAGCCCCACACACACTGGGGCTCCGGCCTTGCCAGCCAGCTCAGGCGGCCGACGTTCGTGCCTCGCTCGCTCTCGGGACCTGCGCCGGAGCCCAGCTCCAAATTGCAAACGTCCAGCGACTGCTTCCACACCAAAGGTGCCATGCCTCCCAGGTGTTGCTGGCCCTCGCCTTCCCCTGGCAGCCCTTCCACAGCCCCACACACACTGGGGCTCCGGCCTTGCCAGCCAGCTCAGGCTGCCGACGTTCGTGCCTTGGTCGCTCTTGGGACCTGCGCCGCAGCCCAGCTCGAAACTGCAAACGTCCAGCGACTGCTCCCACACGGAAGGTGCCAGGCCTCCCAGGTGTTGCTGGCTCTTCCCTTGCCCTGGCAGCCCTTCCACAGCCCCACACACACTGGGGCTCCGGCCTTGCCAGCCAGCTCAGGCGGCCGACATTCGTGCCTCGCTCGCTCTCGGGTCCTGCGCCGCAGCCCAGCTCGAAACTGCAAACGTCCAGCGACTGCTCCCACACGGAAGGTGCCAGGCCTCCCAGGTGTTGCTGGCTCTTGCCTTGCCCTGGCAGCCCTTCCACAGCCCCACACACACTGGGGCTCCGGCCTTGCCAGCCAGCTCAGGGGGCCGACGTTCGTGCCTCGCTCGCTCTCGGGACCTGCGCCGCAGCCCAGCTCGAAACTGCAAACGTCCAGCGACTGCTCCCACACGGAAGGTGCCAGGCCTCCCAGGTGTTGCTGGCTCTTGCCTTGCCCTGGCAGCCCTTCCACAGCCCCACACACACTGGGGCTCCGGTCTTCCCTGCCACCTCAGGGGGCCGACGTTCGTGCCTCGCTCGCTCTCGGGACCTGCGCCGGAGCCCAGCTCCAAATTGCAAACGTCCAGCGACTGCTCCCACACTAAAGGTGCCATGCCTCCCAGGTGCTGCTGGCACTCGCCTTGCCCTGGCAGCCCTTCCACAGCCCCACACACACTGGGGCTCCGGTCTTCCCTGCCAGCTCAGGCGGCCGACGTTCGTGCCTCGCTCGCTCTCGGGACCTGCGCCGGAGCCCAGCTGCAAATTGCAAACGTTCAGCGACTGCTCCCACACGAAAGGTGCCAGGCCTCCCAGGTGTTGCTGGCCCTCGCCTTCCCCTGGCAGCCCTTCCACAGCCCCACACACACTGGGGCTCCGGCCTTGCCAGCCAGCTCAGGCGGCCGACGTTCGTGCCTCACTCGCTCTCGGGACCTGCGCCGGAGCCCAGCTCCAAATTGCAAACGTCCAGCGACTGCTTCCACACCAAAGGTGCCATGCCTCCCAGGTGTTGCTGGCCCTCGCCTTCCCCTGGCAGCCCTTCCACAGCCCCACACACACTGGGGCTCCGGCCTTGCCAGCCAGCTCAGGCTGCCGACGTTCGTGCCTCGCTCGCTCTCGGGACCTGCGCCGCAGCCAAGCTCGAAACTGCAAACGTCCAGCGACTGCTCCCACACAGAAGGTGCCAGGCCTCCCAGGTGTTGCTGGCTCTTGCCTTGCCCTGGCAGCCCTTCCACAGCCCCACACACACTGGGGCTCCGGCCTTGCCAGCCAGCTCAGGCGGCCGACGTTCGTGCCTCGCTCGCTCTCGGGACCTGCGCCGGAGCCCAGCTCCAAATTGCAAACGTCCAGCGACTACTCCCACACCAAAGGTGCCATGCCTCCCAGGTGCTGCTGGCCCTCGCCTTCCCCTGGCAGCCCTTCCACAGCCCCACACACACTGGGGCTCCGGTCTTCCCTGCCAGCTCAGGCGGCCGACGTTCGTGCCTCGCTCGCTCTCGGGACCTGCGCCGGAGCCCAGCTGCAAATTGCAAACGTCCAGCGACTGCTCCCACACGAAAGGTGCCAGGCCTCCCAGGTGTTGCTGGCCCTCGCCTTGCCCTGGCAGCCCTTCCACAGCCCCACACACACTGGGGCTTCGCTCTTGCCAGCCAGCTCAGGGGGCCGACGTTCGTGCCTTGCTCGCTCTCGGGTCCTGCGCCGCAGCCCAGCTCCAAATTGCAAACGTCCAGCGACTGCTCCCACACCAAAGGTGCCAGGCCTCCCAGGTGTTGCTGGCCCTCGCCTTGCCCTGGCAGCCCTTCCACAGCCCCACACACACTGGGGCTTCGCTCTTGCCAGCCAGCTCAGGGGGCCGACGTTCGTGCCTCGCTCGCTCTCGGGACCTGCGCCGGAGCCCAGCTCGAAAGTGCAAACGTCCAGCGACTGCTCCCACACGAAAGGTGCCAGGCCTCCCAGGTGTTGCTGGCCCTCGCCTTGCCCTGGCAGCCCTTCCACAGCCCCACACACACTGGGGCTCCGGCCTTGCCAGCCAGCTCAGGCGGCCGACGTTCGTGCCTTGGTCGCTCTCGGGACCTGCGCCGCAGCCCAGCTCGAAACTGCAAACGTGCAGCGATAGCGCCCACACCAAAGGTGCCATGCCTCCCAGGTGTTGCTGGCCCTCGCCTTCCCCTGGCAGCCCTTCCACAGCCCCACACACACTGGGGCTCCGGCCTTGCCAGCCAGCTCAGGCTGCCGACGTTCGTGCCTCGCTCGCTCTCGGGACCTGCGCCGCAGCCCAGCTCGAAACTGCAAACGTCCAGCGACTGCTCCCACACGGAAGGTGCCAGGCCTCCCAGGTGTTGCTGGCTCTTGCCTTGCCCTGGCAGCCCTTCCACAGCCCCACACACACTGGGGCTCCGGCCTTGCCAGCCAGCTCAGGCGGCCGACATTCGTGCCTCGCTCGCTCTCGGGTCCTGCGCCGCAGCCCAGCTCCAAATTGCAAACGTCCAGCGACTGCTTCCACACCAAAGGTGCCAGGCCTCCCAGGTGTTGCTGGCCCTCGCCTTCCCCTGGCAGCCCTTCCACAGCCCCACACACACTGGGGCTCCGGCCTTGCCAGCCAGCTCAGGCGGCCGACATTCGTGCCTCGCTCGCTCTCGGGACCTGCGCCGGAGCCCAGCTCCAAATTGCAAACGTCCAGCGACTGCTTCCACACCAAAGGTGCCATGCCTCCCAGGTGTTGCTGGCCCTCGCCTTCCCCTGGCAGCCCTTCCACAGCCCCACACACACTGGGGCTCCGGCCTTGCCAGCCAGCTCAGGCTGCCGACGTTCGTGCCTCGCTCGCTCTCGGGACCTGCGCCGCAGCCCAGCTCGAAACTGCAAACGTCCAGCGACTGCTCCCACAAGGAAGGTGCCAGGCCTCCCAGGTGTTGCTGGCTCTTGCCTTGCCCTGGCAGCCCTTCCACAGCCCCACACACACTGGGGCTCCGGCCTTGCCAGCCAGCTCAGGCGGCCGACATTCGTGCCTCGCTCGCTCTCGGGTCCTGCGCCGCAGCCCAGCTCCAAATTGCAAACGTCCAGCGACTGCTCCCACACCAAAGGTGCCATGCCTCCCAGGTGTTGCTGGCCCTCGCCTTCCCCTGGCAGCCCTTCCACAGCCCCACACACACTGGGGCTCCGGCCTTGCCAGCCAGCTCAGGCGGCCGACGTTCGTGCCTCGCTCGCTCTCGGGACCTGCGCCGGAGCCCAGCTCGAAACTGCAAACGTCCAGCGACTGCTCCCACACGAAAGGTGCCATGCCTCCCAGGTGCTGCTGGCCCTCGCCTTCCCCTGGCAGCCCTTCCACAGCCCCACACACACTGGGGCTCTGGTCTTCCCTGCCAGCTCAGGCGGCCGACGTTCGTGCCTCGCTCGCTCTCGGGACCTGCGCCGGAGCCCAGCTGCAAATTGCAAACGTCCAGCGACTACTCCCACACCAAAGGTGCCAGGCCTCCCAGGTGTTGCTGGCCCTCGCCTTGCCCTGGCAGCCCTTCCACAGCCCCACACACACTGGGGCTTCGCTCTTGCCAGCCAGCTCAGGGGGCCGACGTTCGTGCCTTGGTCGCTCTCGGGACCTGCGCCGCAGCCCAGCTCGAAACTGCAAACGTGCAGCGATAGTGCCCACACCAAAGGTGCCATGCCTCCCAGGTGTTGCTGGCCCTCGCCTTGCCCTGGCAGCCCTTCCACAGCCCCACACACACTGGGGCTCCGGCCTTGCCAGCCAGCTCAGGCTGCCGACGTTCGTGCCTCGCTCGCTCTCGGGACCTGCGCCGCAGCCCAGCTCGAAACTGCAAACGTCCAGCGACTGCTCCCACACGAAAGGTGCCAGGCCTCCCAGGTGTTGCTGGCCCTCGCCTTGCCCTGGCAGCCCTTCCACAGCCCCACACACACTGGGGCTCCGGCCTTGCCAGCCAGCTCAGGGGGCCGACGTTCGTGCCTCGCTCGCTCTCGGGACCTGCGCCGCAGCCCAGCTCGAAACTGCAAACGTCCAGCGACTGCTCCCACACGGAAGGTGCCAGGCCTCCCAGGTGTTGCTGGCTCTTGCCTTGCCCTGGCAGCCCTTCCACAGCCCCACACACACTGGGGCTCCGGTCTTCCCTGCCACCTCAGGGGGCCGACGTTCGTGCCTCGCTCGCTCTCGGGTCCTGCGCCGCAGCCCAGCTCCAAATTGCAAACGTCCAGCGACTGCTCCCACACGAAAGGTGCCATGCCTCCCAGGTGCTGCTGGCACTCGCCTTGCCCTGGCAGCCCTTCCACAGCCCCACACACACTGGGGCTCCGGTCTTCCCTGCCAGCTCAGGCGGCCGACGTTCGTGCCTCGCTCGCTCTCGGGACCTGCGCCGGAGCCCAGCTGCAAATTGCAAACATCCAGCGACTGCTCCCACACGAAAGGTGCCAGGCCTCCCAGGTGTTGCTGGCCCTTGCCTTCCCCTGGCAGCCCTTCCACAGCCCCACACACACTGGGGCTTCGCTCTTGCCAGCCAGCTCAGGGGGCCGACGTTCGTGCCTCGCTCGCTCTCAGGACCTGCGCCGGAGCCCAGCTCGAAAGTGCAAACGTCCAGCGACTGCTCCCACACCAAAGGTGCCAGGCCTCCCAGGTGTTGCTGGCCCTCGCCTTGCCCTGGCAGCCCTTCCACAGCCCCACACACACTGGGGCTCCGGCCTTGCCAGCCAGCTCAGGCGGCCGACGTTCGTGCCTTGGTCGCTCTCGGGACCTGCGCCGCAGCCCAGCTCGAAACTGCAAACGTGCAGCGATAGCGCCCACACCAAAGGTGCCATGCCTCCCAGGTGTTGCTGGCCCTCGCCTTGCCCTGGCAGCCCTTCCACAGCCCCACACACACTGGGGCTCCGGCCTTGCCAGCCAGCTCAGGCTGCCGACGTTCGTGCCTCGCTCGCTCTCGGGACCTGCGCCGCAGCCCAGCTCGAAACTGCAAACGTCCAGCGACTGCTCCCACACGGAAGGTGCCAGGCCTCACAGGTGTTGCTGGCTCTTGCCTTGCCCTGGCAGCCCTTCCACAGCCCCACACACACTGGGGCTCCGGCCTTGCCAGCCACCTCAGGCGGCCGACATTCGTGCCTCGCTCGCTCTCGGGTACTGCGCCGCAGCCCAGCTCCAAATTGCAAACGTCCAGCGACTGCTCCCACACCAAAGGTGCCATGCCTCCCAGGTGTTGCTGGCCCTCGCCTTCCCCTGGCAGCCCTTCCACAGCCCCACACACACTGGGGCTCCGGCCTTGCCAGCCACCTCAGGGGGCCGACGTTCGTGCCTTGGTCGCTCTCGGGACCTGCGCCGCAGCCCAGCTCGAAACTGCAAACGTGCAGCGATAGCGCCCACACCAAAGGTGCCATGCCTCCCAGGTGTTGCTGGCCCTCGCCTTCCCCTGGCAGCCCTTCCACAGCCCCACACACACTGGGGCTCCGGCCTTGCCAGCCAGCTCAGGCTGCCGACGTTCGTGCCTCGCTCGCTCTCGGGTCCTGCGCCGCAGCCCAGCTCCAAATTGCAAACGTCCAGCGACTGCTCCCACACTAAAGGTGCCAGGCCTCCCAGGTGTTGCTGGCCCTCGCCTTGCCCTGGCAGCCCTTCCACAGCCCCACACACACTGGGGCTCCGGCCTTGCCAGCCAGCTCAGGCGGCCTACGTTCGTGCCTCGCTCGCTCTCGGGACCTGCGCCGGAGCCCAGCTGCAAATTACAAACGTCCAGCGACTGCTCCCACACCAAAGGTGCCAGGCCTCCCAGGTGTTGCTGGCCCTCGCCTTGCCCTGGCAGCCCTTCCACAGCCCCACACACACTGGCGCTCCGGCCTTGCCAGCCAGCTCAGGCGGCCGACGTTCGTGCCTTGGTTGCTCTCGGGACCTGCGCCGCAGCCCAGCTCGAAACTGCAAACGTCCAGCGATAGCGCCCACACCAAAGGTGCCATGCCTCCCAGGTGTTGCTGGCCCTCGCCTTGCCCTGGCAGCCCTTCCACAGCCCCACACACACTGGGGCTCCGGCCTTGCCAGCCAGCTCAGGGGGCCGACGTTCGTGCCTCGCTCGCTCTCGGGACCTGCGCCGCAGCCCAGCTCGAAACTGCAAACGTCCAGCGACTGCTCCCACACGGAAGGTGCCAGGCCTCCCAGGTGTTGCTGGCTCTTGCCTTGCCCTGGCAGCCCTTCCACAGCCCCACACACACTGGGGCTCCGGTCTTCCCTGCCACCTCAGGGGGCCGACGTTCGTGCCTCGCTCGCTCTCGGGTCCTGCGCCGCAGCCCAGCTCCAAATTGCAAACGTCCAGCGACTGCTCCCACACGAAAGGTGCCATGCCTCCCAGGTGCTGCTGGCCCTCGCCTTGCCCTGGCAGCCCTTCCACAGCCCCACACACACTGGGGCTCCGGTCTTCCCTGCCAGCTCAGGCGGCCGACGTTCGTGCCTCGCTCGCTCTCGGGACCTGCGCCGGAGCCCAGCTGCAAATTGCAAACGTTCAGCGACTGCTCCCACACGAAAGGTGCCAGGCCTCCCAGGTGTTGCTGGCCCTTGCCTTCCCCTGGCAGCCCTTCCACAGCCCCACACACACTGGGGCTTCGCTCTTGCCAGCCAGCTCAGGGGGCCGACGTTCGTGCCTCGCTCGCTCTCGGGACCTGCGCCGGAGCCCAGCTCGAAAGTGCAAACGTCCAGCGACTGCTCCCACACCAAAGGTGCCAGGCCTCCCAGGTGTTGCTGGCCCTCGCCTTGCCCTGGCAGCCCTTCCACAGCCCCACACACACTGGGGCTCCGGCCTTGCCAGCCAGCTCAGGCGGCCGACGTTCGTGCCTTGGTCGCTCTCGGGACCTGCGCCGCAGCCCAGCTCGAAACTGCAAACGTGCAGCGATAGCGCCCACACCAAAGGTGCCATGCCTCCCAGGTGTTGCTGGCCCTCGCCTTGCCCTGGCAGCCCTTCCACAGCCCCACACACACTGGGGCTCCGGCCTTGCCAGCCAGCTCAGGCTGCCGACGTTCGTGCCTCGCTCGCTCTCGGGACCTGCGCCGCAGCCCAGCTCGAAACTGCAAACGTCCAGCGACTGCTCCCACACGGAAGGTGCCAGGCCTCACAGGTGTTGCTGGCTCTTGCCTTGCCCTGGCAGCCCTTCCACAGCCCCACACACACTGGGGCTCCGGCCTTGCCAGCCACCTCAGGCGGCCGACATTCGTGCCTCGCTCGCTCTCGGGTCCTGCGCCGCAGCCCAGCTCCAAATTGCAAACGTCCAGCGACTGCTCCCACACCAAAGGTGCCATGCCTCCCAGGTGTTGCTGGCCCTCGCCTTCCCCTGGCAGCCCTTCCACAGCCCCACACACACTGGGGCTCCGGCCTTGCCAGCCACCTCAGGCGGCCGACGTTCGTGCCTTGGTCGCTCTCGGGACCTGCGCCGCAGCCCAGCTCGAAACTGCAAACGTGCAGCGATAGCGCCCACACCAAAGGTGCCATGCCTCCCAGGTGTTGCTGGCCCTCGCCTTCCCCTGGCAGCCCTTCCACAGCCCCACACACACTGGGGCTCCGGCCTTGCCAGCCAGCTCAGGCTGCCGACGTTCGTGCCTCGCTCGCTCTCGGGTCCTGCGCCGCAGCCCAGCTCCAAATTGCAAACGTCCAGCGACTGCTCCCACACTAAAGGTGCCAGGCCTCCCAGGTGTTGCTGGCCCTCGCCTTGCCCTGGCAGCCCTTCCACAGCCCCACACACACTGGGGCTCCGGCCTTGCCAGCCAGCTCAGGCGGCCTACGTTCGTGCCTCGCTCGCTCTCGGGACCTGCGCCGGAGCCCAGCTGCAAATTACAAACGTCCAGCGACTGCTCCCACACCAAAGGTGCCAGGCCTCCCAGGTGTTGCTGGCCCTCGCCTTGCCCTGGCAGCCCTTCCACAGCCCCACACACACTGGCGCTCCGGCCTTGCCAGCCAGCTCAGGCGGCCGACGTTCGTGCCTTGGTTGCTCTCGGGACCTGCGCCGCAGCCCAGCTCGAAACTGCAAACGTCCAGCGATAGCGCCCACACCAAAGGTGCCATGCCTCCCAGGTGTTGCTGGCCCTCGCCTTCCCCTGGCAGCCCTTCCACAGCCCCACACACACTGGGGCTCCGGCCTTGCCAGCCAGCTCAGGGGGCCGACGTTCGTGCCTCGCTCGCTCTCGGAACCTGCGCCGCAGCCCAGCTCGAAACTGCAAACGTCCAGCGACTGCTCCCACACCAAAGGTGCCAGGCCTCCCAGGTGCTGCTGGCCCTCGCCTTGCCCTGGCAGCCCTTCCACAGCCCCACACACACTGGGGCTCCGGCCTTGCCAGCCAGCTCAGGCGGCCGACGTTCGTGCCTTGCTCGCTCTCGGGACCTGCGCCGGAGCCCAGCTCCAAATTGCAAACGTCCATCGATAGCGCCCACACGAAAGGTGCCAGGCCTCCCAGGTGTTGCTGGCCCTCGCCTTGCCCTGGCAGCCCTTCCACAGCCCCACACACACTGGGGCTCCGGCCTTGCCAGCCAGCTCAGGCTGCCGACGTTCGTGCCTCGCTCGCTCTCGGGACCTGCGCCGCAGCCCAGCTCCAAATTGCAAACGTCCAGCGACTGCTCCCACACCAAAGGTGCCAGGCCTCCCAGGTGTTGCTGGCCCTCGCCTTCCCCTGGCAGCCCTTCCACAGCCCCACACACACTGGGGCTCCGGCCTTGCCAGCCAGCTCAGGGGGCCGACGTTCGTGCCTCGCTCGCTCTCGGGACCTGCGCCGCAGCCCAGCTCGAAACTGCAAACGTCCAGCGACTGCTCCCACACGGAAGGTGCCAGGCCTCCCAGGTGTTGCTGGCTCTTGCCTTGCCCTGGCAGCCATTCCACAGCCCCACACACACTGGGGCTCCGGTCTTCCCTGCCACCTCAGGGGGCCGACGTTCGTGCCTCGCTCGCTCTCGGGACCTGCGCCGGAGCCCAGCTCCAAATTGCAAACGTCCAGCGACTGCTCCCACACCAAAGGTGCCATGCCTCCCAGGTGTTGCTGGCACTCGCCTTGCCCTGGCAGCCCTTCCACAGCCCCACACACACTGGGGCTCCGGTCTTCCCTGCCAGCTCAGGCGGCCGACGTTCGTGCCTCGCTTGCTCTCGGGACCTGCGGCGGAGCCCAGCTCCAAATTGCAAACGTTCAGCGACTGCTCCCACACGAAAGGTGCCAGGCCTCCCAGGTGTTGCTGGCCCTTGCCTTCCCCTGGCAGCCCTTCCACAGCCCCACACACACTGGGGCTTCGGTCTTGCCAGCCAGCTCAGGGGGCCGACGTTCGTGCCTCGCTCGCTCTCGGGACCTGCGCCGGAGCCCAGCTCGAAAGTGCAAACGTCCAGCGACTGCTCCCACACGAAAGGTGCCAGGCCTCCCAGGTGTTGCTGGCCCTCGCCTTGCCCTGGCAGCCCTTCCACAGCCCCACACACACTGGGGCTCCGGCCTTGCCAGCCAGCTCAGGGGGCCGACGTTCGTGCCTTGGTCGCTCTCGGGACCTGCGCCGCAGCCCAGCTCGAAACTGCAAACGTGCAGCGATAGCGCCCACACCAAAGGTGCCATGCCTCCCAGGTGTTGCTGGCCCTCGCCTTCCCCTGGCAGCCCTTCCACAGCCCCACACACACTGGGGCTCCGGCCTTGCCAGCCAGCTCAGGGGGCCGACGTTCATGCCTCGCTCGCTCTCGGGACCTGCGCCGTAGCCCAGCTCGAAACTGCAAACGTCCAGCGACTGCTCCCACACGGAAGGTGCCAGGCCTCCCAGGTGTTGCTGGCTCTTGCCTTGCCCTGGCAGCCCTTCCACAGCCCCACACACACTGGGGCTCCGGCCTTGCCAGCCAGCTCAGGCGGCCGACATTCGTGCCTCGCTCGCTCTCGGGTCCTGCGCCGCAGCCCAGCTCCAAATTGCAAACGTCCAGCGACTGCTCCCACACCAAAGGTGCCATGCCTCCCAGGTGTTGCTGGCCCTCGCCTTCCCCTGGCAGCCCTTCCACAGCCCCACACACACTGGGGCTCCGGCCTTGCCAGCCAGCTCAGGCGGCCGACGTTCGTGCCTCGCTCGCTCTCGGGACCTGCGCCGGAGCCCAGCTCCAAATTGCAAACGTCCAGCGACTGCTTCCACACCAAAGGTGCCATGCCTCCCAGGTGTTGCTGGCCCTCGCCTTCCCCTGGCAGCCCTTCCACAGCCCCACACACACTGGGGCTCCGGCCTTGCCAGCCAGCTCAGGCTGCCGACGTTCGTGCCTCGCTCGCTCTCGGGACCTGCGCCGCAGCCCAGCTCGAAACTGCAAACGTCCAGCGACTGCTCCCACACCAAAGGTGCCAGGCCTCCCAGGTGTTGCTGGCTCTTGCCTTGCCCTGGCAGCCCTTCCACAGCCCCACACACACTGGGGCTCCGGCCTTGCCAGCCAGCTCAGGCGGCCGACATTCGTGCCTCGCTCGCTCTCGGGTCCTGCGCCGCAGCCCAGCTCCAAATTGCAAACGTCCAGCGATTGCTCCCACACCAAAGGTGCCAGGCCTCCCAGGTGTTGCTGGCCCTCGCCTTCCCCTGGCAGCCCTTCCACAGCCCCACACACACTGGGGCTCCGGCCTTGCCAGCCAGCTCAGGCGGCCGACGTTCGTGCCTCGCTCGCTCTCGGGACCTGCGCCGGAGCCCAGCTCCAAATTGCAAACGTCCAGCGACTGCTCCCACACCAAAGGTGCCATGCCTCCCAGGTGCTGCTGGCCCTCGCCTTCCCCTGGCAGCCCTTCCACAGCCCCACACACACTGGGGCTCCGGTCTTCCCTGCCAGCTCAGGCGACCGACGTTCGTGCCTCGCTCGCTCTCGGGACCTGCGCCGGAGCCCAGCTGCAAATTGCAAACGTCCAGCGACTGCTCCCACACCAAAGGTGCCAGGCCTCCCAGGTGTTGCTGGCCCTCGCCTTCCCCTGGCAGCCCTTCCACAGCCCCACACACACTGGGGCTTCGCTCTTGCCAGCCAGCTCAGGGGGCCGACGTTCGTGCCTTGCTCGCTCTCGGTCCCTGCGCCGCAGCCCAGCTCGAAATTGCAAACGTCCAGCGACTGCTCCCACACGAAAGGTGCCAGGCCTCCCAGATGTTGCTGGCCCACGCCTTGCCCTGGCAGCCCTTCCACAGCCCCACACACACTGGGGCTTCGGTCTTGCCAGCCAGCTCAGGGGGCCGACGTTCGTGCCTCGCTCGCTCTCGGGACCTGCGCCGGAGCCCAGCTCGAAAGTGCAAACGTCCAGCGACTGCTCCCACACGAAAGGTGCCAGGCCTCCCAGGTGTTGCTGGCCCTCGCCTTGCCCTGGCAGCCCTTCCACAGCCCCACACACACTGCGGCTCCGGCCTTGCCAGCCAGCTCAGGCGGCCGACGTTCGTGCCTTGGTCGCTCTCGGGACCTGCGCCGCAGCCCAGCTCGAAACTGCAAACGTCCAGCGATAGCGCCCACACCAAAGGTGCCATGCCTCCCAGGTGTTGCTGGCCCTCGCCTTCCCCTGGCAGCCCTTCCACAGCCCCACACACACTGGGGCTCCGGCCTTGCCAGCCAGCTCAGGCGGCCGACATTCGTGCCTCGCTCGCTCTCGGGTCCTGCGCCGCAGCCCAGCTCCAAATTGCAAACGTCCAGCGACTGCTCCCACACCAAAGGTGCCATGCCTCCCAGGTGTTGCTGGCCCTCGCCTTCCCCTGGCAGCCCTTCCACAGCCCCACACACACTGGGGCTCCGGCCTTGCCAGCCAGCTCAGGCTGCCGACGTTCGTGCCTCGCTCGCTCTCGGGACCTGCGCCGCAGCCCAGCTCGAAACTGCAAACGTCCAGCGACTGCTCCCACACGAAAGGTGCCAGGCCTCCCAGGTGTTGCTGGCCCTCGCCTTGCCCTGGCAGCCCTTCCACAGACCCACACACACTGGGGCTCCGGCCTTGCCAGCCAGCTCAGGGGGCCGACGTTCGTGCCTCGCTCGCTCTCGGGACCTGCGCCGCAGCCCAGCTCCAAATTGCAAACGTCCAGCGACTGCTCCCACACCAAAGGTGCCAGGCCTCCCAGGTGTTGCTGGCCCTCGCCTTCCCCTGGCAGCCCTTCCACAGCCCCACACACACTGGGGCTTCGCTCTTGCCAGCCAGCTCAGGGGGCCGACGTTCGTGCCTTGCTCGCTCTCGGTCCCTGCGCCGCAGCCCAGCTCGAAACTGCAAACGTCCAGCGACTGCTCCCACACCAAAGCTGCCAGGCCTCCCAGGTGTTGCTGGCCCTCGCCTTGCCCTGGCAGCCCTTCCACAGCCCCACACACACTGGGGCTCCGGCCTTGCCAGCCAGCTCAGGCTGCCGACGTTCGTGCCTCGCTCGCTCTCGGGACCTGCGCCGCAGCCCAGCTCAAAACTGCAAACGTCCAGCGACTGCTCCCACACGAAAGGTGCCAGGCCTCCCAGGTGTTGCTGGCCCTCGCCTTGCCCTGGCAGCCCTTCCACAGCCCCACACACACTGGGGCTCCGGCCTTGCCAGCCAGCTCAGGGGGCCGACGTTCGTGCCTCGCTCGCTCTCGGGACCTGCGCCGCAGCCCAGCTCGAAACTGCAAACGTCCAGCGACTGCTCCCACACGGAAGGTGCCAGGCCTCCCAGGTGTTGCTGGCTCTTGCCTTGCCCTGGCAGCCCTTCCACAGCCCCACACACACTGGGGCTCCGGCCTTGCCAGCCAGCTCAGGCGGCCGACATTCGTGCCTCGCTCGCTCTCGGGTCCTGCGCCGCAGCCCAGCTCCAAATTGCAAACGTCCAGCGACTGCTCCCACACCAAAGGTGCCATGCCTCCCAGGTGTTGCTGGCCCTCGCCTTCCCCTGGCAGCCCTTCCACAGCCCCACACACACTGGGGCTCTGGCCTTGCCAGCCAGCTCAGGCGGCCGACGTTCGTGCCTCGCTCGCTCTCGGGACCTGCGCCGGAGCCCAGCTCCAAATTGCAAACGTCCAGCGACTGCTTCCACACCAAAGGTGCCATGCCTCCCAGGTGTTGCTGGCTCTCGCCTTCCCCTGGCAGCCCTTCCACAGCCCCACACACACTGGGGCTCCGGCCTTGCCAGCCAGCTCAGGCTGCCGACGTTCGTGCCTCGCTCGCTCTCGGGACCTGCGCCGCAGCCCAGCTCGAAACTGCAAACGTCCAGCGACTGCTCCCACACGGAAGGTGCCAGGCCTCCCAGGTGTTGCTGGCTCTTGCCTTGCCCTGGCAGCCCTTCCACAGCCCCACAGACCCTGGGGCTCCGGCCTTGCCAGCCAGCTCAGGCGGCCGACATTCGTGCCTCGCTCGCTCTCGGGTCCTGCGCCGCAGCCCAGCTCCAAATTGCAAACGTCCAGCGACTGCTCCCACACCAAAGGTGCCAGGCCTCCCAGGTGTTGCTGGCCCTCGCCTTGCCCTGGCAGCCCTTCCACAGCCCCACACACACTGGGGCTCCGGCCTTGCCAGCCAGCTCAGGCGGCCGACGTTCGTGCCTCGCTCGCTCTCGGGACCTGCGCCGCAGCCCAGCTCCAAATTGCAAACGTCCAGCGACTGCTCCCACACCAAAGGTGCCATGCCTCCCAGGTGCTGCTGGCCCTCGCCTTCCCCTGGCAGCCCTTCCACAGCCCCACACACACTGGGGCTCCGGTCTTCCCTGCCAGCTCAGGCGACCGACGTTCGTGCCTCGCTCGCTCTCGGGACCTGCGCCGGAGCCCAGCTGCAAATTGCAAACGTCCAGCAACTGCTCCCACACCCAAGGTGCCAGGCCTCCCAGCTGTTGCTGGCCCTCGCCTTGCCCTGGCAGCCCTTCCACAGCCCCACACACACTGGGGCTTCGCTCTTGCCAGCCAGCTCAGGGGGCCGACGTTCGTGCCTTGCTCGCTCTCGGTCCCTGCGCCGCAGCCCAGCTCAAAATTGCAAACGTCCAGCGACTGCTCCCACACGAAAGGTGCCAGGCCTCCCAGATGTTGCTGGCCCACGCCTTGCCCTGGCAGCCCTTCCACAGCCCCACACACACTGGGGCTTCGGTCTTGCCAGCCAGCTCAGGGGGCCGACGTTCGTGCCTTGGTCGCTCTCGGGACCTGCGCCGCAGCCCAGCTCGAAACTGCAAACGTGCAGCGATAGCGCCCACACCAAAGGTGCCATGCCTCCCAGGTGTTGCTGGCCCTCGCCTTGCCCTGGCAGCCCTTCCACAGCCCCACACACACTGGGGCTCCGGCCTTGCCAGCCAGCTCAGGCGGCCGACATTCGTGCCTCGCTCGCTCTCGGGTCCTGCGCCGCAGCCCAGCTCCAAATTGCAAACGTCCAGCGACTGCTCCCACACCAAAGGTGCCAGGCCTCCCAGGTGTTGCTGGCCCTCGCCTTCCCCTGGCAGCCCTTCCACAGCCCCACACACACTGGGGCTCCGGCCTTGCCAGCCAGCTCAGGCTGCCGACGTTCGTGCCTCGCTCGCTCTCGGGACCTGCGCCGCAGCCCAGCTCGAAACTGCAAACGTCCAGCGACTGCTCCCACACGAAAGGTGCCAGGCCTCCCAGGTGTTGCTGGCCCTCGCCTTGCCCTGGCAGCCCTTCCACAGACCCACACACACTGGGGCTCCGGCCTTGCCAGCCAGCTCAGGGGGCCGACGTTCGTGCCTCGCTCGCTCTCGGGACCTGCGCCGCAGCCCAGCTCCAAATTGCAAACGTCCAGCGACTGCTCCCACACCAAAGGTGCCAGGCCTCCCAGGTGTTGCTGGCCCTCGCCTTCCCCTGGCAGCCCTTCCACAGCCCCACACACACTGGGGCTTCGCTCTTGCCAGCCAGCTCAGGGGGCCGACGTTCGTGCCTTGCTCGCTCTCGGTCCCTGCGCCGCAGCCCAGCTCGAAACTGCAAACGTCCAGCGACTGCTCCCACACCAAAGCTGCCAGGCCTCCCAGGTGTTGCTGGCCCTCGCCTTGCCCTGGCAGCCCTTCCACAGCCCCACACACACTGGGGCTCCGGCCTTGCCAGCCAGCTCAGGCTGCCGACGTTCGTGCCTCGCTCGCTCTCGGGACCTGCGCCGCAGCCCAGCTCAAAACTGCAAACGTCCAGCGACTGCTCCCACACGAAAGGTGCCAGGCCTCCCAGGTGTTGCTGGCCCTCGCCTTGCCCTGGCAGCCCTTCCACAGCCCCACACACACTGGGGCTCCGGCCTTGCCAGCCAGCTCAGGGGGCCGACGTTCGTGCCTCGCTCGCTCTCGGGACCTGCGCCGCAGCCCAGCTCGAAACTGCAAACGTCCAGCGACTGCTCCCACACGGAAGGTGCCAGGCCTCCCAGGTGTTGCTGGCTCTTGCCTTGCCCTGGCAGCCCTTCCACAGCCCCACACACACTGGGGCTCCGGCCTTGCCAGCCAGCTCAGGCGGCCGACATTCGTGCCTCGCTCGCTCTCGGGTCCTGCGCCGCAGCCCAGCTCCAAATTGCAAACGTCCAGCGACTGCTCCCACACCAAAGGTGCCATGCCTCCCAGGTGTTGCTGGCCCTCGCCTTCCCCTGGCAGCCCTTCCACAGCCCCACACACACTGGGGCTCTGGCCTTGCCAGCCAGCTCAGGCGGCCGACGTTCGTGCCTCGCTCGCTCTCGGGACCTGCGCCGGAGCCCAGCTCCAAATTGCAAACGTCCAGCGACTGCTTCCACACCAAAGGTGCCATGCCTCCCAGGTGTTGCTGGCTCTCGCCTTCCCCTGGCAGCCCTTCCACAGCCCCACACACACTGGGGCTCCGGCCTTGCCAGCCAGCTCAGGCTGCCGACGTTCGTGCCTCGCTCGCTCTCGGGACCTGCGCCGCAGCCCAGCTCGAAACTGCAAACGTCCAGCGACTGCTCCCACACGGAAGGTGCCAGGCCTCCCAGGTGTTGCTGGCTCTTGCCTTGCCCTGGCAGCCCTTCCACAGCCCCACAGACCCTGGGGCTCCGGCCTTGCCAGCCAGCTCAGGCGGCCGACATTCGTGCCTTGCTCGCTCTCGGGTCCTGCGCCGCAGCCCAGCTCCAAATTGCAAACGTCCAGCGACTGCTCCCACACCAAAGGTGCCATGCCTCCCAGGTGTTGCTGGCCCTCGCCTTGCCCTGGCAGCCCTTCCACAGACCCACACACACTGGGGCTCCGGCCTTGCCAGCCAGCTCAGGCGGCCGACGTTCGTGCCTCGCTCGCTCTCGGGACCTGCGCCGGAGCCCAGCTCCAAATTGCAAACGTCCAGCGACTGCTCCCACACCAAAGGTGCCATGCCTCCCAGGTGCTGCTGGCCCTCGCCTTCCCCTGGCAGCCCTTCCACAGCCCCACACACACTGGGGCTCCGGTCTTCCCTGCCAGCTCAGGCGGCCGACGTTCGTGCCTCGCTCGCTCTCGGGACCTGCGCCGCAGCCCAGCTCCAAATTGCAAACGTCCAGCGACTGCTCCCACACGAAAGGTGCCAGGCCTCCCAGGTGTTGCTGGCCCTCGCCTTGCCCTGGCAGCCCTTCCACAGCCCCACACACACTGGGGCTCCGGCCTTGCCAGCCAGCTCAGGGGGCCGACGTTCGTGCCTCGCTCGCTCTCGGGACCTGCGCCGCAGCCCAGCTCGAAACTGCAAACGTCCAGCGACTGCTCCCACACGGAAGGTGCCAGGCCTCCCAGGTGTTGCTGGCTCTTGCCTTGCCCTGGCAGCCCTTCCACAGCCCCACACACACTGGGGCTCCGGCCTTGCCAGCCAGCTCAGGCGGCCGACATTCGTGCCTCGCTCGCTCTCGGGTCCTGCGCCGCAGCCCAGCTCCAAATTGCAAACGTCCAGCGACTGCTCCCACACCAAAGGTGCCATGCCTCCCAGGTGTTGCTGGCCCTCGCCTTCCCCTGGCAGCCCTTCCACAGCCCCACACACACTGGGGCTCTGGCCTTGCCAGCCAGCTCAGGGGGCCGACGTTCGTGCCTCGCTCGCTCTCGGGACCTGCGCCGGAGCCCAGCTCCAAATTGCAAACGTCCAGCGACTGCTTCCACACCAAAGGTGCCATGCCTCCCAGGTGTTGCTGGCTCTCGCCTTCCCCTGGCAGCCCTTCCACAGCCCCACACACACTGGGGCTCCGGCCTTGCCAGCCAGCTCAGGCTGCCGACGTTCGTGCCTCGCTCGCTCTCGGGACCTGCGCCGCAGCCCAGCTCGAAACTGCAAACGTCCAGCGACTGCTCCCACACGGAAGGTGCCAGGCCTCCCAGGTGTTGCTGGCTCTTGCCTTGCCCTGGCAGCCCTTCCACAGCCCCACAGACCCTGGGGCTCCGGCCTTGCCAGCCAGCTCAGGCGGCCGACATTCGTGCCTTGCTCGCTCTCGGGTCCTGCGCCGCAGCCCAGCTCCAAATTGCAAACGTCCAGCGACTGCTCCCACACCAAAGGTGCCATGCCTCCCAGGTGTTGCTGGCCCTCGCCTTGCCCTGGCAGCCCTTCCACAGCCCCACACACACTGGGGCTCCGGCCTTGCCAGCCAGCTCAGGCGGCCGACGTTCGTGCCTCGCTCGCTCTCGGGACCTGCGCCGGAGCCCAGCTCCAAATTGCAAACGTCCAGCGACTGCTCCCACACCAAAGGTGCCATGCCTCCCAGGTGCTGCTGGCCCTCGCCTTCCCCTGGCAGCCCTTCCACAGCCCCACACACACTGGGGCTCCGGTCTTCCCTGCCAGCTCAGGCGGCCGACGTTCGTGCCTCGCTCGCTCTCGGGACCTGCGCCGGAGCCCAGCTCCAAATTGCAAACGTCCAGCGACTGCTCCCACACGAAAGGTGCCAGGCCTCCCAGGTGTTGCTGGCCCTCGCCTTGCCCTGGCAGCCCTTCCACAGCCCCACACACACTGGGGCTCCGGCCTTGCCAGCCAGCTCAGGGGGCCGACGTTCGTGCCTAGCTCGCTCTCGGGACCTGCGCCGCAGCCCAGCTCGAAACTGCAAACGTCCAGCGACTGCTCCCACACGGAAGGTGCCAGGCCTCCCAGGTGTTGCTGGCTCTTGCCTTGCCCTGGCAGCCCTTCCACAGCCCCACACACACTGGGGCTCCGGCCTTGCCAGCCAGCTCAGGCGGCCGACATTCGTGCCTCGCTCGCTCTCGGGTCCTGCGCCGCAGCCCAGCTCCAAATTGCAAACGTCCAGCGACTGCTCCCACACCAAAGGTGCCATGCCTCCCAGGTGTTGCTGGCCCTCGCCTTCCCCTGGCAGCCCTTCCACAGCCCCACACACACTGGGGCTCTGGCCTTGCCAGCCAGCTCAGGCGGCCGACGTTCGTGCCTCGCTCGCTCTCGGGTCCTGCGCCGGAGCCCAGCTCCAAATTGCAAACGTCCAGCGACTGCTTCCACACCAAAGGTGCCATGCCTCCCAGGTGTTGCTGGCTCTCGCCTTCCCCTGGCAGCCCTTCCACAGCCCCACACACACTGGGGCTCCGGCCTTGCCAGCCAGCTCAGGCTGCCGACGTTCGTGCCTCGCTCGCTCTCGGGACCTGCGCCGCAGCCCAGCTCGAAACTGCAAACGTCCAGCGACTGCTCCCACACGGAAGGTGCCAGGCCTCCCAGGTGTTGCTGGCTCTTGCCTTGCCCTGGCAGCCCTTCCACAGCCCCACAGACCCTGGGGCTCCGGCCTTGCCAGCCAGCTCAGGCGGCCGACATTCGTGCCTCGCTCGCTCTCGGGTCCTGCGCCGCAGCCCAGCTCCAAATTGCAAACGTCCAGCGACTGCTCCCACACCAAAGGTGCCATGCCTCCCAGGTGTTGCTGGCCCTCGCCTTGCCCTGGCAGCCCTTCCACAGACCCACACACACTGGGGCTCCGGCCTTGCCAGCCAGCTCAGGCGGCCGACGTTCGTGCCTCGCTCGCTCTCGGGACCTGCGCCGGAGCCCAGCTCCAAATTGCAAACGTCCAGCGACTGCTCCCACACCAAAGGTGCCATGCCTCCCAGGTGCTGCTGGCCCTCGCCTTCCCCTGGCAGCCCTTCCACAGCCCCACACACACTGGGGCTCCGGTCTTCCCTGCCAGCTCAGGCGGCCGACGTTCGTGCCTCGCTCGCTCTCGGGACCTGCGCCGCAGCCCAGCTCGAAACTGCAAACGTCCAGCGACTGCTCCCACACGGAAGGTGCCAGGCCTCCCAGGTGTTGCTGGCTCTTGCCTTGCCCTGGCAGCCCTTCCACAGCCCCACACACACTGGGGCTCCGGTCTTCCCTGCCAGCTCAGGGGGCCGACGTTCGTGCCTCGCTCGCTCTCGGGACCTGCGCCGGAGCCCAGCTCCAAATTGCAAACGTCCAGCGACTGCTCCCACACGAAAGGTGCCATGCCTCCCAGGTGCTGCTGGCACTCGCCTTGCCCTGGCAGCCCTTCCACAGCCCCACACACACTGGGGCTCCGGTCTTCCCTGCCAGCTCAGGCGGCCGACGTTCGTGCCTCGCTCGCTCTCGGGACCTGCGCCGGAGCCCAGCTGCAAATTGCAAACGTTCAGCGACTGCTCCCACACGAAAGGTGCCAGGCCTCCCAGGTGTTGCTGGCCCTTGCCTTCCCCTGGCAGCCCTTCCACAGCCCCACACACACTGGGGCTTCGCTCTTGCCAGCCAGCTCAGGGGGCCGACGTTCGTGCCTCGCTCGCTCTCGGGACCTGCGCCGGAGCCCAGCTCGAAAGTGCAAACGTCCAGCGACTGCTCCCACACCAAAGGTGCCAGGCCTCCCAGGTGTTGCTGGCCCTCGCCTTGCCCTGGCAGCCCTTCCACAGCCCCACACACACTGGGGCTCCGGCCTTGCCAGCCAGCTCAGGCGGCCGACGTTCGTGCCTTGGTCGCTCTCGGGACCTGCGCCGCAGCCCAGCTCGAAACTGCAAACGTGCAGCGATAGCGCCCACACCAAAGGTGCCATGCCTCCCAGGTGTTGCTGGCCCTCGCCTTGCCCTGGCAGCCCTTCCACAGCCCCACACACACTGGGGCTCCGGCCTTGCCAGCCAGCTCAGGCTGCCGACGTTCGTGCCTCGCTCGCTCTCGGGACCTGCGCCGCAGCCCAGCTCGAAACTGCAAACGTCCAGCGACTGCTCCCACACGGAAGGTGCCAGGCCTCCCAGGTGTTGCTGGCTCTTGCCTTGCCCTGGCAGCCCTTCCACAGCCCCACACACACTGGGGCTCCGGCCTTGCCAGCCAGCTCAGGCGGCCGACATTCGTGCCTCGCTCGCTCTCGGGACCTGCGCCGCAGCCCAGCTCCAAATTGCAAACGTCCAGCGACTGCTCCCACACCAAAGGTGCCAGGCCTCCCAGGTGTTGCTGGCCCTCGCCTTGCCCTGGCAGCCCTTCCACAGCCCCACACACACTGGGGCTCCGGCCTTGCCAGCCAGCTCAGGCGGCCGACGTTCGTGCCTCGCTCGCTCTCGGGACCTGCGCCGGAGCCCAGCTCCAAATTGCAAACGTCCAGCGACTGCTTCCACACCAAAGGTGCCATGCCTCCCAGGTGTTGCTGGCTCTCGCCTTCCCCTGGCAGCCCTTCCACAGCCCCACACACACTGGGGCTCCGGCCTTGCCAGCCAGCTCAGGCTGCCGACGTTCGTGCCTCGCTCGCTCTCGGGACCTGCGCCGCAGCCCAGCTCGAAACTCCAAACGTCCAGCGACTGCTCCCACACGGAAGGTGCCAGGCCTCCCAGGTGTTGCTGGCTCTTGCCTTGCCCTGGCAGCCCTTCCACAGCCCCACACACACTGGGGCTCCGGCCTTGCCAGCCAGCTCAGGCGGCCGACATTCGTGCCTCGCTCGCTCTCGGGTCCTGCGCCGCAGCCCAGCTCCAAATTGCAAACGTCCAGCGACTGCACCCACACCAAAGGTGCCAGGCCTCCCAGGTGTTGCTGGCCCTCGCCTTCCCCTGGCAGCCCTTCCACAGCCCCACACACACTGGGGCTCCGGCCTTGCCAGCCAGCTCAGGCGGCCGACGTTCGTGCCTCGCTCGCTCTCGGGACCTGCGCCGGAGCCCAGCTCCAAATTGCAAACGTCCAGCGACTGCTCCCACACCAAAGGTGCCATGCCTCCCAGGTGCTGCTGGCCCTCGCCTTCCCCTGGCAGCCCTTCCACAGCCCCACACACACTGGGGCTCCGGTCTTCCCTGCCAGCTCAGGCGGCCGACGTTCGTGCCTCGCTCGCTCTCGGGACCTGCGCCGGAGCCCAGCTGCAAATTGCAAACGTCCAGCGACTGCTCCCACACGAAAGGTGCCAGGCCTCCCAGGTGTTGCTGGCCCTCGCCTTGCCCTGGCAGCCCTTCCACAGCCCCACACACACTGGGGCTTCGCTCTTGCCAGCCAGCTCAGGGGGCCGACGTTCGTGCCTCGCTCGCTCTCGGGACCTGCGCCGGAGCCCAGCTCGAAAGTGCAAACGTCCAGCGACTGCTCCCACATGAAAGGTGCCAGGCCTCCCAGGTGTTGCTGGCCCTCGCCTTGCCCTGGCAGCCCTTCCACAGCCCCACACACACTGGGGCTCCGGCCTTGCCAGCCAGCTCAGGCGGCCGACGTTCGTGCCTTGGTCGCTCTTGGGACCTGCGCCGCAGCCCAGCTCGAAACTGCAAACGTGCAGCGATAGCGCCCACACCAAAGGTGCCATGCCTCCCAGGTGTTGCTGGCCCTCGCCTTCCCCTGGCAGCCCTTCCACAGCCCCACACACACTGGGGCTCCGGCCTTGCCAGCCAGCTCAGGCTGCCGACGTTCGTGCCTCGCTCGCTCTCGGGACCTGCGCCGCAGCCCAGCTCGAAACTGCAAACGTCCAGTGACTGCTCCCACACGGAAGGTGCCAGGCCTCCCAGGTGTTGCTGGCTCTTGCCTTGCCCTGGCAGCCCTTCCACAGCCCCACACACACTGGGGCTCCGGCCTTGCCAGCCAGCTCAGGCGGCCGACATTCGTGCCTCGCTCGCTCTCGGGTCCGGCGCCGCAGCCCAGCTCCAAATTGCAAACGTCCAGCGACTGCTCCCACACCAAAGCTGCCAGGCCTCCCAGGTGTTGCTGGCCCTCGCCTACCCCTGGCAGCCCTTCCACAGCCCCACACACACTGGCGCTCCGGCCTTGCCAGCCAGCTCAGGCTGCCGACGTTCGTGCCTCGCTCGCTCTCGGGACCTGCGCCGCAGCCCAGCTCGAAACTGCAAACGTCCAGCGACTGCTCCCACACGAAAGGTGCCAGGCCTCCCAGGTGTTGCTGGCCCTCGCCTTGCCCTGGCAGCCCTTCCACAGCCCCACACACACTGGGGCTCCGGCCTTGCCAGCCAGCTCAGGGGGCCGACGTTCGTGCCTCGCTCGCTCTCGGGACCTGCGCCGCAGCCCAGCTCGAAACTGCAAACGTCCAGCGACTGCTCCCACACGGAAGGTGCCAGGCCTCCCAGGTGTTGCTGGCTCTTGCCTTGCCCTGGCAGCCCTTCCACAGCCCCACACACACTGGGGCTCCGGTCTTCCCTGCCACCTCAGGGGGCCGACGTTCGTGCCTCGCTCGCTCTCGGGACCTGCGCCGGAGCCCAGCTCCAAATTGCAAACGTCCAGCGACTGCTCCCACACGAAAGGTGCCATGCCTCCCAGGTGCTGCTGGCACTCGCCTTCCCCTGGCAGCCCTTCCACAGCCCCACACACACTGGGGCTCCGGTCTTCCCTGCCAGCTCAGGCGGCCGACGTTCGTGCCTCGCTCGCTCTCGGGACCTGCGCCGGAGCCCAGCTGCAAATTGCAAACGTTCAGCGACTGCTCCCACACGAAAGGTGCCAGGCCTCCCAGGTGTTGCTGGCCCTTGCCTTCCCCTGGCAGCCCTTCCACAGCCCCACACACACTGGGGCTTCGCTCTTGCCAGCCAGCTCAGGGGGCCGACGTTCGTGCCTCGCTCGCTCTCGGGACCTGCGCCGGAGCCCAGCTCGAAAGTGCAAACGTCCAGCGACTGCTCCCACACGAAAGGTGCCAGGCCTCCCAGGTGTTGCTGGCCCTCGCCTTGCCCTGGCAGCCCTTCCACAGCCCCACACACACTGGGGCTCCGGCCTTGCCAGCCAGCTCAGGCGGCCGACGTTCGTGCCTTGGTCGCTCTCGGGACCTGCGCCGCAGCCCAGCTCGAAACTGCAAACGTGCAGCGATAGCGCCCACACCAAAGGTGCCATGCCTCCCAGGTGTTGCTGGCCCTCGCCTTCCCCTGGCAGCCCTTCCACAGCCCCACACACACTGGGGCTCCGGCCTTGCCAGCCAGCTCAGGCTGCCGACGTTCGTGCCTCGCTCGCTCTCGGGACCTGCGCCGCAGCCCAGCTCGAAACTGCAAACGTCCAGCGACTGCTCCCACACGGAAGGTGCCAGGCCTCCCAGGTGTTGCTGGCTCTTGCCTTGCCCTGGCAGCCCTTCCACAGCCCCACACACACTGGGGCTCCGGCCTTGCCAGCCACCTCAGGCGGCCGACATTCGTGCCTCGCTCGCTCTCGGGTCCTGCGCCGCAGCCCAGCTCCAAATTGCAAACGTCCAGCGACTGCTCCCACACCAAAGCTGCCAGGCCTCCCAGGTGTTGCTGGCCCTCGCCTTGCCCTGGCAGCCCTTCCACAGCCCCACACACACTGGGGCTCCGGCCTTGCCAGCCAGCTCAGGCTGCCGACGTTCGTGCCTCGCTCGCTCTCGGGACCTGCGCCGCAGCCCAGCTCGAAACTGCAAACGTCCAGCGACTGCTCCCACACGAAAGGTGCCAGGCCTCCCAGGTGTTGCTGGCCCTCGCCTACCCCTGGCAGCCCTTCCACAGACCCACACACACTGGGGCTCCGGCCTTGCCAGCCAGCTCAGGGGGCCGACGTTCGTGCCTCGCTCGCTCTCGGGACCTGCGCCGCAGCCCAGCTCGAAACTGCAAACGTCCAGCGACTGCTCCCACACGGAAGGTGCCAGGCCTCCCAGGTGTTGCTGGCTCTTGCCTTGCCCTGGCAGCCCTTCCACAGCCCCACACACACTGGGGCTCCGGCCTTGCCAGCCAGCTCAGGCGGCCGACATTCGTGCCTCGCTCGCTCTCGGGTCCTGCGCCGCAGCCCAGCTCGAAATTGCAAACGTCCAGCGACTGCTCCCACACCAAAGGTGCCATGCCTCCCAGGTGTTGCTGGCCCTCGCCTTGCCCTGGCAGCCCTTCCACAGCCCCACACACACTGGGGCTCCGGCCTTGCCAGCCAGCTCAGGGGGCCGACGTTCGTGCCTCGCTCGCTCTCGGGACCTGCGCCGCAGCCCAGCTCCAAATTGCAAACGTCCAGCGACTGTTTCCACACGAAAGGTGCCATGCCTCCCAGGTGTTGCTGGCTCTCGCCTTCCCCTGGCAGCCCTTCCACAGCCCCACACACACTGGGGCTCCGGCCTTGCCAGCCAGCTCAGGCTGCCGACGTTCGTGCCTCGCTCGCTCTCGGGACCTGCGCCGCAGCCCATCTCGAAACTGCAAACGTCCAGCGACTGCTCCCACACGGAAGGTGCCAGGCCTCCCAGGTGTTGCTGGCTCTTGCCTTGCCCTGGCAGCCCTTCCACAGCCCCACACACACTGGGGCTCCGGCCTTGCCAGCCAGCTCAGGCGGCCGACATTCGTGCCTCGCTCGCTCTCGGGTCCTGCGCCGCAGCCCAGCTCCAAATTGCAAACGTCCAGCGACTGCTCCCACACCAAAGGTGCCAGGCCTCCCAGGTGTTGCTGGCCCTCGCCTTCCCCTGGCAGCCCTTCCACAGCCCCACACACACTGGGGCTCCGGCCTTGCCAGCCAGCTCAGGCGGCCGACGTTCGTGCCTCGCTCGCTCTCGGGACCTGCGCCGGAGCCCAGCTCCAAATTGCAAACGTCCAGCGACTGCTCCCACACCAAAGGTGCCATGCCTCCCAGGTGCTGCTGGCCCTCGCCTTCCCCTGGCAGCCCTTCCACAGCCCCACACACACTGGGGCTCCGGTCTTCCCTGCCAGCTCAGGCGGCCGACGTTCGTGCCTCGCTCGCTCTCGGGACCTGCGCCGGAGCCCAGCTGCAAATTGCAAACGTCCAGCGACTGCTCCCACACGAAAGGTGCCAGGCCTCCCAGGTGTTGCTGGCCCTCGCCTTGCCCTGGCAGCCCTTCCACAGCCCCACACACACTGGGGCTTCGCTCTTGCCAGCCAGCTCAGGGGGCCGACGTTCGTGCCTCGCTCGCTCTCGGGACCTGCGCCGGAGCCCAGCTCGAAAGTGCAAACGTCCAGCGACTGCTCCCACACGAAAGGTGCCAGGCCTCCCAGGTGTTGCTGGCCCTCGCCTTCCCCTGGCAGCCCTTCCACAGCCCCACACACACTGGGGCTCCGGCCTTGCCAGCCAGCTCAGGCGGCCGACGTTCGTGCCTTGGTCGCTCTTGGGACCTGCGCCGCAGCCCAGCTCGAAACTGCAAACGTGCAGCGATAGCGCCCACACCAAAGGTGCCATGCCTCCCAGGTGTTGCTGGCCCTCGCCTTCCCCTGGCAGCCCTTCCACAGCCCCACACACACTGGGGCTCCGGCCTTGCCAGCCAGCTCAGGCTGCCGACGTTCGTGCCTCGCTCGCTCTCGGGACCTGCGCCGCAGCCCAGCTCGAAACTGCAAACGTCCAGCGACTGCTCCCACACGGAAGGTGCCAGGCCTCCCAGGTGTTGCTGGCTCTTGCCTTGCCCTGGCAGCCCTTCCACAGCCCCACACACACTGGGGCTCCGGCCTTGCCAGCCAGCTCAGGCGGCCGACATTCGTGCCTCGCTCGCTCTCGGGTCCTGCGCCGCAGCCCAGCTCCAAATTGCAAACGTCCAGCGACTGCTCCCACACCAAAGCTGCCAGGCCTCCCAGGTGTTGCTGGCCCTCGCCTTCCCCTGGCAGCCCTTCCACAGCCCCACACACACTGGGGCTCCGGCCTTGCCAGCCAGCTCAGGCTGCCGACGTTCGTGCCTCGCTCGCTCTCGGGACCTGCGCCGCAGCCCAGCTCGAAACTGCAAACGTCCAGCGACTGCTCCCACACGGAAGGTGCCAGGCCTCCCAGGTGTTGCTGGCCCTCGCCTTCCCCTGGCAGCCCTTCCACAGCCCCACACACACTGGGGCTCCGGCCTTGCCAGCCAGCTCAGGGGGCCGACGTTCGTGCCTCGCTCGCTCTCGGGACCTGCGCCGCAGCCCAGCTCGAAACTACAAACGTCCAGCGACTGCTCCCACACGGAAGGTGCCAGGCCTCCCAGGTGTTGCTGGCTCTTGCCTTGCCCTGGCAGCCCTTCCACAGCCCCACACACACTGGGGCTCCGGTCTTCCCTGCCACCTCAGGGGGCCGACGTTCGTGCCTCGCTCGCTCTCGGGACCTGCGCCGGAGCCCAGCTCCAAATTGCAAACGTCCAGCGACTGCTCCCACACGAAAGGTGCCATGCCTCCCAGGTGCTGCTGGCACTCGCCTTGCCCTGGCAGCCCTTCCACAGCCCCACACACACTGGGGCTCCGGTCTTCCCTGCCAGCTCAGGCGGCCGACGTTCGTGCCTCGCTCGCTCTCGGGACCTGCGCCGGAGCCCAGCTGCAAATTGCAAACGTTCAGCGACTGCTCCCACACGAAAGGTGCCAGGCCTCCCAGGTGTTGCTGGCCCTTGCCTTCCCCTGGCAGCCCTTCCACAGCCCCACACACACTGGGGCTTCGCTCTTGCCAGCCAGCTCAGGGGGCCGACGTTCGTGCCTCGCTCGCTCTCGGGACCTGCGCCGGAGCCCAGCTCGAAAGTGCAAACGTCCAGCGACTGCTCCCACACGAAAGGTGCCAGGCCTCCCAGGTGTTGCTGGCCCTCGCCTTGCCCTGGCAGCCCTTCCACAGCCCCACACACACTGGGGCTCCGGCCTTGCCAGCCAGCTCAGGCGGCCGACGTTCGTGCCTTGGTCGCTCTCGGGACCTGCGCCGCAGCCCAGCTCGAAACTGCAAACGTGCAGCGATAGCGCCCACACCAAAGGTGCCAGGCCTGCCAGGTGTTGCTGGCCCTCGCCTTCCCCTGGCAGCCCTTCCACAGCCCCACACACACTGGGGCTCCGGCCTTGCCAGCCAGCTCAGGCTGCCGACGTTCGTGCCTCGCTCGCTCTCGGGACCTGCGCCGCAGCCCAGCTCGAAACTGCAAACGTCCAGCGACTGCTCCCACACGGAAGGTGCCAGGCCTCCCAGGTGTTGCTGGCTCTTGCCTTGCCCTGGCAGCCCTTCCACAGCCCCACACACACTGGGGCTCCGGCCTTGCCAGCCAGCTCAGGCGGCCGACATTCGTGCCTCGCTCGCTCTCGGGTCCTGCGCCGCAGCCCAGCTCCAAATTGCAAACGTCCAGCGACTGCTCCCACACCAAAGGTGCCAGGCCTCCCAGGTGTTGCTGGCCCTCGCCTTCCCCTGGCAGCCCTTCCACAGCCCCACACACACTGGGGCTCCGGCCTTGCCAGCCAGCTCAGGCGGCCGACGTTCGTGCCTCGCTCGCTCTCGGGACCTGCGCCGCAGCCCATCTCGAAACTGCAAACGTCCAGCGACTGCTCCCACACGGAAGGTGCCAGGCCTCCCAGGTGTTGCTGGCTCTTGCCTTGCCCTGGCAGCCCTTCCACAGCCCCACACACACTGGGGCTCCGGCCTTGCCAGCCAGCTCAGGCGGCCGACATTCGTGCCTCGCTCGCTCTCGGGTCCTGCGCCGCAGCCCAGCTCCAAATTGCAAACGTCCAGCGACTGCTCCCACACCAAAGGTGCCAGGCCTCCCAGGTGTTGCTGGCCCTCGCCTACCCCTGGCAGCCCTTCCACAGCCCCACACACACTGGGGCTCCGGCCTTGCCAGCCAGCTCAGGCGGCCGACGTTCGTGCCTCGCTCGCTCTCGGGACCTGCGCCGGAGCCCAGCTCCAAATTGCAAACGTCCAGCGACTGCTCCCACACCAAAGGTGCCATGCCTCCCAGGTGCTGCTGGCCCTCGCCTTCCCCTGGCAGCCCTTCCACAGCCCCACACACACTGGAGCTCCGGTCTTCCCTGCCAGCTCAGGCGGCCGACGTTCGTGCCTCGCTCGCTCTCGGGACCTGCGCCGGAGCCCAGCTGCAAATTGCAAACGTCCAGCGACTGCTCCCACACGAAAGGTGCCAGGCCTCCCAGGTGTTGCTGGCCCTCGCCTTGCCCTGGCAGCCCTTCCACAGCCCCACACACACTGGGGCTTCGCTCTTGCCAGCCAGCTCAGGGGGCCGACGTTCGTGCCTCGCTCGCTCTCGGGACCTGCGCCGCAGCCCAGCTCAAAACTGCAAACGTCCAGCGACTGCTCCCACACGAAAGGTGCCAGGCCTGCCAGGTGTTGCTGGCCCTCGCCTACCCCTGGCAGCCCTTCCACAGACCCACACACACTGGGGCTCCGCTCTTGCCAGCCAGCTCAGGTGGCCGACGTTCGTGCCTCGCTCGCTCTCGGGACCTGCGCCGCAGCCCAGCTCCAAATTGCAAACGTCCAGCGACTGCTCCCACACGAAAGGTGCCAGGCCTCCCAGGTGTTGCTGGCCCTCGCCTTGCCCTGGCAGCCCTTCCACAGCCCCACACACACTGGGGCTCCGCTCTTGCCAGCCAGCTCAGGTGGCCGACGTTCGTGCCTTGCTCTCTCTCGGGACCTGGGCCGCAGCCCAGCTCGAAACTGAAAATGTCCAGCGACTGCTCCCACACCAAAGGTGCCAGGCCTCCCAGGTGTTGCTGGCCCTCGCCTTCCCCTGGCAGCCCTTCCACAGCCCCACACACACTGGGGCTCCGGCCTTGCCAGCCAGCTCAGGCGGCCGACGTTCGTGCCTTGGTCGCTCCCGGGACCTGTGCCGGAGCCCAGCTCGAAATTGCAAACGTCCATCGATAGCGCCCACACCAAAGGTGCCAGGCCTCCCAGGTGTTGCTGGCCCTCGCCTTGCCCTGGCAGCCCTTCCACAGCCCCACACACACTGGGGCTCCGCTCTTGCCAGCCAGCTCAGGGGGCCGACGTTCGTGCCTCGCTCGCTCTCGGGACCTGCGCCGCAGCCCAGCTCCAAATTGCAAACGTCCAGCGACTGCTCCCACACGGAAGGTGCCAGGCCTCCCAGGTGTTGCTGGCTCTTGCCTTGCCCTGGCAGTCCTTCCACAGCCCCACACACACTGGGGCTCCGGCCTTGCCAGCCAGCTCAGGCGGCCGACATTCGTGCCTCGCTCGCTCTCGGGTCCTGCGCCGCAGCCCAGCTCCAAATTGCAAACGTCCAGCGACTGCTCCCACACCAAAGGTGCCAGGCCTCCCAGGTGTTGCTGGCCCTCGCCTTCCCCTGGCAGCCCTTCCACAGCCCCACACACACTGGGGCTCCGGCCTTGCCAGCCAGCTCAGGCTGCCGACGTTCGTGCCTCGCTCGCTCTCGGGACCTGCGCCGCAGCCCAGCTCGAAACTGCAAACGTCCAGCGACTGCTCCCACACGAAAGGTGCCAGGCCTCCCAGGTGTTGCTGGCCCTCGCCTTCCCCTGGCAGCCCTTCCACAGCCCCACACACACTGGGGCTCCGGCCTTGCCAGCCAGCTCAGGGGGCCGACGTTCGTGCCTCGCTCGCTCTCGGGACCTGCGCCGCAGCCCAGCTCGAAACTACAAACGTCCAGCGACTGCTCCCACACGGAAGGTGCCAGGCCTCCCAGGTGTTGCTGGCTCTTGCCTTGCCCTGGCAGCCCTTCCACAGCCCCACACACACTGGGGCTCCGGTCTTCCCTGCCACCTCAGGGGGCCGACGTTCGTGCCTCGCTCGCTCTCGGGACCTGCGCCGGAGCCCAGCTCCAAATTGCAAACGTCCAGCGACTGCTCCCACACGAAAGGTGCCATGCCTCCCAGGTGCTGCTGGCACTCGCCTTGCCCTGGCAGCCCTTCCACAGCCCCACACACACTGGGGCTCCGGTCTTCCCTGCCAGCTCAGGCGGCCGACGTTCGTGCCTCGCTCGCTCTCGGGACCTGCGCCGGAGCCCAGCTGCAAATTGCAAACGTTCAGCGACTGCTCCCACACGAAAGGTGCCAGGCCTCCCAGGTGTTGCTGGCCCTTGCCTTCCCCTGGCAGCCCTTCCACAGCCCCACACACACTGGGGCTTCGCTCTTGCCAGCCAGCTCAGGGGGCCGACGTTCGTGCCTCGCTCGCTCTCGGGACCTGCGCCGGAGCCCAGCTCGAAAGTGCAAACGTCCAGCGACTGCTCCCACACGAAAGGTGCCAGGCCTCCCAGGTGTTGCTGGCCCTCGCCTTGCCCTGGCAGCCCTTCCACAGCCCCACACACACTGGGGCTCCGGCCTTGCCAGCCAGCTCAGGCTGCCGACGTTCGTGCCTTGGTCGCTCTCGGGACCTGCGCCGCAGCCCAGCTCGAAACTGCAAACGTGCAGCGATAGCGCCCACACCAAAGGTGCCAGGCCTGCCAGGTGTTGCTGGCCCTCGCCTTCCCCTGGCAGCCCTTCCACAGCCCCACACACACTGGGGCTCCGGCCTTGCCAGCCAGCTCAGGCTGCCGACGTTCGTGCCTCGCTCGCTCTCGGGACCTGCGCCGCAGCCCAGCTCGAAACTGCAAACGTCCAGCAACTGCTCCCACACGGAAGGTGCCAGGCCTCCCAGGTGTTGCTGGCTCTTGCCTTGCCCTGGCAGCCCTTCCACAGCCCCACACACACTGGGGCTCCGGCCTTGCCAGCCAGCTCAGGCGGCCGACATTCGTGCCTCGCTCGCTCTCGGGTCCTGCGCCGCAGCCCAGCTCCAAATTGCAAACGTCCAGCGACTGCTCCCACACCAAAGGTGCCAGGCCTCCCAGGTGTTGCTGGCCCTCGCCTTCCCCTGGCAGCCCTTCCACAGCCCCACACACACTGGGGCTCCGGCCTTGCCAGCCAGCTCAGGCGGCCGACGTTCGTGCCTCGCTCGCTCTCGGGACCTGCGCCGCAGCCCAGCTCGAAACTGCAAACGTCCAGCGACTGCTCCCACACGGAAGGTGCCAGGCCTCCCAGGTGTTGCTGGCTCTTGCCTTGCCCTGGCAGCCCTTCCACAGCCCCACACACACTGGGGCTCCGGCCTTGCCAGCCAGCTCAGGCGGCCGACATTCGTGCCTCGCTCGCTCTCGGGTCCTGCGCCGCAGCCCAGCTCCAAATTGCAAACGTCCAGCGACTGCTCCCACACCAAAGGTGCCAGGCCTCCCAGGTGTTGCTGGCCCTCGCCTACCCCTGGCAGCCCTTCCACAGCCCCACACACACTGGGGCTCCGGCCTTGCCAGCCAGCTCAGGCGGCCGACGTTCGTGCCTCGCTCGCTCTCGGGACCTGCGCCGGAGCCCAGCTCCAAATTGCAAACGTCCAGCGACTGCTCCCACACCAAAGGTGCCATGCCTCCCAGGTGCTGCTGGCCCTCGCCTTCCCCTGGCAGCCCTTCCACAGCCCCACACACACTGGAGCTCCGGTCTTCCCTGCCAGCTCAGGCGGCCGACGTTCGTGCCTCGCTCGCTCTCGGGACCTGCGCCGGAGCCCAGCTGCAAATTGCAAACGTCCAGCGACTGCTCCCACACGAAAGGTGCCAGGCCTCCCAGGTGTTGCTGGCCCTCGCCTTGCCCTGGCAGCCCTTCCACAGCCCCACACACACTGGGGCTTCGCTCTTGCCAGCCAGCTCAGGGGGCCGACGTTCGTGCCTCGCTCGCTCTCGGGACCTGCGCCGCAGCCCAGCTCAAAACTGCAAACGTCCAGCGACTGCTCCCACACGAAAGGTGCCAGGCCTCCCAGGTGTTGCTGGCCCTCGCCTACCCCTGGCAGCCCTTCCACAGACCCACACACACTGGGGCTCCGCTCTTGCCAGCCAGCTCAGGTGGCCGACGTTCGTGCCTCGCTCGCTCTCGGGACCTGCGCCGGAGCCCAGCTGCAAATTGCAAACGTCCAGCGACTGCTCCCACACGAAAGGTGCCAGGCCTCCCAGGTGTTGCTGGCCCTCGCCTTGCCCTGGCAGCCCTTCCACAGCCCCACACACACTGGGGCTCCGCTCTTGCCAGCCAGCTCAGGTGGCCGACGTTCGTGCCTTGCTCTCTCTCGGGACCTGGGCCGCAGCCCAGCTCGAAACTGAAAATGTCCAGCGACTGCTCCCACACCAAAGGTGCCAGGCCTCCCAGGTGTTGCTGGCCCTCGCCTTCCCCTGGCAGCCCTTCCACAGCCCCACACACACTGGGGCTCCGGCCTTGCCAGCCAGCTCAGGCGGCCGACGTTCGTGCCTTGGTCGCTCCCGGGACCTGTGCCGGAGCCCAGCTCGAAATTGCAAACGTCCATCGATAGCGCCCACACCAAAGGTGCCAGGCCTCCCAGGTGTTGCTGGCCCTCGCCTTGCCCTGGCAGCCCTTCCACAGCCCCACACACACTGGGGCTCCGGCCTTGCCAGCCAGCTCAGGGGGCCGACGTTCGTGCCTCGCTCGCTCTCGGGACCTGCGCCGCAGCCCAGCTCCAAATTGCAAACGTCCAGCGACTGCTCCCACACGGAAGGTGCCAGGCCTCCCAGGTGTTGCTGGCTCTTGCCTTGCCCTGGCAGCCCTTCCACAGCCCCACACACACTGGGGCTCCGGCCTTGCCAGCCAGCTCAGGCGGCCGACATTCGTGCCTCGCTCGCTCTCGGGTCCTGCGCCGCAGCCCAGCTCCAAATTGCAAACGTCCAGCGACTGCTCCCACACCAAAGGTGCCAGGCCTCCCAGGTGTTGCTGGCCCTCGCCTTCCCCTGGCAGCCCTTCCACAGCCCCACACACACTGGGGCTCCGGCCTTGCCAGCCAGCTCAGGCGGCCGACGTTCGTGCCTCGCTCGCTCTCGGGACCTGCGCCGGAGCCCAGCTGCAAATTGCAAATATCCAGCGACTGCTCCCACACGAAAGGTGCCAGGCCTCCCAGGTGTTGCTGGCCCTCGCCTTGCCCTGGCAGCCCTTCCACAGCCCCACACACACTGGGGCTCCGGCCTTGCTAGCCAGCTCAGGCTGCCGACGTTCGTGCCTCGCTCGCTCTCGGGACCTGCGCCGGAGCCCAGCTCCAAATTGCAAACGTCCAGCGACTGCTCCCACACGAAAGGTGCCAGGCCTCCCAGGTGTTGCTGGCCCTCGCCTTGCCCTGGCAGCCCTTCCACAGACCCAAACACACTGGGGCTCCGCTCTTGCCAGCCAGCTCAGGTGGCCGACATTCGTGCCTCGCTCGCTCTCGGGTCCTGCGCCGCAGCCCAGCTCCAAATTGCAAACGTCCAGCGACTGCTCCCACACCAAAGGTGCCAGGCCTCCCAGGTGTTGCTGGCCCTCGCCTACCCCTGGCAGCCCTTCCACAGCCCCACACACACTGGGGCTCCGGCCTTGCCAGCCAGCTCAGGCGGCCGACGTTCGTGCCTCGCTCGCTCTCGGGACCTGCGCCGGAGCCCAGCTCCAAATTGCAAACGTCCAGCGACTGCTCCCACACCAAAGGTGCCATGCCTCCCAGGTGCTGCTGGCCCTCGCCTTCCCCTGGCAGCCCTTCCACAGCCCCACACACACTGGAGCTCCGGTCTTCCCTGCCAGCTCAGGCGGCCGACGTTCGTGCCTCGCTCGCTCTCGGGACCTGCGCCTGAGCCCAGCTGCAAATTGCAAACGTCCAGCGACTGCTCCCACACGAAAGGTGCCAGGCCTCCCAGGTGTTGCTGGCCCTCGCCTTGCCCTGGCAGCCCTTCCACAGCCCCACACACACTGGGGCTTCGCTCTTGCCAGCCAGCTCAGGGGGCCGACGTTCGTGCCTCGCTCGCTCTCGGGACCTGCGCCGCAGCCCAGCTCAAAACTGCAAACGTCCAGCGACTGCTCCCACACGAAAGGTGCCAGGCCTCCCAGGTGTTGCTGGCCCTCGCCTACCCCTGGCAGCCCTTCCACAGACCCACACACACTGGGGCTCCGCTCTTGCCAGCCAGCTCAGGTGGCCGACGTTCGTGCCTCGCTCGCTCTCGGGACCTGCGCCGGAGCCCAGCTGCAAATTGCAAACGTCCAGCGACTGCTCCCACACGAAAGGTGCCAGGCCTCCCAGGTGTTGCTGGCCCTCGCCTACCCCTGGCAGCCCTTCCACAGCCCCACACACACTGGGGCTCCGGCCTTGCCAGCCAGCTCAGGGGGCCGACGTTCGTGCCTTGCTCTCTCTCGGGACCTGGGCCGCAGCCCAGCTCGAAACTGAAAATGTCCAGCGACTGCTCCCACACCAAAGGTGCCAGGCCTCCCAGGTGTTGCTGGCCCTCGCCTTCCCCTGGCAGCCCTTCCACAGCCCCACACACACTGGGGCTCCGGCCTTGCCAGCCAGCTCAGGCGGCCGACGTTCGTGCCTTGGTCGCTCTCGGGACCTGTGCCGGAGCCCAGCTCGAAATTGCAAACGTCCATCGATAGCGCCCACACCAAAGGTGCCAGGCCTCCCAGGTGTTGCTGGCCCTCGCCTTGCCCTGGCAGCCCTTCCACAGCCCCACACACACTGGGGCTCCGCTCTTGCCAGCCAGCTCAGGGGGCCGACGTTCGTGCCTCGCTCGCTCTCGGGATCTGCGCCGCAGCCCAGCTCCAAATTGCAAACGTCCAGCGACTGCTCCCACACGGAAGGTGCCAGGCCTCCCAGGTGTTGCTGGCTCTTGCCTTGCCCTGGCAGCCCTTCCACAGCCCCACACACACTGGGGCTCCGGCCTTGCCAGCCAGCTCAGCGGCCGACATTCGTGCCTCGCTCGCTCTCGGGTCCTGCGCCACAGCCCAGCTCCAAATTGCAAACGTCCAGCGACTGCTCCCACACCAAAGGTGCCAGGCCTCCCAGGTGTTGCTGGCCCTCGCCTTCCCCTGGCAGCCCTTCCACAGCCCCACACACACTGGGGCTCCGGCCTTGCCAGCCAGCTCAGGCGGCCGACGTTCGTGCCTCGCTCGCTCTCGGGACCTGCGCCGGAGCCCAGCTCCAAATTGCAAACGTCCAGCGACTGCTCCCACACGAAAGGTGCCAGGCCTCCCAGGTGTTGCTGGCCCTCGCCTTGCCCTGGCAGCCCTTCCACAGACCCAAACACACTGGGGCTCCGCTCTTGCCAGCCAGCTCAGGTGGCCGACGTTCGTGCCTTGCTCGCTCTCGGGACCTGGGCCGCAGCCCAGCTCGAAACTGAAAATGTCCAGCGACTGCTCCCACACCAAAGGTGCCAGGCCTCCCAGGTGTTGCTGGCCCTCGCCTTCCCCTGGCAGCCCTTCCACAGCCCCACACACACTGGGGCTCCGGCCTTGCCAGCCAGCTTAGGCGGCCGACGTTCGTGCCTTGGTCGCTCTCGGGACCTGTGCCGGAGCCCAGCTCGAAATTGCAAACGTCCATCGATAGCGCCCACACCAAAGGTGCCAGGCCTCCCAGGTGTTGCTGGCCCTCGCCTTGCCCTGGCAGCCCTTCCACAGCCCCACACACACTGGGGCTCCGGCCTTGCCAGCCAGCTCAGGCTGCCGACGTTCGTGCCTCGCTCGCTCTCGGGACCTGCGCCGGAGCCCAGCTCCAAATTGCAAACGTCCAGCGACTGCTCCCACACTAAAGGTGCCAGGCCTCCCAGGTGTTGCTGGCCCTTGCCTTGCCCTGGCAGCCCTTCCACAGCCCCACACACACTGGGGCTCCGGTCTTGCCAGCCAGCTCATGGTGCCGATGTTCGTGCCTCGCTCGCTCTCGGGACCTGCGCCGGAGCCCAGCTCCAAATTGCAAACGTCCAGCGACTGCTCCCACACGAAAGGTGCCAGGCCTCCCAGGTGTTGCTGGCCCTCGCCTTGCCCTGCCAGCCCTTCCACAGCCCCACACACACTGGGGCTCCGGCCTTGCCAGCCAGCTCAGGCTGCCGACGTTCGTGCCTCGCTCGCTCTCGGGACCTGCGCCGCAGCCCAGCTCGAAACTGCAAACGTCCAGCGACTGCTCCCACACGGAAGGTGCCAGGCCTCCCAGGTGTTGCTGGCCCTCGCCTTGCCCTGGCAGCCCTTCCACAGCCCCACACACACTGGGGCTCCGCTCTTGCCAGCCATCTCAGGCTGCCGGCGTTCCTGCCTCGCTCGCTCTCGGGACCTGCGCCGGAGCCCAGCTGCAAATTGCAAACGTCCAGCGACTGCTCCTACACCAAAGGTGCCATGCCTCCCAGGTGTTGCTGGCCCTCGCCTTGCCCTGGCAGCCCTTCCACAGCCCCACACACACTGGGGCTCCGGTGTTCCCTGCCAGCTAAGGCGGCCGACGTTAGTGCCTCGCTCGCTCTCGGGACCTGCGCCGGAGCCCAGCTGCAAATTGCAAATATCCAGCGACTGCTCCCACACGAAAGGTGCCAGGCCTCCCAGGTGTTGCTGGCCCTCGCCTTGCCCTGGCAGCCCTTCCACAGCCCCACACACACTGGGGCTCCGGCCTTGCTAGCCAGCTCAGGCTGCCGACGTTCGTGCCTCGCTCGCTCTCGGGACCTGCGCCGGAGCCCAGCTCCAAATTGCAAACGTCCAGCGACTGCTCCCACACGAAAGGTGCCAGGCCTCCCAGGTGTTGCTGGCCCTCGCCTTGCCCTGGCAGCCCTTCCACAGACCCAAACACACTGGGGCTCCGCTCTTGCCAGCCAGCTCAGGTGGCCGACATTCGTGCCTCGCTCGCTCTCGGGTCCTGCGCCGCAGCCCAGCTCCAAATTGCAAACGTCCAGCGACTGCTCCCACACCAAAGGTGCCAGGCCTCCCAGGTGTTGCTGGCCCTCGCCTACCCCTGGCAGCCCTTCCACAGCCCCACACACACTGGGGCTCCGGCCTTGCCAGCCAGCTCAGGCGGCCGACGTTCGTGCCTCGCTCGCTCTCGGGACCTGCGCCGGAGCCCAGCTCCAAATTGCAAACGTCCAGCGACTGCTCCCACACCAAAGGTGCCATGCCTCCCAGGTGCTGCTGGCCCTCGCCTTCCCCTGGCAGCCCTTCCACAGCCCCACACACACTGGAGCTCCGGTCTTCCCTGCCAGCTCAGGCGGCCGACGTTCGTGCCTCGCTCGCTCTCGGGACCTGCGCCTGAGCCCAGCTGCAAATTGCAAACGTCCAGCGACTGCTCCCACACGAAAGGTGCCAGGCCTCCCAGGTGTTGCTGGCCCTCGCCTTGCCCTGGCAGCCCTTCCACAGCCCCACACACACTGGGGCTTCGCTCTTGCCAGCCAGCTCAGGGGGCCGACGTTCGTGCCTCGCTCGCTCTCGGGACCTGCGCCGCAGCCCAGCTCAAAACTGCAAACGTCCAGCGACTGCTCCCACACGAAAGGTGCCAGGCCTCCCAGGTGTTGCTGGCCCTCGCCTACCCCTGGCAGCCCTTCCACAGACCCACACACACTGGGGCTCCGCTCTTGCCAGCCAGCTCAGGTGGCCGACGTTCGTGCCTCGCTCGCTCTCGGGACCTGCGCCGGAGCCCAGCTGCAAATTGCAAACGTCCAGCGACTGCTCCCACACGAAAGGTGCCAGGCCTCCCAGGTGTTGCTGGCCCTCGCCTACCCCTGGCAGCCCTTCCACAGCCCCACACACACTGGGGCTCCGGCCTTGCCAGCCAGCTCAGGGGGCCGACGTTCGTGCCTTGCTCTCTCTCGGGACCTGGGCCGCAGCCCAGCTCGAAACTGAAAATGTCCAGCGACTGCTCCCACACCAAAGGTGCCAGGCCTCCCAGGTGTTGCTGGCCCTCGCCTTCCCCTGGCAGCCCTTCCACAGCCCCACACACACTGGGGCTCCGGCCTTGCCAGCCAGCTCAGGCGGCCGACGTTCGTGCCTTGGTCGCTCTCGGGACCTGTGCCGGAGCCCAGCTCGAAATTGCAAACGTCCATCGATAGCGCCCACACCAAAGGTGCCAGGCCTCCCAGGTGTTGCTGGCCCTCGCCTTGCCCTGGCAGCCCTTCCACAGCCCCACACACACTGGGGCTCCGCTCTTGCCAGCCAGCTCAGGGGGCCGACGTTCGTGCCTCGCTCGCTCTCGGGATCTGCGCCGCAGCCCAGCTCCAAATTGCAAACGTCCAGCGACTGCTCCCACACGGAAGGTGCCAGGCCTCCCAGGTGTTGCTGGCTCTTGCCTTGCCCTGGCAGCCCTTCCACAGCCCCACACACACTGGGGCTCCGGCCTTGCCAGCCAGCTCAGCGGCCGACATTCGTGCCTCGCTCGCTCTCGGGTCCTGCGCCACAGCCCAGCTCCAAATTGCAAACGTCCAGCGACTGCTCCCACACCAAAGGTGCCAGGCCTCCCAGGTGTTGCTGGCCCTCGCCTTCCCCTGGCAGCCCTTCCACAGCCCCACACACACTGGGGCTCCGGCCTTGCCAGCCAGCTCAGGCGGCCGACGTTCGTGCCTCGCTCGCTCTCGGGACCTGCGCCGGAGCCCAGCTCCAAATTGCAAACGTCCAGCGACTGCTCCCACACGAAAGGTGCCAGGCCTCCCAGGTGTTGCTGGCCCTCGCCTTGCCCTGGCAGCCCTTCCACAGACCCAAACACACTGGGGCTCCGCTCTTGCCAGCCAGCTCAGGTGGCCGACGTTCGTGCCTTGCTCGCTCTCGGGACCTGGGCCGCAGCCCAGCTCGAAACTGAAAATGTCCAGCGACTGCTCCCACACCAAAGGTGCCAGGCCTCCCAGGTGTTGCTGGCCCTCGCCTTCCCCTGGCAGCCCTTCCACAGCCCCACACACACTGGGGCTCCGGCCTTGCCAGCCAGCTTAGGCGGCCGACGTTCGTGCCTTGGTCGCTCTCGGGACCTGTGCCGGAGCCCAGCTCGAAATTGCAAACGTCCATCGATAGCGCCCACACCAAAGGTGCCAGGCCTCCCAGGTGTTGCTGGCCCTCGCCTTGCCCTGGCAGCCCTTCCACAGCCCCACACACACTGGGGCTCCGGCCTTGCCAGCCAGCTCAGGCTGCCGACGTTCGTGCCTCGCTCGCTCTCGGGACCTGCGCCGGAGCCCAGCTCCAAATTGCAAACGTCCAGCGACTGCTCCCACACTAAAGGTGCCAGGCCTCCCAGGTGTTGCTGGCCCTTGCCTTGCCCTGGCAGCCCTTCCACAGCCCCACACACACTGGGGCTCCGGTCTTGCCAGCCAGCTCATGGTGCCGATGTTCGTGCCTCGCTCGCTCTCGGGACCTGCGCCGGAGCCCAGCTCCAAATTGCAAACGTCCAGCGACTGCTCCCACACGAAAGGTGCCAGGCCTCCCAGGTGTTGCTGGCCCTCGCCTTGCCCTGCCAGCCCTTCCACAGCCCCACACACACTGGGGCTCCGGCCTTGCCAGCCAGCTCAGGCTGCCGACGTTCGTGCCTCGCTCGCTCTCGGGACCTGCGCCGCAGCCCAGCTCGAAACTGCAAACGTCCAGCGACTGCTCCCACACGGAAGGTGCCAGGCCTCCCAGGTGTTGCTGGCCCTCGCCTTGCCCTGGCAGCCCTTCCACAGCCCCACACACACTGGGGCTCCGCTCTTGCCAGCCATCTCAGGCTGCCGGCGTTCCTGCCTCGCTCGCTCTCGGGACCTGCGCCGGAGCCCAGCTGCAAATTGCAAACGTCCAGCGACTGCTCCTACACCAAAGGTGCCATGCCTCCCAGGTGTTGCTGGCCCTCGCCTTGCCCTGGCAGCCCTTCCACAGCCCCACACACACTGGGGCTCCGGTGTTCCCTGCCAGCTAAGGCGGCCGACGTTAGTGCCTCGCTCGCTCTCGGGACCTGCGCCGGAGCCCAGCTGCAAATTGCATATATCCAGCGACTGCTCCCACACGAAAGGTGCCAGGCCTCCCAGGTGTTGCTGGCCCTCGCCTTGCCCTGGCAGCCCTTCCACAGCCCCACACACACTGGGGCTCCGGCCTTGCTAGCCAGCTCAGGCTGCCGACGTTCGTGCCTCGCTCGCTCTCGGGACCTGCGCCGGAGCCCAGCTCCAAATTGCAAACGTCCAGCGACTGCTCCCACACGAAAGGTGCCAGGCCTCCCAGGTGTTGCTGGCCCTCGCCTTGCCCTGGCAGCCCTTCCACAGCCCCACACACACTGGGGCTATGCTCTTGCCAGCCAGCTCAGGTGGCCGACGTTCGTGCCTTGCTCGCTCTCGGGACCTGGGCCGCAGCCCAGCTCGAAACTGAAAATGTCCAGCGACTGCTCCCACACCAAAGGTGCCAGGCCTCCCAGGTGTTGCTGGCCCTCGCCTTCCCCTGGCAGCCCTTCCACAGCCCCACACACACTGGGGCTCCGGCCTTGCCAGCCAGCTCAGGCGGCCGACGTTCGTTCCTCGCTCGCTCTCGGGACCTGTGCCGGAGCCCAGCTCCAAATTGCAAACGTCCATCGATAGCGCCCACACCAAAGGTGCCAGGCCTCCCAGGTGTTGCTGGCCCTCGCCTTCCCCTGGCAGCCCTTCCACAGCCCCACACACACTGGGGCTCCGGCCTTGCCAGCCACCTCAGGGGGCCGACGTTCGTGCCTCGCTCGCTCTCGGGACCTGCGCCGGAGCCCAGCTGCAAATTGCAAACGTCCAGCGACTGCTCCCACACGAAAGGTGCCAGGCCTCCCAGGTGTTGCTGGCCCTCGCCTTGCCCTGGCAGCCCTTCCACAGCCCCACACACACTGGGGCTCCGGTCTTGCCAGCCAGCTCATGGTGCCGACGTTCGTGCCTCGCTCGCTCTCGGGACCTGCGCCGCAGCCCAGCTCCAAATTGCAAACGTCCAGCGACTGCTCCCACACCAAAGGTGCCAGGCCTCCCAGGTGTTGCTGGCTCTCGCCTTGCCCTGCCAGCCCTTCCACAGCCCCACACACACTGGGGCTCCGGCCTTGCCAGCCAGCTCAGGCTGCCGACGTTCGTGCCTCGCTCGCTCTCGGGACCTGCGCCGCAGCCCAGCTCGAAACTCCAAACGTCCAGCGACTGCTCCCACACGGAAGGTGCCAGGCCTCCCAGGTGTTGCTGGCCCTCGCCTTGCCCTGGCAGCCCTTCCACAGCCCCACACACACTGGGGCTCCGGCCTTGCCAGCCATCTCAGGCTGCCGACGTTCCTGCCTCGCTCGCTCTCGGGACCTGCGCCGCAGCCCAGCTCCAAATTGCAAACGTCCAGCGACTGCTCCCACACCAAAGGTGCCAGGCCTCCCAGGTGTTGCTGGCCCTCGCCTTGCCCTGGCAGCCCTTCCACAGCCCCACACACACTGGGGCTCCGGCCTTGCCAGCCAGCTCATGGTGCCGACCTTCGTGCCTTGGTCGCTCTCGGGACCTGCGCCGGAGCCCAGCTCCAAATCGCAAACGTCCAGCGACTGCTCCCACACCAAAGGTGCCAGGCCTCCCAGGTGTTGCTGGCCCTCGCCTTGCCCTGCCAGCCCTTCCACAGCCCCACACACACTGCGGCTCCGGCCTTGCCAGCCAGCTCATGGTGCCGACCTTCGTGCCTCGCTCGCTCTCGGGACCTGCGCCGCAGCCCAGCTCCAAATTGCAAACGTCCAGCGACTGCTCCCAGACCAAAGGTGCCATGCCTCCCAGGTGCTGCTGGCCCTCGCCTTCCCCTGGCAGCCCTTCCACAGCCCCACACACACTGGGGCTCCGGTCTTCCCTGCCAGCTCAGGCGGCCGACGTTCGTGCCTCGCTCGCTCTCGGGACCAGCGCCGGAGCCCAGCTGCAAATTGCAAACGTCCAGCGACTGCTCCCACACGAAAGGTGCCAGGCCTCCCAGGTGTTGCTGGCCCTCGCCTTCCCCTGGTAGCCCTTCCACAGCCCCACACACACTGGGGCTTCGCTCTTGCCAGCCAGCTCAGGTGGCCGACGTTCGTGCCTTGCTCGCTCTCGGGACCTGTGCCGCAGCCCAGCTCCAAATTGCAAACGTCCAGCGACTGCTCCCACACCAAAGGTGCCAGGCCTCCCAGGTGTTGCTGGCCCTCGCCTTGCCCTGGCAGCCCTTCCACAGCCCCACACACACTGGGGCTCCGGCCTTGCCAGCCAGCTCAGGTGCCCGACGTTCGTGCCTTGCTCGCTCTCGGGACCTGCGCCGCAGCCCAGCTCCAAATTGCAAACGTCCAGCGACTGCTCCCACACGAAAGGTGCCAGGCCTCCAAGGTGTTGCTGGCCCTCGCCTACCCCTGGCAGCCCTTCCACAGCCCCACACACACTGCGGCTCCGGCCTTGCCAGCCAGCTCATGGTGCCGACCTTCGTGCCTCGCTCGCTCTCGGGACCTGCGCCGCAGCCCAGCTCCAAATTGCAAACGTCCAGCGACTGCTCCCACACGAAAGGTGCCAGGCCTCCCAGGTGTTGCTGGCCCTCGCCTACCCCTGGCAGCCCTTCCACAGACCCACACACACTGGGGCTCCGGCCTTGCCAGCCAGCTCAGGGGGCCGACGTTCGTGCCTCGCTCGCTCTCGGGACCTGCGCCGCAGCCCAGCTCGAAACTGCAAACGTCCAGCGACTGCTCCCACACGGAAGGTGCCAGGCCTCCCAGGTGTTGCTGGCTCTTGCCTTGCCCTGGCAGCCCTTCCACAGCCCCACACACACTGGGACTCCGGTCTTCCCTGCCACCTCAGGGGGCCGACGTTCGTGCCTCGCTCGCTCTCGGGACCTGCGCCGGAGCCCAGCTCCAAATTGCAAACGTCCAGCGACTGCTCCCACACGAAAGGTGCCATGCCTCCCAGGTGCTGCTGGCACTCGCCTTGCCCTGGCAGCCCTTCCACAGCCCCACACACACTGGGGCTCCGGTCTTCCCTGCCAGCTCAGGCGGCCGACGTTCGTGCCTCGCTCGCTCTCGGGACCTGCGCCGGAGCCCAGCTGCAAATTGCAAACGTTCAGCGACTGCTCCCACACAAAAGGTGCCAGGCCTCCCAGGTGTTGCTGGCCCTTGCCTTCCCCTGGCAGCCCTTCCACAGCCCCACACACACTGGGGCTCCGGTGTTCCCTGCCAGCTCATGGTGCCGACGTTAGTGCCTCGCTCGCTCTCGGGACCTGCGCCGGAGCCCAGCTGCAAATTGCAAATATCCAGCGACTGCTCCCACACGAAAGGTGCCAGGCCTCCCAGGTGTTGCTGGCCCTCGCCTTGCCCTGGCAGCCCTTCCACAGCCCCACACACACTGGGGCTCCGGCCTTGCTAGCCAGCTCAGGCGGCCGACGTTCGTGCCTCGCTCGCTCTCGGGACCTGCGCCGGAGCCCAGCTCCAAATTGCAAACGTCCAGCGACTGCTCCCACACGAAAGGTGCCAGGCCTCCCAGGTGTTGCTGGCCCTCGCCTTGCCCTGGCAGCCCTTCCACAGCCCCACACACACTGGGGCTCCGCTCTTGCCAGCCAGCTCAGGTGGCCGACGTTCGTGCCTCGCTCGCTCTCGGGACCTGGGCCGCAGCCCAGCTCGAAACTGAAAATGTCCAGCGACTGCTCCCACACCAAAGGTGCCAGGCCTCCCACGTGTTGCTGGCCCTCGCCTTCCCCTGGCAGCCCTTCCACAGCCCCACACACACTGCGGCTCCGGCCTTGCCAGCCAGCTCAGGCGGCCGACGTTCGTGCCTCGCTCGCTCTCGGGACCTGTGCCGGAGCCCAGCTCCAAATTGCAAACGTCCATCGATAGCGCCCACACCAAAGGTGCCAGGCCTCCCAGGTGTTGCTGGCCCTCGCCTTCCCCTGGCAGCCCTTCCACAGCCCCACACACACTGGGGCTCCGGCCTTGCCAGCCAGCTCAGGGGGCCGACGTTCGTGCCTCGCTCGCTCTCGGGACCTGCGCCGGAGCCCAGCTGCAAATTGCAAACGTCCAGCGACTGCTCCCACACGAAAGGTGCCAGGCCTCCCAGGTGTTGCTGGCCCTCGCCTTGCCCTGGCAGCCCTTCCACAGCCCCACACACACTGGGGCTCCGGTCTTGCCAGCCAGCTCATGGTGCCGACGTTCGTGCCTCGCTCGCTCTCGGGACCTGCGCCGGAGCCCAGCTCCAAATTGCAAACGTCCAGCGACTGCTCCCACACCAAAGGTGCCAGGCCTCCCAGGTGTTGCTGGCTCTCGCCTTGCCCTGCCAGCCCTTCCACAGCCCCACACACACTGGGGCTCCGGCCTTGCCAGCCAGCTCAGGCTGCCGACGTTCGTGCCTCGCTCGCTCTCGGGACCTGCGCCGCAGCCCAGCTCGAAACTCCAAACGTCCAGCGACTGCTCCCACACGGAAGGTGCCAGGCCTCCCAGGTGTTGCTGGCCCTCGCCTTGCCCTGGCAGCCCTTCCACAGCCCCACACACACTGGGGCTCCGGCCTTGCCAGCCATCTCAGGCTGCCGACGTTCCTGCCTCGCTCGCTCTCGGGACCTGCGCCGCAGCCCAGCTCCAAATTGCAAACGTCCAGCGACTGCTCCCACACCAAAGGTGCCAGGCCTCCCAGGTGTTGCTGGCCCTCGCCTTGCCCTGGCAGCCCTTCCACAGCCCCACACACACTGGGGCTCCGGCCTTGCCAGCCAGCTCATGGTGCCGACCTTCGTGCCTTGGTCGCTCTCGGGACCTGCGCCGGAGCCCAGCTCCAAATCGCAAACGTCCAGCGACTGCTCCCACACCAAAGGTGCCAGGCCTCCCAGGTGTTGCTGGCCCTCGCCTTGCCCTGCCAGCCCTTCCACAGCCCCACACACACTGCGGCTCCGGCCTTGCCAGCCAGCTCATGGTGCCGACCTTCGTGCCTCGCTCGCTCTCGGGACCTGCGCCGCAGCCCAGCTCCAAATTGCAAACGTCCAGCGACTGCTCCCACACCAAAGGTGCCATGCCTCCCAGGTGCTGCTGGCCCTCGCCTTGCCCTGGCAGCCCTTCCACAGCCCCACACACACTGGGGCTCCGGTCTTCCCTGCCAGCTCAGGCGGCCGACGTTCGTGCCTCGCTCGCTCTCGGGACCAGCGCCGGAGCCCAGCTGCAAATTGCAAACGTCCAGCGACTGCTCCCACACGAAAGGTGCCAGGCCTCCCAGGTGTTGCTGGCCCTCGCCTTGCCCTGGTAGCCCTTCCACAGCCCCACACACACTGGGGCTTCGCTCTTGCCAGCCAGCTCAGGTGGCCGACGTTCGTGCCTTGCTCGCTCTCGGGACCTGCGCCGCAGCCCAGCTCCAAATTGCAAACGTCCAGCGACTGCTCCCACACCAAAGGTGCCAGGCCTCCCAGGTGTTGCTGGCCCTCGCCTTGCCCTGGCAGCCCTTCCACAGCCCCACACACACTGGGGCTCCGGCCTTGCCAGCCAGCTCAGGTGCCCGACGTTCGTGCCTTGCTCGCTCTCGGGACCTGCGCCGCAGCCCAGCTCCAAATTGCAAACGTCCAGCGACTGCTCCCACACGAAAGGTGCCAGGCCTCCCAGGTGTTGCTGGCCCTCGCCTTGCCCTGGCAGCCCTTCCACAGCCCCACACACACTGGGGCTCCGGCCTTGCCAGCCAGCTCATGGTGCCGACCTTCGTGCCTTGGTCGCTCTCGGGACCTGCGCCGCAGCCCAGCTCCAAATTGCAAACGTCCAGCGACTGCTCCCACACGAAAGGTGCCAGGCCTCCCAGGTGTTGCTGGCCCTCGCCTACCCCTGGCAGCCCTTCCACAGACCCACACACACTGGGGCTCCGGCCTTGCCAGCCAGCTCAGGGGGCCGACGTTCGTGCCTCGCTCGCTCTCGGGACCTGCGCCGCAGCCCAGCTCGAAACTGCAAACGTCCAGCGACTGCTCCCACACGGAAGGTGCCAGGCCTCCCAGGTGTTGCTGGCTCTTGCCTTGCCCTGGCAGCCCTTCCACAGCCCCACACACACTGGGACTCCGGTCTTCCCTGCCACCTCAGGGGGCCGACGTTCGTGCCTCGCTCGCTCTCGGGACCTGCGCCGGAGCCCAGCTCCAAATTGCAAACGTCCAGCGACTGCTCCCACACGAAAGGTGCCATGCCTCCCAGGTGCTGCTGGCCCTCGCCTTGCCCTGGCAGCCCTTCCACAGCCCCACACACACTGGGGCTCCGGTCTTCCCTGCCAGCTCAGGCGGCCGACGTTCGTACCTCGCTCGCTCTCGGGACCTGCGCCGGAGCCCAGCTGCAAATTGCAAACGTTCAGCGACTGCTCCCACACCAAAGGTGCCAGGCCTCCCAGGTGTTGCTGGCCCTTGCCTTCCCCTGGCAGCCCTTCCACAGCCCCACACACACTGGGGCTTCGCTCTTGCCAGCCAGCTCAGGGGGCCGACGTTCGTGCCTCGCTCGCTCTCGGGACCTGCGCCGGAGCCCAGCTCGAAACTGCAAACGTCCAGCGACTGCTCCCACACGAAAGGTGCCAGGCCTCCCAGGTGTTGCTGGCCCTCGCCTTGCCCTGGCAGCCCTTCCACAGCCCCACACACACTGGGGCTACGGCCTTGCCAGCCAGCTCAGGCGGCCGACGTTCGTGCCTTGGTCGCTCTCGGGACCTGCGCCGCAGCCCAGCTCGAAACTGCAAACGTGCAGCGATAGCGCCCACACCAAAGGTGCCATGCCTCCCAGGTGTTGCTGGCCCTCACCTTCCCCTGGCAGCCCTTCCACAGCCCCACACACACTGGGGCTCCGGCCTTGCCAGCCAGCTCAGGCGGCCGACATTCGTGCCTCGCTCGCTCTCGGGTCCTGCGCCGCAGCCCAGCTCCAAATTGCAAACGTCCAGCGACTGCTCCCACACCAAAGGTGCCATGCCTCCCAGGTGTTGCTGGCCCTCGCCTTGCCCTGGCAGCCCTTCCACAGCCCCACACACACTGGGGCTCCGGCCTTGCCAGCCAGCTCAGGCTGCCGACGTTCGTGCCTCGCTCGCTCTCGGGACCTGCGCCGCAGCCCAGCTCGAAACTGCAAACGTCCAGCGACTGCTCCCACACGGAAGGTGCCAGGCCTCCCAGGTGTTGCTGGCTCTTGCCTTGCCCTGGCAGGCCTTCCACAGCCCCACACACACTGGGGCTCCGGCCTTGCCAGCCAGCTCAGGCGGCCGACATTCGTGCCTCGCTCGCTCTCGGGTCCTGCGCCGCAGCCCAGCTCCAAATTGCAAACGTCCAGCGACTGCTCCCACACGAAAGGTGCCAGGCCTCCCAGGTGTTGCTGGCCCTCGCCTTGCCCTGGCAGCCCTTCCACAGCCCCACACACACTGGGGCTCCGGTCTTCCCTGCCAGCTCAGGCGGCCGACGTTCGTGCCTCGCTCGCTCTCGGGACCTGCGCCGGAGCCCAGCTGCAAATTGCAAACGTCCAGCGACTGCTCCCACACGAAAGGTGCCAGGCCTCCCAGGTGTTGCTGGCCCTCGCCTTGCCCTGGCAGCCCTTCCACAGCCCCACACACACTGGGGCTTCGCTCTTGCCAGCCAGCTCAGGGGGCCGACGTTCGTGCCTCGCTCGCTCTCGGGACCTGCGCCGGAGCCCAGCTCGAAAGTGCAAACGTCCAGCGACTGCTCCCACACGAAAGGTGCCAGGCCTCCCAGGTGTTGCTGGCCCTCGCCTTCCCCTGGCAGCCCTTCCACAGCCCCACACACACTGGGGCTCCGGCCTTGCCAGCCAGCTCAGGCGGCCGACGTTCGTGCCTTGGGCGCTCTTGGGACCTGCGCCGCAGCCCAGCTCGAAACTGCAAACGTGCAGCGATAGCGCCCACACCAAAGGTGCCATGCCTCCCAGGTGTTGCTGGCCCTCGCCTTCCCCTGGCAGCCCTTCCACAGCCCCACACACACTGGGGCTCCGGCCTTGCCAGCCAGCTCAGGCTGCCGACGTTCGTGCCTCGCTCGCTCTCGGGACCTGCGCCGCAGCCCAGCTCGAAACTGCAAACGTCCAGCGACTGCTCCCACACGGAAGGTGCCAGGCCTCCCAGGTGTTGCTGGCTCTTGCCTTGCCCTGGCAGCCCTTCCACAGCCCCACACACACTGGGGCTCCGGCCTTGCCAGCCAGCTCAGGCGGCCGACATTCGTGCCTCGCTCGCTCTCGGGTCCTGCGCCGCAGCCCAGCTCCAAATTGCAAACGTCCAGCGACTGCTCCCACACCAAAGCTGCCAGGCCTCCCAGGTGTTGCTGGCCCTCGCCTTGCCCTGGCAGCCCTTCCACAGCCCCACACACACTGGGGCTCCGGCCTTGCCAGCCAGCTCAGGCTGCCGACGTTCGTGCCTCGCTCGCTCTCGGGACCTGCGCCGCAGCCCAGCTCGAAACTGCAAACGTCCAGCGACTGCTCCCACACGAAAGGTGCCAGGCCTCCCAGGTGTTGCTGGCCCTCGCCTACCCCTGGCAGCCCTTCCACAGCCCCACACACACTGGGGCTCCGGCCTTGCCAGCCAGCTCAGGGGGCCGACGTTCGTGCCTCGCTCGCTCTCGGGACCTGCGCCGCAGCCCAGCTCGAAACTGCAAACGTCCAGCGACTGCTCCCACACGGAAGGTGCCAGGCCTCCCAGGTGTTGCTGGCTCTTGCCTTGCCCTGGCAGCCCTTCCACAGCCCCACACACACTGGGGCTCCGGTCTTCCCTGCCAGCTCAGGCGGCCGACGTTCGTGCCTCGCTCACTCTCGGGTCCTGCGTCGCAGCCCAGCTGCAAATTGCAAACGTTCAGCGACTGCTCCCACACGAAAGGTGCCAGGCCTCCCAGGTGTTGCTGGCCCTTGCCTTGCCCTGCCAGCCCTTCCACAGCCCCACACACACTGGGGCTTCGCTCTTGCCAGCCAGCTCAGGGGGCCGACGTTCGTGCCTCGCTCGCTCTCGGGACCTGCGCCGGAGCCCAGCTCGAAAGTGCAAAGGTCCAGCGACTGCTCCCACACGAAAGGTGCCAGGCCTCCCAGGTGTTGCTGGCCCTCGCCTTGCCCTGGCAGCCCTTCCACAGCCCCACACACACTGGGGCTCCGGCCTTGCCAGCCAGCTCAGGCGGCCGACGTTCGTGCCTTGGTCGCTCTCGGGACCTGCGCCGCAGCCCAGCTCGAAACTGCAAACGTGCAGCGATAGCGCCCACACCAAAGGTGCCAGGCCTGCCAGGTGTTGCTGGCCCTCGCCTTCCCCTGGCAGCCCTTCCACAGCCCCACACACACTGGGGCTCCGGCCTTGCCAGCCAGCTCAGGCTGCCGACGTTCGTGCCTCGCTCGCTCTCGGGACCTGCGCCGCAGCCCAGCTCGAAACTGCAAACGTCCAGCGACTGCTCCCACACGGAAGGTGCCAGGCCTCCCAGGTGTTGCTGGCTCTTGCCTTGCCCTGGCAGCCCTTCCACAGCCCCACACACACTGGGGCTCCGGCCTTGCCAGCCAGCTCAGGCGGCCGACATTCGTGCCTCGCTCGCTCTCGGGTCCTGCGCCGCAGCCCAGCTCCAAATTGCAAACGTCCAGCGACTGCTCCCACACCAAAGGTGCCAGGCCTCCCAGGTGTTGCTGGCCCTCGCCTTCCCCTGGCAGCCCTTCCACAGCCCCACACACACTGGGGCTCCGGCCTTGCCAGCCAGCTCAGGCGGCCGACGTTCGTGCCTCGCTCGCTCTCGGGACCTGCGCCGCAGCCCAGCTCGAAACTGCAAACGTCCAGCGACTGCTCCCACACGGAAGGTGCCAGGCCTCCCAGGTGTTGCTGGCTCTTGCCTTGCCCTGGCAGCCCTTCCACAGCCCCACACACACTGGGGCTCCGGCCTTGCCAGCCAGCTCAGGCGGCCGACATTCGTGCCTCGCTCGCTCTCGGGTCCTGCGCCGCAGCCCAGCTCCAAATTGCAAACGTCCAGCGACTGCTCCCACACCAAAGGTGCCAGGCCTCCCAGGTGTTGCTGGCCCTCGCCTACCCCTGGCAGCCCTTCCACAGCCCCACACACACTGGGGCTCCGGCCTTGCCAGCCAGCTCAGGCGGCCGACGTTCGTGCCTCGCTCGCTCTCGGGACCTGCGCCGGAGCCCAGCTCCAAATTGCAAACGTCCAGCGACTGCTCCCACACCAAAGGTGCCATGCCTCCCAGGTGCTGCTGGCCCTCGCCTTGCCCTGGCAGCCCTTCCACAGCCCCACACACACTGGAGCTCCGATCTTCCCTGCCAGCTCAGGCGGCCGACGTTCGTGCCTCGCTCGCTCTCGGGACCTGCGCCGGAGCCCAGCTGCAAATTGCAAACGTCCAGCGACTGCTCCCACACGAAAGGTGCCAGGCCTCCCAGGTGTTGCTGGCCCTCGCCTTGCCCTGGCAGCCCTTCCACAGCCCCACACACACTGGGGCTTCGCTCTTGCCAGCCAGCTCAGGGGGCCGACGTTCGTGCCTCGCTCGCTCTCGGGACCTGCGCCGCAGCCCAGCTCAAAACTGCAAACGTCCAGCGACTGCTCCCACACGAAAGGTGCCAGGCCTCCCAGGTGTTGCTGGCCCTCGCCTACCCCTGGCAGCCCTTCCACAGACCCACACACACTGGGGCTCCGCTCTTGCCAGCCAGCTCAGGTGGCCGACGTTCGTGCCTCGCTCGCTCTCGGGACCTGCGCCGCAGCCCAGCTCCAAATTGCAAACGTCCAGCGACTGCTCCCACACGAAAGGTGCCAGGCCTCCCAGGTGTTGCTGGCCCTCGCCTTGCCCTGGCAGCCCTTCCACAGCCCCACACACACTGGGGCTCCGCTCTTGCCAGCCAGCTCAGGGGGCCGACGTTCGTGCCTCGCTCGCTCTCGGGACCTGCGCCGCAGCCCAGCTCCAAATTGCAAACGTCCAGCGACTGCTCCCACACGGAAGGTGCCAGGCCTCCCAGGTGTTGCTGGCTCTTGCCTTGCCCTGGCAGCCCTTCCACAGCCCCACACACACTGGGGCTCCGGCCTTGCCAGCCAGCTCAGGCGGCCGACATTCGTGCCTCGCTCGCTCTCGGGTCCTGCGCCGCAGCCCAGCTCCAAATTGCAAACGTCCAGCGACTGCTCCCACACCAAAGGTGCCAGGCCTCCCAGGTGTTGCTGGCCCTCGCCTTCCCCTGGCAGCCCTTCCACAGCCCCACACACACTGGGGCTCCGGCCTTGCCAGCCAGCTCAGGCTGCCGACGTTCGTGCCTCGCTCGCTCTCGGGACCTGCGCCGCAGCCCAGCTGCAAATTGCAAATATCCAGCGACTGCTCCCACACGAAAGGTGCCAGGCCTCCCAGGTGTTGCTGGCCCTCGCCTTGCCCTGGCAGCCCTTCCACAGCCCCACACACACTGGGGCTCCGGCCTTGCTAGCCAGCTCAGGCTGCCGACGTTCGTGCCTCGCTCGCTCTCGGGACCTGCGCCGGAGCCCAGCTCCAAATTGCAAACGTCCAGCGACTGCTCCCACACAAAAGGTGCCAGGCCTCCCAGGTGTTGCTGGCCCTCGCCTTGCCCTGGCAGCCCTTCCACAGACCCAAACACACTGGGGCTCCGCTCTTGCCAGCCAGCTCAGGAGGCCGACGTTCGTGCCTTGCTCGCTCTCGGGACCTGGGCCGCAGCCCAGCTCGAAACTGAAAATGTCCAGCGACTGCTCCCACACCAAAGGTGCCAGGCCTCCCAGGTGTTGCTGGCCCTCGCCTTCCCCTGGCAGCCCTTCCACAGCCCCACACACACTGGGGCTCCGGCCTTGCCAGCCAGCTTAGGCGGCCGACGTTCGTGCCTTGGTCGCTCTCGGGACCTGTGCCGGAGCCCAGCTCGAAATTGCAAACGTCCATCCATAGCGCCCACACCAAAGGTGCCAGGCCTCCCAGGTGTTGCTGGCCCTCGCCTTGCCCTGGCAGCCCTTCCACAGCCCCACACACACTGGGGCTCCGGCCTTGCCAGCCAGCTCAGGCTGCCAACATTCGTGCCTCGCTCGCTCTCGGGACCTGCGCCGGAGCCCAGCTCCAAATTGCAAACGTCCAGCGACTGCTCCCACACCAAAGGTGCCAGGCCTCCCAGGTGTTGCTGGCCCTCGCCTTGCCCTGGCAGCCCTTCCACAGCCCCACACACACTGGGGCTCCGGTCTTGCCAGCCAGCTCATGGTGCCGATGTTCGTGCCTCGCTCGCTCTCGGGACCTGCGCCGGAGCCCAGCTCCAAATTGCAAACGTCCAGCGACTGCTCCCACACGAAAGGTGCCAGGCCTCCCAGGTGTTGCTGGCTCTCGCCTTGCCCTGCCAGCCCTTCCACAGCCCCACACACACTGGGGCTCCGGCCTTGCCAGCCAGCTCAGGCTGCCGACGTTCGTGCCTCGCTCGCTCTCGGGACCTGCGCCGCAGCCCAGCTCGAAACTCCAAACGTCCAGCGACTGCTCCCACACGGAAGGTGCCAGGCCTCCCAGGTGTTGCTGGCCCTCGCCTTGCCCTGGCAGCCCTTCCACAGCCCCACACACACTGGGGCTCCGCTCTTGCCAGCCATCTCAGGCTGCCGACGTTCCTGCCTCGCTCGCTCTCGGGACCTGCGCCGGAGCCCAGCTGCAAATTGCAAACGTCCAGCGACTGCTCCCACACCAAAGGTGCCATGCCTCCCAGGTGTTGCTGGCCCTCGCCTTGCCCTGGCAGCCCTTCCACAGCCCCACACACACTGGGGCTCCGGTGTTCCCTGCCAGCTCAGGCGGCCGACGTTAGTGCCTCGCTCGCTCTCGGGACCTGCGCCGGAGCCCAGCTGCAAATTGCAAATATCCAGCGACTGCTCCCACACGAAAGGTGCCAGGCCTCCCAGGTGTTGCTGGCCCTCGCCTTGCCCTGGCAGCCCTTCCACAGCCCCACACACACTGGGGCTCCGGCCTTGCTAGCCAGCTCAGGCTGCCGACGTTCGTGCCTCGCTCGCTCTCGGGACCTGCGCCGGAGCCCAGCTCCAAATTGCAAACGTCCAGCGACTGCTCCCACACGAAAGGTGCCAGGCCTCCCAGGTGTTGCTGGCCCTCGCCTTGCCCTGGCAGCCCTTCCACAGCCCCACACACACTGGGGCTCCGCTCTTGCCAGCCAGCTCAGGTGGCCGACGTTCGTGCCTTGCTCGCTCTCGGGACCTGGGCCGCAGCCCAGCTCGAAACTGAAAATGTCCAGCGACTGCTCCCACACCAAAGGTGCCAGGCCTCCCACGTGTTGCTGGCCCTCGCCTTCCCCTGGCAGCCCTTCCACAGCCCCACACACACTGGGGCTCCGGCCTTGCCAGCCAGCTCAGGCGGCCGACGTTCGTGCCTCGCTCGCTCTCGGGACCTGTGCCGGAGCCCAGCTCCAAATTGCAAACGTCCATCGATAGCGCCCACACCAAAGGTGCCAGGCCTCCCAGGTGTTGCTGGCCCTCGCCTTCCCCTGGCAGCCCTTCCACAGCCCCACACACACTGGGGCTCCGGCCTTGCCAGCCAGCTCAGGGGGCCGACGTTCGTGCCTCGCTCGCTCTCGGGACCTGCGCCGGAGCCCAGCTGCAAATTGCAAACGTCCAGCGACTGCTCCCACACCAAAGGTGCCAGGCCTCCCAGGTGTTGCTGGCCCTCGCCTTGCCCTGGCAGCCCTTCCACAGCCCCACACACACTGGGGCTCCGGTCTTGCCAGCCAGCTCATGGTGCCGACGTTCGTGCCTCGCTCGCTCTCGGGACCTGCGCCGGAGCCCAGCTCCAAATTGCAAACGTCCAGCGACTGCTCCCACACCAAAGGTGCCAGGCCTCCCAGGTGTTGCTGGCTCTCGCCTTGCCCTGCCAGCCCTTCCACAGCCCCACACACACTGGGGCTCCGGCCTTGCCAGCCAGCTCAGGCTGCCGACGTTCGTGCCTCGCTCGCTCTCGGGACCTGCGCCGCAGCCCAGCTCGAAACTCCAAACGTCCAGCGACTGCTCCCACACTAAAGGTGCCAGGCCTCCCAGGTGTTGCTGGCCCTCGCCTTGCCCTGGCAGCCCTTCCACAGCCCCACACACACTGGGGCTCCGGCCTTGCCAGCCATCTCAGGCTGCCGACGTTCCTGCCTCGCTCGCTCTCGGGACCTGCGCCGGAGCCCAGCTCCAAATTGCAAACGTCCAGCGACTGCTCCCACACCAAAGGTGCCAGGCCTCCCAGGTGTTGCTGGCCCTCGCCTTGCCCTGGCAGCCCTTCCACAGCCCCACACACACTGGGGCTCCGGCCTTGCCAGCCAGCTCATGGTGCCGACCTTCGTGCCTTGGTCGCTCTCGGGACCTGCGCCGGAGCCCAGCTCCAAATCGCAAACGTCCAGCGACTGCTCCCACACCAAAGGTGCCAGGCCTCCCAGGTGTTGCTGGCCCTCGCCTTGCCCTGCCAGCCCTTCCACAGCCCCACACACACTGCGGCTCCGGCCTTGCCAGCCAGCTCATGGTGCCGACCTTCGTGCCTCGCTCGCTCTCGGGACCTGCGCCGCAGCCCAGCTCCAAATTGCAAACGTCCAGCGACTGCTCCCACACCAAAGGTGCCATGCCTCCCAGGTGTTGCTGGCCCTCGCCTTGCCCTGGCAGCCCTTCCACAGCCCCACACACACTGGGGCTCCGGTCTTCCCTGCCAGCTCAGGCGGCCGACGTTCGTGCCTCGCTCGCTCTCGGGACCAGCGCCGGAGCCCAGCTGCAAATTGCAAACGTCCAGCGACTGCTCCCACACGAAAGGTGCCAGGCCTCCCAGGTGTTGCTGGCCCTCGCCTTGCCCTGGTAGCCCTTCCACAGCCCCACACACACTGGGGCTTCGCTCTTGCCAGCCAGCTCAGGTGGCCGACGTTCGTGCCTTGCTCGCTCTCGGGACCTGCGCCGCAGCCCAGCTCCAAATTGCAAACGTCCAGCGACTGCTCCCACACCAAAGGTGCCAGGCCTCCCAGGTGTTGCTGGCCCTCGCCTTGCCCTGGCAGCCCTTCCACAGCCCCACACACACTGGGGCTCCGGCCTTGCCAGCCAGCTCAGGGGGCCGACGTTCTTGCCTCGCTCGCTCTCGGGTCCTGCGCCGCAGCCCAGCTCCAAATTGCAAACGTCCAGCGACTGCTCCCACACCAAAGGTGCCAGGCCTCCCAGGTGTTGCTGGCCCTCGCCTTCCCCTGGCAGCCCTTCCACAGCCCCACACACACTGGGGCTCCGGCCTTGCCAGCCAGCTCAGGCGGCCGACATTCGTGCCTCGCTCGCTCTCGGGACCTGCGCCGGAGCCCAGCTCGAAACTGAAAACGTCCAGCGACTGCACCCACACGAAAGGTGCCCGGCCTCCCAGGTGTTGCTGGCCCTCGCCTTGCCCTGCCAGCCCTTCCACAGCCCCACACACACTGCGGCTCCGGTCTTCCCTGCCACCTCAGGGGGGCGACGTTCGTGCCTCGCTCGCTCTCGGGACCTGCGCCGGAGCCCAGCTCCAAATTGCAAACGTCCAGCGACTGCTCCCACACCAAAGGTGCCAGGCCTGCCAGGTGTTGCTGGCCCTCGCCTTCCCCTGGCAGCCCTTCCACAGCCCCCCACACACTGCGGCTCCGGCCTTGCCAGCCAGCTCTGGCGACCGACGTTAGTGCCTTGGGCGCTCTCGGGACCTGCGCTGCAGCCCAGCTCGAAACTGCAAACGTCCAGCGATTGCTCCCACACGAAAGGTGCCAGGCCTCCCAGGTGTTGCTGGCCCTCGCCTTGCCCTGGCAGCCCTTCCACAGCCCCACACACACTGGGGCTCCGGCCTTGCCAGCCAGCTCAGGGGGCCGACGTTCGTGCCTCGCTCGCTCTCGGGACCTGCGCCGGAGCCCAGCTCCAAATTGCAAACGTCCAGCGACTGCTCCCACACGAAAGATGCCAGGCCTCCCAGGTGTTGCTGGCCCTCGCCTTCCCCTGGCAGCCCTTCCACAGCCCCACACACACTGGGGCTCCGGCCTTGCCAGCCAGCTCAGGCGGCCGACGTTCGTGCCTTGGTCGCTCTCGGGACCTGTGCCGGAGCCCAGCTCGAAATTGCAAACGTCCATCGATAGCGCCCACACCAAAGGTGCCAGGCCTCCCAGGTGTTGCTGGCCCTCGCCTACCCCTGGCAGCCCTTCCACAGCCCCACACACACTGGGGCTCCGGCCTTGCCAGCCAGCTCAGGGGGCCGACGTTCTTGCCTCGCTCGCTCTCGGGTCCTGCGCCGCAGCCCAGCTCCAAATTGCAAACGTCCAGCGACTGCTCCCACACCAAAGGTGCCAGGCCTCCCAGGTGTTGCTGGCCCTCGCCTTCCCCTGGCAGCCCTTCCACAGCCCCACAGACCCTGGGGCTCCGGCCTTGCCAGCCAGCTCAGGCGGCCGACGTTCGTGCCTTGGTTGCTCTCGGGACCTGCGCCGCAGCCCAGCTCGAAACTGCAAACGTCCAGCGACTGCTGCCACACCAAAGGTGCCAGGCCTCCCAGGTGTTGCTGGCCCTCGCCTTGCCCTGGCAGCCCTTCCACAGCCCCACACACACTGGGGCTCCGGCCTTGCCAGCCAGCTCAGGCGGCCGACGTTCTTGCCTCGCTCGCTCTCGGGTCCTGCGCCGCAGCCCAGCTCCAAATTGCAAACGTCCAGCGACTGCTGCCACACCAAAGGTGCCAGGCCTCCCAGGTGTTGCTGGCCCTCGCCTTGCCCTGGCAGCCCTTCCACAGCCCCACACACACTGGGGCTCCGCTCTTGCCAGCCAGCTCAGGGGGCCGACGTTCGTGCCTCGCTCGCTCTCGGAACCTGCGCCGGAGCCCAGCTCGAAACTCCAAACGTCCAGCGACTGCTCCCACACGAAAGGTGCCAGGCCTCCCAGGTGTTGCTGGCCCTCGCCTTCCCCTGGCAGCCCTTCCACAGCCCCACACACACTGGGACTCCGGCCTTGCCAGCCAGCTCAGGCTGCCGACGTTCGTGCCTCGCTCGCTCTCGGAACCTGCGCCGCAGCCCAGCTCGAAACTGCAAACGTCCAGCGACTGCTCCCACACTAAAGGTGCCATGCCTCCCAGGTGTTGCTGGCCCTCGCCTTGCCCTGGCAGCCCTTCCACAGCCCCACACACACTGCGGCTCTGGCCTTGCCAGCCAGCTCAGGCTGCCGACTTCGTGCCTTGCTCGCTCTCGGGACCTTGGCCGCAGCCAAGCTCGAAACTGAAAATGTCCAGCGACTGCTCCCACACCAAAGGTGCCAGGCCTCCCAGGTGCTGCTGGCCCTCGCCTTGCCCTGGCAGCCCTTCCACAGCCCCACACACACTGGGGCTCCGGCCTTGCCAGCCAGCTCAGGCGGCCGACGTTCGTGCCTTGGTCGCTCTCGGGACCTGTGCCGGAGCACAGCTCCAAATTGCAAACGTCCATCGATAGAGCCCACACCAAAGGTGCCAGGCCTCCCAGGTGTTGCTGGCCCTCGCCTTCCCCTGGCAGCCCTTCCACAGCCCCACACACACTGGGGCTCCGGCCTTGCCAGCCAGCTCAGGGGGCCGACGTTCGTGCCTTGCTCGCTCTCGGGACCTGCGCCGGAGCCCAGCTCGAAACTGCAAACGTCCAGCGACTGTTCCCACACCAAAGGTGCCAGGCCTCCCACGTGTTGCTGGCCCTCGCCTTCCCCTGGCAGCCCTTCCACAGCCCCACACACACTGGGCCTCCGGCCTTGCCAGCCAGCTCAGGCTGCCGACGTTCCTGCCTCGCTCGCTCTCGGGACCTGCGCCGCAGCCCAGCTGCAAATTGCAAACGTCCAGCGACTGCTCCCACACGAAAGCTGCCAGGCCTCCCAGGTGTTGCTGGCCCTCGCCTTGCCCTGGCAGCCCTTCCACAGCCCCACACACACTGGGGCTCCGCTCTTGCCAGCCAGCTCAGGGGGCCGACGTTCGTGCCTCGCTCGCTCTCGGGACCTGCGCCGGAGCCCAGCTCCAAATTGCAAACGTCCAGCGACTGCTCCCACACCAAATGTGCCAGGCCTCCCAGGTGTTACTGGCCCTCGCCTTCCCCTGGCAGCCCTTCCACAGCCCCCCACACACTGCGGCTCCGGCCTTGCCAGCCAGCTCTGGCGGCCGACGTTCGTGCCTTGGGCGCTCTCGGGACATGCGCCGCAGCCCAGCTCCAAATTGCAAACGTCCAGCGACTGCTCCCACACCAAAGGTGCCATGCCTCCCAGGTGCTGCTGGCCCTCGCCTTCCCCTGGCAGCCCTTCCACAGCCCCACACACACTGGGGCTCCGGCCTTGCCAGCCAGCTCAGGCGGCCGATGTTCGTGCCTCGCTCGCTCTCGGGACCTGCGCCGCAGCCCAGCTCCAAATTGCAAACGTCCAGCGACTGCTCCCACACTAAAGGTGCCAGGCCTCCCAGGTGTTGCTGGCCCTCGCCTTGCCCTGGCAGCCCTTCCACAGCCCCACACACACTGGGGCTCCGGCCTTGCCAGCCAGCTCAGGGGGCCGACGTTCGTGCCTCGCTCGCTCTCGGGACCTGCGCCGCAGCCCAGCTCGAAACTGCAAACGTCCAGCGACTGCTCCCACACGGAAGGTGCCAGGCCTCCCAGGTGTTGCTGGCTCTTGCCTTGCCCTGGCAGCCCTTCCACAGCCCCACACACACTGGGGCTCCGGCCTTGCCAGCCAGCTCAGGCGGCCGACGTTCGTGCCTTGCTCGCTCCCGGGACCTGCGCCGCAGCCCAGCTCGAAACTGCAAACGTCCAGCGACTGCTCCCACACGAAAGGTGCCAGGCCTCCCAGGTGTTGCTGGCCCTCGCCTTCCCCTGGCAGCCCTTCCACACCCCCACACACACTGGGGCTCCGGCCTTGCCAGCCAGCTCAGGCTGCCGACGTTCGTGCCTCGCTCGCTCTCGGGACCTGCGCCGCAGCCCAGCTGCAAATTGCAAACGTCCAGCGACTGCTCCCACACCAAAGGTGCCAGGCCTCCCAGGTGTTGCTGGCCCTCGCCTTGCCCTGGCAGCCCTTCCACAGCCCCACACACACTGGGGCTCCGGCCTTGCCAGCCATCTCAGGCTGCCGACGTTCCTGCCTCGCTCGCTCTCGGGACCTGCGCCGGAGCCCAGCTCCAAATCGCAAACGTCCAGCGACTGCTCCCACACCAAAGGTGCCAGGCCTCCCAGGTGTTGCTGGCCCTCGCCTTGCCCTGGCAGCCCTTCCACAGCCCCACACACACTGCGGCTCCGGCCTTGCCAGCCAGCTCATGGTGCCGACCTTCGTGCCTCGCTCGCTCTCGGGACCTGCGCCGCAGCCCAGCTCCAAATTGCAAACGTCCAGCGACTGCTCCCACACCAAAGGTGCCATGCCTCCCAGGTGCTGCTGGCCCTCGCCTTGCCCTGGCAGCCCTTCCACAGCCCCACACACACTGGGGCTCCGGTCTTCCCTGCCAGCTCAGGCGGCCGACGTTCGTGCCTCGCTCGCTCTCGGGACCAGCGCCGGAGCCCAGCTGCAAATTGCAAACGTCCAGCGACTGCTCCCACACCAAAGGTGCCAGGCCTCCCAGGTGTTGCTGGCCCTCGCCTTGCCCTGGCAGCCCTTCCACAGCCCCACACACACTGCGGCTCCGGCCTTGCCAGCCAGCTCATGCTGCCGACGTTCGTGCCTCGCTCGCTCTCGGGACCTGCGCCGCAGCCCAGCTCCAAATTGCAAACGTCCAGCGACTGCTGCCACACCAAAGGTGCCAGGCCTCCCAGGTGTTGCTGGCCCTCGCCTTGCCCTGGCAGCCCTTCCACAGCCCCACACACACTGGGGCTCCGGCCTTGCCAGCCAGCTCAGGGGGCCGACGTTCTTGCCTCGCTCGCTCTCGGGTCCTGCGCCGCAGCCCAGCTCCAAATTGCAAACGTCCAGCGACTGCTCCCACACGGAAGGTGCCAGGCCTCCCAGGTGTTGCTGGCCCTCGCCTTCCCCTGGCAGCCCTTCCACAGCCCCACACACACTGGGGCTCCGGCCTTGCCAGCCAGCTCAGGCGGCCGACATTCGTGCCTCGCTCGCTCTCGGAACCTGCGCCGCAGCCCAGCTCGAAACTGAAAACGTCCAGCGACTGCTCCCACACGAAAGGTGCCCGGCCTCCCAGGTGTTGCTGGCCCTCGCCTTGCCCTGGCAGCCCTTCCACAGCCCCACACACACTGGGGCTCCGGTCTTCCCTGCCACCTCAGGGGGCCGACGTTCGTGCCTCGCTCGCTCTCGGGACCTGCGCCGGAGCCCAGCTCCAAATTGCAAACGTCCAGCGACTGCTCCCACACGAAAGGTGCCAGGCCTCCCAGGTGTTGCTGGCCCTCGCCTTGCCCTGGCAGCCCTTCCACAGCCCCACACACACTGCGGCTCCGGCCTTGCCAGCCAGCTCTGGCGACCGACGTTAGTGCCTTGGGCGCTCTCGGGACCTGCGCTGCAGCCCAGCTCGAAACTGCAAACGTCCAGCGATTGCTCCCACACGAAAGGTGCCAGGCCTCCCAGGTGTTGCTGGCCCTCGCCTTGCCCTGGCAGCCCTTCCACAGCCCCACACACACTGGGGCTCCGGCCTTGCCAGCCAGCTCAGGGGGCCGACGTTCGTGCCTCGCTCGCTCTCGGGACCTGCGCCGGAGCCCAGCTCCAAATTGCAAACGTCCAGCGACTGCTCCCACACGAAAGATGCCAGGCCTCCCAGGTGTTGCTGGCCCTCGCCTTCCCCTGGCAGCCCTTCCACAGCCCCACACACACTGGGGCTCCGGCCTTGCCAGCCAGCTCAGGCGGCCGACGTTCGTGCTTTGGTCGCTCTCGGGACCTGTGCCGGAGCCCAGCTCGAAATTGCAAACGTCCATCGATAGCGCCCACACCAAAGGTGCCAGGCCTCCCAGGTGTTGCTGGCCCTCGCCTTCCCCTGGCAGCCCTTCCACAGCCCCACACACACTGGGGCTCCGGCCTTGCCAGCCAGCTCAGGCGGCCGATGTTCGTGCCTCGCTCGCTCTCGGGACCTGCGCCGCAGCCCAGCTCCAAATTGCAAACGTCCAGCGACTGCTCCCACACTAAAGGTGCCAGGCCTCCCAGGTGTTGCTGGCCCTCGCCTTGCCCTGGCAGCCCTTCCACAGCCCCACACACACTGGGGCTCCGGCCTTGCCAGCCAGCTCAGGGGGCCGACGTTCGTGCCTCGCTCGCTCTCGGGACCTGCGCCGCAGCCCAGCTCGAAACTGCAAACGTCCAGCGACTGCTCCCACACGGAAGGTGCCAGGCCTCCCAGGTGTTGCTGGCTCTTGCCTTGCCCTGGCAGCCCTTCCACAGCCCCACACACACTGGGGCTCCGGCCTTGCCAGCCAGCTCAGGCGGCCGACGTTCGTGCCTTGCTCGCTCCCGGGACCTGCGCCGCAGCCCAGCTCGAAACTGCAAACGTCCAGCGACTGCTCCCACACGAAAGGTGCCAGGCCTCCCAGGTGTTGCTGGCCCTCGCCTTCCCCTGGCAGCCCTTCCACAGCCCCACACACACTGGGGCTCCGGCCTTGCCAGCCAGCTCAGGCTGCCGACGTTCGTGCCTCGCTCGCTCTCGGGACCTGCGCCGCAGCCCAGCTGCAAATTGCAAACGTCCAGCGACTGCTCCCACACCAAAGTTGCCAGGCCTCCCAGGTGTTGCTGGCCCTCGCCTTGCCCTGGCAGCCCTTCCACAGCCCCACACACACTGGGGCTCCGGCCTTGCCAGCCATCTCAGGCTGCCGACGTTCCTGCCTCGCTCGCTCTCGGGACCTGCGCCGGAGCCCAGCTCCAAATCGCAAACGTCCAGCGACTGCTCCCACACCAAAGGTGCCAGGCCTCCCAGGTGTTGCTGGCCCTCGCCTTGCCCTGGCAGCCCTTCCACAGCCCCACACACACTGCGGCTCCGGCCTTGCCAGCCAGCTCATGGTGCCGACCTTCGTGCCTCGCTCGCTCTCGGGACCTGCGCCGCAGCCCAGCTCCAAATTGCAAACGTCCAGCGACTGCTCCCACACCAAAGGTGCCATGCCTCCCAGGTGCTGCTGGCCCTCGCCTTGCCCTGGCAGCCCTTCCACAGCCCCACACACACTGGGGCTCCGGTCTTCCCTGCCAGCTCAGGCGGCCGACGTTCGTGCCTCGCTCGCTCTCGGGACCAGCGCCGGAGCCCAGCTGCAAATTGCAAACGTCCAGCGACTGCTCCCACACCAAAGGTGCCAGGCCTCCCAGGTGTTGCTGGCCCTCGCCTTGCCCTGGTAGCCCTTCCACAGCCCCACACACACTGCGGCTCCGGCCTTGCCAGCCAGCTCATGCTGCCGACGTTCGTGCCTCGCTCGCTCTCGGGACCTGCGCCGCAGCCCAGCTCCAAATTGCAAACGTCCAGCGACTGCTGCCACACCAAAGGTGCCAGGCCTCCCAGGTGTTGCTGGCCCTCGCCTTGCCCTGGCAGCCCTTCCACAGCCCCACACACACTGGGGCTCCGGCCTTGCCAGCCAGCTCAGGGGGCCGACGTTCTTGCCTCGCTCGCTCTCGGGTCCTGCGCCGCAGCCCAGCTCCAAATTGCAAACGTCCAGCGACTGCTCCCACACTAAAGGTGCCAGGCCTCCCAGGTGTTGCTGGCCCTCGCCTTCCCCTGGCAGCCCTTCCACAGCCCCACACACACTGGGGCTCCGGCCTTGCCAGCCAGCTCAGGCGGCCGACATTCGTGCCTCGCTCGCTCTCGGAACCTGCGCCGGAGCCCAGCTCGAAACTGAAAACGTCCAGCGACTGCTCCCACACGAAAGGTGCCCGGCCTCCCAGGTGTTGCTGGCCCTCGCCTTGCCCTGGCAGCCCTTCCACAGCCCCACACACACTGGGGCTCCGGTCTTCCCTGCCACCTCAGGGGGCCGACGTTCGTGCCTCGCTCGCTCTCGGGACCTGCGCCGGAGCCCAGCTCCAAATTGCAAACGTCCAGCGACTGCTCCCACACCAAAGGTGCCAGGCCTGCCAGGTGTTGCTGGCCCTCGCCTTCCCCTGGCAGCCCTTCCACAGCCCCACACACACTGCGGCTCCGGCCTTGCCAGCCAGCTCTGGCGACCGACGTTAGTGCCTTGGGCGCTCTCGGGACCTGCGCTGCAGCCCAGCTCGAAACTGCAAACGTCCAGCGATTGCTCCCACACGAAAGGTGCCAGGCCTCCCAGGTGTTGCTGGCCCTCGCCTTGCCCTGGCAGCCCTTCCACAGCCCCACACACACTGGGGCTCCGGCCTTGCCAGCCAGCTCAGGGGGCCGACGTTCGTGCCTCGCTCGCTCTCGGGACCTGCGCCGGAGCCCAGCTCCAAATTGCAAACGTCCAGCGACTGCTCCCACACGAAAGATGCCAGGCCTCCCAGGTGTTGCTGGCCCTCGCCTTCCCCTGGCAGCCCTTCCACAGCCCCACACACGCTGGGGCTCCGGCCTTGCCAGCCAGCTCAGGCGGCCGACGTTCGTGCTTTGGTCGCTCTCGGGACCTGTGCCGGAGCCCAGCTCGAAATTGCAAACGTCCATCGATAGCGCCCACACCAAAGGTGCCAGGCCTCCCAGGTGTTGCTGGCCCTCGCCTACCCCTGGCAGCCCTTCCACAGCCCCACACACACTGGGGCTCCGGCCTTGCCAGCCAGCTCAGGGGGCCGACGTTCTTGCCTCGCTCGCTCTCGGGTCCTGCGCCGCAGCCCAGCTCCAAATTGCAAACGTCCAGCGACTGCTCCCACACCAAAGGTGCCAGGCCTCCCAGGTGTTGCTGGCCCTCGCCTTCCCCTGGCAGCCCTTCCACAGCCCCACACACACTGGGGCTCCGGCCTTGCCAGCCAGCTCAGGCGGCCGACGTTCGTGCCTTGGTTGCTCTCGGGACCTGCGCCGCAGCCCAGCTCGAAACTGCAAACGTCCAGCGACTGCTGCCACACCAAAGGTGCCAGGCCTCCCAGGTGTTGCTGGCCCTCGCCTTGCCCTGGCAGCCCTTCCACAGCCCCACACACACTGGGGCTCCGGCCTTGCCAGCCAGCTCAGGGGGCCGACGTTCGTGCCTCGCTCGCTCTCGGAACCTGCGCCGGAGCCCAGCTCGAAACTGCAAACGTCCAGCGACTGCTCCCACACCAAAGGTGCCAGGCCTCCCAGGTGTTGCTGGCCCTCGCCTTGCCCTGGCAGCCCTTCCACAGCCCCACACACACTGGGACTCCGGCCTTGCCAGCCAGCTCAGGCTGCCGACGTTCGTGCCTCGCTCGCTCTCGGAACCTGCGCCGCAGCCCAGCTCGAAACTGCAAACGTCCAGCGACTGCTCCCACACCAAAGGTGCCAGGCCTCCCAGGTGTTGCTAGCCCTCGCCTTCCCCTGGCAGCCCTTCCACAGCCCCACACACACTGGGGCTCCGGCCTTGCCAGCCAGCTCAGGGGGCTGACGTTCGTGCCTTGCTCGCTCTCGGGACCTGCGCCGCAGCCCAGCTCGAAACTGCAAACGTCCAGCGACTGTTCCCACACCAAAGGTGCCAGGCCTCCCAGGTGTTGCTGGCCCTCGCCTTCCCCTGGCAGCCCTTCCACAGCCCCACACACACTGGGGCTCCGGCCTTGCCAGCCAGCTCAGGGTGCCGACGTTCGTGCCTCGCTCGCTCTCGGGACCTGCGCCGCAGCCCAGCTGCAAATTGCAAACGTCCAGCGACTGCTCCCACACCAAAGGTGCCAGGCCTCCCAGGTGTTGCTGGCCCTCGCCTTGCCCTGGCAGCCCTTCCACAGCCCCACACACACTGGGGCTCCGGCCTTGCCAGCCATCTCAGGCTGCCGACGTTCCTGCCTCGCTCGCTCTCGGGACCTGCGCCGGAGCCCAGCTCCAAATCGCAAACGTCCAGCGACTGCTCCCACACCAAAGGTGCCAGGCCTCCCAGGTGTTGCTGGCCCTCGCCTTGCCCTGCCAGCCCTTCCACAGCCCCACACACACTGCGGCTCCGGCCTTGCCAGCCAGCTCATGGTGCCGACCTTCGTGCCTCGCTCGCTCTCGGGACCTGCGCCGCAGCCCAGCTCCAAATTGCAAACGTCCAGCGACTGCTCCCACACCAAAGGTGCCATGCCTCCCAGGTGCTGCTGGCACTCGCCTTGCCCTGGCAGCCCTTCCACAGCCCCACACACACTGGGGCTCCGGTCTTCCCTGCCAGCTCAGGCGGCCGACGTTCGTGCCTCGCTCGCTCTCGGGACCAGCGCCGGAGCCCAGCTGCAAATTGCAAACGTCCAGCGACTGCTCCCACACGAAAGGTGCCAGGCCTCCCAGGTGTTGCTGGCCCTCGCCTTGCCCTGGTAGCCCTTCCACAGCCCCACACACACTGCGGCTCCGGCCTTGCCAGCCAGCTCATGCTGCCGACGTTCGTGCCTCGCTCGCTCTCGGGACCTGCGCCGCAGCCCAGCTCCAAATTGCAAACGTCCAGCGACTGCTGCCACACCAAAGGTGCCAGGCCTCCCAGGTGTTGCTGGCCCTCGCCTTGCCCTGGCAGCCCTTCCACAGCCCCACACACACTGGGGCTCCGGCCTTGCCAGCCAGCTCAGGGGGCCGACGTTCTTGCCTCGCTCGCTCTCGGGTCCTGCGCCGCAGCCCAGCTCCAAATTGCAAACGTCCAGCGACTGCTCCCACACGGAAGGTGCCAGGCCTCCCAGGTGTTGCTGGCCCTCGCCTTCCCCTGGCAGCCCTTCCACAGCCCCACACACACTGGGGCTCTGGCCTTGCCAGCCAGCTCAGGCGGCCGACGTTCGTGCCTCGCTCGCTCTCGGAACCTGCGCCGGAGCCCAGCTCGAAACTGAAAACGTCCAGCGACTGCTCCCACACGAAAGGTGCCCGGCCTCCCAGGTGTTGCTGGCCCTCGCCTTGCCCTGGCAGCCCTTCCACAGCCCCACACACACTGGGGCTCCGGTCTTCCCTGCCACCTCAGGGGGCCGACGTTCGTGCCTTGCTCGCTCTCGGGACCTGCGCCGGAGCCCAGCTCCAAATTGCAAACGTCCAGCGACTGCTCCCACACCAAAGGTGCCAGGCCTGCCAGGTGTTGCTGGCCCTCGCCTTCCCCTGGCAGCCCTTCCACAGCCCCCCACACACTGCGGCTCCGGCCTTGCCAGCCAGCTCTGGCGACCGACGTTAGTGCCTTGGGCGCTCTCGGGACCTGCGCTGCAGCCCAGCTCGAAACTGCAAACGTCCAGCGATTGCTCCCACACGAAAGGTGCCAGGCCTCCCAGGTGTTGCTGGCCCTCGCCTTGCCCTGCCAGCCCTTCCACAGCCCCACACACACTGCGGCTCCGGCCTTGCCAGCCAGCTCATGGTGCCGACCTTCGTGCCTCGCTCGCTCTCGGGACCTGCGCCGCAGCCCAGCTCCAAATTGCAAACGTCCAGCGACTGCTCCCACACCAAAGGTGCCATGCCTCCCAGGTGCTGCTGGCACTCGCCTTGCCCTGGCAGCCCTTCCACAGCCCCACACACACTGGGGCTCCGGTCTTCCCTGCCAGCTCAGGCGGCCGACGTTCGTGCCTCGCTCGCTCTCGGGACCAGCGCCGGAGCCCAGCTGCAAATTGCAAACGTCCAGCGACTGCTCCCACACGAAAGGTGCCAGGCCTCCCAGGTGTTGCTGGCCCTCGCCTTGCCCTGGTAGCCCTTCCACAGCCCCACACACACTGCGGCTCCGGCCTTGCCAGCCAGCTCATGCTGCCGACGTTCGTGCCTCGCTCGCTCTCGGGACCTGCGCCGCAGCCCAGCTCCAAATTGCAAACGTCCAGCGACTGCTGCCACACCAAAGGTGCCAGGCCTCCCAGGTGTTGCTGGCCCTCGCCTTGCCCTGGCAGCCCTTCCACAGCCCCACACACACTGGGGCTCCGGCCTTGCCAGCCAGCTCAGGGGGCCGACGTTCTTGCCTCGCTCGCTCTCGGGTCCTGCGCCGCAGCCCAGCTCCAAATTGCAAACGTCCAGCGACTGCTCCCACACGGAAGGTGCCAGGCCTCCCAGGTGTTGCTGGCCCTCGCCTTCCCCTGGCAGCCCTTCCACAGCCCCACACACACTGGGGCTCTGGCCTTGCCAGCCAGCTCAGGCGGCCGACATTCGTGCCTCGCTCGCTCTCGGAACCTGCGCCGGAGCCCAGCTCGAAACTGAAAACGTCCAGCGACTGCTCCCACACGAAAGGTGCCCGGCCTCCCAGGTGTTGCTGGCCCTCGCCTTGCCCTGGCAGCCCTTCCACAGCCCCACACACACTGGGGCTCCGGTCTTCCCTGCCACCTCAGGGGGCCGACGTTCGTGCCTTGCTCGCTCTCGGGACCTGCGCCGGAGCCCAGCTCCAAATTGCAAACGTCCAGCGACTGCTCCCACACCAAAGGTGCCAGGCCTGCCAGGTGTTGCTGGCCCTCGCCTTCCCCTGGCAGCCCTTCCACAGCCCCCCACACACTGCGGCTCCGGCCTTGCCAGCCAGCTCTGGCGACCGACGTTAGTGCCTTGGGCGCTCTCGGGACCTGCGCTGCAGCCCAGCTCGAAACTGCAAACGTCCAGCGATTGCTCCCACACGAAAGGTGCCAGGCCTCCCAGGTGTTGCTGGCCCTCGCCTTGCCCTGGCAGCCCTTCCACAGCCCCACACACACTGGGGCTCCGGCCTTGCCAGCCAGCTCAGGGGGCCGACGTTCGTGCCTCGCTCGCTCTCGGGACCTGCGCCGGAGCCCAGCTCCAAATTGCAAACGTCCAGCGACTGCTCCCACACGAAAGATGCCAGGCCTCCCAGGTGTTGCTGGCCCTCGCCTTCCCCTGGCAGCCCTTCCACAGCCCCACACACACTGGGGCTCCGGCCTTGCCAGCCAGCTCAGGCGGCCGACGTTCGTGCCTTGGTTGCTCTCGGGACCTGCGCCGCAGCCCAGCTCGAAACTGCAAACGTCCAGCGACTGCTGCCACACCAAAGGTGCCAGGCCTGCCAGGTGTTGCTGGCCCTCGCCTTGCCCTGGCAGCCCTTCCACAGCCCCACACACACTGGGGCTCCGCTCTTGCCAGCCAGCTCAGGGGGCCGACGTTCGTGCCTCGCTCGCTCTCGGAACCTGCGCCGGAGCCCAGCTCGAAACTGCAAACGTCCAGCGACTGCTCCCACACCAAAGGTGCCAGGCCTCCCAGGTGTTGCTGGCCCTCGCCTTGCCCTGGCAGCCCTTCCACAGCCCCACACACACTGGGACTCCGGCCTTGCCAGCCAGCTCAGGCTGCCGACGTTCGTGCCTCGCTCGCTCTCGGAACCTGCGCCGCAGCCCAGCTCGAAACTGCAAACGTCCAGCGACTGCTCCCACACCAAAGGTGCCAGGCCTCCCAGGTGTTGCTGGCCCTCGCCTTGCCCTGGCAGCCCTTCCACAGCCCCACACACACTGGGGCTCCGGCCTTGCCAGCCAGCTCAGGGGGCCGACGTTCGTGCCTTGCTCGCTCTCGGGACCTGCGCCGCAGCCCAGCTCGAAACTGCAAACGTCCAGCGACTGTTCCCACACCAAAGGTGCCAGGCCTCCCAGGTGTTGCTGGCCCTCGCCTTCCCCTGGCAGCCCTTCCACAGCCCCACACACACTGGGGCTCCGGCCTTGCCAGCCAGCTCAGGCGGCCAACGTTCGTGCCTTGGTCGCTCTCGGGACCTGTGCCGGAGCCCAGCTCGAAATTGCAAACGTCCATCGATAGCGCCCACACCAAAGGTGCCAGGCCTGCCAGGTGTTGCTGGCCCTCGCCTACCCCTGGCAGCCCTTCCACAGCCCCACACACACTGGGGCTCCGGCCTTGCCAGCCAGCTCAGGCTGCCGACGTTCTTGCCTCGCTCGCTCTCGGGTCCTGCGCCGCAGCCCAGCTCCAAATTGCAAACGTCCAGCGACTGCTGCCACACCAAAGGTGCCAGGCCTCCCAGGTGTTGCTGGCCCTCGCCTTGCCCTGGCAGCCCTTCCACAGCCCCACACACACTGGGGCTCCGCTCTTGCCAGCCAGCTCAGGGGGCCGACGTTCGTGCCTCGCTCGCTCTCGGAACCTGCGCCGGAGCCCAGCTCGAAACTCCAAACGTCCAGCGACTGCTCCCACACGAAAGGTGCCAGGCCTCCCAGGTGTTGCTGGCCCTCGCCTTCCCCTGGCAGCCCTTCCACAGCCCCACACACACTGGGGCTCCGGCCTTGCCAGCCAGCTCAGGCTGCCGACGTTCGTGCCTCGCTCGCTCTCGGGACCTGCGCCGCAGCCCAGCTCGAAACTGCAAACGTCCAGCGACTGCTCCCACACTAAAGGTGCCATGCCTCCCAGGTGTTGCTGGCCCTCGCCTTGCCCTGGCAGCCCTTCCACAGCCCCACACACACTGCGGCTCCGGCCTTGCCAGCCAGCTCAGGCTGCCGACTTCGTGCCTTGCTCGCTCTCGGGACCTTGGCCGCAGCCCAGCTCGAAACTGAAAACGTCCAGCGACTGCTCCCACACGGAAGGTGCCAGGCCTCCCAGGTGCTGCTGGCCCTCGCCTTGCCCTGGCAGCCCTTCCACAGCCCCACACACACTGGGACTCCGGCCTTGCCAGCCAGCTCAGGCGGCCGACGTTCGTGCCTTGGTCGCTCTCGGGACCTGTGCCGGAGCCCAGCTCCAAATTGCAAACGTCCATCGATAGAGCCCACACCAAAGGTGCCAGGCCTCCCAGGTGTTGCTGGCCCTCGCCTTGCCCTGGCAGCCCTTCCACAGCCCCACACACACTGGGGCTCCGGCCTTGCCAGCCAGCTCAGGGGGCCGACGTTCGTGCCTTGCTCGCTCTCGGGACCTGCGCCGGAGCCCAGCTCGAAACTGCAAACGTCCAGCGACTGTTCCCACACCAAAGGTGCCAGGCCTCCCACGTGTTGCTGGCCCTCGCCTTCCCCTGGCAGCCCTTCCACAGCCCCACACACACTGGGGCTCCGGCCTTGCCAGCCAGCTCAGGCGGCCGACGTTCGTGCCTTGGTTGCTCTCGGGACCTGCGCCGCAGCCCAGCTCGAAACTGCAAACGTCCAGCGACTGTTCCCACACCAAAGGTGCCAGGCCTCCCAGGTGTTGCTGGCCCTCGCCTTCCCCTGGCAGCCCTTCCACAGCCCCACACACACTGGGGCTCCGGCCTTGCCAGCCAGCTCAGGCGGCCAACGTTCGTGCCTTGGTCGCTCTCGGGACCTGTGCCGGAGCCCAGCTCGAAATTGCAAACGTCCATCGATAGCGCCCACACCAAAGGTGCCAGGCCTCCCAGGTGTTGCTGGCCCTCGCCTACCCCTGGCAGCCCTTCCACAGCCCCACACACACTGGGGCTCCGGCCTTGCCAGCCAGCTCAGGCTGCCGACGTTCTTGCCTCGCTCGCTCTCGGGTCCTGCGCCGCAGCCCAGCTCCAAATTGCAAACGTCCAGCGACTGCTGCCACACCAAAGGTGCCAGGCCTCCCAGGTGTTGCTGGCCCTCGCCTTGCCCTGGCAGCCCTTCCACAGCCCCACACACACTGGGACTCCGGCCTTGCCAGCCAGCTCAGGCGGCCAACGTTCGTGCCTTGGTCGCTCTCGGGACCTGTGCCGGAGCCCAGCTCGAAATTGCAAACGTCCATCGATAGCGCCCACACCAAAGGTGCCAGGCCTCCCAGGTGTTGCTGGCCCTCGCCTACCCCTGGCAGCCCTTCCACAGCCCCACACACACTGGGGCTCCGGCCTTGCCAGCCAGCTCAGGCTGCCGACGTTCTTGCCTCGCTCGCTCTCGGGTCCTGCGCCGCAGCCCAGCTCCAAATTGCAAACGTCCAGCGACTGCTGCCACACCAAAGGTGCCAGGCCTCCCAGGTGTTGCTGGCCCTCGCCTTGCCCTGGCAGCCCTTCCACAGCCCCACACACACTGGGACTCCGGCCTTGCCAGCCAGCTCAGGCGGCCGACGTTCGTGCCTTGGTTGCTCTCGGGACCTGCGCCGCAGCCCAGCTCGAAACTGCAAACGTCCAGCGACTGCTGCCACACCAAAGGTGCCAGGCCTCCCAGGTGTTGCTGGCCCTCGCCTTGCCCTGGCAGCCCTTCCACAGCCCCACACACACTGCGGCTCCGCTCTTGCCAGCCAGCTCAGGGGGCCGACGTTCGTGCCTCGCTCGCTCTCGGAACCTGCGCCGGAGCCCAGCTCGAAACTGCAAACGTCCAGCGACTGCTCCCACACCAAAGGTGCCAGGCCTCCCAGGTGTTGCTGGCCCTCGCCTTGCCCTGGCAGCCCTTCCACAGCCCCACACACACTGGGACTCCGGCCTTGCCAGCCAGCTCAGGCTGCCGACGTTCGTGCCTCGCTCGCTCTCGGAACCTGCGCCGCAGCCCAGCTCGAAACTGCAAACGTCCAGCGACTGCTCCCACACCAAAGGTGCCAGGCCTCCCAGGTGTTGCTAGCCCTCGCCTTCCCCTGGCAGCCCTTCCACAGCCCCACACACACTGGGGCTCCGGCCTTGCCAGCCAGCTCAGGGGGCCGACGTTCGTGCCTTGCTCGCTCTCGGGACCTGCGCCGCAGCCCAGCTCGAAACTGCAAACGTCCAGCGACTGTTCCCACACCAAAGGTGCCAGGCCTCCCAGGTGTTGCTGGCCCTCGCCTTCCCCTGGCAGCCCTTCCACAGCCCCACACACACTGGGGCTCCGGCCTTGCCAGCCAGCTCAGGCGGCCAACGTTCGTGCCTTGGTCGCTCTCGGGACCTGTGCCGGAGCCCAGCTCGAAATTGCGAACGTCCATCGATAGCGCCCACACCAAAGGTGCCAGGCCTCCCAGGTGTTGCTGGCCCTCGCCTACCCCTGGCAGCCCTTCCACAGCCCCACACACACTGGGGCTCCGGCCTTGCCAGCCAGCTCAGGCTGCCGACGTTCTTGCCTCGCTCGCTCTCGGGTCCTGCGCCGCAGCCCAGCTCGAAATTGCAAACGTCCAGCGACTGCTCCCACACCAAAGGTGCCAGGCCTCCCAGGTGTTGCTGGCCCTCGCCTTGCCCTGGCAGCCCTTCCACAGCCCCACACACACTGGGGCTCCGCTCTTGCCAGCCAGCTCAGGGGGCCGACGTTCGTGCCTCGCTCGCTCTCGGAACCTGCGCCGGAGCCCAGCTCGAAACTCCAAACGTCCAGCGACTGCTCCCACACGAAAGGTGCCAGGCCTCCCAGGTGTTGCTGGCCCTCGCCTTCCCCTGGCAGCCCTTCCACAGCCCCACACACACTGGGACTCCGGCCTTGCCAGCCAGCTCAGGCTGCCGACGTTCGTGCCTCGCTCGCTCTCGGAACCTGCGCCGCAGCCCAGCTCGAAACTGCAAACGTCCAGCGACTGCTCCCACACTAAAGGTGCCATGCCTCCCAGGTGTTGCTGGCCCTCGCCTTGCCCTGGCAGCCCTTCCACAGCCCCACACACACTGCGGCTCCGGCCTTGCCAGCCAGCTCAGGCTGCCGACTTCGTGCCTCGCTCGCTCTCGGGACCTTGGCCGCAGCCCAGCTCGAAACTGAAAATGTCCAGCGACTGCTCCCACACCAAAGGTGCCAGGCCTCCCAGGTGCTGCTGGCCCTCGCCTTGCCCTGGCAGCCCTTCCACAGCCCCACACACACTGGGGCTCCGGCCTTGCCAGCCAGCTCAGGCGGCCGACGTTCGTGCCTTGGTCGCTCTCGGGACCTGTGCCGGAGCCCAGCTCCAAATTGCAAACGTCCATCGATAGAGCCCACACCAAAGGTGCCAGGCCTCCCAGGTGTTGCTGGCCCTCGCCTTGCCCTGGCAGCCCTTCCACAGCCCCACACACACTGGGGCTCCGGCCTTGCCAGCCAGCTCAGGGGGCCGACGTTCGTGCCTTGCTCGCTCTCGGGACCTGCGCCGGAGCCCAGCTCGAAACTGCAAACGTCCAGCGACTGTTCCCACACCAAAGGTGCCAGGCCTCCCACGTGTTGCTGGCCCTCGCCTTCCCCTGGCAGCCCTTCCACAGCCCCACACACACTGGGGCTCCGGCCTTGCCAGCCAGCTCAGGCTGCCGACGTTCCTGCCTCACTCGCTCTCGGGACCTGCGCCGCAGCCCAGCTGCAAATTGCAAACGTCCAGCGACTGCTCCCACACGAAAGGTGCCAGGCCTCCCAGGTGTTGCTGGCCCTCGCCTTGCCCTGGCAGCCCTTCCACAGCCCCACACACACTGGGGCTCCGGCCTTGCCAGCCAGCTCAGGCTGCCGACGTTCGTGCCTCGCTCGCTCTCGGGACCTGCGCCGGAGCCCAGCTCCAAATTGCAAACGTCCAGCGACTGCTCCCACACCAAAGGTGCCAGGCCTCCCAGGTGTTACTGGCCCTCGCCTTCCCCTGGCAGCCCTTCCACAGCCCCCCACACACTGCGGCTCCGGCCTTGCCAGCCAGCTCTGGCGGCCGACGTTCGTGCCTTGGGCGCTCTCGGGACCTGCGCCGCAGCCCAGCTCGAAACTGCAAACGTCCAGCGATTGCTCCCACACGAAAGGTGCCAGGCCTCCCAGGTGTTGCTGGCCCTCGCCTTGCCCTGGCAGCCCTTCCACAGCCCCACACACACTGGGGCTCCGGCCTTGCCAGCCAGCTCAGGGGGCCGACGTTCGTGCCTCGCTCGCTCTCGGGACATGCGCCGCAGCCCAGCTCCAAATTGCAAACGTCCAGCGACTGCTCCCACACCAAAGGTGCCATGCCTCCCAGGTGCTGCTGGCCCTCGCCTTCCCCTGGCAGCCCTTCCACAGCCCCACACACACTGGGGCTCCGGCCTTGCCAGCCAGCTCAGGCGGCCGATGTTCGTGCCTCGCTCGCTCTCGGGACCTGCGCCGCAGCCCAGCTCGAAACTGCAAACGTCCAGCGACTGCTCCCACACTAAAGGTGCCAGGCCTCCCAGGTGTTGCTGGCCCTCGCCTTGCCCTGGCAGCCCTTCCACAGCCCCACACACACTGGGGCTCCGGCCTTGCCAGCCAGCTCAGGGGGCTGACGTTCGTGCCTCGCTCGCTCTCGGGACCTGCGCCGCAGCCCAGCTCGAAACTGCAAACGTCCAGCGACTGCTCCCACACGGAAGGTGCCAGGCCTCCCAGGTGTTGCTGGCTCTTGCCTTGCCCTGGCAGCCCTTCCACAGCCCCACACACACTGGGGCTCCGGCCTTGCCAGCCAGCTCAGGCGGCCGACGTTCGTGCCTTGCTCGCTCCCGGGACCTGCGCCGCAGCCCAGCTCGAAACTGCAAACGTCCAGCGACTGCTCCCACACGAAAGGTGCCAGGCCTCCCAGGTGTTGCTGGCCCTCGCCTTCCCCTGGCAGCCCTTCCACACCCCCACACACACTGGGGCTCCGGCCTTGCTAGCCAGCTCAGGCTGCCGACGTTCGTGCCTCGCTCGCTCTCGGGACCTGCGCCGCAGCCCAGCTGCAAATTGCAAACGTCCAGCGACTGCTCCCACACCAAAGGTGCCAGGCCTCCCAGGTGTTGCTGGCCCTCGCCTTCCCCTGGCAGCCCTTCCACAGCCCCACACACACTGGGGCTAAGGCCTTGCCAGCCAGCTCAGGGGACCGACGTTCGTGCCTCGCTCGCTCTCGGGACCTGTGCCGGAGCCCAGCTCCAAATTGCAAACGTCCATCGATAGCGCCCACACCAAAGGTGCCAGGCCTGCCAGGTGTTGCTGGCCCTCGCCTTCCCCTGGCAGCCCTTCCACAGCCCCACAAACACTGGGGCTCCGGTCTTCCCTGCCAGCTCAGGCGGCCGACGTTCGTGCCTCGCTCGCTCTCAGGACCTGCGCTGGAGCCCAGCTGCAAATTGCAAATATCCAGCGACTGCTCCCACACCAAAGGTGCCAGGCCTCCCAGGTGTTGCTGGCCCTCGCCTTGCCCTGGCAGCCCTTCCACAGCCCCACACACACTGGGGCTCCGGCCTTGCTAGCCAGCTCAGGCTGCCGACGTTCGTGCTTCGCTCGCTCTCGGGACCTGCGCCGGAGCCCAGCTCCAAATTGCAAACGTCCAGCGACTGCTCCCACACCAAAGGTGCCAGGCCTCCCAGGTGTTGCTGGCCCTCGCCTTGCCCTGGCAGCCCTTCCACAGACCCAAACACACTGGGGCTCCGCTCTTGCCAGCCAGCTCAGGTGGCCAACGTTCGTGCCTTGCTCGCTCTCGGGACCTGGGCCGCAGCCCAGCTCGAAACTGAAAATGTCCAGCGACTGCTCCCACACCAAAGGTGCCAGGCCTCCCAGGTGTTGCTGGCCCTCGCCTTCCCCTGGCAGCCCTTCCACAGCCCCACACACACTGCGGCTCCGGCCTTGCCAGCCAGCTCAGGCGGCCGACGTTCGTGCCTTGGTCGCTCTCGGGACCTGCGCCGGAGCCCAGCTCGAAATTGCAAACGTCCATCGATAGCGCCCACACCAAAGGTGCCAGGCCTCCCAGGTGTTGCTGGCCCTCGCCTTGCCCTGGCAGCCCTTCCACAGCCCCACACACACTGGGGCTCCGGCCTTGCCAGCCAGCTCAGGGGGCCGACGTTCGTGCCTCGCTCGCTCACGGGACCTGCGCCGGAGCCCAGCTGCAAATTGCAAACATCCAGCGACTGCTCCCACACGAAAGGTGCCAGGCCTCCCAGGTGTTGCTGGCCCTCGCCTTGCCCTGGCAGCCCTTCCACAGCCCCACACACACTGGGGCTCCGGTCTTGCCAGCCAGCTCATGGTGCCGACGTTCGTGCCTCGCTCGCTCTCGGGACCTGCGCCGGAGCCCAGCTCCAAATTGCAAACGTCCAGCGACTGCTCCCACACCAAAGGTGCCATGCCTCCCAGGTGCTGCTGGCCCTCGCCTTGCCCTGCCAGCCCTTCCACAGCCCCACACACACTGGGACTCCGGTCTTCCCTGCCAGCTCAGGCGGCCGACGTTCGTGCCTCGCTCGCTCTCGGGACCTGCGCCGGAGCCCAGCTGCAAATTGCAAACGTCCAGCGACTGCTCCCACACGAAAGGTGCCAGGCCTCCCAGGTGTTGCTGGCCCTCGCCTTGCCCTGGTAGCCCTTCCACAGCCCCACACACACTGGGGCTTCGCTCTTGCCAGCCAGCTCAGGTGGCCGACATTCGTGCCTTGCTCGCTCTCGGGACCTGCGCCGCAGCCCAGCTCCAAATTGCAAACGTCCAGCGACTGCTCCCACACCAAAGGTGCCAGGCCTCCCAGGTGTTGCTGGCCCTCGCCTTGCCCTGGCAGCCCTTCCACAGCCCCACACACACTGCGGCTCCGGCCTTGCCAGCCAGCTCAGGCGGCCGACGTTCGTGCCTTGGTCGCTCTCGGGACCTGTGCCGGAGCCCAGCTCGAAATTGCAAACGTCCATCGATAGCGCCCACACCAAAGGTGCCAGGCCTCCCAGGTGTTGCTGGCCCTCGCCTTCCCCTGGCAGCCCTTCCACAGCCCCACACACACTGGGGCTCCGGCCTTGCCAGCCAGCTCAGGGGGCCGACGTTCTTGCCTCGCTCGCTCTCGGGTCCTGCGCCGCAGCCCAGCTCCAAATTGCAAACGTCCAGCGACTGCTCCCACACGGAAGGTGCCAGGCCTCCCAGGTGTTGCTGGCCCTCGCCTTGCCCTGGCAGCCCTTCCACAGCCCCACACACACTGGCGCTCCGGCCTTGCCAGCCAGCTCAGGCGGCCGACATTCGTGCCTCGCTCGCTCTCGGAACCTGCGCCGGAGCCCAGCTCGAAACTGAAAACGTCCAGCTACTGCTCCCACACGAAAGGTGCCCGGCCTCCCAGGTGTTGCTGGCCCTCGCCTTGCCCTGGCAGCCCTTCCACAGCCCCACACACACTGGGGCTCCGGCCTTGCCAGCCAGCTCAGGCGGCCGACGTTCGTGCCTTGGTCGCTCTCGGGACCTGTGCCGGAGCCCAGCTCGAAATTGCAAACGTCCATCGATAGCGCCCACACCAAAGGTGCCAGGCCTCCCAGGTGTTGCTGGCCCTCGCCTACCCCTGGCAGCCCTTCCACAGCCCCACACACACTGGCGCTCCGGCCTTGCCAGCCAGCTCAGGGGGCCGACGTTCTTGCCTCGCTCGCTCTCGGGTCCTGCGCCGCAGCCCAGCTCCAAATTGCAAACGTCCAGCGACTGCTCCCACACTAAAGGTGCCAGGCCTCCCAGGTGTTGCTGGCCCTTGCCTTGCCCTGGCAGCCCTTCCACAGCCCCACACACACTGCGGCTCCGGCCTTGCCAGCCAGCTCATGCTGCCGACGTTCGTGCCTCGCTCGCTCTCGGGACCTGCGCCGCAGCCCAGCTCCAAATTGCAAACGTCCAGCGACTGCTCCCACACCAAAGGTGCCAGGCCTCCCAGGTGTTGCTGGCCCTCGCCTTGCCCTGGCAGCCCTTCCACAGCGCCACACACACTGGGGCTCCGGCCTTGCCAGCCAGCTCAGGCGGCCGACGTTCGTGCCTTGGTTGCTCTCGGGACCTGCGCCGCAGCCCAGCTCGAAACTGCAAACGTCCAGCGATAGCGCCCACACCAAAGGTGCCAGGCCTCCCAGGTGTTGCTGGCCCTCGCCTTCCCTGGCAGCCCTTCCACAGCCCCACACACACTGGGGCTCCGCTCTTGCCAGCCAGCTCAGGGGGCCGACGTTCGTGCCTCGCTCGCTCTCGGAACCTGGGCCGCAGCCCAGCTTGAAACTGAAAACGTCCAGCGACTGCTCCCACACGAAAGGTGCCAGGCCTCCCAGGTGTTGCTGGCCCTCGCCTTGCCCTGGCAGCCCTTCCACAGCCCCACACACACTGGGACTCCGGCCTTGCCAGCCAGCTCAGGCTGCCGACGTTCGTGCCTCGCTCGCTCTCGGAACCTGCGCCGCAGCCCAGCTCGAAACTGCAAACGTCCAGCGACTGCTCCCACACTAAAGGTGCCATGCCTCCCAGGTGTTGCTGGCCCTCACCTTGCCCTGCCAGCCCTTCCACAGCCCCACACACACTGCGGCTCCGGCCTTGCCAGCCAGCTCAGGCTGCCGACGTTCGTGCCTTGCTCGCTCTCGGGACCTGGGCTGCAGCCCAGCTCGAAACTGAAAATGTCCAGCGACTGCTCCCACACCAAAGGTGCCAGGCCTCCCAGGTGCTGCTGGCCCTCGCCTTGCCCTGGCAGCCCTTCCACAGCCCCACACACACTGGGGCTCCGGCCTTGCCAGCCAGCTCAGGGGGCCGACGTTCGTGCCTCGCTCGCTCTCGGGACCTGCGCCGGAGCCCAGCTCCAAATTGCAAACGTCCAGCGACTGCTCCCACACGAAAGGTGCCAGGCCTCCCAGGTGTTGCTGGCCCTCGCCTCTCCCTGGCAGCCCTTCCACAGCCCCACACACACTGCGGCTCCGGCCTTGCCAGCCAGCTCAGGGGGCCGACGTTCTTGCCTCGCTCGCTCTCGGGTCCTGCGCCGCAGCCCAGCTCCAAATTGCAAACGTCCAGCGACTGCTCCCACACTAAAGGTGCCAGTCCTCCCAGGTGTTGGTGGCCCTCGCCTTGCCCTGGCAGCCCTTCCACAGCCCCACACACACTGCGGCTCCGGCCTTGCCAGCCAGCTCATGCTGCCGACGTTCGTGCCTCGCTCGCTCTCGGGACCTGCGCCGCAGCCCAGCTCCAAATTGCAAACGTCCAGCGACTGCTCCCACACCAAAGGTGCCAGGCCTCCCAGGTGTTGCTGGCCCTCGCCTTCCCCTGGCAGCCCTTCCACAGCCCCACACACACTGGGGCTCCGGCCTTGCCAGCCAGCTCAGGCGGCCGACGTTCGTTCCTTGGTTGCTCTCGGGACCTGCGCCGCAGCCCAGCTCGAAACTGCAAACGTCCAGCGATAGCGCCCACACCAAAGGTGCCAGGCCTCCCAGGTGTTGCTGGCCCTCGCCTTGCCCTGGCAGCCCTTCCACAGCCCCACACACACTGGGGCTCCGGCCTTGCCAGCCAGCTCAGGGGGCCGACGTTCGTGCCTCGCTCGCTCTCGGGACCTGCGCCGCAGCCCAGCTGCAAATTGCAAACATCGAGCGACTGCTCCCACACGAAAGGTGCCAGGCCTCCCAGGTGTTGCTGGCCCTCGCCTTGCCCTGGCAGCCCTTCCACAGCCCCACACACACTGCGGCTCCGGTCTTGCCAGCCAGCTCATGCTGCCGACGTTCGTGCCTCGCTCGCTCTCGGGACCTGCGCCGGAGCCCAGCTCCAAATTGCAAACGTCCAGCGACTGCTCCCACACGAAAGGTGCCAGGCCTCCCAGGTGTTGCTGGCCCTCGCCTTCCCCTGGCAGCCCTTCCACAGCCCCCCACACACTGGCGCTCCGGCCTTGCCAGCCAGCTCAGGCGGCCGACGTTCGTGCCTTGGTCGCTCTCGGGACCTGTGCCGGAGCCCAGCTCGAAATTGCAAACGTCCATCGATAGCGCCCACACCAAAGGTGCCAGGCCTCCCAGGTGTTGCTGGCCCTCGCCTACCCCTGGCAGCCCTTCCACAGCCCCACACACACTGGCGCTCCGGCCTTGCCAGCCAGCTCAGGGGGCCGACGTTCTTGCCTCGCTCGCTCTCGGGTCCTGCGCCGCAGCCCAGCTCCAAATTGCAAACGTCCAGCGACTGCTCCCACACTAAAGGTGCCAGGCCTCCCAGGTGTTGCTGGCCCTTGCCTTGCCCTGGCAGCCCTTCCACAGCCCCACACACACTGCGGCTCCGGCCTTGCCAGCCAGCTCATGCTGCCGACGTTCGTGCCTCGCTCGCTCTCGGGACCTGCGCCGCAGCCCAGCTCCAAATTGCAAACGTCCAGCGACTGCTGCCACACCAAAGGTGCCAGGCCTCCCAGGTGTTGCTGGCCCTCGCCTTGCCCTGGCAGCCCTTCCACAGCGCCACACACACTGGGGCTCCGGCCTTGCCAGCCAGCTCAGGCGGCCGACGTTCGTGCCTTGGTTACTCTCGGGACCTGCGCCGCAGCCCAGCTCGAAACTGCAAACGTCCAGCGATAGCGCCCACACCAAAGGTGCCAGGCCTCCCAGGTGTTGCTGGCCCTCGCCTTCCCTGGCAGCCCTTCCACAGCCCCACACACACTGGGGCTCCGCTCTTGCCAGCCAGCTCAGGGGGCCGACGTTCGTGCCTCGCTCACTCTCGGAACCTGGGCCGCAGCCCAGCTTGAAACTGAAAACGTCCAGCGACTGCTCCCACACCAAAGGTGCCAGGCCTCCCAGGTGTTGCTGGCCCTCGCCTTGCCCTGGCAGCCCTTCCACAGCCCCACACACACTGGGACTCCGGCCTTGCCAGCCAGCTCAGGCTGCCGACGTTCGTGCCTCGCTCGCTCTCGGAACCTGCGCCGCAGCCCAGCTCGAAACTGCAAACGTCCAGCGACTGCTCCCACACTAAAGGTGCCATGCCTCCCAGGTGTTGCTGGCCCTCGCCTTGCCCTGCCAGCCCTTCCACAGCCCCACACACACTGCGGCTCCGGCCTTGCCAGCCAGCTCAGGCTGCCGACGTTCGTGCCTTGCTCGCTCTCGGGACCTGGGCTGCAGCCCAGCTCGAAACTGAAAATGTCCAGCGACTGCTCCCACACCAAAGGTGCCAGGCCTCCCAGGTGCTGCTGGCCCTCGCCTTGCCCTGGCAGCCCTTCCACAGCCCCACACACACTGCGGCTCCGGCCTTGCCAGCCAGCTCAGGCGGCCGACGTTCGTGCCTCGCTCGCTCTCGGGACCTGCGCCGGAGCCCAGCTCCAAATTGCAAACGTCCAGCGACTGCTCCCACACGAAAGGTGCCAGGCCTCCCAGGTGTTGCTGGCCCTCGCCTCTCCCTGGCAGCCCTTCCACAGCCCCACACACACTGCGGCTCCGGCCTTGCCAGCCAGCTCAGGGGGCCGACGTTCTTGCCTCGCTCGCTCTCGGGTCCTGCGCCGCAGCCCAGCTCCAAATTGCAAACGTCCAGCGACTGCTCCCACTCTAAAGGTGCCAGTCCTCCCAGGTGTTGGTGGCCCTCGCCTTGCCCTGGCAGCCCTTCCACAGCCCCACACACACTGCGGCTCCGGCCTTGCCAGCCAGCTCATGCTGCCGACGTTCGTGCCTCGCTCGCTCTCGGGACCTGCGCCGCAGCCCAGCTCCAAATTGCAAACGTCCAGCGACTGCTCCCACACCAAAGGTGCCAGGCCTCCCAGGTGTTGCTGGCCCTCGCCTTCCCCTGGCAGCCCTTCCACAGCCCCACACACACTGGGGCTCCGGCCTTGCCAGCCAGCTCAGGCGGCCGACGTTCGTTCCTTGGTTGCTCTCGGGACCTGCGCCGCAGCCCAGCTCGAAACTGCAAACGTCCAGCGATAGCGCCCACACCAAAGGTGCCAGGCCTCCCAGGTGTTGCTGGCCCTCGCCTTGCCCTGGCAGCCCTTCCACAGCCCCACACACACTGGGGCTCCGGCCTTGCCAGCCAGCTCAGGGGGCCGACGTTCGTGCCTCGCTCGCTCTCGGGACCTGCGCCGCAGCCCAGCTGCAAATTGCAAACATCGAGCGACTGCTCCCACACGAAAGGTGCCAGGCCTCCCAGGTGTTGCTGGCCCTCGCCTTGCCCTGGCAGCCCTTCCACAGCCCCACACACACTGCGGCTCCGGTCTTGCCAGCCAGCTCATGCTGCCGACGTTCGTGCCTCGCTCGCTCTCGGGACCTGCGCCGGAGCCCAGCTCCAAATTGCAAACGTCCAGCGACTGCTCCCACACGAAAGGTGCCAGGCCTCCCAGGTGTTGCTGGCTCTCGCCTTGCCCTGGCAGCCCTTCCACAGCCCCACACACACTGGGGCTCCGGCCTTGCCAGCCAGCTCAGGCTGCCGACGTTCGTGCCTCGCTCGCTCTCGGGACCTGCGCCGCAGCCCAGCTCGAAACTGCAAACGTCCAGCGACTGCTCCCACACGGAAGGTGCCATGCCTCCCAGGTGTTGCTGGCCCTCGCCTTGCCCTGGCAGCCCTTCCACAGCCCCACACACACTGGGGCTCCGGCCTTGCCAGCCAGCTCATGGTGCCGACCTTCGTGCCTTGGTCGCTCTCGGGACCTGCGCCGGAGCCCAGCTCCAAATCGCAAACGTCCAGCGACTGCTGCCACACCAAAGGTGCCAGGCCTCCCAGGTGTTGCTGGCCCTCGCCTTGCCCTGGCAGCCCTTCCACAGCCCCACACACACTGGGGCTTCGCTCTTGCCAGCCAGCTCAGGTGGCCGACGTTCGTGCCTTCTTCGCTCTCGGGACCTGCGCCGCAGCCCAGCTCCAAATTGCAAACGTCCAGCGACTGCTCCCACACCAAAGGTGCCAGGCCTCCCAGGTGTTGCTGGCCCTCGCCTTGCCCTGGCAGCCCTTCCACAGCCCCACACACACTGGGGCTCCGGCCTTGCCAGCCAGCTCAGGCGGCCGACGTTCGTGCCTTGGTCGCTCTCGGGACCTGTGCCGGAGCCCAGCTCGAAATTGCAAACGTCCATCGATAGCGCCCACACCAAAGGTGCCAGGCCTCCCAGGTGTTGCTGGCCCTCGCCTTGCCCTGGCAGCCCTTCCACAGCCCCACACACACTGGGGCTCTGGCCTTGCCAGCCAGCTCAGGCGGCCGACATTCGTGCCTCGCTCGCTCTCGGAACCTGCGCCGGAGCCCAGCTCGAAACTGCAAACGTCCAGCGACTGCTCCCACACGAAAGGTGCCCGGCCTCCCAGGTGTTGCTGGCCCTCGCCTTGCCCTGGCAGCCCTTCCACAGCCCCACACACACTGGGGCTCCGGCCTTGCCAGCCAGCTCAGGGGGCCGACGTTCGTGCCTTGGTTCCTCTCGGTCCCTGCGCCGCAGCCCAGCTCGAAACTGCAAACGTCCAGCGACTGCTCCCACACCAAAGGTGCCAGGCCTCCCAGGTGTTGCTGGCTCTTGCCTTGCCCTGGCAGCCCTTCCACAGCCCCACACACACTGGGGCTCCGGTCTTCCCTGCCACCTCATGGTGCCGACGTTCGTGCCTCGCTCGCTCTCGGGACCTGCGCCGGAGCCCAGCTCCAAATTGCAAACGTCCAGCGACTGCTCCCACACCAAAGGTGCCAGGCCTCCCAGGTGTTGCTGGCCCTCGCCTTCCCCTGGCAGCCCTTCCACAGCCCCCCACACACTGCGGCTCCGGCCTTGCCAGCCAGCTCTGGCGGCCGACGTTCGTGCCTTGGGCGCTCTCGGGACCTGCGCCGCAGCCCAGCTCGAAACTGCAAACGTCCAGCGACTGCTCCCACACCAAAGGTGCCAGGCCTCCCAGGTGTTGCTGGCCCTCGCCTTGCCCTGGCAGCCCTTCCACAGCCCCACACACACTGCGGCTCCGGCCTTGCCAGCCAGCTCAGGGGGCCGACGTTCGTGCCTCGCTCGCTCTCGGGACCTGCGCCGGAGCCCAGCTCCAAATTGCAAACGTCCAGCGACTGCTCCCACACCAAAGGTGCCAGGCCTCCCAGGTGTTGCTGGCCCTCGCCTACCCCTGGCAGCCCTTCCACAGCCCCACACACACTGCGGCTCCGGCCTTGCCAGCCAGCTCAGGGGGCCGACGTTCTTGCCTCGCTCGCTCTCGGGTCCTGCGCCGCAGCCCAGCTCCAAATTGCAAACGTCCAGCGACTGCTCCCACACTAAAGGTGCCAGGCCTCCCAGGTGTTGCTGGCCCTCGCCTTGCCCTGGCAGCCCTTCCACAGCCCCACACACACTGGGGCTCCGGCCTTGCCAGCCAGCTCAGGGTGCCGACGTTCGTGCCTCGCTCGCTCTCGGGACCTGCGCCGCAGCCCAGCTCCAAATTGCAAACGTCCAGCGACTGCTCCCACACCAAAGGTGCCAGGCCTCCCAGGTGTTGCTGGCCCTCGCCTTCCCCTGGCAGCCCTTCCACAGCGCCACACACACTGGGGCTCCGGCCTTGCCAGCCAGCTCAGGCGGCCGACGTTCGTGCCTTGGTTGCTCTCGGGACCTGCGCCGCAGCCCAGCTCGAAACTGCAAACGTCCAGCGATAGCGCCCACACCAAAGGTGCCAGGCCTCCCAGGTGTTGCTGGCCCTCGCCTTCCCTGGCAGCCCTTCCACAGCCCCACACACACTGGGGCTCCGCTCTTGCCAGCCAGCTCAGGGGGCCGACGTTCGTGCCTCGCTCGCTCTCGGAACCTGCGCCGCAGCCCAGCTCGAAACTGCAAACGTCCAGCGACTGCTCCCACACTAAAGGTGCCATGCCTCCCAGGTGTTGCTGGCCCTCGCCTTGCCCTGCCAGCCCTTCCACAGCCCCACACACACTGCGGCTCCGGCCTTGCCAGCCAGCTCAGGCTGCCGACGTTCGTGCCTTGCTCGCTCTCGGGACCTGGGCCGCAGCCCAGCTCGAAACTGAAAATGTCCAGCGACTGCTCCCACACCAAAGGTGCCAGGCCTCCCAGGTGTTGCTGGCCCTCGCCTTGCCCTGGCAGCCCTTCCACAGCCCCACACACACTGCGGCTCCGGCCTTGCCAGCCAGCTCAGGCGGCCGACGTTCGTGCCTTGGTTGCTCTCGGGACCTGTGCCGGAGCCCAGCTCCAAATTTCAAACATCCATCGATAGCGCCCACACCAAAGGTGCCAGGCCTCCCAGGTGTTGCTGGCCCTCGCCTTGCCCTGGCAGCCCTTCCACAGCCCCACACACACTGCGGCTCCGGCCTTGCCAGCCAGCTCAGGCTGCCGACGTTCCTGCCTCGCTCGCTCTCCGGACCTGCGCCGCAGCCCAGCTGCAAATTGCAAACGTCCAGCGACTGCTCCCACACGAAAGGTGCCAGGCCTCCCAGGTGTTGCTGGCCCTCGCCTTGCCCTGGCAGCCCTTCCACAGCCCCCCACACACTGGGGCTCCGGTCTTCCCTGCCACCTCAGGGGGCCGACGTTCGTGCCTCGCTCGCTCTCGGGACCTGCGCCGCAGCCCAGATCCAAATTGCAAACGTCCAGCGACTGCTCCCACACGAAAGGTGCCAGGCCTCCCAGGTGTTGCTGGCCCTCGCCTTCCCCTGGCAGCCCTTCCACAGCCCCCCACACACTGCGGCTCCGGCCTTGCCAGCCAGCTCTGGCGGCCGACGTTCGTGCCTTGGGCGCTCTCGGGACCTGCGCCGCAGCCCAGCTCGAAACTGCAAACGTCCATCGATAGCGCCCACACCAAAGGTGCCAGGCCTCCCAGGTGTTGCTGGCCCTCGCCTACCCCTGGCAGCCCTTCCACAGCCCCACACACACTGCGGCTCCGGCCTTGCCAGCCAGCTCAGGGGGCCGACGTTCTTGCCTCGCTCGCTCTCGGGTCCTGCGCCGCAGCCCAGCTCCAAATTGCAAACGTCCAGCGACTGCTCCCACACTAAAGGTGCCAGGCCTCCCAGGTGTTGCTGGCCCTCGCCTTGCCCTGGCAGCCCTTCCACAGCCCCACACACACTGGGGCTCCGGCCTTGCCAGCCAGCTCAGGCGGCCGACGTTCGTGCCTTGGTTGCTCTCGGGACCTGCGCCGCAGCCCAGCTCGAAACTGCAAACGTCCAGCGATAGCGCCCACACCAAAGGTGCCAGGCCTCCCAGGTGTTGCTGGCCCTCGCCTTCCCTGGCAGCCCTTCCACAGCCCCACACACACTGGGGCTCCGCTCTTGCCAGCCAGCTCAGGGGGCCGACGTTCGTGCCTCGCTCGCTCTCGGAACCTGCGCCGCAGCCCAGCTCGAAACTGCAAACGTCCAGCGACTGCTCCCACACTAAAGGTGCCATGCCTCCCAGGTGTTGCTGGCCCTCGCCTTGCCCTGCCAGCCCTTCCACAGCCCCACACACACTGCGGCTCCGGCCTTGCCAGCCAGCTCAGGCTGCCGACGTTCGTGCCTTGCTCGCTCTCGGGACCTGGGCCGCAGCCCAGCTCGAAACTGAAAATGTCCAGCGACTGCTCCCACACCAAAGGTGCCAGGCCTCCCAGGTGTTGCTGGCCCTCGCCTTGCCCTGGCAGCCCTTCCACAGCCCCACACACACTGCGGCTCCGGCCTTGCCAGCCAGCTCAGGCGGCCGACGTTCGTGCCTTGGTTGCTCTCGGGACCTGTGCCGGAGCCCAGCTCCAAATTTCAAACATCCATCGATAGCGCCCACACCAAAGGTGCCAGGCCTCCCAGGTGTTGCTGGCCCTCGCCTTGCCCTGGCAGCCCTTCCACAGCCCCACACACACTGCGGCTCCGGCCTTGCCAGCCAGCTCAGGCTGCCGACGTTCCTGCCTCGCTCGCTCTCCGGACCTGCGCCGCAGCCCAGCTGCAAATTGCAAACGTCCAGCGACTGCTCCCACACGAAAGGTGCCAGGCCTCCCAGGTGTTGCTGGCCCTCGCCTTGCCCTGGCAGCCCTTCCACAGCCCCCCACACACTGGGGCTCCGGTCTTCCCTGCCACCTCAGGGGGCCGACGTTCGTGCCTCGCTCGCTCTCGGGACCTGCGCCGGAGCCCAGATCCAAATTGCAAACGTCCAGCGACTGCTCCCACACCAAAGGTGCCAGGCCTCCCAGGTGTTGCTGGCCCTCGCCTTCCCCTGGCAGCCCTTCCACAGCCCCCCACACACTGCGGCTCCGGCCTTGCCAGCCAGCTCTGGCGGCCGACGTTCGTGCCTTGGGCGCTCTCGGGACCTGCGCCGCAGCCCAGCTCGAAACTGCAAACGTCCATCGATAGCGCCCACACCAAAGGTGCCAGGCCTCCCAGGTGTTGCTGGCCCTCGCCTACCCCTGGCAGCCCTTCCACAGCCCCACACACACTGCGGCTCCGGCCTTGCCAGCCAGCTCAGGGGGCCGACGTTCTTGCCTCGCTCGCTCTCGGGTCCTGCGCCGCAGCCCAGCTCCAAATTGCAAACGTCCAGCGACTGCTCCCACACTAAAGGTGCCAGGCCTCCCAGGTGTTGCTGGCCCTCGCCTTGCCCTGGCAGCCCTTCCACAGCCCCACACACACTGCGGCTCCGGCCTTGCCAGCCAGCTCATGCTGCCGACGTTCGTGCCTCGCTCGCTCTCGGGACCTGCGCCGCAGCCCAGCTCCAAATTGCAAACGTCCAGCGACTGCTGCCACACCAAAGGTGCCAGGCCTCCCAGGTGTTGCTGGCCCTCGCCTTCCCCTGGCAGCCCTTCCACAGCCCCACACACACTGGGGCTCCGGCCTTGCCAGCCAGCTCAGGCGGCCGACGTTCGTGCCTTGGTTGCTCTCGGGACCTGCGCCGCAGCCCAGCTTGAAACTGAAAACGTCCAGCGATAGCGCCCACACCAAAGGTGCCAGGCCTCCCAGGTGTTGCTGGCCCTCGCCTTCCCTGGCAGCCCTTCCACAGCCCCACACACAGTGGGGCTCCGCTCTTGCCAGCCAGCTCAGGGGGCCGACGTTCGTGCCTCGCTCGCTCTCGGAACCTGGGCCGCAGCCCAGCTTGAAACTGAAAACGTCCAGCGACTGCTCCCACACGAAAGGTGCCAGGCCTCCCAGGTGTTGCTGGCCCTCGCCTTCCCCTGGCAGCCCTTCCACAGCCCCACACACACTGGGACTCCGGCCTTGCCAGCCAGCTCAGGCTGCCGACGTTCGTGCCTCGCTCGCTCTCGGAACCTGCGCCGCAGCCCAGCTCGAAACTGCAAACGTCCAGCGACTGCTCCCACACTAAAGGTGCCATGCCTCCCAGGTGTTGCTGGCCCTCGCCTTGCCCTGCCAGCCCTTCCACAGCCCCACACACACTGCGGCTCCGGCCTTGCCAGCCAGCTCAGGCTGCCGACGTTCGTGCCTTGCTCGCTCTCGGGACCTGGGCCGCAGCCCAGCTCGAAACTGAAAATGTCCAGCGACTGCTCCCACACCAAAGGTGCCAGGCCTCCCAGGTGTTGCTGGCCCTCGCCTTCCCCTGGCAGCCCTTCCACAGCCCCCCACACACTGCGGCTCCGGCCTTGCCAGCCAGCTCTGGCGGCCGACGTTCGTGCCTTGGGCGCTCTCGGGACCTGCGCCGCAGCCCAGCTCGAAACTGCAAACGTCCAGCGATTGCTCCCACACGAAAGGTGCCAGGCCTCCCAGGTGTTGCTGGCCCTCGCCTTGCCCTGGCAGCCCTTCCACAGCCCCACACACACTGGGGCTCCGGCCTTGCCAGCCAGCTCAGGGGGCCGACGTTCGTGCCTCGCTCGCTCTCGGGACCTGCGCCGCAGCCCAGCTCCAAATTGCAAACGTCCAGCGACTGCTCCCACACGAAAGGTGCCAGGCCTCCCAGGTGTTGCTGGCCCTCGCCTTGCCCTGGCAGCCCTTCCACACCCCCACACACACTGGGGCTCCGGCCTTGCCAGCCAGCTCAGGCTGCCGACGTTCGTGCCTCGCTCGCTCTCGGGACCTGCGCCGCAGCCCAGCTGCAAATTGCAAACGTCCAGCGACTGCTCCCACACCAAAGGTGCCAGGCCTCCCAGGTGTTGCTGGCCCTCGCCTTCCCCTGGCAGCCCTTCCACAGCCCCACACACACTGGGGCTAAGGCCTTGCCAGCCAGCTCAGGGGGCCGACGTTCGTGCCTCGCTCGCTCTCGGGACCTGTGCCGGAGCCCAGCTCCAAATTGCAAACGTCCATCGATAGCGCCCACACCAAAGGTGCCAGGCCTCCCAGGTGTTGCTGGCCCTCGCCTTCCCCTGGCAGCCCTTCCACAGCCCCACACACACTGGGGCTCCGGCCTTGCCAGCCAGCTCAGGGGGCCGACGTTCGTGCCTCGCTCGCTCTCGGGACCTGCGCCGCAGCCCAGCTCCAAATTGCAAACGTCCAGCGACTGCTCCCACACCGAAGGTGCCATGCCTCCCAGGTGCTGCTGGCCCTCGCCTTGCCCTGGCAGCCCTTCCACAGCCCCCCACACACTGGCGCTCCGGCCTTGCCAGCCAGCTCAGGCTGCCGACGTTCGTGCCTCGCTCGCTCTCGGGACCTGCGCCGCAGCCCAGCTCGAAACAGCAAACGTCCAGCGACTGCTCCCACAACAAAGGTGCCAGGCCTCCCAGGTGTTGCTGGCCCTCGCCTTCCCCTGGCAGCCCTTCCACAGCCCCACACACACTGGGGCTCCGGCCTTGCCAGCCAGCTCAGGCGGCCGACGTTCGTGCCTCGCTCGCTCTCGGGACCTGCGCCGCAGCCCAGCTCCAAATTGCAAACGTCCAGCGACTGCTCCCACACCAAAGGTGCCATGCCTCCCAGGTGCTGCTGGCCCTCGCCTTGCCCTGCCAGCCCTTCCACAGCCCCACACACACTGGGGCTCCGGTCTTCCCTGCCAGCTCAGGTGGCCGACGTTCGTGCCTCGCTCGCTCTCGGCACCTGCGCCGCAGCCCAGCTGCAAATTGCAAACGTCCAGCGACTGCTCCCACACGAAAGGTGCCAGGCCTCCCAGGTGTTGCTGGCCCTCGCCTTGCCCTGGCAGCCCTTCCACAGCCCCACACACACTGGGGCTTCGCTCTTGCCAGCCAGCTCAGGGGGCCGACGTTCGTGCCTTGGTCGCTCTTGGGACCTGCGCCGCAGCCCAGCTCGAATTTGAAAACGTCCAGCGACTGCTCCCACACCAAAGGTGCCATGCCTCCCAGGTGTTGCTGGCCCTCGCCTTGCCCTGGCAGCCCTTCCACAGCCCCACACACACTGGGGCTCCGGCCTTGCTAGCCAGCTCAGGCCGCCGACGTTCGTGCCTCGCTCGCTCTCGGGACCTGCGCCGGAGCCCAGCTGCAAATTGCAAACGTCCAGCGACTGCTCCCACACCAAAGGTGCCAGGCCTCCCAGGTGTTGCTGGCCCTCGCCTTGCCCTGGCAGCCCTTCCACAGCCCCACACACACTGGGGCTCCGGCCTTGCCAGCCAGCTCAGGGGGCCGACGTTCGTGCCTCGCTCACTCTCGGGACCTGCGCCGCAGCCCAGCTCGAAACTGCAAACGTCCAGCGACTGCTCCCACACGAAAGGTGCCAGGCCTCCCAGGTGTTGCTGGCCCTCGCCTTCCCCTGGCAGCCCTTCCACAGCCCCACACACACTGGGGCTCCGCTCTTGCCAGCCAGCTCAGGTGGCCGACGTTCGTGCCTCGCTCGCTCTCGGGACCTGCGCCGGAGCCCAGCTGCAAATTGCAAACGTCCAGCGACTGCTCCCACACCAAAGGTGCCAGGCCTCCCAGGTGTTGCTGGCCCTCGCCTTCCCCTGGCAGCCCTTCCACAGCCCCACACACACTGGGGCTCCGGCCTTGCCAGCCAGCTCAGGGGGCCGACGTTCGTGCCTTGCTCGCTCTCGGGACCTGGGCCGCAGCCCAGCTCGAAACTGCAAATGTCCAGCGACTGCTCCCACACCAAAGGTGCCAGGCCTCCCAGGTGTTGCTGGCCCTCGCCTTCCCCTGGCAGCCCTTCCACAGCCCCACACACACTGGGGCTTCGCTCTTGCCAGCCAGCTCAGGCGGCCGACGTTCGTGCCTTGGTCGCTCTCGGGACCTGTGCCGGAGCCCAGCTCGAAATTGCAAACGTCCATCGATAGCGCCCACACCAAAGGTGCCAGGCCTCCCAGGTGTTGCTGGCCCTCGCCTTCCCCTGGCAGCCCTTCCACAGCCCCACACACACTGGGGCTCCGGCCTTGCCAGCCAGCTCAGGCGGCCGACATTCGTGCCTCGCTCGCTCTCGGAACCTGCGCCGGAGCCCAGCTCGAAACTGCAAACGTCCAGCGACTGCTCCCACACCAAAGGTGCCAGGCCTCCCAGGTGTTGCTGGCCCTCGCCTTGCCCTGGCAGCCCTTCCACAGCCCCACACACACTGGGGCTCCGGCCTTGCCAGCCAGGTCAGGCGGCCGACGTTCGTGCCTTGGTTCCTCTCGGTCCCTGCGCCGCAGCCCAGCTCGAAACTGCAAACGTCCAGCGACTGCTCCCACACGGAAGGTGCCAGGCCTGCCAGGTGTTGCTGGCCCTCGCCTTGCCCTGCCAGCCCTTCCACAGCCCCACACACACTGCGGCTCCGGCCTTGCCAGCCAGCTCAGGCTGCCGACGTTCGTGCCTTGCTCGCTCTCGGGACCTGGGCCGCAGCCCAGCTCGAAACTGAAAATGTCCAGCGACTGCTCCCACACCAAAGGTGCCAGGCCTCCCAGGTGTTGCTGGCCCTCGCCTTGCCCTGGCAGCCCTTCCACAGCCCCACACACACTGCGGCTCCGGCCTTGCCAGCCAGCTCAGGCGGCCGACGTTCGTGCCTTGGTTGCTCTCGGGACCTGTGCCGGAGCCCAGCTCCAAATTTCAAACATCCATCGATAGCGCCCACACCAAAGGTGCCAGGCCTCCCAGGTGTTGCTGGCCCTCGCCTTGCCCTGGCAGCCCTTCCACAGCCCCACACACACTGCGGCTCCGGCCTTGCCAGCCAGCTCAGGCTGCCGACGTTCCTGCCTCGCTCGCTCTCCGGACCTGCGCCGCAGCCCAGCTGCAAATTGCAAACGTCCAGCGACTGCTCCCACACGAAAGGTGCCAGGCCTCCCAGGTGTTGCTGGCCCTCGCCTTGCCCTGCCAGCCCTTCCACAGCCCCCCACACACTGGGGCTCCGGTCTTCCCTGCCACCTCAGGGGGCCGACGTTCGTGCCTCGCTCGCTCTCGGGACCTGCGCCGGAGCCCAGATCCAAATTGCAAACGTCCAGCGACTGCTCCCACACCAAAGGTGCCAGGCCTCCCAGGTGTTGCTGGCCCTCGCCTTCCCCTGGCAGCCCTTCCACAGCCCCCCACACACTGCGGCTCCGGCCTTGCCAGCCAGCTCTGGCGGCCGACGTTCGTGCCTTGGGCGCTCTCGGGACCTGCGCCGCAGCCCAGCTCGAAACTGCAAACGTCCATCGATAGCGCCCACACCAAAGGTGCCAGGCCTCCCAGGTGTTGCTGGCCCTCGCCTACCCCTGGCAGCCCTTCCACAGCCCCACACACACTGCGGCTCCGGCCTTGCCAGCCAGCTCAGGGGGCCGACGTTCTTGCCTCGCTCGCTCTCGGGTCCTGCGCCGCAGCCCAGCTCCAAATTGCAAACGTCCAGCGACTGCTCCCACACTAAAGGTGCCAGGCCTCCCAGGTGTTGCTGGCCCTCGCCTTGCCCTGGCAGCCCTTCCACAGCCCCACACACACTGCGGCTCCGGCCTTGCCAGCCAGCTCATGCTGCCGACGTTCGTGCCTCGCTCGCTCTCGGGACCTGCGCCGCAGCCCAGCTCCAAATTGCAAACGTCCAGCGACTGCTGCCACACCAAAGGTGCCAGGCCTCCCAGGTGTTGCTGGCCCTCGCCTTCCCCTGGCAGCCCTTCCACAGCCCCACACACACTGGGGCTCCGGTGTTCCCTGCCAGCTCAGGCGGCCGACATTCGTGCCTCGCTCGCTCTCGGAACCTGCGCCGCAGCCCAGCTCGAAACTGCAAACGTCCAGCGACTGCTCCCACACGGAAGGTGCCAGGCCTGCCAGGTGTTGCTGGCCCTCGCCTTGCCCTGCCAGCCCTTCCACAGCCCCACACACACTGCGGCTCCGGCCTTGCCAGCCAGCTCAGGCTGCCGACGTTCGTGCCTTGCTCGCTCTCGGGACCTGGGCCGCAGCCCAGCTCGAAACTGAAAATGTCCAGCGACTGCTCCCACACCAAAGGTGCCAGGCCTCCCAGGTGTTGCTGGCCCTCGCCTTGCCCTGGCAGCCCTTCCACAGCCCCACACACACTGCGGCTCCGGCCTTGCCAGCCAGCTCAGGCGGCCGACGTTCGTGCCTTGGTTGCTCTCGGGACCTGTGCCGGAGCCCAGCTCCAAATTTCAAACATCCATCGATAGCGCCCACACCAAAGGTGCCAGGCCTCCCAGGTGTTGCTGGCCCTCGCCTTGCCCTGGCAGCCCTTCCACACCCCCACACACACTGGGGCTCCGGCCTTGCCAGCCAGCTCAGGCTGCCGACGTTCGTGCCTCGCTCGCTCTCGGGACCTGCGCCGCAGCCCAGCTGCAAATTGCAAACGTCCAGCGACTGCTCCCACACCAAAGGTGCCAGGCCTCCCAGGTGTTGCTGGCCCTCGCCTTCCCCTGGCAGCCCTTCCACAGCCCCACACACACTGGGGCTAAGGCCTTGCCAGCCAGCTCAGGGGGCCGACGTTCGTGCCTCGCTCGCTCTCGGGACCTGTGCCGGAGCCCAGCTCCAAATTGCAAACGTCCATCGATAGCGCCCACACCAAAGGTGCCAGGCCTCCCAGGTGTTGCTGGCCCTCGCCTTCCCCTGGCAGCCCTTCCACAGCCCCACACACACTGGGGCTCCGGCCTTGCCAGCCAGCTCAGGGGGCCGACGTTCGTGCCTCGCTCGCTCTCGGGACCTGCGCCGCAGCCCAGCTCCAAATTGCAAACGTCCAGCGACTGCTCCCACACCGAAGGTGCCATGCCTCCCAGGTGCTGCTGGCCCTCGCCTTGCCCTGGCAGCCCTTCCACAGCCCCCCACACACTGGCGCTCCGGCCTTGCCAGCCAGCTCAGGCTGCCGACGTTCGTGCCTCGCTCGCTCTCGGGACCTGCGCCGCAGCCCAGCTCGAAACAGCAAACGTCCAGCGACTGCTCCCACAACAAAGGTGCCAGGCCTCCCAGGTGTTGCTGGCCCTCGCCTTCCCCTGGCAGCCCTTCCACAGCCCCACACACACTGGGGCTCCGGCCTTGCCAGCCAGCTCAGGCGGCCGACGTTCGTGCCTCGCTCGCTCTCGGGACCTGCGCCGCAGCCCAGCTCCAAATTGCAAACGTCCAGCGACTGCTCCCACACCAAAGGTGCCATGCCTCCCAGGTGCTGCTGGCCCTCGCCTTGCCCTGCCAGCCCTTCCACAGCCCCACACACACTGGGGCTCCGGTCTTCCCTGCCAGCTCAGGTGGCCGACGTTCGTGCCTCGCTCGCTCTCGGCACCTGCGCCGCAGCCCAGCTGCAAATTGCAAACGTCCAGCGACTGCTCCCACACGAAAGGTGCCAGGCCTCCCAGGTGTTGCTGGCCCTCGCCTTGCCCTGGCAGCCCTTCCACAGCCCCACACACACTGGGGCTTCGCTCTTGCCAGCCAGCTCAGGGGGGCCGACGTTCGTGCCTTGGTCGCTCTTGGGACCTGCGCCGCAGCCCAGCTCGAATTTGAAAACGTCCAGCGACTGCTCCCACACCAAAGGTGCCATGCCTCCCAGGTGTTGCTGGCCCTCGCCTTGCCCTGGCAGCCCTTCCACAGCCCCACACACACTGGGGCTCCGGCCTTGCTAGCCAGCTCAGGCCGCCGACGTTCGTGCCTCGCTCGCTCTCGGGACCTGCGCCGGAGCCCAGCTGCAAATTGCAAACGTCCAGCGACTGCTCCCACACCAAAGGTGCCAGGCCTCCCAGGTGTTGCTGGCCCTCGCCTTGCCCTGGCAGCCCTTCCACAGCCCCACACACACTGGGGCTCCGGCCTTGCCAGCCAGCTCAGGGGGCCGACGTTCGTGCCTCGCTCACTCTCGGGACCTGCGCCGCAGCCCAGCTCGAAACTGCAAACGTCCAGCGACTGCTCCCACACGAAAGGTGCCAGGCCTCCCAGGTGTTGCTGGCCCTCGCCTTCCCCTGGCAGCCCTTCCACAGCCCCACACACACTGGGGCTCCGCTCTTGCCAGCCAGCTCAGGTGGCCGACGTTCGTGCCTCGCTCGCTCTCGGGACCTGCGCCGGAGCCCAGCTGCAAATTGCAAACGTCCAGCGACTGCTCCCACACCAAAGGTGCCAGGCCTCCCAGGTGTTGCTGGCCCTCGCCTTCCCCTGGCAGCCCTTCCACAGCCCCACACACACTGGGGCTCCGGCCTTGCCAGCCAGCTCAGGGGGCCGACGTTCGTGCCTTGCTCGCTCTCGGGACCTGGGCCGCAGCCCAGCTCGAAACTGCAAATGTCCAGCGACTGCTCCCACACCAAAGGTGCCAGGCCTCCCAGGTGTTGCTGGCCCTCGCCTTCCCCTGGCAGCCCTTCCACAGCCCCACACACACTGCGGCTCCGGCCTTGCCAGCCAGCTCAGGCGGCCGACGTTCGTGCCTTGGTCGCTCTCGGGACCTGTGCCGGAGCCCAGCTCGAAATTGCAAACGTCCATCGATAGCGCCCACACCAAAGGTGCCAGGCCTCCCAGGTGTTGCTGGCCCTCGCCTTCCCCTGGCAGCCCTTCCACAGCCCCACACACACTGGGGCTCCGGCCTTGCCAGCCAGCTCAGGCGGCCGACATTCGTGCCTCGCTCGCTCTCGGAACCTGCGCCGGAGCCCAGCTCGAAACTGCAAACGTCCAGCGACTGCTCCCACACCAAAGGTGCCAGGCCTCCCAGGTGTTGCTGGCCCTCGCCTTGCCCTGGCAGCCCTTCCACAGCCCCACACACACTGGGGCTCCGGCCTTGCCAGCCAGGTCAGGCGGCCGACGTTCGTGCCTCGCTCGCTCTCGGTCCCTGCGCCGCAGCCCAGCTCGAAACTGCAAACGTCCAGCGACTGCTCCCACACGGAAGGTGCCAGGCCTGCCAGGTGTTGCTGGCCCTCGCCTTGCCCTGGCAGCCCTTCCACAGCCCCACACACACTGGGGCTCCGGCCTTGCCAGCCAGCTCAGGGGGCCGACGTTCGTGCCTCGCTCGCTCTCGGGACCTGCGCCGCAGCCCAGCTCCAAATTGCAAACGTCCAGCGACTGCTCCCACACCAAAGGTGCCATGCCTCCCAGGTGCTGCTGGCCCTCGCCTTGCCCTGGCAGCCCTTCCACAGCCCCACACACACTGGGGCTCCGGCCTTGCCAGCCAGCTCAGGCTGCCGACGTTCGTGCCTCGCTCGCTCTCGGGACCTGCGCCGCAGCCCAGCTCGAAACAGCAAACGTCCAGCGACTGCTCCCACAACAAAGATGCCAGGCCTCCCAGGTGTTGCTGGCCCTCGCCTTCCCCTGGCAGCCCTTCCACAGCCCCACACACACTGGGGCTCCGGCCTTGCCAGCCAGCTCAGGCGGCCGACGTTCGTGCCTCGCTCGCTCTCGGGACCTGCGCCGCAGCCAAGCTCGAAACAGCAAACGTCCAGCGACTGCTCCCACAACAAAGGTGCCAGGCCTCCCAGGTGTTGCTGGCCCTCGCCTTGCCCTGGCAGCCCTTCCACAGCCCCACACACACTGGGGCTCCGGCCTTGCCAGCCAGCTCAGGGGGCCGACGTTCGTGCCTCGCTCGCTCTCGGGACCTGCGCCGGAGCCCAGCTCCAAATTGCAAACGTCCATCGATAGCGCCCACACCAAAGGTGCCAGGCCTCCCAGGTGTTGCTGGCCCTCGCCTTCCCCTGGCAGCCCTTCCACAGCCCCACACACACTGGGGCTCCGGCCTTGCCAGCCAGCTCAGGCTGCCGACGTTCGTGCCTCGCTCGCTCTCGGGACCTGCGCCGCAGCCCAGCTCGAAACTGCAAACGTCCAGCGACTGCTCCCACACCAAAGGTGCCAGGCCTCCCAGGTGTTGCTGGCTCTCGCCTTGCCCTGGCAGCCCTTCCACAGCCCCACACACACTGGGGGCTCCGGCCTTACTAGCCAGCTCAGGCGGCCGACGTTCGTGCCTCGCTCGCTCTCGGGACCTGCGCCGCAGCCCAGCTGCAAATTGCAAACGTCCAGCGACTGCTCCCACACCAAAGGTGCCAGGCCTCCCAGGTGTTGCTGGCCCTCGCCTTGCCCTGGCAGCCCTTCCACAGCCCCACACACACTGGGGCTCCGGCCTTGCCAGCCAGCTCAGGGGGCCGACGTTCGTGCCTCGCTCACTCTCGGGACCTGCGCCGCAGCCCAGCTCGAAACTGCAAACGTCCAGCGACTGCTCCCACACCAAAGGTGCCAGGCCTCCCAGGTGTTGCTGGCCCTCGCCTTCCCCTGGCAGCCCTTCCACAGCCCCACACACACTGGGGCTCCGCTCTTGCCAGCCAGCTCAGGTGGCCGACGTTCGTGCCTCGCTCGCTCTCGGGACCTGCGCCGGAGCCCAGCTGCAAATTGCAAACGTCCAGCGACTGCTCCCCACACCAAAGGTGCCAGGCCTCCCAGGTGTTGCTGGCCCTCGCCTTGCCCTGGCAGCCCTTCCACAGCCCCACACACACTGGGGCTTCGCTCTTGCCAGCCAGCTCAGGTGGCCGACGTTCGTGCCTTGCTCGCTCTCGGGACCTGGGCCGCAGCCCAGCTCGAAACTGCAAATGTCCAGCGACTGCTCCCACACCAAAGGTGCCAGGCCTCCCAGGTGTTGCTGGCCCTCGCCTTCCCCTGGCAGCCCTTCCACAGCCCCACACACACTGCGGCTCCGGCCTTGCCAGCCAGCTCAGGCGGCCGACGTTCGTGCCTTGGTCGCTCTCGGGACCTGCGCCGCAGCCAAGCTCGAAATTGCAAACGTCCATCGATAGCGCCCCACACCAAAGGTGCCAGGCCTCCCAGGTGTTGCTGGCCCTCGCCTTCCCCTGGCAGCCCTTCCACAGCCCCACACACACTGGGGCTCCGGCCTTGCCAGCCAGCTCAGGCGGCCGACATTCGTGCCTCGCTCGCTCTCGGAACCTGCGCCGGAGCCCAGCTCGAAACTGCAAACGTCCAGCGACTGCTCCCACACCAAAGGTGCCAGGCCTCCCAGGTGTTGCTGGCCCTCGCCTTGCCCTGGCAGCCCTTCCACAGCCCCACACACACTGGGGCTCCGGCCTTGCCAGCCAGGTCAGGCGGCCGACGTTCGTGCCTTGGTTCCTCTCGGTCCCTGCGCCGCAGCCCAGCTGCAAATTGCAAACGTCCAGCGACTGCTCCCACACGGAAGGTGCCAGGCCTGCCAGGTGTTGCTGGCCCTCGCCTTGCCCTGGCAGCCCTTCCACAGCCCCACACACACTGGGGCTCCGGCCTTGCCAGCCAGCTCAGGGGGCCGACGTTCGTGCCTCGCTCGCTCTCGGGACCTGCGCCGCAGCCCAGCTCCAAATTGCAAACGTCCAGCGACTGCTCCCACACCAAAGGTGCCATGCCTCCCAGGTGCTGCTGGCCCTCGCCTTGCCCTGGCAGCCCTTCCACAGCCCCACACACACTGGGGCTCCGGCCTTGCCAGCCAGCTCAGGCTGCCGACGTTCGTGCCTCGCTCGCTCTCGGGACCTGCGCCGCAGCCCAGCTCGAAACAGCAAACGTCCAGCGACTGCTCCCACAACAAAGGTGCCAGACCTCCCAGGTGTTGCTGGCCCTCGCCTTCCCCTGGCAGCCCTTCCACAGCCCCACACACACTGGGGCTCCGGCCTTGCCAGCCAGCTCAGGCGGCCGACGTTCGTGCCTCGCTCGCTCTCGGGACCTGCGCCGCAGCCCAGCTGCAAATTGCAAACGTCCAGCGACTGCTCCCACACCAAAGGTGCCAGGCCTCCCAGGTGTTGCTGGCCCTCGCCTTCCCCTGGCAGCCCTTCCACAGCCCCACACACACTGGGGCTCCGGCCTTGCCAGCCAGCTCAGGGGGCCGACGTTCGTGCCTCGCTCGCTCTCGGGACCTGTGCCGGAGCCCAGCTCCAAATTGCAAACGTCCATCGATAGCGCCCACACCAAAGGTGCCAGGCCTCCCAGGTGTTGCTGGCCCTCGCCTTCCCCTGGCAGCCCTTCCACAGCCCCACACACACTGGGGCTCCGGCCTTGCCAGCCAGCTCAGGCTGCCGACGTTCGTGCCTCGCTCGCTCTCGGGACCTGCGCCGCAGCCCAGCTCGAAAATGCAAACGTCCAGCGACTGCTCCCACACGGAAGGTGCCAGGCCTCCCAGGTGTTGCTGGCTCTTGCCTTGCCCTGGCAGCCCTTCCACAGCCCCACACACACTGGGGCTCCGGCCTTGCTAGCCAGCTCAGGCGGCCGACGTTCGTGCCTCGCTCGCTCTCGGGACCTGCGCCGGAGCCCAGCTCCAAATTGCAAACGTCCAGCGACTGCTCCCACACGAAAGGTGCCAGGCCTCCCAGGTGTTGCTGGCCCTCGCCTTCCCTGGCAGCCCTTCCACAGCCCCACACACACTGGGGCTCCGCTCTTGCCAGCCAGCTCAGGGGGCCGACGTTCGTGCCTTGGTCGCTCTCGGGACCTGCGCCGGAGCCCAGCTGCAAATTGCAAACGTCCAGCGACTGCTCCCACACAAAAGGTGCCAGGCCTCCCAGGTGTTGCTGGCCCTCGCCTTGCCCTGGCAGCCCTTCCACAGCCCCACACACACTGGGGCTCCGGTCTTGCCAGCCAGCTCATGGTGCCGTCGTTCGTGCCTCGCTCGCTCTCGGGACCTGCGCCGCAGCCCAGCTCCAAATTGCAAACGTCCAGCGACTGCTCCCACACGAAAGGTGCCAGGCCTCCCAGGTGTTGCTGGCCCTCGCCTTGCCCTGCCAGCCCTTCCACAGCCCCACACACACTGGGGCTCCGGCCTTGCCAGCCAGCTCAGGCGGCCGACGTTCGTGCCTCGCTCGCTCTCGGGACCTGCGCCACAGCCCAGCTCGAAACTCCAAACGTCCAGCGACTGCTCCCACACCAAAGGTGCCAGGCCTCCCAGGTGTTGCTGGCCCTCGCCTTGCCCTGGCAGCCCTTCCACAGCCCCACACACACTGGGGCTCCGCTCTTGCCAGCCATCTCATGGTGCCGACCTTCGTGCCTCGCTCGCTCTCGGGACCTGCGCCGGAGCCCAGCTCCAAATTGCAAACGTCCAGCGACTGCTCCCACACCAAAGGTGCCATGCCTCCCAGGTGTTGCTGGCCCTCGCCTTGCCCTGCCAGCCCTTCCACAGCCCCACACACACTGGGGCTCCGGTCTTCCCTGCCAGCTCAGGCGGCCGACGTTCGTGCCTCGCTCGCTCTCGGGACCAGCGCCGGAGCCCAGCTGCAAATTGCAAACGTCCAGCGACTGCTCCCACACGAAAGGTGCCAGGCCTCCCAGGTGTTGCTGGCCCTCGCCTTGCCCTGGTAGCCCTTCCACAGCCCCACACACACTGGGGCTTCGCTCTTGCCAGCCAGCTCAGGTGGCCGACGTTCGTGCCTTGCTCGCTCTCGGGACCTGCGCCGCAGCCCAGCTCCAAATTGCAAACGTCCAGCGACTGCTCCCACACCAAAGGTGCCAGGCCTCCCAGGTGTTGCTGGCCCTCGCCTTGCCCTGGCAGCCCTTCCACAGCCCCACACACACTGGGGCTCCGGCCTTGCCAGCCAGCTCAGGCGGCCGACGTTCGTGCCTTGGTCGCTCTCGGGACCTGGGCCGCAGCCCAGCTCGAAATTGCAAACGTCCATCGATAGCGCCCACACCAAAGGTGCCAGGCCTCCCAGGTGTTGCTGGCCCTCGCCTTCCCCTGGCAGCCCTTCCACAGCCCCACACACACTGGGGCTCCGGCCTTGCCAGCCAGCTCAGGGGGCCGACGTTCTTGCCTCGCTCGCTCTCGGGTCCTGCGCCGCAGCCCAGCTCCAAATTGCAAACGTCCAGCGACTGCTCCCACACGGAAGGTGCCAGGCCTCCCAGGTGTTGCTGGCCCTCGCCTTGCCCTGGCAGCCCTTCCACAGCCCCACACACACTGGAGCTTCGCTCTTGCCAGCCAGCTCAGGCGGCCGACGTTCGTGCCTTGCTCGCTCTCGGGACCTGGGCCGCAGCCCAGCTCGAAACTGCAAATGTCCAGCGACTGCTCCCACACCAAAGGTGCCAGGCCTCCCAGGTGTTGCTGGCCCTCGCCTTCCCCTGGCAGCCCTTCCACAGCCCCACACACACTGCGGCTCCGGCCTTGCCAGCCAGCTCAGGCGGCCGACGTTCGTGCCTTGGTCGCTCTCGGGACCTGTGCCGGAGCCCAGTTCCAAATTGCAAACGTCCATCGATAGCGCCCACACAAAAGGTGCCAGGCCTCCCAGGTGTTGCTGGCCCTCGCCTTCCCCTGGCAGCCCTTCCACAGCCCCACACACACTGGGGCTCCGGCCTTGCCAGCCAGCTCAGGCGGCCGACATTCGTGCCTCGCTCGCTCTCGGAACCTGCGCCGGAGCCCAGCTCGAAACTGCAAACGTCCAGCGACTGCTCCCACACCAAAGGTGCCAGGCCTCCCAGGTGTTGCTGGCCCTCGCCTTGCCCTGGCAGCCCTTCCACAGCCCCACACACACTGGGGCTCCGGCCTTGCCAGCCAGGTCAGGCGTCCGACGTTCGTGCCTTGGTTCCTCTCGGTCCCTGCGCCGCAGCCCAGCTCGAAACTGCAAACGTCCAGCGACTGCTCCCACATGGAAGGTGCCAGGCCTGCCAGGTGTTGCTGGCCCTCGCCTTGCCCTGGCAGCCCTTCCACAGCCCCACACACACTGGGGCTCCGGCCTTGCCAGCCAGCTCAGGGGGCCGACGTTCGTGCCTCGCTCGCTCTCGGGACCTATGCCGCAGCCCAGCTGCAAATTGCAAACGTCCAGCGACTGCTCCCACACCAAAGGTGCCATGCCTCCCAGGTGCTGCTGGCCCTCGCCTTGCCCTGGCAGCCCTTCCACAGCCCCACACACACTGGGGCTCCGGCCTTGCCAGCCAGCTCAGGGTGCCGACGTTCGTGCCTCGCTCGCTCTCGGGACCTGCGCCGCAGCCAAGCTCGAAACAGCAAACGTCCAGCGACTGCTCCCACAACAAAGGTGCCAGGCCTCCCAGGTGTTGCTGGCCCTCGCCTTCCCCTGGCAGCCCTTCCACAGCCCCACACACACTGGGGCTCCGGCCTTGCCAGCCAGCTCAGGCGGCCGACGTTCGTGCCTCGCTCGCTCTCGGGACCTGTGCCGGAGCCCAGCTCGAAATTGCAAACGTCCATCGATAGCGCCCACACCAAAGGTGCCAGGCCTCCCAGGTGTTGCTGGCCCTCGCCTTCCCCTGGCAGCCCTTCCACAGCCCCACACACACTGGGGCTCCGGCCTTGCCAGCCAGCTCAGGCTGCCGACGTTCGTGCCTCGCTCGCTCTCGGGACCTGCGCCGCAGCCCAGCTCGAAACTGCAAACGTCCAGCGACTGCTCCCACACGGAAGGTGCCAGGCCTCCCAGGTGTTGCTGGCTCTTGCCTTGCCCTGGCAGCCCTTCCACAGCCCCACACACACTGGGGCTCCGGCCTTGCTAGCCAGCTCAGGCGGCCGACGTTCGTGCCTCGCTCGCTCTCGGGACCTGCGCCGGAGCCCAGCTCCAAATTGCAAACGTCCAGCGACTGCTCCCACACGAAAGGTGCCAGGCCTCCCAGGTGTTGCTGGCCCTCGCCTTCCCTGGCAGCCCTTCCACAGCCCCACACACACTGGGGCTCCGCTCTTGCCAGCCAGCTCAGGGGGCCGACGTTCGTGCCTTGGTCGCTCTCGGGACCTGCGCCGGAGCCCAGCTGCAAATTGCAAACGTCCAGCGACTGCTCCCACACAAAAGGTGCCAGGCCTCCCAGGTGTTGCTGGCCCTCGCCTTGCCCTGGCAGCCCTTCCACAGCCCCACACACACTGGGGCTCCGGTCTTGCCAGCCAGCTCATGGTGCCGTCGTTCGTGCCTCGCTCGCTCTCGGGACCTGCGCCGCAGCCCAGCTCCAAATTGCAAACGTCCAGCGACTGCTCCCACACGAAAGGTGCCAGGCCTCCCAGGTGTTGCTGGCCCTCGCCTTGCCCTGCCAGCCCTTCCACAGCCCCACACACACTGGGGCTCCGGCCTTGCCAGCCAGCTCAGGCGGCCGACGTTCGTGCCTCGCTCGCTCTCGGGACCTGCGCCACAGCCCAGCTCGAAACTCCAAACGTCCAGCGACTGCTCCCACACCAAAGGTGCCAGGCCTCCCAGGTGTTGCTGGCCCTCGCCTTGCCCTGGCAGCCCTTCCACAGCCCCACACACACTGGGGCTCCGCTCTTGCCAGCCATCTCATGGTGCCGACCTTCGTGCCTCGCTCGCTCTCGGGACCTGCGCCGGAGCCCAGCTCCAAATTGCAAACGTCCAGCGACTGCTCCCACACCAAAGGTGCCATGCCTCCCAGGTGTTGCTGGCCCTCGCCTTGCCCTGCCAGCCCTTCCACAGCCCCACACACACTGGGGCTCCGACCTTGCCAGCCAGCTCAGGCGGCCGACGTTCGTGCCTCGCTCGCTCTCGGGACCAGCGCCGGAGCCCAGCTGCAAATTGCAAACGTCCAGCGACTGCTCCCACACGAAAGGTGCCAGGCCTCCCAGGTGTTGCTGGCCCTCGCCTTGCCCTGGTAGCCCTTCCACAGCCCCACACACACTGGGGCTTCGCTCTTGCCAGCCAGCTCAGGTGGCCGACGTTCGTGCCTTGCTCGCTCTCGGGACCTGCGCCGCAGCCCAGCTCCAAATTGCAAACGTCCAGCGACTGCTCCCACACCAAAGGTGCCAGGCCTCCCAGGTGTTGCTGGCCCTCGCCTTGCCCTGGCAGCCCTTCCACAGCCCCACACACACTGGGGCTCCGGCCTTGCCAGCCAGCTCAGGCGGCCGACGTTCGTGCCTTGGTCGCTCTCGGGACCTGGGCCGCAGCCCAGCTCGAAATTGCAAACGTCCATCGATAGCGCCCACACCAAAGGTGCCAGGCCTCCCAGGTGTTGCTGGCCCTCGCCTTCCCCTGGCAGCCCTTCCACAGCCCCACACACACTGGGGCTCCGGCCTTGCCAGCCAGCTCAGGGGGCCGACGTTCTTGCCTCGCTCGCTCTCGGGTCCTGCGCCGCAGCCCAGCTCCAAATTGCAAACGTCCAGCGACTGCTCCCACACGGAAGGTGCCAGGCCTCCCAGGTGTTGCTGGCCCTCGCCTTGCCCTGGCAGCCCTTCCACAGCCCCACACACACTGGAGCTTCGCTCTTGCCAGCCAGCTCAGGCGGCCGACGTTCGTGCCTTGCTCGCTCTCGGGACCTGGGCCGCAGCCCAGCTCGAAACTGCAAATGTCCAGCGACTGCTCCCACACCAAAGGTGCCAGGCCTCCCAGGTGTTGCTGGCCCTCGCCTTGCCCTGGCAGCCCTTCCACAGCCCCACACACACTGCGGCTCCGGCCTTGCCAGCCAGCTCAGGCGGCCGACGTTCGTGCCTTGGTCGCTCTCGGGACCTGTGCCGGAGCCCAGCTCCAAATTGCAAACGTCCATCGATAGCGCCCACACAAAAGGTGCCAGGCCTCCCAGGTGTTGCTGGCCCTCGCCTTCCCCTGGCAGCCCTTCCACAGCCCCACACACACTGGGGCTCCGGCCTTGCCAGCCAGCTCAGGCGGCCGACATTCGTGCCTCGCTCGCTCTCGGAACCTGCGCCGGAGCCCAGCTCGAAACTGCAAACGTCCAGCGACTGCTCCCACACCAAAGGTGCCAGGCCTCCCAGGTGTTGCTGGCCCTCGCCTTGCCCTGGCAGCCCTTCCACAGCCCCACACACACTGGGGCTCCGGCCTTGCCAGCCAGGTCAGGCGGCCGACGTTCGTGCCTTGGTTCCTCTCGGTCCCTGCGCCGCAGCCCAGCTCGAAACTGCAAACGTCCAGCGACTGCTCCCACATGGAAGGTGCCAGGCCTGCCAGGTGTTGCTGGCCCTCGCCTTGCCCTGGCAGCCCTTCCACAGCCCCACACACACTGGGGCTCCGGCCTTGCCAGCCAGCTCAGGGGGCCGACGTTCGTGCCTCGCTCGCTCTCGGGACCTATGCCGCAGCCCAGCTGCAAATTGCAAACGTCCAGCGACTGCTCCCACACCAAAGGTGCCATGCCTCCCAGGTGCTGCTGGCCCTCGCCTTGCCCTGGCAGCCCTTCCACAGCCCCACACACACTGGGGCTCCGGCCTTGCCAGCCAGCTCAGGGTGCCGACGTTCGTGCCTCGCTCGCTCTCGGGACCTGCGCCGCAGCCAAGCTCGAAACAGCAAACGTCCAGCGACTGCTCCCACAACAAAGGTGCCAGGCCTCCCAGGTGTTGCTGGCCCTCGCCTTCCCCTGGCAGCCCTTCCACAGCCCCACACACACTGGGGCTCCGGCCTTGCCAGCCAGCTCAGGCGGCCGACGTTCGTGCCTCGGTCGCTCTCGGGACCTGTGCCGGAGCCCAGCTCCAAATTGCAAACGTCCATCGATAGCGCCCACACCAAAGGTGCCAGGCCTCCCAGGTGTTGCTGGCCCTCGCCTTCCCCTGGCAGCCCTTCCACAGCCCCACACACACTGGGGCTCCGGCCTTGCCAGCCAGCTCAGGCTGCCGACGTTCGTGCCTCGCTCGCTCTCGGGACCTGCGCCGCAGCCCAGCTCGAAACTGCAAACGTCCAGCGACTGCTCCCACACGGAAGGTGCCAGGCCTCCCAGGTGTTGCTGGCTCTTGCCTTGCCCTGGCAGCCCTTCCACAGCCCCACACACACTGGGGCTCCGGCCTTGCTAGCCAGCTCAGGCTGCCGACGTTCGTGCCTCGCTCGCTCTCGGGACCTGCGCCGGAGCCCAGCTCCAAATTGCAAACGTCCAGCGACTGCTCCCACACGAAAGGTGCCAGGCCTCCCAGGTGTTGCTGGCCCTCGCCTTCCCCTGGCAGCCCTTCCACAGACCCACACACACTGGGGCTCCGCTCTTGCCAGCCAGCTCAGGTGGCCGACGTTCGTGCCTTGCTCGCTCTCGGGACCTGCGCCGCAGCCCAGCTCGAAACTGAAACTGTCCAGCGACTGCTCCCACACCAAAGGTGCCAAACCTCCCAGGTGTTGCTGGCCCTCGCCTTGCCCTGGCAGCCCTTCCACAGCCCCACACACACTGCGGCTCCGGCCTTGCCAGCCAGCTCAGGCGGCCGACGTTCGTGCCTTGGTCGCTCTCGGGACCTGTGCCGGAGCCCAGCTCGAAATTGCAAACGTCCATCGATAGCGCCCACACCAAAGGTGCCAGGCCTCCCAGGTGTTGCTGGCCCTCGCCTTCCCCTGGCAGCCCTTCCACAGCCCCACACACACTGGGGCTCCGCTCTTGCCAGCCAGCTCAGGGGGCCGACGTTCGTGCCTTGGTCGCTCTCGGGACCTGCGCCGGAGCCCAGCTGCAAATTGCAAACGTCCAGCGACTGCTCCCACACCAAAGGTGCCAGGCCTCCCAGGTGTTGCTGGCCCTCGCCTTGCCCTGGCAGCCCTTCCACAGCCCCACACACACTGGGGCTCCGGTCTTGCCAGCCAGCTCATGGTGCCGTCGTTCGTGCCTCGCTCGCTCTCCGGACCTGCGCCGGAGCCCAGCTCCAAATTGCAAACGTCCAGCGACTGCTCCCACACGAAAGGTGCCAGGCCTCCCAGGTGTTGCTGGCCCTCGCCTTGCCCTGCCAGCCCTTCCACAGCCCCACACACACTGGGGCTCCGGCCTTGCCAGCCAGCTCAGGCGGCCGACGTTCGTGCCTTGGTCGCTCTCGGGACCTGTGCCGGAGCCCAGCTCGAAATTGCAAACGTCCATCGATAGCGCCCACACCAAAGGTGCCAGGCCTCCCAGGTGTTGCTGGCCCTCGCCTTCCCCTGGCAGCCCTTCCACAGCCCCACACACACTGGGGCTCCGGCCTTGCCAGCCAGCTCAGGGGGCCGACGTTCTTGCCTCGCTCGCTCTCGGGTCCTGCGCCGCAGCCCAGCTCCAAATTGCAAACGTCCAGCGACTGCTCCCACACGGAAGGTGCCAGGCCTCCCAGGTGTTGCTGGCCCTCGCCTTGCCCTGGCAGCCCTTCCACAGCCCCACACACACTGGGGCTTCGCTCTTGCCAGCCAGCTCAGGCGGCCGACGTTCGTGCCTTGCTCGCTCTCGGGACCTGGGCCGCAGCCCAGCTCGAAACTGCAAATGTCCAGCGACTGCTCCCACACCAAAGGTGCCAGGCCTCCCAGGTGTTGCTGGCCCTCGCCTTCCCCTGGCAGCCCTTCCACAGCCCCACACACACTGCGGCTCCGGCCTTGCCAGCCAGCTCAGGCGGCCGACGTTCGTGCCTTGGTCGCTCTCGGGACCTGTGCCGGAGCCCAGCTCCAAATTGCAAACGTCCATCGATAGCGCCCACACAAAAGGTGCCAGGCCTCCCAGGTGTTGCTGGCCCTCGCCTTCCCCTGGCAGCCCTTCCACAGCCCCACACACACTGGGGCTCCGGCCTTGCCAGCCAGCTCAGGCGGCCGACATTCGTGCCTCGCTCGCTCTCGGAACCTGCGCCGGAGCCCAGCTCGAAACTGCAAACGTCCAGCGACTGCTCCCACACCAAAGGTGCCAGGCCTCCCAGGTGTTGCTGGCCCTCGCCTTGCCCTGGCAGCCCTTCCACAGCCCCACACACACTGGGGCTCCGCTCTTGCCAGCCAGCTCAGGTGGCCGACGTTCGTGCCTTGCTCGCTCTCGGGACCTGCGCCGCAGCCCAGCTCGAAACTGAAACTGTCCAGCGACTGCTCCCACACCAAAGGTGCCAGGCCTCCCAGGTGTTGCTGGCCCTCGCCTTGCCCTGGCAGCCCTTCCACAGCCCCACACACACTGCGGCTCCGGCCTTGCCAGCCAGCTCAGGCGGCCGACGTTCGTGCCTTGGTCGCTCTCGGGACCTGTGCCGGAGCCCAGCTCGAAATTGCAAACGTCCATCGATAGCGCCCACACCAAAGGTGCCAGGCCTCCCAGGTGTTGCTGGCCCTCGCCTTCCCCTGGCAGCCCTTCCACAGCCCCACACACACTGGGGCTCCGCTCTTGCCAGCCAGCTCAGGGGGCCGACGTTCGTGCCTTGGTCGCTCTCGGGACCTGCGCCGGAGCCCAGCTGCAAATTGCAAACGTCCAGCGACTGCTCCCACACCAAAGGTGCCAGGCCTCCCAGGTGTTGCTGGCCCTCGCCTTGCCCTGGCAGCCCTTCCACAGCCCCACACACACTGGGGCTCCGGTCTTGCCAGCCAGCTCATGGTGCCGTCGTTCGTGCCTCGCTCGCTCTCGGGACCTGCGCCGGAGCCCAGCTCCAAATTGCAAACGTCCAGCGACTTCTACCACACCAAAGGTGCCAGGCCTCCCAGGTGTTGCTGGCCCTCGCCTTGCCCTGCCAGCCCTTCCACAGCCCCACACACACTGGGGCTCCGGCCTTGCCAGCCAGCTCAGGCGGCCGACGTTCGTGCCTCGCTCGCTCTCGGGACCTGCGCCGCAGCCCAGCTCGAAACTCCAAACGTCCAGCGACTGCTCCCACACCAAAGGTGCCAGGCCTCCCAGGTGTTGCTGGCCCTCGCCTTGCCCTGGCAGCCCTTCCACAGCCCCACACACACTGCGGCTCCGGCCTTGCCAGCCAGCTCAGGGGGCCGACCTTCGTGCCTTGGTCGCTCTCGGGACCTGCGCTGGAGCCCAGCTCGAAATTGCAAACGTCCAGCGACTGCTCCCACACCAAAGGTGCCATGCCTCCCAGGTGCTGCTGGCCCTCGCCTTGCCCTGCCAGCCCTTCCACAGCCCCACACACACTGGGGCTCCGGTCTTCCCTGCCAGCTCAGGCGGCCGACGTTCGTGCCTCGCTCGCTCTCGGGACCAGCGCCGGAGCCCAGCTGCAAATTGCAAACGTCCAGCGACTGCTCCCACACGAAAGGTGCCAGGCCTCCCAGGTGTTGCTGGCCCTCGCCTTGCCCTGGTAGCCCTTCCACAGCCCCACACACACTGGGGCTTCGCTCTTGCCAGCCAGCTCAGGTGGCCGACGTTCGTGCCTTGCTCGCTCTCGGGACCTGCGCCGCAGCCCAGCTCCAAATTGCAAATGTCGAGCGACTGCTCCCACACCAAAGGTGCCAGGCCTCCCAGGTGTTGCTGGCCCTCGCCTTGCCCTGGCAGCCCTTCCACAGCCCCACACACACTGGGGCTTCGGCCTTGCCAGCCAGCTCAGGCGGCCGACGTTCGTGCCTTGGTCGCTCTCGGGACCTGTGCCGGAGCCCAGCTCGAAATTGCAAACGTCCATCGATAGCGCCCACACCAAAGGTGCCAGGCCTCCCAGGTGTTGCTGGCCCTCGCCTTCCCCTGGCAGCCCTTCCACAGCCCCACACACACTGGGGCTCCGGCCTTGCCAGCCAGCTCAGGGGGCCGACGTTCTTGCCTCGCTCGCTCTCGGGTCCTGCGCCGCAGCCCAGCTCCAAATTGCAAACGTCCAGCGACTGCTCCCACACGGAAGGTGCCAGGCCTCCCAGGTGTTGCTGGCCCTCGCCTTCCCCTGGCAGCCCTTCCACAGCCCCACACACACTGGGGCTCCGGCCTTGCCAGCCAGCTCAGGCGGCCGACATTCGTGCCTCGCTCGCTCTCGGAACCTGCGCCGGAGCCCAGCTCGAAACTGCAAACGTCCAGCGACTGCTCCCACACGAAAGGTGCCAGGCCTCCCAGGTGTTGCTGGCCCTCGCCTTGCCCTGGCAGCCCTTCCACAGCCCCACACACACTGGGGCTCCGGCCTTGCCAGCCAGCTCAGGCGGCCGACGTTCGTGCCTTGGGCGCTCTCGGGACCTGCGCCGCAGCCCAGCTCGAAACTGCAAACGTCCAGCGATTGCTCCCACACGAAAGGTGCCAGGCCTCCCAGGTGTTGCTGGCCCTCGCCTTGCCCTGGCAGCCCTTCCACAGCCCCACACACACTGGGGCTCCGGCCTTGCCAGCCAGCTCAGGTGGCCGACGTTCGTGCCTCGCTCGCTCTCGGGACCTGCGCCGCAGCCCAGCTCCAAATTGCAAACGTCCAGCGACTACTCCCACACCAAAGGTGCCATGCCTCCCAGGTGCTGCTGGCCCTCGCCTTGCCCTGGCAGCCCTTCCACAGCCCCACACACACTGGGGCTCCGGCCTTGCCAGCCAGCTCAGGCGGCCGATGTTCGTGCCTCGCTCGCTCTCGGGACCTGCGCCGCAGCCCAGCTCCAAATTGCAAACGTCCAGCGACTGCTCCCACACTAAAGGTGCCAGGCCTCCCAGGTGTTGCTGGCCCTCGCCTTGCCCTGGCAGCCCTTCCACAGCCCCACACACACTGGGGCTCCGGCCTTGCCAGCCAGCTCAGGGGGCCGACGTTCGTGCCTCGCTCGCTCTCGGGACCTGCGCTGCAGCCCAGCTCGAAACTGCAAACGTCCAGCGACTGCTCCCACACGAAAGGTGCCAGGCCTCCCAGGTGTTGCTGGCCCTCGCCTTGCCCTGGCAGCCCTTCCACAGCCCCACACACACTGGGGCTTCGCTCTTGCCAGCCAGCTCAGGCGGCCGACGTTCGTGCCTTGGTCGCTCTCGGGACCTGTGCCGGAGCCCAGCTCGAAATTGCAAACGTCCATCGATAGCGCCCACACCAAAGGTGCCAGGCCTCCCAGGTGTTGCTGGCCCTCGCCTTCCCCTGGCAGCCCTTCCACAGCCCCACACACACTGGGGCTCCGCTCTTGCCAGCCAGCTCAGGGGGCCGACGTTCGTGCCTTGGTCGCTCTCGGGACCTGCGCCGGAGCCCAGCTGCAAATTGCAAACGTCCAGCGACTGCTCCCACACCAAAGGTGCCAGGCCTCCCAGGTGTTGCTGGCCCTTGCCTTGCCCTGGCAGCCCTTCCACAGCCCCACACACACTGCGGCTCCGGTCTTGCCAGCCAGCTCATGGTGCCGTCGTTCGTGCCTCGCTCGCTCTCGGGACCTGCGCCGGAGCCCAGCTCCAAATTGCAAACGTCCAGCGACTGCTCCCACACGAAAGGTGCCAGGCCTCCCAGGTGTTGCTGGCCCTCGCCTTGCCCTGCCAGCCCTTCCACAGCCCCACACACACTGGGGCTCCGGCCTTGCCAGCCAGCTCAGGCTGCCGACGTTCGTGCCTCGCTCGCTCTCGGGACCTGCGCCGCAGCCCAGCTCGAAACTCCAAACGTCCAGCGACTGCTCCCACACGGAAGGTGCCAGGCCTCCCAGGTGTTGCTGGCCCTCGCCTTGCCCTGGCAGCCCTTCCACAGCCCCACACACACTGGGGCTCCGCTCTTGCCAGCCATCTCAGGCTGCCGACGTTCCTGCCTCGCTCGCTCTCGGGACCTGCGCCGGAGCCCAGCTCCAAATTGCAAACGTCCAGCGACTGCTCCCACACCAAAGGTGCCAGGCCTCCCAGGTGTTGCTGGCCCTCGCCTTGCCCTGGCAGCCCTTCCACAGACCCACACACACTGGGACTCCGGCCTTGCCAGCCAGCTCAGGCGGCCGACGTTCGTGCCTTGGTCGCTCTCGGGACCTGTGCCGGAGCCCAGCTCGAAATTGCAAACGTCCATCGATAGCGCCCACACCAAAGGTGCCAGGCCTCCCAGGTGTTGCTGGCCCTCGCCTTCCCCTGGCAGCCCTTCCACAGCCCCACACACACTGGGGCTCCGGCCTTGCCAGCCAGCTCAGGGGGCCGACGTTCTTGCCTCGCTCGCTCTCGGGTCCTGCGCCGCAGCCCAGCTCCAAATTGCAAACGTCCAGCGACTGCTCCCACACCAAAGGTGCCAGGCCTCCCAGGTGTTGCTGGCCCTCGCCTTCCCCTGGCAGCCCTTCCACAGCCCCACACACACTGGCGCTCCGGCCTTGCCAGCCAGCTCAGGCGGCCGACATTCGTGCCTCGCTCGCTCTCGGAACCTGCGCCGGAGCCCAGCTCGAAACTGCAAACGTCCAGCGACTGCTCCCACACGAAAGGTGCCAGGCCTCCCAGGTGTTGCTGGCCCTCGCCTTGCCCTGGCAGCCCTTCCACAGCCCCACACACACTGGGGCTCCGGCCTTGCCAGCCAGCTCAGGCGGCCGACGTTCGTGCCTTGGTTCCTCTCGGTCCCTGCGCCGCAGCCCAGCTCGAAACTGCAAACGTCCAGCGACTGCTCCCACACCAAAGGTGCCAGGCCTCCCAGGTGTTGCTGGCTCTTGCCTTGCCCTGGCAGCCCTTCCACAGCCCCACACACACTGGGGCTCCGGCCTTGCCAGACAGCTCAGGGGGCCGACGTTCGTGCCTCGCTCGCTCTCGGGTCCTGCGCCGGAGCCCAGCTCCAAATTGCAAACGTCCAGCAACTGCTCCCACTCCAAAGGTGCCAGGCCTGCCAGGTGTTGCTGGCCCTCGCCTTCCCCTGGCAGCCCTTCCACAGCCCCACACACACTGCGGCTCCGGCCTTGCCAGCCAGCTCTGGCGGCCGACGTTCGTGCCTTGGGCGCTTTCGGGACCTGCGCCGCAGCCCAGCTCGAAACTGCAAACGTCCAGCGATTGCTCCCACACGAAAGGTGCCAGGCCTCCCAGGTGTTGCTGGCCCTCGCCTTGCCCTGGCAGCCCTTCCACAGCCCCACACACACTGGGGCTCCGGCCTTGCCAGCCAGCTCAGGGGGCCGACGTTCGTGCCTCGCTCGCTCTCGGGACCTGCGCCGCAGCCCAGCTCCAAATTGCAAACGTCCAGCGACTGCTCCCACACCAAAGGTGCCATGCCTCCCAGGTGCTGCTGGCCCTCGCCTTGCCCTGGCAGCCCTTCCACAGCCCCACACACACTGGGGCTCTGGCCTTGCCAGCCAGCTCAGGCGGCCGATGTTCGTGCCTCGCTCGCTCTCGGGACCTGCGCCGCAGCCCAGCTCCAAATTGCAAACGTCCAGCGACTGCTCCCACACTAAAGGTGCCAGGCCTCCCAGGTGTTGCTGGCCCTCGCCTTGCCCTGGCAGCCCTTCCACAGCCCCACACACACTGGGGCTCCGGCCTTGCCAGCCAGCTCAGGGGGCCGACGTTCGTGCCTCGCTCGCTCTCGGGACCTGCGCCGCAGCCCAGCTCGAAACTGCAAACGTCCAGCGACTGCTCCCACACCAAAGGTGCCATGCCTCCCAGGTGCTGCTGGCCCTCGCCTTGCCCTGCCAGCCCTTCCACAGCCCCACACACACTGGGGCTCCGGTCTTCCCTGCCAGCTCAGGCGGCCGACGTTCGTGCCTCGCTCGCTCTCGGGACCTGCGCCGCAGCCCAGCTCCAAATTGCAAACGTCCAGCGACTGCTCCCACACGAAAGGTGCCAGGCCTCCCAGGTGTTGCTGGCCCTCGCCTTGCCCTGGCAGCCCTTCCACAGCCCCACACACACTGGGGCTTCGCTCTTGCCAGCCAGCTCAGGCGGCCGACGTTCGTGCCTTGGTCGCTCTCGGGACCTGTGCCGGAGCCCAGCTCGAAATTGCAAACGTCCATCGATAGCGCCCACACCAAAGGTGCCAGGCCTCCCAGGTGTTGCTGCCCTCGCCTTCCCCTGGCAGCCCTTCCACAGCCCCACACACACTGGGGCTCCGCTCTTGCCAGCCAGCTCAGGGGGCCGACGTTCGTGCCTTGGTCGCTCTCGGGACCTGCGCCGGAGCCCAGCTGCAAATTGCAAACGTCCAGCGACTGCTCCCACACCAAAGGTGCCAGGCCTCCCAGGTGTTGCTGGCCCTCGCCTTGCCCTGGCAGCCCTTCCACAGCCCCACACACACTGCGGCTCCGGTCTTGCCAGCCAGCTCATGGTGCCGTCGTTCGTGCCTCGCTCGCTCTCGGGACCTGCGCCGGAGCCCAGCTCCAAATTGCAAACGTCCAGCGACTGCTCCCACACCAAAGGTGCCAGGCCTCCCAGGTGTTGCTGGCCCTCGCCTTGCCCTGCCAGCCCTTCCACAGCCCCACACACACTGGGGCTCCGGCCTTGCCAGCCAGCTCAGGCTGCCGACGTTCGTGCCTCGCTCGCTCTCGGGACCTGCGCCGCAGCCCAGCTCCAAATTGCAAACGTCCAGCGACTGCTCCCACACCAAAGGTGCCAGGCCTCCCAGGTGTTGCTGGCCCTCGCCTTGCCCTGGCAGCCCTTCCACAGCCCCACACACACTGGGGCTCCGCTCTTGCCAGCCATCTCAGGCTGCCGACGTTCCTGCCTCGCTCGCTCTCGGGACCTGCGCCGGAGCCCAGCTCCAAATTGCAAACGTCCAGCGACTGCTCCCACACCAAAGGTGCCAGGCCTCCCAGGTGTTGCTGGCCCTCGCCTTGCCCTGGCAGCCCTTCCACAGACCCACACACACTGGGGCTCCGGCCTTGCCAGCCAGCTCAGGCGGCCGACGTTCGTGCCTTGGTCGCTCTCGGGACCTGTGCCGGAGCCCAGCTCGAAATTGCAAACGTCCATCGATAGCGCCCACACCAAAGGTGCCAGGCCTCCCAGGTGTTGCTGGCCCTCGCCTTCCCCTGGCAGCCCTTCCACAGCCCCACACACACTGGGGCTCCGGCCTTGCCAGCCAGCTCAGGGGGCCGACGTTCTTGCCTCGCTCGCTCTCGGGTCCTGCGCCGCAGCCCAGCTCCAAATTGCAAACGTCCAGCGACTGCTCCCACACCAAAGGTGCCAGGCCTCCCAGGTGTTGCTGGCCCTCGCCTTCCCCTGGCAGCCCTTCCACAGCCCCACACACACTGGGGCTCCGGCCTTGCCAGCCAGCTCAGGCGGCCGACGTTCGTGCCTTGGTTCCTCTCGGTCCCTGCGCCGCAGCCCAGCTCCAAATTGCAAACGTCCAGCAACTGCTCCCACTCCAAAGGTGCCAGGCCTGCCAGGTGTTGCTGGCCCTCGCCTTGCCCTGGCAGCCCTTCCACAGCCCCACACACACTGCGGCTCCGGCCTTGCCAGCCAGCTCAGGGGGCCGACGTTCGTGCCTTGGGCGCTCTCGGGACCTGCGCCGCAGCCCAGCTCGAAACTGCAAACGTCCAGCGATTGCTCCCACACGAAAGGTGCCAGGCCTCCCAGGTGTTGCTGGCCCTCGCCTTGCCCTGGCAGCCCTTCCACAGCCCCACACACACTGGGGCTCCGGCCTTGCCAGCCAGCTCAGGGGGCCGATGTTCGTGCCTCGCTCGCTCTCGGGACCTGCGCCGCAGCCCAGCTCCAAATTGCAAACATCCAGCGACTGCTCCCACACTAAAGGTGCCAGGCCTCCCAGGTGTTGCTGGCCCTCGCCTTGCCCTGGCAGCCCTTCCACAGCCCCACACACACTGGGGCTCCGGCCTTGCCAGCCAGCTCAGGGGGCCGACGTTCGTGCCTCGCTCGCTCTCGGGACCTGCGCCGCAGCCCAGCTCGAAACTGCAAACGTCCAGCGACTGCTCCCACACCAAAGGTGCCATGCCTCCCAGGTGCTGCTGGCCCTCGCCTTGCCCTGCCAGCCCTTCCACAGCCCCACACACACTGGGGCTCCGGTCTTCCCTGCCAGCTCAGGCGGCCGACGTTCGTGCCTCGCTCGCTCTCGGGACCTGCGCCGGAGCCCAGCTGCAAATTGCAAACGTCCAGCGACTGCTCCCACACGAAAGGTGCCAGGCCTCCCAGGTGTTGCTGGCCCTCGCCTTGCCCTGGCAGCCCTTCCACAGCCCCACACACACTGGGGCTTCGCTCTTGCCAGCCAGCTCAGGGGGCCGACGTTCGTGCCTTGGTCGCTCTCGGGACCTGCGCCGCAGCCGAGCTCGAATTTGAAAACGTCCAGCGACTGCTCCCACACCAAAGGTGCCATGCCTCCCAGATGTTGCTGGCCCTCGCCTTGCCCTGGCAGCCCTTCCACAGCCCCACACACACTGGGGCTCCGGCCTTGCTAGCCAGCTCAGGCTGCCGACGTTCGTGCCTCGCTCGCTCTCGGGACCTGCGCCGGAGCCCAGCTCCAAATTGCAAACGTCCAGCGACTGCTCCCACACGAAAGGTGCCAGGCCTCCCAGGTGTTGCTGGCCCTCGCCTTCCCCTGGCAGCCCTTCCACAGCCCCACACACACTGGGGCTCCGGCCTTGCCAGCCAGCTCAGGGGGCCGACGTTCGTGCCTCGCTCGCTCTCGGGACCTGCGCCGCAGCCCAGCTCGAAATTGCAAACGTCCAGCGACTGCTCCCACACGAAAGGTGCCAGGCCTCCCAGGTGTTGCTGGCCCTCGCCTTGCCCTGGCAGCCCTTCCACAGCCCCACACACACTGGGGCTCCGGCCTTGCCAGCCAGCTCAGGGGGCCGACGTTCGTGCCTCGCTCGCTCTCGGGACCTGCGCCGCAGCCCAGCTCCAAATTGCAAACGTCCAGCGACTGCTCCCACACCAAAGGTGCCATGCCTCCCAGGTGCTGCTGGCCCTCGCCTTGCCCTGGCAGCCCTTCCACAGCCCCACACACACTGGGGCTCCGGCCTTGCCAGCCAGCTCAGGCGGCCGATGTTCGTGCCTCGCTCGCTCTCGGGACCTGCGCCGCAGCCCAGCTCCAAATTGCAAACGTCCAGTGACTGCTCCCACACTAAAGGTGCCAGGCCTCCCAGGTGTTGCTGGCCCTCGCCTTGCCCTGGCAGCCCTTCCACAGCCCCACACACACTGGGGCTCCGGCCTTGCCAGCCAGCTCAGGGGGCCGACGTTCGTGCCTCGCTCGCTCTCGGGACCTGCGCCGCAGCCCAGCTCGAAACTGCAAACGTCCAGCGACTGCTCCCACACCAAAGGTGCCATGCCTCCCAGGTGCTGCTGGCCCTCGCCTTGCCCTGCCAGCCCTTCCACAGCCCCACACACACTGGGGCTCCGGTCTTCCCTGCCAGCTCAGGCGGCCGACGTTCGTGCCTCGCTCGCTCTCGGGACCTGCGCCGGAGCCCAGCTGCAAATTGCAAACGTCCAGCGACTGCTCCCACACGAAAGGTGCCAGGCCTCCCAGGTGTTGCTGGCCCTCGCCTTGCCCTGGCAGCCCTTCCACAGCCCCACACACACTGGGGCTTCGCTCTTGCCAGCCAGCTCAGGCGGCCGACGTTCGTGCCTTGGTCGCTCTCGGGACCTGTGCCGGAGCCCAGCTCGAAATTGCAAACGTCCATCGATAGCGCCCACACCAAAGGTGCCAGGCCTCCCAGGTGTTGCTGGCCCTCGCCTTCCCCTGGCAGCCCTTCCACAGCCCCACACACACTGGGGCTCCGCTCTTGCCAGCCAGCTCAGGGGGCCGACGTTCGTGCCTTGGTCGCTCTCGGGACCTGCGCCGGAGCCCAGCTGCAAATTGCAAACGTCCAGCGACTGCTCCCACACCAAAGGTGCCAGGCCTCCCAGGTGTTGCTGGCCCTCGCCTTGCCCTGGCAGCCCTTCCACAGCCCCACACACACTGGGGCTCCGGTCTTGCCAGCCAGCTCATGGTGCCGTCGTTCGTGCCTCGCTCGCTCTCGGGACCTGCGCCGGAGCCCAGCTCCAAATTGCAAACGTCCAGCGACTGCTCCCACACGAAAGGTGCCAGGCCTCCCAGGTGTTGCTGGCCCTCGCCTTGCCCTGCCAGCCCTTCCACAGCCCCACACACACTGGGGCTCCGGCCTTGCCAGCCAGCTCAGGCTGCCGACGTTCGTGCCTCGCTCGCTCTCGGGACCTGTGCCGGAGCCCAGCTCCAAATTGCAAACGTCCATCGATAGCGCCCACACCAAAGGTGCCAGGCCTCCCAGGTGTTGCTGGCCCTCGCCTTGCCCTGCCAGCCCTTCCACAGCCCCACACACACTGGGGCTCCGGCCTTGCCAGCCAGCTCAGGGGGCCGACGTTCGTGCCTCGCTCGCTCTCGGGACCTGCGCCGCAGCCCAGCTCGAAACTGCAAACGTCCAGCGACTGCTCCCACACGGAAGGTGCCAGGCCTCCCAGGTGTTGCTGGCTCTTGCCTTGCCCTGGCAGCCCTTCCACAGCCCCACACACACTGGGGCTCCGGCCTTGCCAGCCAGCTCAGGCTGCCGACGTTCGTGCCTCGCTCGCTCTCGGGACCTGCGCCGCAGCCCAGCTCCAAATTGCAAACGTCCAGCGACTGCTCCCACACCAAAGGTGCCAGGCCTCCCAGGTGTTGCTGGCCCTCGCCTTGCCCTGGCAGCCCTTCCACAGCCCCACACACACTGCGGCTCCGGCCTTGCCAGCCAGCTCATGGTGCCGACCTTCGTGCCTTGGTCGCTCTCGGGACCTGCGCCGGGGCCCAGCTACAAATTGCAAACGTCCAGCGACTGCTCCCACACCAAAGGTGCCATGCCTCCCAGGTGCTGCTGGCCCTCGCCTTGCCCTGCCAGCCCTTCCACAGCCCCACACACACTGGGGCTCCGGTCTTCCCTGCCAGCTCAGGCGGCCGACGTTCGTGCCTCGCTCGCTCTCGGGACCTGCGCCGGAGCCCAGCTGCAAATTGCAAACGTCCAGCGACTGCTCCCACACGAAAGGTGCCAGGCCTCCCAGGTGTTGCTGGCCCTCGCCTTGCCCTGGCAGCCCTTCCACAGCCCCACACACACTGGGGCTCCGGCCTTGCCAGCCAGCTCAGGGGGCCGACGTTCGTGCCTCGCTCGCTCTCGGGACCTGCGCCGCAGCCCAGCTCGAAACTGCAAACGTCCAGCGACTGCTCCCACACGAAAGGTGCCAGGCCTCCCAGGTGTTGCTGGCCCTCGCCTTGCCCTGGCAGCCCTTCCACAGCCCCACACACACTGGGGCTCCGCTCTTGCCAGCCAGCTCAGGTGGCCGACGTTCGTGCCTCGCTCGCTCTCGGGACCTGCGCCGGAGCCCAGCTGCAAATTGCAAACGTCCAGCGACTGCTCCCACACCAAAGGTGCCAGGCCTCCCAGGTGTTGCTGGCCCTCGCCTTGCCCTGGCAGCCCTTCCACAGCCCCACACACACTGGGGCTCCGCTCTTGCCAGCCAGCTCATGCTGCCGACATTCGTGCCTCGCTCGCTCTCGGAACCTGCGCCGGAGCCCAGCTCGAAACTGCAAACGTCCAGCGACTGCTCCCACACGAAAGGTGCCAGGCCTCCCAGGTGTTGCTGGCCCTCGCCTTGCCCTGGCAGCCCTTCCACAGCCCCACACACACTGGGGCTCCGGCCTTGCCAGCCAGGTCAGGCGGCCGACGTTCGTGCCTTGGTTGCTCTCGGTCCCTGCGCCGCAGCCCAGCTCGAAACTGCAAACGTCCAGCGACTGCTCCCACACGGAAGGTGCCAGGCCTGCCAGGTGTTGCTGGCCCTCGCCTTGCCCTGGCAGCCCTTCCACAGCCCCACACACACTGGGGCTCCGGCCTTGCCAGCCAGCTCAGGCGGCCGACGTTCGTGCCTCGCTCGCTCTCGGGACCTGCGCCGCAGCCCAGCTCCAAATTGCAAACGTCCAGCGACTGCTCCCACACCAAAGGTGCCATGCCTCCCAGGTGCTGCTGGCCCTCGCCTTGCCCTGGCAGCCCTTCCACAGCCCCACACACACTGGGGCTCCGGCCTTGCCAGCCAGCTCAGGCTGCCGACGTTCGTGCCTCGCTCGCTCTCGGGTCCTGCGCCGCAGCCCAGCTCGAAACAGCAAACGTCCAGCGACTGCTCCCACAACAAAGGTGCCAGGCCTCCCAGGTGTTGCTGGCCCTCGCCTTGCCCTGGCAGCCCTTCCACAGCCCCACACACACTGGCGCTCCGGCCTTGCCAGCCAGCTCAGGCGGCCGACGTTCGTGCCTCGCTCGCTCTCGGGACCTGCGCCGCAGCCCAGCTGCAAATTGCAAACGTCCAGCGACTGCTCCCACACCAAAGGTGCCATGCCTCCCAGGTGCTGCTGGCCCTCGCCTTGCCCTGCCAGCCCTTCCACAGCCCCACACACACTGGGGCTCCGGTCTTCCCTGCCAGCTCAGGCGGCCGACGTTCGTGCCTCGCTCGCTCTCGGGACCTGCGCCGGAGCCCAGCTGCAAATTGCAAACGTCCAGCGACTGCTCCCACACGAAAGGTGCCAGGCCTCCCAGGTGTTGCTGGCCCTCGCCTTGCCCTGGCAGCCCTTCCACAGCCCCACACACACTGGGGCTCCGGCCTTGCCAGCCAGCTCAGGGGGCCGACGTTCGTGCATCGCTCGCTCTCGGGACCTGCGCCGCAGCCCAGCTCGAAACTGCAAACGTCCAGCGACTGCTCCCACACGAAAGGTGCCAGGCCTCCCAGGTGTTGCTGGCCCTCGCCTTGCCCTGGCAGCCCTTCCACAGCCCCACACACACTGGGGCTCCGCTCTTGCCAGCCAGCTCAGGTGGCCGACGTTCGTGCCTCGCTCGCTCTCGGGACCTGCGCCGGAGCCCAGCTGCAAATTGCAAACGTCCAGCGACTGCTCCCACACCAAAGGTGCCAGGCCTCCCAGGTGTTGCTGGCCCTCGCCTTGCCCTGGCAGCCCTTCCACAGCCCCACACACACTGGGGCTCCGCTCTTGCCAGCCAGCTCAGGTGGCCGACATTCGTGCCTCGCTCGCTCTCGGAACCTGCGCCGGAGCCCAGCTCGAAACTGCAAACGTCCAGCGACTGCTCCCACACGAAAGGTGCCAGGCCTCCCAGGTGTTGCTGGCCCTCGCCTTGCCCTGGCAGCCCTTCCACAGCCCCACACACACTGGGGCTCCGGCCTTGCCAGCCAGGTCAGGCGGCCGACGTTCGTGCCTTGGTTGCTCTCGGTCCCTGCGCCGCAGCCCAGCTCGAAACTGCAAACGTCCAGCGACTGCTCCCACACGGAAGGTGCCAGGCCTGCCAGGTGTTGCTGGCCCTCGCCTTGCCCTGGCAGCCCTTCCACAGCCCCACACACACTGGGGCTCCGGCCTTGCCAGCCAGCTCAGGCGGCCGACGTTCGTGCCTCGCTCGCTCTCGGGACCTGCGCCGCAGCCCAGCTCCAAATTGCAAACGTCCAGCGACTGCTCCCACACCAAAGGTGCCATGCCTCCCAGGTGCTGCTGGCCCTCGCCTTGCCCTGGCAGCCCTTCCACAGCCCCACACACACTGGGGCTCCGGCCTTGCCAGCCAGCTCAGGCTGCCGACGTTCGTGCCTCGCTCGCTCTCGGGACCTGCGCCGCAGCCCAGCTCGAAACAGCAAACGTCCAGCGACTGCTCCCACAACAAAGGTGCCAGGCCTCCCAGGTGTTGCTGGCCCTCGCCTTGCCCTGGCAGCCCTTCCACAGCCCCACACACACTGGCGCTCCGGCCTTGCCAGCCAGCTCAGGCGGCCGACGTTCGTGCCTCGCTCGCTCTCGGGACCTGCGCCGCAGCCCAGCTGCAAATTGCAAACGTCCAGCGACTGCTCCCACACCAAAGGTGCCAGGCCTCCCAGGTGTTGCTGGCCCTCGCCTTGCCCTGGCAGCCCTTCCACAGCCCCACACACACTGGGGCTCCGGCCTTGCCAGCCAGCTCAGGGGGCCGACGTTCGTGCCTCGCTCGCTCTCGGGACCTGTGCCGGAGCCCAGCTCCAAATTGCAAACGTCCAGCGACTGCTCCCACACCAAAGGTGCCAGGCCTCCCAGGTGTTGCTGGCCCTCGCCTTCCCCTGGCAGCCCTTCCACAGCCCCACACACACTGGGGCTCCGGCCTTGCCAGCCAGCTCATGGTGCCGACCTTCGTGCCTTGGTCGCTCTCGGGACCTGCGCCTGGGCCCAGCTCCAAATTGCAAACGTCCAGCGACTGCTCCCACACCAAAGGTGCCATGCCTCCCAGGTGCTGCTGGCCCTCGCCTTGCCCTGGCAGCCCTTCCACAGCCCCACACACACTGCGGCTCCGGCCTTGCCAGCCAGCTCATGGTGCCGACCTTCGTGCCTTGGTCGCTCTCGGGACCTGCGCCGGGGCCCAGCTACAAATTGCAAACGTCCAGCGACTGCTCCCACACCAAAGGTGCCATGCCTCCCAGGTGCTGCTGGCCCTCGCCTTGCCCTGCCAGCCCTTCCACAGCCCCACACACACTGGGGCTCCGGTCTTCCCTGCCAGCTCAGGCGGCCGACGTTCGTGCCTCGCTCGCTCTCGGGACCTGCGCCGGAGCCCAGCTCCAAATTGCAAACGTCCAGCGACTGCTCCCACACGAAAGGTGCCAGGCCTCCCAGGTGTTGCTGGCCCTCGCCTTGCCCTGGCAGCCCTTCCACAGCCCCACACACACTGGGGCTCCGGCCTTGCCAGCCAGCTCAGGGGGCCGACGTTCGTGCCTCGCTCGCTCTCGGGACCTGCGCCGCAGCCCAGCTCGAAACTGCAAACGTCCAGCGACTGCTCCCACACGAAAGGTGCCAGGCCTCCCAGGTGTTGCTGGCCCTCGCCTTGCCCTGGCAGCCCTTCCACAGCCCCACACACACTGGGGCTCCGCTCTTGCCAGCCAGCTCAGGTGGCCGACGTTCGTGCCTCGCTCGCTCTCGGGACCTGCGCCGGAGCCCAGCTGCAAATTGCAAACGTCCAGCGACTGCTCCCACACCAAAGGTGCCAGGCCTCCCAGGTGTTGCTGGCCCTCGCCTTGCCCTGGCAGCCCTTCCACAGCCCCACACACACTGGGGCTCCGCTCTTGCCAGCCAGCTCAGGTGGCCGACATTCGTGCCTCGCTCGCTCTCGGAACCTGCGCCGGAGCCCAGCTCGAAACTGCAAACGTCCAGCGACTGCTCCCACACGAAAGGTGCCAGGCCTCCCAGGTGTTGCTGGCCCTCGCCTTGCCCTGGCAGCCCTTCCACAGCCCCACACACACTGGGGCTCCGGCCTTGCCAGCCAGGTCAGGCGGCCGACGTTCGTGCCTTGGTTGCTCTCGGTCCCTGCGCCGCAGCCCAGCTCGAAACTGCAAACGTCCAGCGACTGCTCCCACACGGAAGGTGCCAGGCCTGCCAGGTGTTGCTGGCCCTCGCCTTGCCCTGGCAGCCCTTCCACAGACCCACACACACTGGGGCTCCGGCCTTGCCAGCCAGCTCAGGCGGCCGACGTTCGTGCCTCGCTCGCTCTCGGGACCTGCGCCGCAGCCCAGCTCCAAATTGCAAACGTCCAGCGACTGCTCCCACACCAAAGGTGCCATGCCTCCCAGGTGCTGCTGGCCCTCGCCTTGCCCTGGCAGCCCTTCCACAGCCCCACACACACTGGGGCTCCGGCCTTGCCAGCCAGCTCAGGCTGCCGACGTTCGTGCCTCGCTCGCTCTCGGGACCTGCGCCGCAGCCCAGCTCGAAACAGCAAACGTCCAGCGACTGCTCCCACAACAAAGGTGCCAGGCCTCCCAGGTGTTGCTGGCCCTCGCCTTCCCCTGGCAGCCCTTCCACAGCCCCACACACACTGGGGCTCCGGCCTTGCCAGCCAGCTCAGGCGGCCGACGTTCGTGCCTCGCTCGCTCTCGGGACCTGCGCCGCAGCCCAGCTGCAAATTGCAAACGTCCAGCGACTGCTCCCACACCAAAGGTGCCAGGCCTCCCAGGTGTTGCTGGCCCTCGCCTTGCCCTGGCAGCCCTTCCACAGCCCCACACACACTGGGGCTCCGGCCTTGCCAGCCAGCTCAGGGGGCCGACGTTCGTGCCTCGCTCGCTCTCGGGACCTGTGCCGGAGCCCAGCTCCAAATTGCAAACGTCCATCGATAGCGCCCACACCAAAGGTGCCAGGCCTCCCAGGTGTTGCTGGCCCTCGCCTTCCCCTGGCAGCCCTTCCACAGCCCCACACACACTGGGGCTCCGGCCTTGCCAGCCAGCTCAGGCTGCCGACGTTCGTGCCTCGCTCGCTCTCGGGACCTGCGCCGCAGCCCAGCTCGAAACTCCAAACGTCCAGCGACTGCTCCCACACGGAAGGTGCCAGGCCTCCCAGGTGTTGCTGGCTCTTGCCTTGCCCTGGCAGCCCTTCCACAGCCCCACACACACTGGGGCTCCGGCCTTGCTAGCCAGCTCAGGCTGCCGACGTTCGTGCCTCGCTCGCTCTCGGGACCTGCGCCGCAGCCCAGCTCCAAATTGCAAACGTCCAGCGACTGCTCCCACACGAAAGGTGCCAGGCCTCCCAGGTGTTGCTGGCCCTCGCCTTGCCCTGGCAGCCCTTCCACAGACCCACACACACTGGGGCTCCGCTCTTGCCAGCCAGCTCAGGTGGCCGACGTTCGTGCCTTGCTCGCTCTCGGGACCTAGGCCGCAGCCCAGCTCGAAACTGAAAATGTCCAGCGACTGCTCCCACACCAAAGGTGCCAGGCCTCCCAGGTGTTGCTGGCCCTCGCCTTCCCCTGGCAGCCCTTCCACAGCCCCACACACACTGCGGCTCCGGCCTTGCCAGCCAGCTCAGGCGGCCGACGTTCGTGCCTTGGTCGCTCTCGGGACCTGTGCCGGAGCCCAGCTCGAAATTGCAAACGTCCATCGATAGCGCCCACACCAAAGGTGCCAGGCCTCCCAGGTGTTGCTGGCCCTCGCCTTCCCCTGGCAGCCCTTCCACAGCCCCACACACACTGGGGCTCCGCTCTTGCCAGCCAGCTCAGGGGGCCGACGTTCGTGCCTCGCTCGCTCTCGGGACCTGCGCCGCAGCCCAGCTCGAATCTCCAAACGTCCAGCGACTGCTCCCACACGGAAGGTGCCAGGCCTCCCAGGTGTTGCTGGCCCTCGCCTTGCCCTGGCAGCCCTTCCACAGCCCCACACACACTGGGGCTCCGCTCTTGCCAGCCATCTCAGGCTGCCGACGTTCCTGCCTCGCTCGCTCTCGGGACCTGCGCCGGAGCCCAGCTCCAAATTGCAAACGTCCAGCGACTGCTCCCACACCAAAGGTGCCATGCCTCCTAGGTGTTGCTGGCCCTCGCCTTGCCCTGGCAGCCCTTCCACAGCCCCACACACACTGCGGCTCCGGCCTTGCCAGCCAGCTCATGGTGCCGACCTTCGTGCCTTGGTCGCTCTCGGGACCTGCGCCGGAGCCCAGCTCCAAATTGCAAACGTCCAGCGACTGCTCCCACACCAAAGGTGCCATGCCTCCCAGGTGCTGCTGGCCCTCGCCTTGCCCTGCCAGCCCTTCCACAGCCCCACACACACTGGGGCTCCGGCCTTGCCAGCCAGCTCAGGGGGCCGACGTTCGTGCCTCGCTCGCTCTCGGGACCTGCGCCGCAACCCAGCTCCAAATTGCAAACGTCCAGCGACTGCTCCCACACCAAAGGTGCCATGCCTCCCAGGTGCTGCTGGCCCTCGCCTTGCCCTGGCAGCCCTTCCACAGCCCCACACACACTGGGGCTCCGGCCTTGCCAGCCAGCTCAGGCGGCCGATGTTCGTGCCTTGGTCGCTCTCGGGACCTGCGCCGCAGCCCAGCTCCAAATTGCAAACGTCCAGCGACTGCTCCCACACCAAAGGTGCCAGGCCTCCCAGGTGTTGCTGGCCCTCGCCTTGCCCTGGCAGCCCTTCCACAGCCCCACACACACTGGGGCTCCGGCCTTGCCAGCCAGCTCAGGGGGCCGACGTTCGTGCCTCGCTCGCTCTCGGGACCTGCGCCGCAGCCCAGCTCGAAACTGCAAAAGTCCAGCGACTGCTCCCACACCAAAGGTGCCATGCCTCCCAGGTGCTGCTGGCCCTCGCCTTGCCCTGCCAGCCCTTCCACAGCCCCACACACACTGGGGCTCCGGTCTTCCCTGCCAGCTCAGGCGGCCGACGTTCGTGCCTCGCTCGCTCTCGGGACCTGCGCCGGAGCCCAGCTGCAAATTGCAAACGTCCAGCGACTGCTCCCACACGAAAGGTGCCAGGCCTCCCAGGTGTTGCTGGCCCTCGCCTTGCCCTGGCAGCCCTTCCACAGCCCCACACACACTGGGGCTTCGCTCTTGCCAGCCAGCTCAGGCGGCCGACGTTCGTGCCTTGGTCGCTCTCGGGACCTGTGCCGGAGCCCAGCTCCAAATTGCAAACGTCCATCGATAGCGCCCACACCAAAGGTGCCAGGCCTCCCAGGTGTTGCTGGCCCTCGCCTTCCCCTGGCAGCCCTTCCACAGCCCCACACACACTGGGGCTCCGGTCTTGCCAGCCAGCTCATGGTGCCGTCGTTCGTGCCTCGCTCGCTCTCGGGACCTGCGCCGCAGCCCAGCTCCAAATTGCAAACGTCCAGCGACTGCTCCCACACGAAAGGTGCCAGGCCTCCCAGGTGTTGCTGGCCCTCGCCTTGCCCTGGCAGCCCTTCCACAGCCCCACACACACTGGGGCTCCGGCCTTGCCAGCCAGCTCAGGCTGCCGACGTTCGTGCCTCGCTCGCTCTCGGGACCTGTGCCGGAGCCCAGCTCCAAATTGCAAACGTCCATCGATAGCGCCCACACCAAAGGTGCCAGGCCTCCCAGGTGTTGCTGGCCCTCGCCTTCCCCTGGCAGCCCTTCCACAGCCCCACACACACTGGGGCTCCGGCCTTGCCAGCCAGCTCAGGGGGCCGACGTTCGTGCCTCGCTCGCTCTCGGGACCTGAGCCGCAGCCCAGCTCGAAACTGCAAACGTCCAGCGACTGCTCCCACACGGAAGGTGCCAGGCCTCCCAGGTGTTGCTGGCTCTTGCCTTGCCCTGGCAGCCCTTCCACAGCCCCACACACACTGGGGCTCCGGCCTTGCCAGCCAGCTCAGGCTGCCGACGTTCGTGCCTCGCTCGCTCTCGGGACCTGCGCCGCAGCCCAGCTCCAAATTGCAAACGTCCAGCGACTGCTCCCACACCAAAGGTGCCATGCCTCCCAGGTGTTGCTGGCCCTCGCCTTGCCCTGGCAGCCCTTCCACAGCCCCACACACACTGCGGCTCCGGCCTTGCCAGCCAGCTCATGGTGCCGACCTTCGTGCCTTGGTCGCTCTCGGGACCTGCGCCGCAGCCCAGCTACAAATTGCAAACGTCCAGCGACTGCTCCCACACCAAAGGTGCCATGCCTCCCAGGTGCTGCTGGCCCTCGCCTTGCCCTGGCAGCCCTTCCACAGCCCCACACACACTGGGGCTCCGGTCTTCCCTGCCAGCTCCGGCGGCCGACGTTCGTGCCTCGCTCGCTCTCGGCACCTGCGCCGCAGCCCAGCTGCAAATTGCAAACGTCCAGCGACTGCTCCCACACGAAAGGTGCCAGGCCTCCCAGGTGTTGCTGGCCCTCGCCTTGCCCTGGCAGCCCTTCCACAGCCCCACACACACTGGGGCTTCGCTCTTGCCAGCCAGCTCAGGGGGCCGACGTTCGTGCCTTGGTCGCTCTCGGGACCTGCGCCGCAGCCCAGCTCGAATTTGAAAACGTCCAGCGACTGCTCCCACACCAAAGGTGCCAGGCCTCCCAGGTGTTGCTGGCCCTCGCCTTGCCCTGGCAGCCCTTCCACAGCCCCACACACACTGGGGCTCCGGCCTTGCTAGCCAGCTCAGGCCGCCGACGTTCGTGCCTCGCTCGCTCTCGGGACCTGCGCCGGAGCCCAGCTGCAAATTGCAAACGTCCAGCGACTGCTCCCACACCAAAGGTGCCAGGCCTCCCAGGTGTTGCTGGCCCTCGCCTTGCCCTGGCAGCCCTTCCACAGCCCCACACACACTGGGGCTCCGGCCTTGCCAGCCAGCTCAGGGGGCCGACGTTCGTGCCTCGCTCGCTCTCGGGACCTGCGCCGCAGCCCAGCTCGAAACTGCAAACGTCCAGCGACTGCTCCCACACGAAAGGTGCCAGGCCTCCCAGGTGTTGCTGGCCCTCGCCTTCCCCTGGCAGCCCTTCCACAGCCCCACACACACTGGGGCTCCGCTCTTGCCAGCCAGCTCAGGTGGCCGACGTTCGTGCCTCGCTTGCTCTCGGGACCTGCGCCGGAGCCCAGCTCCAAATTGCAAACGTCCAGCGACTGCTCCCACACCAAAGGTGCCAGGCCTCCCAGGTGTTGCTGGCCCTCGCCTTGCCCTGGCAGCCCTTCCACAGCCCCACACACACTGGGGCTCCGCTCTTGCCAGCCAGCTCAGGTGGCCGACATTCGTGCCTCGCTCGCTCTCGGAACCTGCGCCGGAGCCCAGCTCGAAACTGCAAACGTCCAGCGACTGCTCCCACACGAAAGGTGCCAGACCTCCCAGGTGTTGCTGGCCCTCGCCTTGCCCTGGCAGCCCTTCCACAGCCCCACACACACTGGGGCTCCGGCCTTGCCAGCCAGGTCAGGTGGCCGACGTTCGTGCCTTGGTTCCTCTCGGTCCCTGCGCCGCAGCCCAGCTCGAAACTGCAAACGTCCAGCGACTGCTCCCACACGGAAGGTGCCAGGCCTGCCAGGTGTTGCTGGCCCTCGCCTTGCCCTGGCAGCCCTTCCACAGCCCCACACACACTGGGGCTCCGGCCTTGCCAGCCAGCTCAGGGGGCCGACGTTCGTGCCTCGCTCGCTCTCGGGACCTGCGCCGCAGCCCAGCTCCAAATTGCAAACGTCCAGCGACTGCTCCCACACCAAAAGTGCCATGCCTCCCAGGTGCTGCTGGCCCTCGCCTTGCCCTGGCAGCCCTTCCACAGCCCCACACACACTGGGGCTCCGGCCTTGCCAGCCAGCTCAGGGGGCCGACGTTCGTGCCTCGCTCACTCTCGGGACCTGCGCCGCAGCCCAGCTCGAAACAGCAAACGTCCAGCGACTGCTCCCACACCAAAGGTGCCATGCCTCCCAGGTGTTGCTGGCCCTCGCCTTGCCCTGGCAGCCCTTCCACAGCCCCACACACACTGGGGCTCCGGTCTTGCCAGCCAGCTCATGGTGCCGTCGTTCGTGCCTTGGTCGCTCTCGGGACCTACGCCGCAGCCCAGCTCCAAATTGCAAACGTCCAGCGACTGCTCCCACACCAAAGGTGCCAGGCCTCCCAGGTGTTGCTGGCCCTCGCCTTGCCCTGCCAGCCCTTCCACAGCCCCACACACACTGGGGCTCCGGCCTTGCCAGCCAGCTCAGGCTGCCGACGTTCGTGCCTCGCTCGCTCTCGGGACCTGTGCCGGAGCCCAGCTCCAAATTGCAAACGTCCATCGATAGCGCCCACACCAAAGGTGCCAGGCCTCCCAGGTGTTGCTGGCCCTCGCCTTCCCCTGGCAGCCCTTCCACAGCCCCACACACACTGGGGCTCCGGCCTTGCCAGCCAGCTCAGGGGGCCGACGTTCGTGCCTCGCTCGCTCTCGGGACCTGCGCCGCAGCCCAGCTCGAAACTGCAAACGTCCAGCGACTGCTCCCACACGGAAGGTGCCAGGCCTCCCAGGTGTTGCTGGCTCTTGCCTTGCCCTGCCAGCCCTTCCACAGCCCCACACACACTGGGGCTCCGGCCTTGCCAGCCAGCTCAGGCTGCCGACGTTCGTGCCTCGCTCGCTCTCGGGACCTGCGCCGCAGCCCAGCTCCAAATTGCAAACGTCCAGCGACTGCTCCCACACCAAAGGTGCCATGCCTCCCAGGTGTTGCTGGCCCTCGCCTTGCCCTGGCAGCCCTTCCACAGCCCCACACACACTGCGGCTCCGGCCTTGCCAGCCAGCTCATGGTGCCGACCTTCGTGCCTTGGTCGCTCTCGGGACCTGCGCCGGGGCCCAGCTCCAAATTGCAAACGTCCAGCGACTGCTCCCACACCAAAGGTGCCATGCCTCCCAGGTGCTGCTGGCCCTCGCCTTGCCCTGCCAGCCCTTCCACAGCCCCACACACACTGGGGCTCCGGTCTTCCCTGCCAGCTCAGGCGGCCGACGTTCGTGCCTCGCTCGCTCTCGGCACCTGCGCCGCAGCCCAGCTGCAAATTGCAAACGTCCAGCGACTGCTCCCACACGAAAGGTGCCAGGCCTCCCAGGTGTTGCTGGCCCTCGCCTTGCCCTGGCAGCCCTTCCACAGCCCCACACACACTGGGGCTTCGCTCTTGCCAGCCAGCTCAGGGGGCCGACGTTCGTGCCTTGGTCGCTCTCGGGACCTGCGCCGCAGCCCAGCTCGAATTTGAAAACGTCCAGCGACTGCTCCCACACCAAAGGTGCCATGCCTCCCAGGTGTTGCTGGCCCTCGCCTTGCCCTGGCAGCCCTTCCACAGCCCCACACACACTGGGGCTCCGGCCTTGCTAGCCAGCTCAGGCCGCCGACGTTCGTGCCTCGCTCGCTCTCGGGACCTGCGCCGGAGCCCAGCTGCAAATTGCAAACGTCCAGCGACTGCTCCCACACGAAAGGTGCCAGGCCTCCCAGGTGTTGCTGGCCCTCGCCTTGCCCTGGCAGCCCTTCCACAGCCCCACACACACTGGGGCTCCGGCCTTGCCAGCCAGCTCAGGGGGCCGACGTTCGTGCCTCGCTCGCTCTCGGGACCTGCGCCGCAGCCCAGCTCGAAACTGCAAACGTCCAGCGACTGCTCCCACACCAAAGGTGCCAGGCCTCCCAGGTGTTGCTGGCCCTCGCCTTCCCCTGGCAGCCCTTCCACAGCCCCACACACACTGGGGCTCCGGCCTTGCCAGCCAGCTCAGGTGGCCGACGTTCGTGCCTCGCTCGCTCTCGGAACCTGCGCCGGAGCCCAGCTCGAAACTGCAAACGTCCAGCGACTGCTCCCACACGAAAGGTGCCAGGCCTCCCAGGTGTTGCTGGCCCTCGCCTTGCCCTGGCAGCCCTTCCACAGCCCCACACACACTGGGGCTCCGGCCTTGCCAGCCAGGTCAGGCGGCCGACGTTCGTGCCTTGGTTCCTCTCGGTCCCTGCGCCGCAGCCCAGCTCGAAACTGCAAACGTCCAGCGACTGCTCCCACACGGAAGGTGCCAGGCCTGCCAGGTGTTGCTGGCCCTCGCCTTGCCCTGGCAGCCCTTCCACAGCCCCACACACACTGGGGCTCCGGCCTTGCCAGCCAGCTCAGGGGGCCGACGTTCGTGCCTCGCTCGCTCTCGGGACCTGCGCCGCAGCCCAGCTCCAAATTGCAAACGTCCAGCGACTGCTCCCACACCAAAGGTGCCATGCCTCCCAGGTGCTGCTGGCCCTCGCCTTGCCCTGGCAGCCCTTCCACAGCCCCACACACACTGGGGCTCCGGCCTTGCCAGCCAGCTCAGGCTGCCGACGTTCGTGCCTCGCTCACTCTCGGGACCTGCGCCGCAGCCCAGCTCGAAACAGCAAACGTCCAGCGACTGCTCCCACAACAAAGGTGCCAGGCCTCCCAGGTGTTGCTGGCCCTCGCCTTCCCCTGGCAGCCCTTCCACAGCCCCACACACACTGGGGCTCCGGCCTTGCCAGCCAGCTCAGGCGGCCGACGTTCGTGCCTCGCTCGCTCTCGGGACCTGCGCCGCAGCCCAGCTGCAAATTGCAAACGTCCAGCGACTGCTCCCACACCAAAGGTGCCAGGCCTCCCAGGTGTTGCTGGCCCTCGCCTTCCCCTGGCAGCCCTTCCACAGCCCCACACACACTGGGGCTCCGGCCTTGCCAGCCAGCTCAGGGGGCCGACGTTCGTGCCTCGCTCGCTCTCGGGACCTGCGCCGCAGCCCAGCTCGAAATTGCAAACGTCCATCGATAGCGCCCACACCAAAGGTGCCAGGCCTCCCAGGTGTTGCTGGCCCTCGCCTTCCCCTGGCAGCCCTTCCACAGCCCCACACACACTGGGGCTCCGGCCTTGCCAGCCAGCTCAGGCTGCCGACGTTCGTGCCTCGCTCGCTCTCGGGACCTGCGCCGCAGCCCAGCTCGAAACTGCAAACGTCCAGCGACTGCTCCCACACGGAAGGTGCCAGGCCTCCCAGGTGTTGCTGGCTCTTGCCTTGCCCTGGCAGCCCTTCCACAGCCCCACACACACTGCGGCTCCGGCCTTGCTAGCCAGCTCAGGCTGCCGACGTTCGTGCCTCGCTCGCTCTCGGGACCTGCGCCGCAGCCCAGCTCCAAATTGCAAACGTCCAGCGACTGCTCCCACACGAAAGGTGCCAGGCCTCCCAGGTGTTGCTGGCCCTCGCCTTGCCCTGGCAGCCCTTCCACAGACCCACACACACTGGGGCTCCGCTCTTGCCAGCCAGCTCAGGTGGCCGACGTTCGTGCCTTGCTCGCTCTCGGGACCTGGGCCGCAGCCCAGCTCGAAACTGCAAATGTCCAGCGACTGCTCCCACACCAAAGGTGCCAGGCCTCCCAGGTGTTGCTGGCCCTCGCCTTCCCCTGGCAGCCCTTCCACAGCCCCACACACACTGCGGCTCCGGCCTTGCCAGCCAGCTCAGGCGGCCGACGTTCGTGCCTTGGTCGCTCTCGGGACCTGTGCCGGAGCCCAGCTCGAAATTGCAAACGTCCATCGATAGCGCCCACACCAAAGGTGCCAGGCCTCCCAGGTGTTGCTGGCCCTCGCCTTCCCCTGGCAGCCCTTCCACAGCCCCACACACACTGGGACTCCGCTCTTGCCAGCCAGCTCAGGGGGCCGACGTTCGTGCCTTGGTCGCTCTCGGGACCTGCGCCGGAGCCCAGCTGCAAATTGCAAACGTCCAGCGACTGCTCCCACACCAAAGGTGCCAGGCCTCCCAGGTGTTGCTGGCCCTCGCCTTGCCCTGGCAGCCCTTCCACAGCCCCACACACACTGGGGCTCCGGTCTTGCCAGCCAGCTCATGGTGCCGTCGTTCGTGCCTCGCTCGCTCTCGGGACCTGCGCCGGAGCCCAGCTGCAAATTGCAAACGTCCAGCGACTGCTCCCACACGAAAGGTGCCAGGCCTCCCAGGTGTTGCTGGCCCTCGCCTTGCCCTGCCAGCCCTTCCACAGCCCCACACACACTGGGGCTCCGGCCTTGCCAGCCAGCTCAGGCTGCCGACGTTCGTGCCTCGCTCGCTCTCGGGACCTGCGCCGCAGCCCAGCTCGAAACTCCAAACGTCCAGCGACTGCTCCCACACGGAAGGTGCCAGGCCTCCCAGGTGTTGCTGGCCCTCGCCTTGCCCTGGCAGCCCTTCCACAGCCCCACACACACTGGGGCTCCGCTCTTGCCAGCCATCTCAGGCTGCCGACGTTCGTGCCTCGCTCGCTGTCCGGTCCTGCGCCGCAGCCCAGCTCCAAATTGCAAACGTCCAGCGACTGCTCCCACTCCAAAGGTGCCAGGCCTGCCAGGTGTTGCTGGCCCTCGCCTTCCCCTGGCAGCCCTTCCACAGCCCCACACACACTGCGGCTCCGGCCTTGCCAGCCAGCTCTGGCGGCCGACGTTCGTGCCTTGGGCGCTCTCGGGACCTGCGCCGCAGCCCAGCTCGAAACTGCAAACGTCCAGCGATTGCTCCCACACGAAAGGTGCCAGGCCTCCCAGGTGTTGCTGGCCCTCGCCTTCCCCTGGCAGCCCTTCCACAGCCCCACACACACTGGGACTCCGCTCTTGCCAGCCAGCTCAGGGGGCCGACGTTCGTGCCTTGGTCGCTCTCGGGACCTGCGCCGGAGCCCAGCTGCAAATTGCAAACGTCCAGCGACTGCTCCCACACCAAAGGTGCCAGGCCTCCCAGGTGTTGCTGGCCCTCGCCTTGCCCTGGCAGCCCTTCCACAGCCCCACACACACTGCGGCTCCGGCCTTGCCAGCCAGCTCATGGTGCCGACCTTCGTGCCTTGGTCGCTCTCGGGACCTGCGCCGGAGCCCAGCTCCAAATTGCAAACGTCCAGCGACTGCTCCCACACGAAAGGTGCCAGGCCTCCCAGGTGTTGCTGGCCCTCGCCTTGCCCTGGTAGCCCTTCCACAGCCCCACACACACTGGGGCTTCGCTCTTGCCAGCCAGCTCAGGTGGCCGACGTTCGTGCCTTGCTCGCTCTCGGGACCTACGCCGCAGCCCAGCTCCAAATTGCAAACGTCCAGCGACTGCTCCCACACCAAAGGTGCCAGGCCTCCCAGGTGTTGCTGGCCCTCGCCTTGCCCTGGCAGCCCTTCCACAGCCCCACACACACTGGGGCTCCGGCCTTGCCAGCCAGCTCAGGCGGCCGACGTTCGTGCCTTGGTCGCTCTCGGGACCTGTGCCGGAGCCCAGCTCGAAATTGCAAACGTCCATCGATAGCGCCCACACCAAAGGTGCCAGGCCTCCCAGGTGTTGCTGGCCCTCGCCTTCCCCTGGCAGCCCTTCCACAGCCCCACACACACTGGGGCTCCGGCCTTGCCAGCCCGCTCAGGGGGCCGACGTTCTTGCCTCGCTCGCTCTCGGGTCCTGCGCCGCAGCCCAGCTCCAAATTGCAAACGTCCAGCGACTGCTCCCACACCAAAGGTGCCAGGCCTCCCAGGTGTTGCTGGCCCTCGCCTTCCCCTGGCAGCCCTTCCACAGCCCCACACACACTGGGGCTCCGGCCTTGCCAGCCAGCTCAGGGTGCCGACTTTCGTGCCTCGCTCGCTCTCGGAACCTGCGCCGGAGCCCAGCTCGAAACTGCAAACGTCCAGCGACTGCTCCCACACCAAAGGTGCCAGGCCTCCCAGGTGTTGCTGGCCCTCGCCTTGCCCTGGCAGCCCTTCCACAGCCCCACACACACTGGGGCTCCGGCCTTGCCAGCCAGCTCAGGCGGCCGACGTTCGTGCCTTGGTTCCTCTCGGTCCCTGCGCCGCAGCCCAGCTCGAAACTGCAAACGTCCAGCGACTGCTCCCACACGGAAGGTGCCAGGCCTCCCAGGTGTTGCTGGCTCTTGCCTTGCCCTGGCAGCCCTTCCACAGCCCCACACACACTGGGGCTCCAGCCTTGCCAGACAGCTCAGGCTGCCGACGTTCGTGCCTCGCTCGCTCTCGGGTCCTGCGCCGGAGCCCAGCTCCAAATTGCAAACGTCCAGCAACTGCTCCCACTCCAAAGGTGCCAGGCCTGCCAGGTGTTGCTGGCCCTCGCCTTCCCCTGGCAGCCCTTCCACAGCCCCACACACACTGCGGCTCCGGCCTTGCCAGCCAGCTCTGGCGGCCGACGTTCGTGCCTTGGGCGCTCTCGGGACCTGCGCCGCAGCCCAGCTCGAAACTGCAAACGTCCAGCGATTGCTCCCACACGAAAGGTGCCAGGCCTCCCAGGTGTTGCTGGCCCTCGCCTTCCCCTGGCAGCCCTTCCACAGCCCCACACACACTGGGACTCCGCTCTTGCCAGCCAGCTCAGGGGGCCGACGTTCGTGCCTTGGTCGCTCTCGGGACCTGCGCCGGAGCCCAGCTGCAAATTGCAAACGTCCAGCGACTGCTCCCACACCAAAGGTGCCAGGCCTCCCAGGTGTTGCTGGCCCTCGCCTTGCCCTGGCAGCCCTTCCACAGCCCCACACACACTGGGGCTCCGGTCTTGCCAGCCAGCTCATGGTGCCGTCGTTCGTGCCTCGCTCGCTCTCGGGACCTGCGCCGGAGCCCAGCACCAAATTGCAAACGTCCAGCGACTGCTCCCACACGAAAGGTGCCAGGCCTCCCAGGTGTTGCTGGCCCTCGCCTTGCCCTGCCAGCCCTTCCACAGCCCCACACACACTGGGGCTCCGGCCTTGCCAGCCAGCTCAGGCTGCCGACGTTCGTGCCTCGCTCGCTCTCGGGACCTGCGCCGCAGCCCAGCTCGAAACTCCAAACGTCCAGCGACTGCTCCCACACGGAAGGTGCCAGGCCTCCCAGGTGTTGCTGGCCCTCGCCTTGCCCTGGCAGCCCTTCCACAGCCCCACACACACTGGGGCTCCGCTCTTGCCAGCCATCTCAGGCTGCCGACGTTCGTGCCTCGCTCGCTGTCCGGTCCTGCGCCGCAGCCCAGCTCCAAATTGCAAACGTCCAGCGACTGCTCCCACACCAAAGGTGCCATGCCTCCCAGGTGTTGCTGGCCCTCGCCTTGCCCTGGCAGCCCTTCCACAGCCCCACACACACTGCGGCTCCGGCCTTGCCAGCCAGCTCATGGTGCCGACCTTCGTGCCTTGGTCGCTCTCGGGACCTGCGCCGGAGCCCAGCTCCAAATTGCAAACGTCCAGCGACTGCTCCCACACGAAAGGTGCCAGGCCTCCCAGGTGTTGCTGGCCCTCGCCTTGCCCTGGTAGCCCTTCCACAGCCCCACACACACTGGGGCTTCGCTCTTGCCAGCCAGCTCAGGTGGCCGACGTTCGTGCCTTGCTCGCTCTCGGGACCTGCGCCGCAGCCCAGCTCCAAATTGCAAACGTCCAGCGACTGCTCCCACACCAAAGGTGCCAGGCCTCCCAGGTGTTGCTGGCCCTCGCCTTGCCCTGGCAGCCCTTCCACAGCCCCACACACACTGCGGCTCCGGCCTTGCCAGCCAGCTCAGGCGGCCGACGTTCGTGCCTTGGTCGCTCTCGGGACCTGTGCCGGAGCCCAGCTCGAAATTGCAAACGTCCATCGATAGCGCCCACACCAAAGGTGCCAGGCCTCCCAGGTGTTGCTGGCCCTCGCCTTCCCCTGGCAGCCCTTCCACAGCCCCACACACACTGGGGCTCCGGCCTTGCCAGCCCGCTCAGGGGGCCGACGTTCTTGCCTCGCTCGCTCTCGGGTCCTGCGCCGCAGCCCAGCTCCAAATTGCAAACGTCCAGCGACTGCTCCCACACCAAAGGTGCCAGGCCTCCCAGGTGTTGCTGGCCCTCGCCTTCCCCTGGCAGCCCTTCCACAGCCCCACACACACTGGGGCTCCGGCCTTGCCAGCCAGCTCAGGGTGCCGACATTCGTGCCTCGCTCGCTCTCGGAACCTGCGCCGGAGCCCAGCTCGAAACTGCAAACGTCCAGCGACTGCTCCCACACCAAAGGTGCCAGGCCTCCCAGGTGTTGCTGGCCCTCGCCTTGCCCTGGCAGCCCTTCCACAGCCCCACACACACTGGGGCTCCGGCCTTGCCAGCCAGCTCAGGCGGCCGACGTTCGTGCCTTGGTTCCTCTCGGTCCCTGCGCCGCAGCCCAGCTCGAAACTGCAAACGTCCAGCGACTGCTCCCACACGGAAGGTGCCAGGCCTCCCAGGTGTTGCTGGCTCTTGCCTTGCCCTGGCAGCCCTTCCACAGCCCCACACACACTGGGGCTCCAGCCTTGCCAGACAGCTCAGGCTGCCGACGTTCGTGCCTCGCTCGCTCTCGGGTCCTGCGCCGGAGCCCAGCTCCAAATTGCAAACGTCCAGCAACTGCTCCCACTCCAAAGGTGCCAGGCCTGCCAGGTGTTGCTGGCCCTCGCCTTCCCCTGGCAGCCCTTCCACAGCCCCACACACACTGCGGCTCCGGCCTTGCCAGCCAGCTCTGGCGGCCGACGTTCGTGCCTTGGGCGCTCTCGGGACCTGCGCCGCAGCCCAGCTCCAAATTGCAAACGTCCAGCGATTGCTCCCACACGAAAGGTGCCAGGCCTCCCAGGTGTTGCTGGCCCTCGCCTTGCCCTGGCAGCCCTTCCACAGCCCCACACACACTGGGGCTCCGGCCTTGCCAGCCAGCTCAGGGGGCCGACGTTCGTGCCTCGCTCGCTCTCGGGACCTGCGCCGCAGCCCAGCTCCAAATTGCAAACGTCCAGCGACTGCTCCCACACCAAAGGTGCCATGCCTCCCAGGTGCTGCTGGCCCTCGCCTTGCCCTGGCAGCCCTTCCACAGCCCCACACACACTGGGGCTCCGGCCTTGCCAGCCAGCTCAGGCGGCCGATGTTCGTGCCTCGCTCGCTCTCGGGACCTGCGCCGCAGCCCAGCTCGAAATTGCAAACGTCCAGCGACTGCTCCCACACTAAAGGTGCCAGGCCTCCCAGGTGTTGCTGGCCCTCGCCTTGCCCTGGCAGCCCTTCCACAGCCCCACAGACCCTGGGGCTCCGGCCTTGCCAGCCAGCTCAGGGGGCCGACGTTCGTGCCTCGCTCGCTCTCGGGACCTGCGCCGCAGCCCAGCTCGAAACTGCAAACGTCCAGCGACTGCTCCCACACCAAAGGTGCCATGCCTCCCAGGTGCTGCTGGCCCTCGCCTTGCCCTGCCAGCCCTTCCACAGCCCCACACACACTGGGGCTCCGGTCTTCCCTGCCAGCTCAGGCGGCCGACGTTCGTGCCTCCCTCGCTCTCGGGACCTGCGCCGGAGCCCAGCTGCAAATTGCAAACGTCCAGCGACTGCTCCCACACCAAAGGTGCCAGGCCTCCCAGGTGTTGCTGGCCCTCGCCTTGCCCTGGCAGCCCTTCCACAGCCCCACACACACTGGGGCTTCGCTCTTGCCAGCCAGCTCAGGCGGCCGACGTTCGTGCCTTGGTCGCTCTCGGGACCTGTGCCGGAGCCCAGCTCGAAATTGCAAACGTCCATCGATAGCGCCCACACCAAAGGTGCCAGGCCTCCCAGGTGTTGCTGGCCCTCGCCTTCCCCTGGCAGCCCTTCCACAGCCCCACACACACTGGGGCTCCGCTCTTGCCAGCCAGCTCAGGGGGCCGACGTTCGTGCCTTGGTCGCTCTCGGGACCTGCGCCGGAGCCCAGCTGCAAATTGCAAACGTCCAGCGACTGCTCCCACACCAAAGGTGCCAGGCCTCCCAGGTGTTGCTGGCCCTCGCCTTGCCCTGGCAGCCCTTCCACAGCCCCACACACACTGGGGCTCCGCTCTTGCCAGCCAGCTCATGGTGCCGTCGTTCGTGCCTCGCTCGCTCTCGGGACCTGCGCCGGAGCCCAGCTCCAAATTGCAAACGTCCAGCGACTGCTCCCACACCAAAGGTGCCAGGCCTCCCAGGTGTTGCTGGCCCTCGCCTTGCCCTGCCAGCCCTTCCACAGCCCCACACACACTGGGGCTCCGGCCTTGCCAGCCAGCTCAGGCTGCCGACGTTCGTGCCTCGCTCGCTCTCGGGACCTGCGCCGCAGCCCAGCTCGAAACTCCAAACGTCCAGCGACTGCTCCCACACGGAAGGTGCCAGGCCTCCCAGGTGTTGCTGGCCCTCGCCTTGCCCTGGCAGCCCTTCCACAGCCCCACACACACTGGGGCTCCGCTCTTGCCAGCCATCTCAGGCTGCCGACGTTCCTGCCTCGCTCGCTCTCGGGACCTGCGCCGGAGCCCAGCTCCAAATTGCAAACGTCCAGCGACTGCTCCCACACCAAAGGTGCCAGGCCTCCCAGGTGTTGCTGGCCCTCGCCTTGCCCTGCCAGCCCTTCCACAGCCCCACACACACTGCGGCTCCGGCCTTGCCAGCCAGCTCATGGTGCCGACCTTCGTGCCTTGGTCGCTCTCGGGACCTGCGCCGGAGCCCAGATCCAAATTGCAAACGTCCAGCGACTGCTCCCACACCAAATGTGCCAGGCCTCCCAGGTGTTGCTGGCCCTCGCCTTGCCCTGGCAGCCCTTCCACAGCCCCACACACACTGCGGCTCCGGCCTTGCCAGCCAGCTCAGGCGGCCGACGTTCGTGCCTTGGTCGCTCTCGGGACCTGTGCCGGAGCCCAGCTCCAAATTGCAAACGTCCATCGATAGCGCCCACACCAAAGGTGCCAGGCCTCCCAGGTGTTGCTGGCCCTCGCCTTCCCCTGGCAGCCCTTCCACAGCCCCACACACACTGGGGCTCCGGCCTTGCCAGCCAGCTCAGGCGGCCGACGTTCTTGCCTCGCTCGCTCTCGGGACCTGTGCCGGAGCCCAGCTCCAAATTGCAAACGTCCAGCGACTGCTCCCACACGGAAGGTGCCAGGCCTCCCAGGTGTTGCTGGCCCTCGCCTTCCCCTGGCAGCCCTTCCACAGCCCCACACACACTGGGGCTCCGGCCTTGCCAGCCAGCTCAGGCGGCCGACATTCGTGCCTCGCTCGCTCTCGGGACCTGCGCCGGAGCCCAGCTCGAAACTGCAAACGTCCAGCGACTGCTCCCACACGAAAGGTGCCAGGCCTCCCAGGTGTTGCTGGCCCTCGCCTTGCCCTGGCAGCCCTTCCACAGCCCCACACACACTGGGGCTCCGGCCTTGCCAGCCAGCTCAGGCGGCCGACGTTCGTGCCTTGGTTCCTCTCGGTCCCTGCGCCGCAGCCCAGCTCGAAACTGCAAACGTCCAGCGACTGCTCCCACACCAAAGGTGCCAGGCCTCCCAGGTGTTGCTGGCTCTTGCCTTGCCCTGGCAGCCCTTCCACAGCCCCACACACACTGGGGCTCCGGCCTTGCCAGACAGCTCAGGGGGCCGACATTCGTGCCTCGCTCGCTGTCGGGTCCTGCGCCGGAGCCCAGCTCCAAATTGCAAACGTCCAGCAACTGCTCCCACTCCAAAGGTGCCAGGCCTGCCAGGTGTTGCTGGCCCTCGCCTTCCCCTGGCAGCCCTTCCACAGCCCCACACACACTGCGGCTCCGGCCTTGCCAGCCAGCTCTGGCGGCCGACGTTCGTGGCTTGGGCGCTCTCGGGACCTGCGCCGCAGCCCAGCTCGAAACTGCAAACGTCCAGCGATTGCTCCCACACGAAAGGTGCCAGGCCTCCCAGGTGTTGCTGGCCCTCGCCTTGCCCTGGCAGCCCTTCCACAGCCCCACACACACTGGGGCTCCGGCCTTGCCAGCCAGCTCAGGCGGCCGATGTTCGTGCCTCGCTCGCTCTCGGGACCTGCGCCGCAGCCCAGCTCCAAATTGCAAACATCCAGCGACTGCTCCCACACTAAAGGTGCCAGGCCTCCCAGGTGTTGCTGGCCCTCGCCTTGCCCTGGCAGCCCTTCCACAGCCCCACACACACTGGGGCTCCGGCCTTGCCAGCCAGCTCAGGGGGCCGACGTTCGTGCCTCGCTCGCTCTCGGGACCTGCGCCGCAGCCCAGCTCGAAACTGCAAACGTCCAGCGACTGCTCCCACACCAAAGGTGCCATGCCTCCCAGGTGCTGCTGGCCCTCGCCTTGCCCTGCCAGCCCTTCCACAGCCCCACACACACTGGGGCTCCGGTCTTCCCTGCCAGCTCAGGCGGCCGACGTTCGTGCCTCGCTCGCTCTCGGGACCTGCGCCGCAGCCCAGCTCCAAATTGCAAACGTCCAGCGACTGCTCCCACACGAAAGGTGCCAGGCCTCCCAGGTGTTGCTGGCCCTCGCCTTGCCCTGCCAGCCCTTCCACAGCCCCACACACACTGGGGCTTCGCTCTTGCCAGCCAGCTCAGGGGGCCGACGTTCGTGCCTTGGTCGCTCTCGGGACCTGCGCCGCAGCCCAGCTCGAATTTGAAAACGTCCAGCGACTGCTCCCACACCAAAGGTGCCATGCCTCCCAGGTGTTGCTGGCCCTCGCCTTGCCCTGGCAGCCCTTCCACAGCCCCACACACACTGGGGCTCCGCTCTTGCCAGCCAGCTCAGGTGGCCGACGTTCGTGCCTCGCTCGCTCTCGGGACCTGCGCCGGAGCCCAGCTCCAAATTGCAAACGTCCAGCGACTGCTCCCACACGAAAGGTGCCAGTCCTCCCAGGTGTTGCTGGCCCTCGCCTTCCCCTGGCAGCCCTTCCACAGCCCCACACACACTGGGGCTCCGGCCTTGCCAGCCAGCTCAGGAGGCCGACGTTCGTGCCTCGCTCGCTCTCGGGACCTGCGCCGCAGCCCAGCTCGAAATTGCAAACGTCCAGCGACTGCTCCCACACGAAAGGTGCCAGGCCTCCCAGGTGTTGCTGGCCCTCGCCTTGCCCTGGCAGCCCTTCCACAGCCCCACACACACTGGGGCTCCGGCCTTGCCAGCCAGCTCAGGGGGCCGACGTTCGTGCCTCGCTCGCTCTCGGGACCTGCGCCGCAGCCCAGCTCCAAATTGCAAACGTCCAGCGACTGCTCCCACACCAAAGGTGCCATGCCTCCCAGGTGCTGCTGGCCCTCGCCTTGCCCTGGCAGCCCTTCCACAGCCCCACACACACTGGGGCTCCGGCCTTGCCAGCCAGCTCAGGGGGCCGACGTTCGTGCCTCGCTCGCTCTCGGGACCTGCGCCGCAGCCCAGCTCGAAACTGCAAACGTCCAGCGACTGCTCCCACACCAAAGGTGCCATGCCTCCCAGGTGCTGCTGGCCCTCGCCTTGCCCTGCCAGCCCTTCCACAGCCCCACACACACTGGGGCTCCGCTCTTGCCAGCCAGCTCAGGGGGCCGACGTTCGTGCCTTGGTCGCTCTCGGGACCTGCGCCGGAGCCCAGCTGCAAATTGCAAACGTCCAGCGACTGCTCCCACACCAAAGGTGCCAGGCCTCCCAGGTGTTGCTGGCCCTCGCCTTGCCCTGCCAGCCCTTCCACAGCCCCACACACACTGGGGCTCCGGCCTTGCCAGCCAGCTCATGGTGCCGTCGTTCGTGCCTCGCTCGCTCTCGGGACCTGCGCCGGAGCCCAGCTCCAAATTGCAAACGTCCAGCGACTGCTCCCACACCAAAGGTGCCAGGCCTCCCAGGTGTTGCTGGCCCTCGCCTTGCCCTGCCAACCCTTCCACAGCCCCACACACACTGGGGCTCCGGCCTTGCCAGCCAGCTCAGGCTGCCGACGTTCGTGCCTCGCTCGCTCTCGGGACCTGCGCCGCAGCCCAGCTCGAAACTCCAAACGTCCAGCGACTGCTCCCACACGGAAGGTGCCAGGCCTCCCAGGTGTTGCTGGCCCTCGCCTTGCCCTGGCAGCCCTTCCACAGCCCCACACACACTGGGGCTCCGGCCTTGCCAGCCATCTCAGGCTGCCGACGTTCCTGCCTCGCTCGCTCTCGGGACCTGCGCCGGAGCCCAGCTCCAAATTGCAAACGTCCATCGATAGCGCCCACACCAAAGGTGCCAGGCCTCCCAGGTGTTGCTGGCCCTCGCCTTGCCCTGGCAGCCCTTCCACAGCCCCACACACACTGGGACTCCGCTCTTGCCAGCCAGCTCAGGGGGCCGACGTTCGTGCCTTGGTCGCTCTCGGGACCTGCGCCGGAGCCCAGCTGCAAATTGCAAACGTCCAGCGACTGCTCCCACACAAAAGGTGCCAGGCCTCCCAGGTGTTGCTGGCCCTCGCCTTGCCCTGGCAGCCCTTCCACAGCCCCACACACACTGGGGCTCCGGTCTTGCCAGCCAGCTCATGGTGCCGTCGTTCGTGCCTCGCTCGCTCTCGGGACCTGCGCCGGAGCCCAGCTCCAAATTGCAAACGTCCAGCGACTGCTCCCACACGAAAGGTGCCAGGCCTCCCAGGTGTTGCTGGCCCTCGCCTTGCCCTGCCAGCCCTTCCACAGCCCCACACACACTGGGGCTCCGGCCTTGCCAGCCAGCTCAGGCTGCCGACGTTCGTGCCTCGCTCGCTCTCGGGACCTGCGCCGCAGCCCAGCTCGAAACTCCAAACGTCCAGCGACTGCTCCCACACGGAAGGTGCCAGGCCTCCCAGGTGTTGCTGGCCCTCGCCTTGCCCTGGCAGCCCTTCCACAGCCCCACACACACTGGGGCTCCGCTCTTGCCAGCCATCTCAGGCTGCCGACGTTCCTGCCTCGCTCGCTCTCGGGACCTGCGCCGGAGCCCAGCTCCAAATTGCAAACGTCCAGCGACTGCTCCCACACCAAAGGTGCCATGCCTCCCAGGTGTTGCTGGCCCTCGCCTTGCCCTGGCAGCCCTTCCACAGCCCCACACACACTGCGGCTCCGGCCTTGCCAGCCAGCTCATGGTGCCGACGTTCGTGCCTTGGTCGCTCTCGGGACCTGCGCCGGAGCCCAGCTCCAAATTGCAAACGTCCAGCGACTGCTCCCACACCAAAGGTGCCATGCCTCCCAGGTGCTGCTGGCCCTCGCCTTGCCCTGCCAGCCCTTCCACAGCCCCACACACACTGGGGCTCCGGTCTTCCCTGCCAGCTCAGGCTGCCGACGTTCGTGCCTCGCTCGCTCTCGGGACCAGCGCCGGAGCCCAGCTGCAAATTGCAAACGTCCAGCGACTGCTCCCACACGAAAGGTGCCAGGCCTCCCAGGTGTTGCTGGCCCTCGCCTTGCCCTGGTAGCCCTTCCACAGCCCCACACACACTGGGGCTTCGCTCTTGCCAGCCAGCTCAGGGGGCCGACGTTCGTGCCTTGCTCGCTCTCGGGACCTGCGCCGCAGCCCAGCTCCAAATTGCAAACGTCCAGCGACTGCTCCCACACCAAAGGTGCCAGGCCTCCCAGGTGTTGCTGGCCCTCGCCTTGCCCTGGCAGCCCTTCCACAGCCCCACACACACTGGGGCTCCGGCCTTGCCAGCCAGCTCAGGCGGCCGACGTTCGTGCCTTGGTCGCTCTCGGGACCTGTGCCGGAGCCCAGCTCGAAATTGCAAACGTCCATCGATAGCGCCCACACCAAAGGTGCCAGGCCTCCCAGGTGTTGCTGGCCCTCGCCTTCCCCTGGCAGCCCTTCCACAGCCCCACACACACTGGGGCTCCGGCCTTGCCAGCCAGCTCAGGGGGCCGACGTTCTTGCCTCGCTCACTCTCGGGTCCTGCGCCGCAGCCCAGCTCCAAATTGCAAACGTCCAGCGACTGCTCCCACACGGAAGGTGCCAGGCCTCCCAGGTGTTGCTGGCCCTCGCCTTCCCCTGGCAGCCCTTCCACAGCCCCACACACACTGGGGCTCCGGTCTTCCCTGCCAGCTCAGGCGGCCGACGCTCGTGCCTCGCTCGCTCTCGGGACCTGCGCCGCAGCCCAGCTGCAAATTGCAAACGTCCAGCGACTGCTCCCACACTAAAGGTGCCAGGCCTCCCAGGTGTTGCTGGCCCTCGCCTTGCCCTGGCAGCCCTTCCACAGCCCCACACACACTGGGGCTCCGGCCTTGCCAGCCATCTCAGGCTGCCGACGTTCCTGCCTCGCTCGCTCTCGGGACCTGCGCCGGAGCCCAGCTCCAAATTGCAAACGTCCATCGATAGCGCCCACACCAAAGGTGCCAGGCCTCCCAGGTGTTGCTGGCCCTCGCCTTCCCCTGGCAGCCCTTCCACAGCCCCACACACACTGGGGCTCCGGCCTTGCCAGCCAGCTCAGGCTGCCGACGTTTGTGCCTCGCTCGCTCTCGGGACCTGCGCCGCAGCCCAGCTGCAAATTGCAAACGTCCAGCGACTGCTCCCACACGAAAGGTGCCAGGCCTCCCAGGTGTTGCTGGCCCTCGCCTTGCCCTGGCAGCCCTTCCACAGCCCCACACACACTGGGGCTCCGGTCTTCCCTGCCACCTCAGGGGGCCGACGTTCGTGCCTCGCTCGCTCTCGGGACCAGCGCCGGAGCCCAGCTCCAAATTGCAAACGTCCAGCGACTGCTCCCACACGAAAGGTGCCAGGCCTCCCAGGTGTTGCTGGCCCTCGCCTTGCCCTGGCAGCCCTTCCACAGACCCACACACACTGGGGCTCCGGCCTTGCCAGCCAGCTCAGGGTGCCGACGTTCGTGCCTCGCTCGCTCTCGGGACCTGCGCCGCAGCCCAGCTCGAAACTGCAAACGTCCAGCGACTTCTCCCACACAAAAGGTGCCAGGCCTCCCAGGTGTTGCTGGCCCTCGCCTTGCCCTGGCAGCCCTTCCACAGCCCCACACACACTGGCGCTCCGGCCTTGCCAGCCAGCTCAGGCGGCCGACGTTCGTGCCTTGGTCGCTCTCGGGACCTGCGCCGGAGCCCAGCTCGAAATTGCAAACGTCCATCGATAGCGCCCACACCAAAGGTGCCAGGCCTCCCAGGTGCTGCTGGCCCTCGCCTTCCCCTGGCAGCCCTTCCACAGCCCCACACACACTGGGACTCCGCTCTTGCCAGCCAGCTCAGGGGGCCGACGTTCGTGCCTTGGTCGCTCTCGGGACCTGCGCCGGAGCCCAGCTGCAAATTGCAAACGTCCAGCGACTGCTCCCACACAAAAGGTGCCAGGCCTCCCAGGTGTTGCTGGCCCTCGCCTTGCCCTGGCAGCCCTTCCACAGCCCCACACACACTGGGGCTCCGGTCTTGCCAGCCAGCTCATGGTGCCGTCGTTCGTGCCTCGCTCGCTCTCGGGACCTGCGCCGGAGCCCAGCTCCAAATTGCAAACGTCCAGCGACTGCTCCCACACGAAAGGTGCCAGGCCTCCCAGGTGTTGCTGGCCCTCGCCTTGCCCTGCCAGCCCTTCCACAGCCCCACACACACTGGGGCTCCGGCCTTGCCAGCCAGCTCAGGCTGCCGACGTTCGTGCCTCGCTCGCTCTCGGGACCTGCGCCGCAGCCCAGCTCGAAACTCCAAACGTCCAGCGACTGCTCCCACACGGAAGGTGCCAGGCCTCCCAGGTGTTGCTGGCCCTCGCCTTGCCCTGGCAGCCCTTCCACAGCCCCACACACACTGGGGCTCCGCTCTTGCCAGCCATCTCAGGCTGCCGACGTTCCTGCCTCGCTCGCTCTCGGGACCTGCGCCGGAGCCCAGCTCCAAATTGCAAACGTCCAGCGACTGCTCCCACACCAAAGGTGCCATGCCTCCCAGGTGTTGCTGGCCCTCGCCTTGCCCTGGCAGCCCTTCCACAGCCCCACACACACTGGCGCTCCGGCCTTGCCAGCCAGCTCATGGTGCCGACCTTCGTGCCTTGGTCGCTCTCGGGACCTGCGCCGGAGCCCAGCTCCAAATTGCAAACGTCCAGCGACTGCTCCCACACCAAAGGTGCCATGCCTCCCAGGTGCTGCTGGCCCTCGCCTTGCCCTGCCAGCCCTTCCACAGCCCCACACACACTGGGGCTCCGGTCTTCCCTGCCAGCTCAGGCTGCCGACGTTCGTGCCTCGCTCGCTCTCGGGACCAGCGCCGGAGCCCAGCTGCAAATTGCAAACGTCCAGCGACTGCTCCCACACGAAAGGTGCCAGGCCTCCCAGGTGTTGCTGGCCCTCGCCTTGCCCTGGTAGCCCTTCCACAGCCCCACACACACTGGGGCTTCGCTCTTGCCAGCCAGCTCAGGTGGCCGACGTTCGTGCCTTGCTCGCTCTCGGGACCTGCGCCGCAGCCCAGCTCCAAATTGCAAACGTCCAGCGACTGCTCCCACACCAAAGGTGCCAGGCCTCCCAGGTGTTGCTGGCCCTCGCCTTGCCCTGGCAGCCCTTCCACAGACCCACACACACTGGGGCTCCGCTCTTGCCAGCCAGCTCAGGTGGCCGACGTTCGTGCCTTGCTCGCTCTCGGGACCTGGGCCGCAGCCCAGCTCGAAACTGAAAATGTCCAGCGACTGCTTCCACACCAAAGGTGCCAGGCCTCCCAGGTGTTGCTGGCCCTCGCCTTGCCCTGGCAGCCCTTCCACAGCCCCACACACACTGGGGCTCCGGCCTTGCCAGCCAGCTCAGGCGGCCGACGTTCGTGCCTTGGTCGCTCTCGGGACCTGTGCCGGAGCCCAGCTCGAAATTGCAAATGTCCATCGATAGCGCCCACACCAAAGGTGCCAGGCCTCCCAGGTGTTGCTGGCCCTCGCCTTGCCCTGGCAGCCCTTCCACAGCCCCACACACACTGCGGCTCCGGCCTTGCCAGCCAGCTCAGGCGGCCGACGTTCGTGCCTTGGTCGCTCTCGGGACCTGCGCCGCAGCCCAGCTCGAAACTGCAAACGTCCATCGATAGCGCCCACACCAAAGGTGCCAGGCCTCCCAGGTGTTGCTGGCCCTCGCCTTGCCCTGGCAGCCCTTCCACAGCCCCACACACACTGGGGCTCCGGCCTTGCCAGCCAGCTCAGGGGGCCGACGTTCGTGCCTTGCTCGCTCTCGGGACCTGCGCCGCAGCCCAGCTCGAAACTGCAAACGTCCAGCGACTGTTCCCACACCAAAGGTGCCAGACCTCCCAGGTGTTGCTGGCCCTCGCCTTCCCCTGGCAGCCCTTCCACAGCCCCACACACACTGCGGCTCCGGCCTTGCCAGCCAGCTCAGGCGGCCGACGTTCGTGCCTTGGTCGCTCTCGGGACCTGTGCCGGAGCCCAGCTCCAAATTGCAAACGTCCATCGATAGCGCCCACACCAAAGGTGCCAGGCCTCCCAGGTGTTGCTGGCCCTCGCCTTCCCCTGGCAGCCCTTCCACAGCCCCACACACACTGGGGCTCCGGCCTTGCCAGCCAGCTCAGGCGGCCGACGTTCGTGCCTCGCTCGCTCTCGGGACCTGCGCCGCAGCCCAGCTGCAAATTGCAAACGTCCAGCGACTGCTCCCACACGAAAGGTGCCAGGCCTCCCAGGTGTTGCTGGCCCTCGCCTTGCCCTGGCAGCCCTTCCACAGCCCCACACACACTGGGGCTCCGGTCTTCCCTGCCACCTCAGGGGGCCGACGTTCGTGCCTCGCTCGCTCTCGGGACCAGCGCCGGAGCCCAGCTCCAAATTGCAAACGTCCAGCGACTGCTCCCACACGGAAGGTGCCAGGCCTCCCAGGTGTTGCTGGCCCTCGCCTTGCCCTGGCAGCCCTTCCACAGCCCCACACACACTGGGGCTCCGGTCTTCCCTGCCACCTCAGGGGGCCGACGTTCGTGCCTCGCTCGCTCTCGGGACCTGCGCCGCAGCCCAGCTCGAAACTGCAAACGTCCAGCGACTGCTCCCACACGGAAGGTGCCAGGCCTCCCAGGTGTTGCTGGCTCTTGCCTTGCCCTGGCAGCCCTTCCACAGCCCCACACACACTGGGGCTCCGGCCTTGCCAGCCAGCTCAGGGGGCCGACATTCGTGCCTCGCTCGCTCTCGGGTCCTGCGCCGCAGCCCAGCTCCAAATTGCAAACGTCCAGCGACTGCTCCCACACCAAAGGTGCCATGCCTCCCCGGTGCTGCTGGCCCTCGCCTTGCCCTGCCAGCCCTTCCACAGCCCCACACACACTGGGGCTCCGGTCTTCCCTGCCAGCTCAGGCGGCCGACGCTCGTGCCTCGCTCGCTCTCGGGACCTGCGCCGCAGCCCAGCTGCAAATTGCAAACGTCCAGCGACTGCTCCCACACTAAAGGTGCCAGGCCTCCCAGGTGTTGCTGGCCCTCGCCTTCCCCTGGCAGCCCTTCCACAGCCCCACACACACTGGGGCTTCGCTCTTGCCAGCCAGCTCAGGGGGCCGACGTTCGTGCCTTGGTCGCTCTCGGGACCTGCGCCGCAGCCCAGCTCGAATTTGAAAACGTCCAGCGACTGCTCCCACACGAAAGGTGCCAGGCCTCCCAGGTGTTGCTGGCCCTCGCCTTGCCCTGGCAGCCCTTCCACAGCCCCACACACACTGGGGCTCCGGCCTTGCTAGCCAGCTCAGGCTGCCGACGTTCGTGCCTCGCTCGCTCTCGGGACCTGCGCCGGAGCCCAGCTCCAAATTGCAAACGTCCAGCGACTGCTCCCACACCAAAGGTGCCAGGCCTCCCAGGTGTTGCTGGCCCTCGCCTTGCCCTGGCAGCCCTTCCACAGACCCACACACACTGGGGCTCCGCTCTTGCCAGCCAGCTCAGGTGGCCGACGTTCGTGCCTTGCTCGCTCTCGGGACCTGGGCCGCAGCCCAGCTCGAAACTGAAAATGTCCAGCGAATGCTTCCACACCAAAGGTGCCAGGCCTCCCAGGTGTTGCTGGCCCTCGCCTTGCCCTGGCAGCCCTTCCACAGCCCCACACACACTGGGGCTCCGGCCTTGCCAGCCAGCTCAGGCGGCCGACGTTCGTGCCTTGGTCGCTCTCGGGACCTGTGCCGGAGCCCAGCTCGAAATTGCAAACGTCCATCGATAGCGCCCACACCAAAGGTGCCAGGCCTCCCAGGTGTTGCTGGCCCTCGCCTTGCCCTGGCAGCCCTTCCACAGCCCCACACACACTGGGGCTCCGGCCTTGCCAGCCAGCTCAGGGGGCTGACGTTCGTGCCTTGCTCGCTCTCGGGACCTGCGCCGCAGCCCAGCTCGAAACTGCAAACGTCCAGCGACTGTTCCCACACCAAAGGTGCCAGGCCTCCCAGGTGTTGCTGGCCCTCGCCTTCCCCTGGCAGCCCTTCCACAGCCCCACACACACTGGGGCTCCGGCCTTGCCAGCCAGCTCAGGCTGCCGACGTTCGTGCCTCGCTCGCTCTCGGGACCTGCGCCGCAGCCCAGCTGCAAATTGCAAACGTCCAGCGACTGCTCCCACACGAAAGGTGCCAGGCCTCCCAGGTGTTGCTGGCCCTCGCCTTGCCCTGGCAGCCCTTCCACAGCCCCACACACACTGGGGCTTCGCTCTTGCCAGCCAGCTCAGGGGGCCGACATTCGTGCCTCGCTCGCTCTCGGGTCCTGCGCCGCAGCCCAGCTCCAAATTGCAAACGTCCAGCGACTGCTCCCACACCAAAGGTGCCAGGCCTCCCAGGTGTTGCTGGCCCTCGCCTTGCCCTGGCAGCCCTTCCACAGCCCCACACACACTGGGGCTCCGGCCTTGCCAGCCAGCTCATGGTGCCGACCTTCGTGCCTTGGTCGCTCTCGGGACCTGCGCCGGAGCCCAGCTCCAAATTGCAAACGTCCAGCGACTGCTCCCACACCAAAGGTGCCAGGCCTCCCAGGTGTTGCTGGCCCTCGCCTTGCCCTGGCAGCCCTTCCACAGCCCCACACACACTGGGGCTTCGCTCTTGCCAGCCAGCTCAGGGGGCCGACGTTCGTGCCTTGGTCGCTCTCGGGACCTGCACCGCAGCCCAGCTCGAATTTGAAAACGTCCAGCGACTGCTCCCACACCAAAGGTGCCATGCCTCCCAGGTGCTGCTGGCCCTCGCCTTCCCCTGGCAGCCCTTCCACAGCCCCACACACACTGGGGCTCCGCTCTTGCCAGCCAGCTCAGGTGGCCGACGTTCGTGCCTCGCTCGCTCTCGGGACCTGGGCCGCAGCCCAGCTCGAAACTGAAAATGTCCAGCGACTGCTCCCACACCAAAGGTGCCAGGCCTCCCAGGTGTTGCTGGCCCTCGCCTTGCCCTGCCAGCCCTTCCACAGCCCCACACACACTGGGGCTCCGGCCTTGCCAGCCAGCTCAGGCGGCCGACGTTCGTGCCTTGGTCGCTCTCGGGACCTGTGCCGCAGCCCAGCTCGAAATTGCAAACGTCCATCGATAGAGCCCACACCAAAGGTGCCAGGCCTCCCAGGTGTTGCTGGCCCTCGCCTTGCCCTGGCAGCCCTTCCACAGCCCCACACACACTGGGGCTCCGGCCTTGCCAGCCAGCTCAGGCGGCCGACGTTCGTGCCTCGCTCGCTCTCGGGTCCTGCGCCGCAGCCCAGCTCCAAATTGCAAACGTCCAGCGACTGCTCCCACACTAAAGGTGCCAGGCCTCCCAGGTGCTGCTGGCCCTCGCCTTGCCCTGGCAGCCCTTCCACAGCCCCACACACACTGGGGCTCCGGCCTTGCCAGCCAGCTCATGCTGCCGACGTTCGTGCCTCGCTCGCTCTCGGGACCTGCGCCGGAGCCCAGCTGCAAATTGCAAACGTCCAGCGACTGCTCCCACACGAAAGGTGCCAGGCCTCCCAGGTGTTGCTGGCCCTCGCCTTGCCCTGGTAGCCCTTCCACAGCCCCACACACACTGGGGCTTCGCTCTTGCCAGCCAGCTCAGGGGGCCGACATTCGTGCCTCGCTCGCTCTCGGGTCCTGCGCCGCAGCCCAGCTCCAAATTGCAAACGTCCAGCGACTGCTCCCACACCAAAGGTGCCAGGCCTCCCAGGTGTTGCTGGCCCTCGCCTTGCCCTGGCAGCCCTTCCACAGCCCCACACACACTGGGGCTCCGGCCTTGCCAGCCAGCTCATGGTGCCGACCTTCGTGCCTTGGTCGCTCTCGGGACCTGCGCCGGAGCCCAGCTCCAAATTGCAAACGTCCAGCGACTGCTCCCACACCAAAGGTGCCATGCCTCCCAGGTGCTGCTGGCCCTCGCCTTGCCCTGGCAGCCCTTCCACAGCCCCACACACACTGGGGCTCCGGTCTTGCCAGCCAGCTCAGGCGGCCGACGTTCGTGCCTCGCTCGCTCTCGGGACCTGCGCCGCAGCCCAGCTGCAAATTGCAAACGTCCAGCGACTGCTCCCACACCAAAGGTGCCAGGCCTCCCAGGTGTTGCTGGCCCTCGCCTTGCCCTGGCAGCCCTTCCACAGCCCCACACACACTGGGGCTTCGCTCTTGCCAGCCAGCTCAGGGGGCCGACGTTCGTGCCTTGGTCGCTCTCGGGACCTGCGCCGCAGCCCAGCTCGAATTTGAAAACGTCCAGCGACTGCTCCCACACCAAAGGTGCCATGCCTCCCAGGTGTTGCTGGCCCTCGCCTTGCCCTGGCAGCCCTTCCACAGCCCCACACACACTGGGGCTCCGGCCTTGCTAGCCAGCTCAGGCTGCCGACGTTCGTGCCTCGCTCGCTCTCGGGACCTGCGCCGCAGCCCAGCTCCAAATTGCAAACGTCCAGCGACTGCTCCCACACCAAAGGTGCCAGGCCTCCCAGGTGTTGCTGGCCCTCGCCTTGCCCTGGCAGCCCTTCCACAGCCCCACACACACTGGGGCTCCGCTCTTGCCAGCCAGCTCAGGTGGCCGACGTTCGTGCCTTGCTCGCTCTCGGGACCTGGGCCGCAGCCCAGCTCGAAACTGAAAATGTCCAGCGACTGCTCCCACACCAAAGGTGCCAGGCCTCCCAGGTGTTGCTGGCCCTCGCCTTCCCCTGGCAGCCCTTCCACAGCCCCACACACACTGGGGCTCCGGCCTTGCCAGCCAGCTCAGGCGGCCGACGTTCGTGCCTTGGTCGCTCTCGGGACCTGTGCCGCAGCCCAGCTCGAAATTGCAAACGTCCATCGATAGAGCCCACACCAAAGGTGCCAGGCCTCCCAGGTGTTGCTGGCCCTCGCCTTGCCCTGGCAGCCCTTCCACAGCCCCACACACACTGGCGCTCCGGCCTTGCCAGCCAGCTCAGGCTGCCGACGTTCGTGCCTCGCTCGCTCTCGGAACCTGCGCCGCAGCCCAGCTCGAAACTGCAAACGTCCAGCGACTGCTCCCACACGAAAGGTGCCAGGCCTCCCAGGTGTTGCTGGCCCTCGCCTTGCCCTGGCAGCCCTTCCACAGCCCCACACACACTGGGACTCCGGCCTTGCCAGCCAGCTCAGGCTGCCGACGTTCGTGCCTCGCTCGCTCTCGGAACCTGCGCCGCAGCCCAGCTCGAAACTGCAAACGTCCAGCGACTGATCCCACACTAAAGGTACCATGCCTCCCAGGTGTTGCTGGCCCTCGCCTTGCCCTGGCAGCCCTTCCACAGCCCCACACACACTGCGGCTCCGGCCTTGCCAGCCAGCTCAGGCTGCCGACGTTCGTGCCTTGGTCGCTCTCGGGACCTGGGCCGCAGCCCAGCTCGAAACTGAAAATGTCCAGCGACTGCTCCCACACCAAAGGTGCCAGGCCTCCCAGGTGTTGCTGGCCCTCGCCTTGCCCTGGCAGCCCTTCCACAGCCCCACACACACTGGGGCTCCGGCCTTGCCAGCCAGCTCAGGGGGCCGACGTTCGTGCCTTGCTCGCTCTCGGGTCCTGCGCCGCAGCCCAGCTCGAAACTGCAAACGTCCAGCGACTGCTCCCACACGAAAGGTGCCAGGCCTCCCAGGTGTTGCTGGCCCTCGCCTTCCCCTGGCAGCCCTTCCACAGCCCCACACACACTGGCGCTCCGGCCTTGCCAGCCAGCTCAGGCTGCCGACGTTCGTGCCTCGCTTGCTCTCGGGACCTGCGCCGCAGCCCAGCTCCAAATTGCAAACGTCCAGCGACTGCTCCCACACGGAAGGTGCCATGCCTCCCAGGTGTTGCTGGCCCTCGCCTTGCCCTGGCAGCCCTTCCACAGCCCCACACACACTGGGGCTCCGGCCTTGCTAGCCAGCTCAGGCTGCCGACGTTCGTGCCTCGCTCGCTCTCGGGACCTGCTCCGGAGCCCAGCTGCAAATTGCAAACGTCCAGCGACTGCTCCCACACGAAAGGTGCCAGGCCTCCCAGGTGTTGCTGGCCCTCGCCTTCCCCTGGCAGCCCTTCCACAGCCCCACACACACTGGGGCTTCGCTCTTGCCAGCCAGCTCAGGCGGCCGACGTTCGTGCCTCGCTCGCTCTCGGGACCTGCGCCGGAGCCCAGCTCGAAACTGCAAACGTCCAGCGACTGCTCCCACACGAAAGGTGCCAGGCCTCCCAGGTGTTGCTGGCCCTCGCCTTCCCCTGGCAGCCCTTCCACAGCCCCACAGACCCTGGGGCTCCGGCCTTGCCAGCCAGCTCAGGGTGCCGACGTTCGTGCCTCGCTCGCTCTCGGGACCTGCGCCGAAGCCCAGCTGCAAATTGCCAATGTCCAGCTACTGTTCCCACACCAAAGGTGCCAGGCCTCCCAGGTGTTGCTGGCCCTCGCCTTGCCCTGGCAGCCCTTCCACAGCCCCACACACACTGGCGCTCTGGCCTTGCCAGCCAGCTCAGGCTACCGACGTTCGTGCCTCGCTCGCTCTCGGGACCTGTGCCGCAGCCCAGCTCCAAATTGCAAACGTCCAGCAACTGCTCCCACACCAAAGGTGCCATGCCTCCCAGGTGTTGCTGGCCCTCGCCTTGCCCTGGCAGCCCTTCCACAGCCCCACACACACTGGGGCTCCGAACTTGCCTGCCAGCTCAGGCGGCCGACGCTCGTGCCTCGCTCGCTCTCGGGACCTGCGCCGCAGCCCAGCTCGAAACTGCAAACGTCAAGCGACTGCTCCCACACGGAAGGTGCCAGGCCTCCCAGGTGTTGCTGGCCCTCGCCTTGCCCTGGCAGCCCTTCCACAGCCCCACACACACTGGGGCTCCGAACTTGCCTGCCAGCTCAGGGGGCCGACGTTCGTGCCTCGCTCGCTCTCGGGACCTGCGCCGCAGCCCAGCTCGAAACTGCAAACGTCCAGCGACTGCTCCCACACCAAAGGTGCCAGGCCTCCCACGTGTTGCTGGCCCTCGCCTTGCCCTGGCAGCCCTTCCACAGCCCCACACACACTGCGGCTCCGGCCTTGCCAGCCAGCTCAGGCAGCCGACGTTAGTGCCTTGTCGCTCTCGGGACCTGCGCCGCAGCCCAGCTCGAAACTGCAAACGTCCAGCGACTGCTCCCACACGAAAGGTGCCAGGCCTCCCAGGTGTTGCTGGCCCTCGCCTTGCCCTGGCAGCCCTTCCACAGCCCCACACACACTGGGGCTCCGGCCTTGCCAGCCAGCTCAGGCTGCCGACGTTCGTGCCTCGCTCGCTCTCGGGACCTGCGCCGCAGCCCAGCTCGAATTTGAAAACGTCCAGCGACTGCTCCCACACGAAAGGTGCCATGCCTCCCAGGTGTTGCTGGCCCTTGCCTTGCCCTGGCAGCCCTTCCACAGCCCCACACACACTGGGGCTCCGGCCTTGCTAGCCAGCTCAGGCTGCCGACGTTCGTGCCTCGCTCGCTCTCGGGACCTGCGCCGGAGCCCAGCTCCAAATTGCAAACGTCCAGCGACTGCTCCCACACGAAAGGTGCCAGGCCTCCCAGGTGTTGCTGGCCCTCGCCTTGCCCTGGCAGCCCTTCCACAGCCCCACACACACTGGGGCTCCGCTCTTGCCAGCCAGCTCAGGGGGCCGACGTTCGTGCCTTGCTCGCTCTCGGGACCTGGGCCGCAGCCCAGCTCGAAACTGAAAATGTCCAGCGACTGCTCCCACACCAAAGGTGCCAGGCCTCCCAGGTGTTGCTGGCCCTCGCCTACCCCTGGCAGCCCTTCCACAGCCCCACACACACTGGGGCTCCGGCCTTGCCAGCCAGCTCAGGGGGCCGACGTTCATGCCTCGCTCGCTCTCGGAACCTGCGCCGCAGCCCAGCTCGAAACTGCAAACGTCCAGCGACTGTTCCCACACCAAAGGTGCCAGGCCTCCCAGGTGTTGCTGGCCCTCGCCTTGCCCTGGCAGCCCTTCCACAGCCCCACACACACTGGGGCTCCGGCCTTGCCAGCCAGCTCAGGGGGCCGACGTTCGTGCCTCGCTCGCTCTCGGAACCTGCGCCGCAGCCCAGCTCGAAACTGCAAACGTCCAGCGACTGTTCCCACACCAAAGGTGCCAGGCCTCCCAGGTGTTGCTGGCCCTCGCCTTGCCCTGGCAGCCCTTCCACAGCCCCACACACACTGGGGCTCTGGCCTTGCCAGCCAGCTCAGGCTGCCGACGTTCGTGCCTCGCTCGCTCTCGGGACCTGCGCCGCAGCCCAGCTGCAAATTGCAAACGTCCAGCGACTGCTCCCACACCAAAGGTGCCAGGCCTCCCAGGTGTTGCTGGCCCTCGCCTACCCCTGGCAGCCCTTCCACAGCCCCACACACACTGGGGCTCCGGCCTTGCCAGCCAGCTCAGGGTGCCGACGTTCGTGCCTCGCTCGCTCTCGGGACCTGCGCCGCAGCCCAGCTCGAAACTGCAAACGTCCAGCGACTGCTCCCACACCAAAGGTGCCATGCCTCCCAGGTGTTGCTGGCCCTCGCCTTGCCCTGGCAGCCCTTCCACAGCCCCACAGACCCTGGGGCTCCGGCCTTGCCAGCCAGCTCAGGGTGCCGACGTTCGTGCCTCGCTCGCTCTCGGGACCTGGGCCGCAGCCCAGCTCGAAACTGAAAATGTCCAGCGACTGCTCCCACACCAAAGGTGCCAGGCCTCCCAGGTGTTGCTGGCCCTCGCCTTGCCCTGGCAGCCCTTCCACAGCCCCACACACACTGCGGCTCCGGCCTTGCCAGCCAGCTCAGGCGGCCGACGTTCGTGCCTCGCTCGCTCTCGGGACCTGCGCCGAAGCCCAGCTGCAAATTGCCAATGTCCAGCGACTGCTCCCACACCAAAGGTGCCATGCCTCCCAGGTGCTGCTGGCCCTCGCCTTGCCCTGGCAGCCCTTCCACAGCCCCACACACACTGGAGCTCCGGACTTGCCAGCCAGCTCAGGCTACCGACGTTCGTGCCTCGCTCGCTCTCGGGACCTGCGCCGGAGCCCAGCTCCAAATTGCAAACGTCCAGCGACTGCTCCCACACCAAAGGTGCCAGGCCTCCCAGGTGTTGCTGGCCCTCGCCTTGCCCTGGCAGCCCTTCCACAGCCCCACACACACTGCGGCTCCGGCCTTGCCAGCCAGCTCAGGCAGCCGACGTTAGTGCCTTGTCGCTCTCGGGACCTGCGCCGCAGCCCAGCTCGAAACTGCAAACGTCCAGCGACTGCTCCCACACGAAAGGTGCCAGGCCTCCCAGGTGTTGCTGGCCCTCGCCTTGCCCTGGCAGCCCTTCCACAGCCCCACACACACTGGGGCTCCGGTCTTCCCTGCCAGCTCAGGCTGCCGATGTTCGTGCCTCGCTCGCTCTCGGGACCTGCGCCGGAGCCCAGCTCCAAATTGCAAACGTCCAGCGACTGCTCCCACACGAAAGGTGCCAGGCCTCCCAGGTGTTGCTGGCCCTCGCCTTGCCCTGCCAGCCCTTCCACAGCCCCACACACACTGGGGCTCCGCTCTTGCCAGCCAGCTCAGGTGGCCGACGTTCGTGCCTTGCTCGCTCTCGGGACCTGGGCCGCAGCCCAGCTCGAAACTGAAAATGTCCAGCGACTGCTCCCACACCAAAGGTGCCAGGCCTCCCAGGTGTTGCTGGCCCTCGCCTTGCCCTGGTAGCCCTTCCACAGCCCCACACACACTGGGGCTCCGGCCTTGCCAGCCAGCTCAGGGGGCCGACGTTCGTGCCTCGCTCGCTCTCGGAACCTGCGCCGCAGCCCAGCTCGAAACTGCAAACGTCCAGCGACTGCTCCCACACGAAAGGTGCCATGCCTCCCAGGTGTTGCTGGCCCTCGCCTTGCCCTGGCAGCCCTTCCACAGCCCCACACACACTGCGGCTCCGGCCTTGCCAGCCAGCTCAGGCTGCCGACGTTCGTGCCTTGCTCGCTCTCGGGACCTGGGCCGCAGCCCAGCTCGAAACTGAAAATGTCCAGCAACTGCTCCCACACCAAAGGTGCCAGGCCTCCCAGGTGCTGCTGGCCCTCGCCTTGCCCTGGCAGCCCTTCCACAGCCCCACACACACTGCGGCTCCGGCCTTGCCAGCCAGCTCAGGCGGCCGACGTTCGTGCCTCGCTCGCTCTCGGGACCTGGGCCGCAGCCCAGCTCGAAATTGCAAACGTCCATCGATAGCGCCCACACCAAAGGTGCCAGGCCTCCCAGGTGTTGCTGGCCCTCGCCTTGCCCTGGCAGCCCTTCCACAGCCCCACACACACTGGGGCTCCGGCCTTGCCAGCCAGCTCAGGGGGCCGACGTTCGTGCCTTGCTCGCTCTCGGGACCTGCGCCGCAGCCCAGCTCGAAACTGCAAACGTCCAGCGACTGTTCCCACACCAAAGGTGCCAGGCCTCCCAGGTGTTGCTGGCCCTCGCCTTGCCCTGGCAGCCCTTCCACAGCCCCACACACACTGGGGCTCCGGCCTTGCCAGCCAGCTCAGGCTGCCGACGTTCGTGCCTCGCTCGCTCTCGGGACCTGCGCCGCAGCCCAGCTCCAAATTGCAAACGTCCAGCGACTGCTCCCACACCAAAGGTGCCAGGCCTCCCAGGTGTTGCTGGCCCTAGCCTACCCCTGGCAGCCCTTCCACAGCCCCACACACACTGGGGCTCCGGCCTTGCCAGCCAGCTCAGGGTGCCGACGTTCGTGCCTCGCTCGCTCTCGGGACCTGCGCCGCAGCCCAGCTCGAAACTGCAAACGTCCAGCGACTGCTCCCACACGGAAGGTGCCAGGCCTCCCAGGTGCTGCTGGCCCTCGCCTTGCCCTGGCAGCCCTTCCACAGCCCCACACACACTGGGGCTCCGGTCTTCCCTGCCAGCTCAGGCGGCCGACGTTCGTGCCTCGCTCGCTCTCGGGACCTGCTCCGGAGCCCAGCTCCAAATTGCAAACGTCCAGCGACTGCTCCCACACCAAAGGTGCCAGGCCTCCCAGGTGTTGCTGGCCCTTGCCTTGCCCTGGCAGCCCTTCCACAGCCCCACACACACTGGGGCTCCGGCCTTGCCAGCCAGCTCAGGGTGCCGATGTTCGTGCCTCGCTCGCTCTCGGGACCTGCGCCGAAGCCCAGCTGCAAATTGCCAATGTCCAGCGACTGTTCCCACACCAAAGGTGCCAGGCCTCCCAGGTGTTGCTGGCCCTCGCCTTGCCCTGGCAGCCCTTCCACAGCCCCACACACACTGGAGCTCCGGACTTGCCAGCCAGCTCAGGCTACCGACGTTCGTGCCTCGCTCGCTCTCGGGACCTGTGCCGCAGCCCAGCTCCAAATTGCAAACGTCCAGCAACTGCTCCCACACCAAAGGTGCCAGGCCTCCCAGGTGTTGCTGGCCCTCGCCTTGCCCTGGCAGCCCTTCCACAGCCCCACACACACTGCGGCTCCGGCCTTGCCAGCCAGCTCAGGCAGCCGACGTTAGTGCCTTGTCGCTCTCGGGACCTGCGCCGCAGCCCAGCTCGAAACTGCAAACGTCCAGCGACTGCTCCCACACGAAAGGTGCCAGGCCTCCCAGGTGTTGCTGGCCCTCGCCTTGCCCTGGCAGCCCTTCCACAGCCCCACACACACTGCGGCTCCGGCCTTGCCAGCCAGCTCAGGCAGCCGACGTTAGTGCCTTGTCGCTCTCGGGACCTGCGCCGCAGCCCAGCTCGAAACTGCAAACGTCCAGCGACTGCTCCCACACCAAAGGTGCCAGGCCTCCCACGTGTTGCTGGCCCTCGCCTTGCCCTGGCAGCCCTTCCACAGCCCCACACACACTGGGGCTCCGGTCTTCCCTGCCAGCTCAGGCGGCCGACGTTCGTGCCTCGCTCGCTCTCGGGACCTGCGCCGCAGCCCAGCTCCAAATTGCCAATGTCCAGCGACTGTTCCCACACCAAAGGTGCCAGGCCTCCCAGGTGTTGCTGGCCCTCGCCTTGCCCTGGCAGCCCTTCCACAGCCCCACACACACTGGAGCTCCGGACTTGCCAGCCAGCTCAGGCTACCGACGTTCGTGCCTCGCTCGCTCTCGGGACCTGTGCCGCAGCCCAGCTCCAAATTGCAAACGTCCAGCAACTGCTCCCACACCAAAGGTGCCAGGCCTCCCAGGTGTTGCTGGCCCTCGCCTTGCCCTGGCAGCCCTTCCACAGCCCCACACACACTGCGGCTACGGCCTTGCCAGCCAGCTCAGGCAGCCGACGTTAGTGCCTTGTCGCTCTCGGGACCTGCGCCGCAGCCCAGCTCGAAACTGCAAACGTCCAGCGACTGCTCCCACACCAAAGGTGCCAGGCCTCCCACGTGTTGCTGGCCCTCGCCTTGCCCTGGCAGCCCTTCCACAGCCCCACACACACTGGGGCTCCGGTCTTCCCTGCCAGCTCAGGCGGCCGACGTTCGTGCCTCGCTCGCTCTCGGGACCTGTGCCGCAGCCCAGCTCCAAATTGCAAACGTCCAGCGACTGCTCCCACACGAAAGGTGCCAGGCCTCCCAGGTGTTGCTGGCCCTCGCCTTGCCCTGGCAGCCCTTCCACAGCCCCACACACACTGCGGCTCCGGCCTTGCCAGCCAGCTCAGGCAGCCGACGTTAGTGCCTTGTCGCTCTCGGGACCTGCGCCGCAGCCCAGCTCGAAACTGCAAACGTCCAGCGACTGCTCCCACACCAAAGGTGCCAGGCCTCCCACGTGTTGCTGGCCCTCGCCTTGCCCTGGCAGCCCTTCCACAGCCCCACACACACTGGGGCTCCGGTCTTCCCTGCCAGCTCAGGCGGCCGACGTTCGTGCCTCGCTCGCTCTCGGGACCTGCGCCGCAGCCCAGCTCCAAATTGCAAACGTCCAGCGACTGTTCCCACACCAAAGGTGCCAGGCCTCCCAGGTGTTGCTGGCCCTCGCCTTGCCCTGGCAGCCCTTCCACAGCCCCACACACACTGGGACTCCGGCCTTGCCAGCCAGCTCAGGCTGCCGACGTTCGTGCCTCGCTCGCTCTCGGAACCTGCGCCGCAGCCCAGCTCGAAATTGCAAACGTCCAGCGACTGCTCCCACACTAAAGGTGCCAGGCCTCCCAGGTGCTGCTGGCCCTCGCCTTGCCCTGGCAGCCCTTCCACAGCCCCACACACACTGGGGCTCCGGCCTTGCCAGCCAGCTCAGGGGGCCGACGTTCGTGCCTCGCTCGCTCTCGGGTCCTGCGCCGCAGCCCAGCTCGAAATTGCAAACGTCCATCGATAGCGGCCACACCAAAGGTGCCAGGCCTCCCAGGTGTTGCTGGCCCTCGCCTTCCCCTGGCAGCCCTTCCACAGCCCCACAGACCCTGGGGCTCCGGCCTTGCCAGCCAGCTCAGGGGGCCGACGTTCGTGCCTTGCTCGCTCTCGGGACCTGCGCCGCAGCCCAGCTCGAAACTGCAAACGTCCAGCGACTGTTCCCACACCAAAGGTGCCAGGCCTCCCAGGTGTTGCTGGCCCTCGCCTTCCCCTGGCAGCCCTTCCACAGCCCCACACACACTGGGGCTCCGGCCTTGCCAGCCAGCTCAGGGGGCCGACGTTCGTGCCTCGCTCGCTCTCGGGACCTGCGCCGCAGCCCAGCTCCAAATTGCAAACGTCCAGCGACTGCTCCCACACGAAAGGTGCCAGGCCTCCCAGGTGTTGCTGGCCCTCGCCTTGCCCTGGCAGCCCTTCCACAGCCCCACACACACTGGGGCTCCGGCCTTGCCAGCCAGCTCAGCGGGCCGACGTTCGTGCCTCGCTCGCTCTCGGGACCTGCGCCGCAGCCCAGCTCGAAACTGCAAACGTCCAGCGATAGCGCCCACACGAAAGGTGCCAGGCCTCCCAGGTGTTGCTGGCCCTCGCCTTGCCCTGGCAGCCCTTCCACAGCCCCACACACACTGGGGCTCCGGTCTTCCCTGCCACCTCAGGGGGCCGACGTTCGTGCCTCGCTCGCTCTCGGGACCTGCGCCGGAGCCCAGCTCCAAATTGCAAACGTCCAGCGACTGCTCCCACACCAAAGGTGCCAGGCCTCCCAGGTGCTGCTGGCCCTTGCCTTCCCCTGGCAGCCCTTCCACAGCCCCACACACACTGGGGCTTCGCTCTTGCCAGCCCGCTCAGGCGGCCGACGTTCGTGCCTCGCTCGCTCTCGGGACCTGCGCCGGAGCCCAGCTCCAAATTGCAAACGTCCAGCGACTGATCCCACACCAAAGGTGCCAGGCCTCCCAGGTGTTGCTGGCCCTCGCCTTCCCCTGGCAGCCCTTCCACAGCCCCACACACACTGCGGCTCCGGCCTTGCCAGCCAGCTCAGGCAGCCGACGTTAGTGCCTTGTCGCTCTCGGGACCTGCGCCGCAGCCCAGCTCGAAACTGCAAACGTCCAGCGACTGCTCCCACACGAAAGGTGCCAGGCCTCCCAGGTGTTGCTGGCCCTCGCCTTGCCCTGGCAGCCCTTCCACAGCCCCACACACACTGGGGCTCCGGTCTTCCCTGCCAGCTCAGGCGGCCGACGTTCGTGCCTCGCTCGCTCTCGGGACCTGGGCCGCAGCCCAGCTCCAAATTGCAAACGTCCAGCGACTGTTCCCACACCAAAGGTGCCAGGCCTCCCAGGTGTTGCTGGCCCTCACCTTGCCCTGGCAGCCCTTCCACAGCCCCACACACACTGGGACTCCGGCCTTGCCAGCCAGCTCAGGCTGCCGACGTTCGTGCCTCGCTCGCTCTCGGGACCTGCGCCGCAGCCCAGCTCGAAACTGCAAACGTCCAGCGACTGCTCCCACACCAAAGGTGCCATGCCTCCCAGGTGCTGCTGGCCCTCGCCTTGCCCTGGCAGCCCTTCCACAGCCCCACACACACTGGGGCTCCGGCCTTGCCAGCCAGCTCAGGCGGCCGACGTTCGTGCCTCGCTCGCTCTCGGGACCTGTGCCGGAGCCCAGCTCGAAATTGCAAACGTCCATCGATAGCGGCCACACCAAAGGTGCCAGGCCTCCCAGGTGTTGCTGGCCCTCGCCTTGCCCTGGCAGCCCTTCCACAGCCCCACACACACTGGGGCGCCGGCCTTGCCAGCCAGCTCAGGGGGCCGACGTTCGTGCCTTGCTCGCTCTCGGGACCTGCGCCGCAGCCCAGCTCGAAACTGCAAACGTCCAGCGACTGCTCCCACACCAAAGGTGCCAGGCCTCCCACGTGTTGCTGGCCCTCGCCTTGCCCTGGCAGCCCTTCCACAGCCCCACACACACTGGGGCTCCGGCCTTGCCAGCCAGCTCAGGCTGCCGACGTTCGTGCCTCGCTCGCTCTCGGGACCTGCGCCGCAGCCCAGCTGCAAATTGCAAACGTCCAGCGACTGCTCCCACACCAAAGGTGCCAGGCCTCCCAGGTGTTGCTGGCCCTTGCCTTGCCCTGGCAGCCCTTCCACAGCCCCACACACACTGGGGCTTCGCTCTTGCCAGCCAGCTCAGGGGGCCGACGTTCGTGCCTCGCTCGCTCTCGGGACCTGCGCCGGAGCCCAGCTCGAAACTCCAAACGTCCAGCGACTGCTCCCACACCAAAGGTGCCAGGCCTCCCAGGTGTTGCTGGCCCTCGCCTTGCCCTGGCAGCCCTTCCACAGCCCCACACACACTGGGGCTCCGGCCTTGCCAGCCAGCTCAGGGTGCCGATGTTCGTGCCTCGCTCGCTCTCGGGACCTGCGCCGAAGCCCAGCTGCAAATTGCCAATGTCCAGCGACTGTTCCCACACCAAAGGTGCCAGGCCTCCCAGGTGTTGCTGGCCCTCGCCTTGCCCTGGCAGCCCTTCCACAGCCCCCCACACACTGGAGCTCCGGACTTGCCAGCCAGCTCAGGCTACCGACGTTCGTGCCTCGCTCGCTCTCGGGACCTGTGCCGCAGCCCAGCTCCAAATTGCAAACGTCCAGCAACTGCTCCCACACCAAAGGTGCCAGGCCTCCCAGGTGTTGCTGGCCCTCGCCTTGCCCTGGCAGCCCTTCCACAGCCCCACACACACTGCGGCTCCGGCCTTGCCAGCCAGCTCAGGCAGCCGACGTTAGTGCCTTGTCGCTCTCGGGACCTGCGCCGCAGCCCAGCTCGAAACTGCAAACGTCCAGCAACTGCTCCCACACGAAAGGTGCCAGGCCTCCCAGGTGTTGCTGGCCCTCGCCTTGCCCTGGCAGCCCTTCCACAGCCCCACACACACTGGGGCTCCGGTCTTCCCTGCCAGCTCAGGCGGCCGACGTTCGTGCCTCGCTCGCTCTCGGGACCTGCGCCGCAGCCCAGCTCCAAATTGCAAACGTCCAGCGACTGCTCCCACACCAAAGGTGCCAGGCCTCCCAGGTGTTGCTGGCCCTCGCCTTGCCCTGGCAGCCCTTCCACAGCCCCACACACACTGGGACTCCGGCCTTGCCAGCCAGCTCAGGCTGCCGACGTTCGTGCCTCGCTCGCTCTCGGAACCTGCGCCGCAGCCCAGCTCGAAATTGCAAACGTCCAGCCACTGCTCCCACACTAAAGGTGCCAGGCCTCCCAGGTGCTGCTGGCCCTCGCCTTGCCCTGGCAGCCCTTCCACAGCCCCACACACACTGGGGCTCCGGCCTTGCCAGCCAGCTCAGGGGGCCGACGTTCGTGCCTCGCTCGCTCTCGGGTCCTGCGCCGCAGCCCAGCTCGAAATTGCAAACGTCCATCGATAGCGGCCACACCAAAGGTGCCAGGCCTCCCAGGTGTTGCTGGCCCTCGCCTTGCCCTGGCAGCCCTTCCACAGCCCCACAGACCCTGGGGCTCCGGCCTTGCCAGCCAGCTCAGGGGGCCGACGTTCGTGCCTTGCTCGCTCTCGGGACCTGCGCCGCAGCCCAGCTCGAAACTGCAAACGTCCAGCGACTGTTCCCACACCAAAGGTGCCAGGCCTCCCAGGTGTTGCTGGCCCTCGCCTTCCCCTGGCAGCCCTTCCACAGCCCCACACACACTGGGGCTCCGGCCTTGCCAGCCAGCTCAGGGGGCCGACGTTCGTGCCTCGCTCGCTCTCGGGACCTGCGCCGCAGCCCAGATGCAAATTGCAAACGTCCAGCGACTGCTCCCACACGAAAGGTGCCAGGCCTCCCAGGTGTTGCTGGCCCTCGCCTTGCCCTGGCAGCCCTTCCACAGCCCCACACACACTGGGGCTCCGGCCTTGCCAGCCAGCTCAGCGGGCCGACGTTCGTGCCTCGCTCGCTCTCGGGACCTGCGCCGCAGCCCAGCTCGAAACTGCAAACGTCCAGCGATAGCGCCCACACCAAAGGTGCCAGGCCTCCCAGGTGCTGCTGGCCCTTGCCTTCCCCTGGCAGCCCTTCCACAGCCCCACACACACTGGGGCTTCGCTCTTGCCAGCCAGCTCAGGCGGCCGACGTTCGTGCCTCGCTCGCTCTCGGGACCTGCGCCGGAGCCCAGCTTCAAATTGCAAACGTCCAGCGACTGCTCCCACACCAAAGGTGCCAGGCCTCCCAGGTGTTGCTGGCCCTCGCCTTGCCCTGGCAGCCCTTCCACAGCCCCACACACACTGCGGCTCCGGCCTTGCCAGCCAGCTCAGGCAGCCGACGTTAGTGCCTTGTCGCTCTCGGGACCTGCGCCGCAGCCCAGCTCGAAACTGCAAACGTCCAGCGACTGCTCCCACACCAAAGGTGCCAGGCCTCCCAGGTGTTGCTGGCCCTCGCCTTGCCCTGGCAGCCCTTCCACAGCCCCACACACACTGGGGCTCCGGTCTTCCCTGCCAGCTCAGGGGGCCGACGTTCGTGCCTCGCTCGCTCTCGGGACCTGCGCCGGAGCCCAGCTCGAAACTCCAAACGTCCAGCGACTGTTCCCACACCAAAGGTGCCAGGCCTCCCAGGTGTTGCTGGCCCTCACCTTGCCCTGGCAGCCCTTCCACAGCCCCACACACACTGGGACTCCGGCCTTGCCAGCCAGCTCAGGCTGCCGACGTTCGTGCCTCGCTCGCTCTCGGGACCTGCGCCGCAGCCCAGCTCGAAACTGCAAACGTCCAGCGACTGCTCCCACACCAAAGGTGCCATGCCTCCCAGGTGCTGCTGGCCCTCGCCTTGCCCTGGCAGCCCTTCCACAGACCCACACACACTGGGGCTCCGGCCTTGCCAGCCAGCTCAGGCGGCCGACGTTCGTGCCTCGCTCGCTCTCGGGACCTGTGCCGGAGCCCAGCTCGAAATTGCAAACGTCCATCGATAGCGGCCACACCAAAGGTGCCAGGCCTCCCAGGTGTTGCTGGCCCTCGCCTTGCCCTGGCAGCCCTTCCACAGCCCCACACACACTGGGGCTCCGGCCTTGCCAGCCAGCTCAGGGGGCCGACGTTCGTGCCTTGCTCGCTCTCGGGACCTGCGCCGCAGCCCAGCTCGAAACTGCAAACGTCCAGCGACTGCTCCCACACCAAAGGTGCCAGGCCTCCCACGTGTTGCTGGCCCTCGCCTTGCCCTGGCAGCCCTTCCACAGCCCCACACACACTGGGGCTCCGGCCTTGCCAGCCAGCTCAGGGGGCCGACGTTCGTGCCTCGCTCGCTCTCGGGACCTGCGCCGCAGCCCAGCTGCAAATTGCAAACGTCCAGCGACTGCTCCCACACGAAAGGTGCCAGGCCTCCCAGGTGTTGCTGGCCCTCGCCTTGCCCTGGCAGCCCTTCCACAGCCCCACACACACTGGGGCTCCGGCCTTGCCAGCCAGCTCAGGGTGCCGACGTTCGTGCCTCGCTCGCTCTCGGGACCTGCGCCGCAGCCCAGCTCGAAACTGCAAACGTCCAGCGACTGCTCCCACACGGAAGGTGCCAGGCCTCCCAGGTGTTGCTGGCTCTTGCCTTGCCCTGGCAGCCCTTCCACAGCCCCACAGACCCTGGGGCTCCGGCCTTGCCAGCCAGCTCATGGTGCCGACGTTCGTGCCTCGCTCGCTCTCGGGACCTGCGCCGCAGCCCAGCTCCAAATTGCAAACGTCCAGCGACTGCTCCCACACCAAAGGTGCCATGCCTCCCACGTGTTGCTGGCCCTTGCCTTCCCCTGGCAGCCCTTCCACAGCCCCACACACACTGGGGCTCCGGCCTTGCCAGCCAGCTCAGCGGGCCGACGTTCGTGCCTCGCTCGCTCTCGGGACCTGCGCCGGAGCCCAGCTCGAAACTCCAAACGTCCAGCGACTGCTCCCACACGAAAGGTGCCAGGCCTCCCAGGTGTTGCTGGCCCTCGCCTTGCCCTGGCAGCCCTTCCACAGCCCCACACACACTGGGGCTCCGGCCTTGCCAGCCAGCTCAGGCGGCCGACGTTCGTGCCTTGGTCGCTCTCGGGACCTGCGCCGCAGCCCAGCTCGAAACTGCAAAAGTGCAGCGATAGCGCCCACACCAAAGGTGCCATGCCTCCCAGGTGTTGCTGGCCCTCGCCTTGCCCTGGCAGCCCTTCCACAGCCCCACACACACTGGGGCTCCGGCCTTGCCAGCCAGCTCAGGCTACCGACGTTCGTGCCTCGCTCGCTCTCGGGACCTGCGCCGCAGCCCAGCTCGAAACTGCAAACGTCCAGCGACTGTTCCCACACCAAAGGTGCCAGGCCTCCCAGGTGTTGCTGGCCCTCGCCTTGCCCTGGCAGCCCTTCCACAGCCCCACACACACTGGGGCTCCGGTCTTCCCTGCCAGCTCAGGCGGCCGACGTTCGTGCCTCGCTCGCTCTCGGGACCTGGGCCGCAGCCCAGCTCGAAATTGCAAACGTCCAGCGACTGTTCCCACACCAAAGGTGCCAGGCCTCCCAGGTGTTGCTGGCCCTCGCCTTGCCCTGGCAGCCCTTCCACAGCCCCACACACACTGGGACTCCGGCCTTGCCAGCCAGCTCAGGGGGCCGACGTTCGTGCCTCGCTCGCTCTCGGGACCTGTGCCGGAGCCCAGCTCGAAATTGCAAACGTCCATCGATAGCGGCCACACCAAAGGTGCCAGGCCTCCCAGGTGTTGCTGGCCCTCGCCTTGCCCTGGCAGCCCTTCCACAGCCCCACACACACTGGCGCTCCGGCCTTGCCAGCCAGCTCAGGGGGCCGACGTTCGTGCCTCGCTCGCTCTCGGGACCTGCGCCGCAGCCCAGCTCGAAACTGCAAACGTCCAGCGACTGCTCCCACACGGAAGGTGCCAGGCCTCCCAGGTGTTGCTGGCTCTTGCCTTGCCCTGGCAGCCCTTCCACAGCCCCACACACACTGGGGCTCCGGTCTTCCCTGCCAGCTCAGGCGGCCGACGTTCGTGCCTCGCTCGCTCTCGGGACCTGGGCCGCAGCCCAGCTCCAAATTGCAAACGTCCAGCGACTGTTCCCACACCAAAGGTGCCAGGCCTCCCAGGTGTTGCTGGCCCTCACCTTGCCCTGGCAGCCCTTCCACAGCCCCACACACACTGGGACTCCGGCCTTGCCAGCCAGCTCAGGCTGCCGACGTTCGTGCCTCGCTCGCTCTCGGAACCTGCGCCGCAGCCCAGCTCGAAACTGCAAACGTCCAGCGACTGCTCCCACACCAAAGGTGCCATGCCTCCCAGGTGCTGCTGGCCCTCGCCTTGCCCTGGCAGCCCTTCCACAGCCCCACACACACTGGGGCTCCGGCCTTGCCAGCCAGCTCAGGCGGCCGACGTTCGTGCCTCGCTCGCTCTCGGGACCTGTGCCGGAGCCCAGCTCGAAATTGCAAACGTCCATCGATAGCGGCCACACCAAAGGTGCCAGGCCTCCCAGGTGTTGCTGGCCCTCGCCTTGCCCTGGCAGCCCTTCCACAGCCCCACACACACTGGGGCTCCGGCCTTGCCAGCCAGCTCAGGGGGCCGACGTTCGTGCCTTGCTCGCTCTCGGGACCTGCGCCGCAGCCCAGCTCGAAACTGCAAACGTCCAGCGACTGCTCCCACACGAAAGGTGCCAGGCCTCCCACGTGTTGCTGGCCCTCGCCTTGCCCTGGCAGCCCTTCCACAGCCCCACACACACTGGCGCTCCGGCCTTGCCAGCCAGCTCAGGGGGCCGACGTTCGTGCCTCGCTCGCTCTCGGGACCTGCGCCGCAGCCCAGCTGCAAATTGCAAACGTCCAGCGACTGCTCCCACACGAAAGGTGCCAGGCCTCCCAGGTGTTGCTGGCCCTCGCCTTGCCCTGGCAGCCCTTCCACAGCCCCACACACACTGGCGCTCCGGCCTTGCCAGCCAGCTCAGGGGGCCGACGTTCGTGCCTCGCTCGCTCTCGGGACCTGCGCCGCAGCCCAGCTCGAAACTGCAAACGTCCAGCGACTGCTCCCACACGGAAGGTGCCAGGCCTCCCAGGTGTTGCTGGCTCTTGCCTTGCCCTGGCAGCCCTTCCACAGCCCCACACACACTGGGGCTCCGGCCTTGCCAGCCAGCTCATGGTGCCGACGTTCGTGCCTCGCTCGCTCTCGGGACCTGCGCCGCAGCCCAGCTCCAAATTGCAAACGTCCAGCGACTGCTCCCACACCAAAGGTGCCATGCCTCCCACGTGTTGCTGGCCCTTGCCTTGCCCTGGCAGCCCTTCCACAGCCCCACACACACTGGGGCTCCGGCCTTGCCAGCCAGCTCAGCGGGCCGACGTTCGTGCCTCGCTCGCTCTCGGGACCTGCGCCGGAGCCCAGCTCGAAACTCCAAACGTCCAGCGACTGCTCCCACACGAAAGGTGCCAGGCCTCCCAGGTGTTGCTGGCCCTCGCCTTGCCCTGGCAGCCCTTCCACAGCCCCACACACACTGGGGCTCCGGCCTTGCCAGCCAGCTCAGGCGGCCGACGTTCGTGCCTTGGTCGCTCTCGGGACCTGCGCCGCAGCCCAGCTCGAAACTGCAAAAGTGCAGCGATAGCGCCCACACCAAAGGTGCCATGCCTCCCAGGTGTTGCTGGCCCTCGCCTTGCCCTGGCAGCCCTTCCACAGCCCCACACACACTGGGGCTCCGGCCTTGCCAGCCAGCTCAGCGGGCCGACGTTCGTGCCTCGCTCGCTCTCGGGACCTGCGCCGCAGCCCAGCTCGAAACTGCAAACGTCCAGCGATAGCGCCCACACCAAAGGTGCCAGGCCTCCCAGGTGTTGCTGGCTCTTGCCTTGCCCTGGCAGCCCTTCCACAGCCCCACACACACTGGGGCTCCGGTCTTCCCTGCCACCTCAGGGGGCCGACGTTCGTGCCTCGCTCGCTCTCGGGACCTGCGCCGGAGCCCAGCTCCAAATTGCAAACGTCCAGCGACTGCTCCCACACCAAAGGTGCCATGCCTCCCAGGTGCTGCTGGCCCTTGCCTTCCCCTGGCAGCCCTTCCACAGCCCCACACACACTGGGGCTTCGCTCTTGCCAGCCAGCTCAGGCGGCCGACGTTCGTGCCTCGCTCGCTCTCGGGACCTGCGCCGGAGCCCAGCTCCAAATTGCAAAAGTCCAGCGACTGCTCCCACACCAAAGGTGCCAGGCCTCCCAGGTGTTGCTGGCCCTCGCCTTGCCCTGGCAGCCCTTCCACAGCCCCACACACACTGCGGCTCCGGCCTTGCCAGCCAGCTCAGGCAGCCGACGTTAGTGCCTTGTCGCTCTCGGGACCTGCGCCGCAGCCCAGCTCGAAACTGCAAACGTCCAGCGACTGCTCCCACACGAAAGGTGCCAGGCCTCGCAGGTGTTGCTGGCCCTCGCCTTGCCCTGGCAGCCCTTCCACAGCCCCACACACACTGGGGCTCCGGTCTTCCCTGCCAGCTCAGGCGGCCGACGTTCGTGCCTCGCTCGCTCTCGGGACCTGGGCCGCAGCCCAGCTGCAAATTGCAAACGTCCAGCGACTGTTCCCACACCAAAGGTGCCAGGCCTCCCAGGTGTTGCTGGCCCTCACCTTGCCCTGGCAGCCCTTCCACAGCCCCACACACACTGGGACTCCGGCCTTGCCAGCCAGCTCAGGCTGCCGACGTTCGTGCCTCGCTCGCTCTCGGGACCTGCGCCACAGCCCAGCTCGAAACTGCAAACGTCCAGCGACTGCTCCCACACCAAAGGTGCCATGCCTCCCAGGTGCTGCTGGCCCTCGCCTTGCCCTGGCAGCCCTTCCACAGCCCCACACACACTGGGGCTCCGGCCTTGCCAGCCAGCTCAGGCGGCCGACGTTCGTGCCTCGCTCGCTCTCGGGACCTGCGCCGCAGCCCAGCTCGAAATTGCAAACGTCCATCGATAGCGGCCACACCAAAGGTGCCAGGCCTCCCAGGTGTTGCTGGCCCTCGCCTTGCCCTGGCAGCCCTTCCACAGCCCCACACACACTGGGGCTCCGGCCTTGCCAGCCAGCTCAGCGGGCCGACGTTCGTGCCTCGCTCGCTCTCGGGACCTGCGCCGCAGCCCAGCTCGAAACTGCAAACGTCCAGCGACTGCTCCCACACGGAAGGTGCCAGGCCTCCCAGGTGTTGCTGGCTCTTGCCTTGCCCTGGCAGCCCTTCCACAGCCCCACACACACTGGGGCTCCGGTCTTCCCTGCCACCTCATGGGGCCGACGTTCGTGCCTCGCTCGCTGTCCGGTCCTGCGCCGCAGCCCAGCTCCAAATTGCAAACGTCCAGCGACTGCTCCCACACCAAAGGTGCCATGCCTCCCAGGTGTTGCTGGCCCTTGCCTTCCCCTGGCAGCCCTTCCACAGCCCCACACACACTGGGGCTTCGCTCTTGCCAGCCAGCTCAGGGGGCCGACGTTCGTGCCTCGCTCGCTCTCGGGACCTGCGCCGGAGCCCAGCTCGAAACTCCAAACGTCCAGCGACTGCTCCCACACGAAAGGTGCCAGGCCTCGCAGGTGTTGCTGGCCCTCGCCTTGCCCTGGCAGCCCTTCCACAGCCCCACACACACTGGGGCTCCGGCCTTGCCAGCCAGCTCAGGCGGCCGACGTTCGTGCCTTGGTCGCTCTCGGGACCTGCGCCGCAGCCCAGCTCGAAACTGCAAAAGTGCAGCGATAGCGCCCACACCAAAGGTGCCATGCCTCCCAGGTGTTGCTGGCCCTCGCCTTGCCCTGGCAGCCCTTCCACAGACCCACACACACTGGGGCTCCGGCCTTGCCAGCCAGCTCAGGCGGCCGACGTTCGTGCCTCGCTCGCTCTCGGGACCTGTGCCGGAGCCCAGCTCGAAATTGCAAACGTCCATCGATAGCGGCCACACCAAAGGTGCCAGGCCTCCCAGGTGTTGCTGGCCCTCGCCTTGCCCTGGCAGCCCTTCCACAGCCCCACACACACTGGGGCTCCGGCCTTGCCAGCCAGCTCAGGGGGCCGACGTTCGTGCCTTGCTCGCTCTCGGGACCTGCGCCGCAGCCCAGCTCGAAACTGCAAACGTCCAGCGACTGCTCCCACACCAAAGGTGCCAGGCCTCCCACGTGTTGCTGGCCCTCGCCTTGCCCTGGCAGCCCTTCCACAGCCCCACACACACTGGGGCTCCGGCCTTGCCAGCCAGCTCAGGGTGCCGACGTTCGTGCCTCGCTCGCTCTCGGGACCTGCGCCGCAGCCCAGCTCGAAACTGCAAACGTCCAGCGACTGCTCCCACACGGAAGGTGCCAGGCCTCCCAGGTGTTGCTGGCTCTTGCCTTGCCCTGGCAGCCCTTCCACAGCCCCACAGACCCTGGGGCTCCGGCCTTGCCAGCCAGCTCATGGTGCCGACGTTCGTGCCTCGCTCGCTCTCGGGACCTGCGCCGCAGCCCAGCTCCAAATTGCAAACGTCCAGCGACTGCTCCCACACCAAAGGTGCCATGCCTCCCACGTGTTGCTGGCCCTTGCCTTCCCCTGGCAGCCCTTCCACAGCCCCACACACACTGGGGCTCCGGCCTTGCCAGCCAGCTCAGCGGGCCGACGTTCGTGCCTCGCTCGCTCTCGGGACCTGCGCCGGAGCCCAGCTCGAAACTCCAAACGTCCAGCGACTGCTCCCACACGAAAGGTGCCAGGCCTCCCAGGTGTTGCTGGCCCTCGCCTTGCCCTGGCAGCCCTTCCACAGCCCCACACACACTGGGGCTCCGGCCTTGCCAGCCAGCTCAGGGGGCCGACGTTCGTGCCTCGCTCGCTCTCGGGACCTGCGCCGCAGCCCAGCTGCAAATTGCAAACGTCCAGCGACTGCTCCCACACGAAAGGTGCCAGGCCTCCCAGGTGTTGCTGGCCCTCGCCTTGCCCTGGCAGCCCTTCCACAGCCCCACACACACTGGGGCTCCGGCCTTGCCAGCCAGCTCAGGGTGCCGACGTTCGTGCCTCGCTCGCTCTCGGGACCTGCGCCGCAGCCCAGCTCGAAACTGCAAACGTCCAGCGACTGCTCCCACACGGAAGGTGCCAGGCCTCCCAGGTGTTGCTGGCTCTTGCCTTGCCCTGGCAGCCCTTCCACAGCCCCACAGACCCTGGGGCTCCGGCCTTGCCAGCCAGCTCATGGTGCCGACGTTCGTGCCTCGCTCGCTCTCGGGACCTGCGCCGCAGCCCAGCTCCAAATTGCAAACGTCCAGCGACTGCTCCCACACCAAAGGTGCCATGCCTCCCACGTGTTGCTGGCCCTTGCCTTCCCCTGGCAGCCCTTCCACAGCCCCACACACACTGGGGCTCCGGCCTTGCCAGCCAGCTCAGCGGGCCGACGTTCGTGCCTCGCTCGCTCTCGGGACCTGCGCCGGAGCCCAGCTCGAAACTCCAAACGTCCAGCGACTGCTCCCACACGAAAGGTGCCAGGCCTCCCAGGTGTTGCTGGCCCTCGCCTTGCCCTGGCAGCCCTTCCACAGCCCCACACACACTGGGGCTCCGGCCTTGCCAGCCAGCTCAGGCGGCCGACGTTCGTGCCTTGGTCGCTCTCGGGACCTGCGCCGCAGCCCAGCTCGAAACTGCAAAAGTGCAGCGATAGCGCCCACACCAAAGGTGCCATGCCTCCCAGGTGTTGCTGGCCCTCGCCTTGCCCTGGCAGCCCTTCCACAGCCCCACACACACTGGGGCTCCGGCCTTGCCAGCCAGCTCAGGCTACCGACGTTCGTGCCTCGCTCGCTCTCGGGACCTGCGCCGCAGCCCAGCTCGAAACTGCAAACGTCCAGCGACTGTTCCCACACCAAAGGTGCCAGGCCTCCCAGGTGTTGCTGGCCCTCGCCTTGCCCTGGCAGCCCTTCCACAGCCCCACACACACTGGGGCTCCGGTCTTCCCTGCCAGCTCAGGCGGCCGACGTTCGTGCCTCGCTCGCTCTCGGGACCTGGGCCGCAGCCCAGCTCGAAATTGCAAACGTCCAGCGACTGTTCCCACACCAAAGGTGCCAGGCCTCCCAGGTGTTGCTGGCCCTCGCCTTGCCCTGGCAGCCCTTCCACAGCCCCACACACACTGGGACTCCGGCCTTGCCAGCCAGCTCAGGGGGCCGACGTTCGTGCCTCGCTCGCTCTCGGGACCTGTGCCGGAGCCCAGCTCGAAATTGCAAACGTCCATCGATAGCGGCCACACCAAAGGTGCCAGGCCTCCCAGGTGTTGCTGGCCCTCGCCTTGCCCTGGCAGCCCTTCCACAGCCCCACACACACTGGCGCTCCGGCCTTGCCAGCCAGCTCAGGGGGCCGACGTTCGTGCCTCGCTCGCTCTCGGGACCTGCGCCGCAGCCCAGCTCGAAACTGCAAACGTCCAGCGACTGCTCCCACACGGAAGGTGCCAGGCCTCCCAGGTGTTGCTGGCTCTTGCCTTGCCCTGGCAGCCCTTCCACAGCCCCACACACACTGGGGCTCCGGTCTTCCCTGCCAGCTCAGGCGGCCGACGTTCGTGCCTCGCTCGCTCTCGGGACCTGGGCCGCAGCCCAGCTCCAAATTGCAAACGTCCAGCGACTGTTCCCACACCAAAGGTGCCAGGCCTCCCAGGTGTTGCTGGCCCTCACCTTGCCCTGGCAGCCCTTCCACAGCCCCACACACACTGGGACTCCGGCCTTGCCAGCCAGCTCAGGCTGCCGACGTTCGTGCCTCGCTCGCTCTCGGAACCTGCGCCGCAGCCCAGCTCGAAACTGCAAACGTCCAGCGACTGCTCCCACACCAAAGGTGCCATGCCTCCCAGGTGCTGCTGGCCCTCGCCTTGCCCTGGCAGCCCTTCCACAGCCCCACACACACTGGGGCTCCGGCCTTGCCAGCCAGCTCAGGCGGCCGACGTTCGTGCCTCGCTCGCTCTCGGGACCTGTGCCGGAGCCCAGCTCGAAATTGCAAACGTCCATCGATAGCGGCCACACCAAAGGTGCCAGGCCTCCCAGGTGTTGCTGGCCCTCGCCTTGCCCTGGCAGCCCTTCCACAGCCCCACACACACTGGGGCTCCGGCCTTGCCAGCCAGCTCAGGGGGCCGACGTTCGTGCCTTGCTCGCTCTCGGGACCTGCGCCGCAGCCCAGCTCGAAACTGCAAACGTCCAGCGACTGCTCCCACACGAAAGGTGCCAGGCCTCCCACGTGTTGCTGGCCCTCGCCTTGCCCTGGCAGCCCTTCCACAGCCCCACACACACTGGCGCTCCGGCCTTGCCAGCCAGCTCAGGGGGCCGACGTTCGTGCCTCGCTCGCTCTCGGGACCTGCGCCGCAGCCCAGCTGCAAATTGCAAACGTCCAGCGACTGCTCCCACACGAAAGGTGCCAGGCCTCCCAGGTGTTGCTGGCCCTCGCCTTGCCCTGGCAGCCCTTCCACAGCCCCACACACACTGGGGCTCCGGCCTTGCCAGCCAGCTCAGGGGGCCGACGTTCGTGCCTCGCTCGCTCTCGGGACCTGCGCCGCAGCCCAGCTCGAAACTGCAAACGTCCAGCGACTGCTCCCACACGGAAGGTGCCAGGCCTCCCAGGTGTTGCTGGCTCTTGCCTTGCCCTGGCAGCCCTTCCACAGCCCCACACACACTGGGGCTCCGGCCTTGCCAGCCAGCTCATGGTGCCGACGTTCGTGCCTCGCTCGCTCTCGGGACCTGCGCCGCAGCCCAGCTCCAAATTGCAAACGTCCAGCGACTGCTCCCACACCAAAGGTGCCATGCCTCCCACGTGTTGCTGGCCCTTGCCTTGCCCTGGCAGCCCTTCCACAGCCCCACACACACTGGGGCTCCGGCCTTGCCAGCCAGCTCAGCGGGCCGACGTTCGTGCCTCGCTCGCTCTCGGGACCTGCGCCGGAGCCCAGCTCGAAACTCCAAACGTCCAGCGACTGCTCCCACACGAAAGGTGCCAGGCCTCCCAGGTGTTGCTGGCCCTCGCCTTGCCCTGGCAGCCCTTCCACAGCCCCACACACACTGGGGCTCCGGCCTTGCCAGCCAGCTCAGGCGGCCGACGTTCGTGCCTTGGTCGCTCTCGGGACCTGCGCCGCAGCCCAGCTCGAAACTGCAAAAGTGCAGCGATAGCGCCCACACCAAAGGTGCCATGCCTCCCAGGTGTTGCTGGCCCTCGCCTTGCCCTGGCAGCCCTTCCACAGCCCCACACACACTGGGGCTCCGGCCTTGCCAGCCAGCTCAGCGGGCCGACGTTCGTGCCTCGCTCGCTCTCGGGACCTGCGCCGCAGCCCAGCTCGAAACTGCAAACGTCCAGCGATAGCGCCCACACCAAAGGTGCCAGGCCTCCCAGGTGTTGCTGGCTCTTGCCTTGCCCTGGCAGCCCTTCCACAGCCCCACACACACTGGGGCTCCGGTCTTCCCTGCCACCTCAGGGGGCCGACGTTCGTGCCTCGCTCGCTCTCGGGACCTGCGCCGGAGCCCAGCTCCAAATTGCAAACGTCCAGCGACTGCTCCCACACCAAAGGTGCCATGCCTCCCAGGTGCTGCTGGCCCTTGCCTTCCCCTGGCAGCCCTTCCACAGCCCCACACACACTGGGGCTTCGCTCTTGCCAGCCAGCTCAGGCGGCCGACGTTCGTGCCTCGCTCGCTCTCGGGACCTGCGCCGGAGCCCAGCTCCAAATTGCAAAAGTCCAGCGACTGCTCCCACACCAAAGGTGCCAGGCCTCCCAGGTGTTGCTGGCCCTCGCCTTGCCCTGGCAGCCCTTCCACAGCCCCACACACACTGCGGCTCCGGCCTTGCCAGCCAGCTCAGGCAGCCGACGTTAGTGCCTTGTCGCTCTCGGGACCTGCGCCGCAGCCCAGCTCGAAACTGCAAACGTCCAGCGACTGCTCCCACACGAAAGGTGCCAGGCCTCGCAGGTGTTGCTGGCCCTCGCCTTGCCCTGGCAGCCCTTCCACAGCCCCACACACACTGGGGCTCCGGTCTTCCCTGCCAGCTCAGGCGGCCGACGTTCGTGCCTCGCTCGCTCTCGGGACCTGGGCCGCAGCCCAGCTGCAAATTGCAAACGTCCAGCGACTGTTCCCACACCAAAGGTGCCAGGCCTCCCAGGTGTTGCTGGCCCTCACCTTGCCCTGGCAGCCCTTCCACAGCCCCACACACACTGGGACTCCGGCCTTGCCAGCCAGCTCAGGCTGCCGACGTTCGTGCCTCGCTCGCTCTCGGGACCTGCGCCACAGCCCAGCTCGAAACTGCAAACGTCCAGCGACTGCTCCCACACCAAAGGTGCCATGCCTCCCAGGTGCTGCTGGCCCTCGCCTTGCCCTGGCAGCCCTTCCACAGCCCCACACACACTGGGGCTCCGGCCTTGCCAGCCAGCTCAAGGGGCCGACGTTCGTGCCTCGCTCGCTCTCGGGACCTGCGCCGCAGCCCAGCTCGAAATTGCAAACGTCCATCGATAGCGGCCACACCAAAGGTGCCAGGCCTCCCAGGTGTTGCTGGCCCTCGCCTTGCCCTGGCAGCCCTTCCACAGCCCCACACACACTGGGGCTCCGGCCTTGCCAGCCAGCTCAGGGGGCCGACGTTCGTGCCTCGCTCGCTCTCGGGACCTGCGCCGCAGCCCAGCTCGAAACTGCAAACGTCCAGCGACTGCTCCCACACGGAAGGTGCCAGGCCTCCCAGGTGTTGCTGGCTCTTGCCTTGCCCTGGCAGCCCTTCCACAGCCCCACACACACTGGGGCTCCGGTCTTCCCTGCCACCTCATGGGGCCGACGTTCGTGCCTCGCTCGCTGTCCGGTCCTGCGCCGCAGCCCAGCTCCAAATTGCAAACGTCCAGCGACTGCTCCCACACCAAAGGTGCCATGCCTCCCAGGTGTTGCTGGCCCTTGCCTTCCCCTGGCAGCCCTTCCACAGCCCCACACACACTGGGGCTTCGCTCTTGCCAGCCAGCTCAGGGGGCCGACGTTCGTGCCTCGCTCGCTCTCGGGACCTGCGCCGGAGCCCAGCTCGAAACTCCAAACGTCCAGCGACTGCTCCCACACGAAAGGTGCCAGGCCTCCCAGGTGTTGCTGGCCCTCGCCTTGCCCTGGCAGCCCTTCCACAGCCCCACACACACTGGGGCTCCGGCCTTGCCAGCCAGCTCAGGCGGCCGACGTTCGTGCCTTGGTCGCTCTCGGGACCTGCGCCGCAGCCCAGCTCGAAACTGCAAAAGTGCAGCGATAGCGCCCACACCAAAGGTGCCATGCCTCCCAGGTGTTGCTGGCCCTCGCCTTGCCCTGGCAGCCCTTCCACAGCCCCACACACACTGGGGCTCCGGACTTGCCAGCCAGCTCAGGCTACCGACGTTCGTGCCTCGCTCGCTCTCGGGACCTGTGCCGCAGCCCAGCTGCAAATTGCAAACGTCCAGCGACTGCTCCCACACGAAAGGTGCCAGGCCTCCCAGGTGTTGCTGGCCCTCGCCTTGCCCTGGCAGCCCTTCCACAGCCCCACACACACTGGCGCTCCGGCCTTGCCAGCCAGCTCAGGGGGCCGACGTTCGTGCCTCGCTCGCTCTCGGGTCCTGCGCCGCAGCCCAGCTCCAAATTGCAAACGTCCAGCGACTGCTCCCACACCAAAGGAGCCAGGCCTCCCAGGTGTTGCTGGCCCTCGCCTTGCCCTGGCAGCCCTTCCACAGCCCCACACACACTGGGGCTCCGGCCTTGCCAGCCAGCTCAGGGTGCCGACGTTCGTGCCTCGCTCGCTCTCGGGAACTGCGCCGCAGCCCAGCTGCAAATTGCAAACGTCCAGCGACTGCTCCCACACCAAAGGTGCCAGGCCTCCCAGGTGTTGCTGGCCCTCGCCTTGCCCTGGCAGCCCTTCCACAGCCCCACACACACTGGGGCTCCGACCTTGCCAGCCAGCTCAGGGGGCCGACGTTCGTGCCTCGCTCGCTCTCGGGACCTGCGCCGCAGCCCAGCTCCAAATTGCAAACGTCCAGCGACTGCTCCCACACCAAAGGTACCAGGCCTCCCAGGTGTTGCTGGCCCTCGCCTTGCCCTGGCAGCCCTTCCACAGCCCCACACACACTGGGGCTCCGACCTTGCCAGCCAGCTCAGGGGGCCGACGTTCGTGCCTCGCTCGCTCTCGGGACCTGCGCCGCAGCCCAGCTCCAAATTGCAAACGTCCAGCGACTGCTCCCACACCAAAGGTGCCAGGCCTCCCAGGTGTTGCTGGCCCTCGCCTTGCCCTGGCAGCCCTTCCACAGCCCCACACACACTGGGGCTCCGGCCTTGCCAGCCAGCTCAGGGGGCCGACGTTCGTGCCTCGCTCGCTCTCGGGACCTGCGCCGCAGCCCAGCTCCAAATTGCAAACGTCCAGCGACTGCTCCCACACGAAAGGTGCCAGGCCTCCCAGGTGTTGCTGGCCCTCGCCTTGCCCTGGCAGCCCTTCCACAGCCCCACACACACTGGGGCTCCGACCTTGCCAGCCCGCTCAGGGGGCCGACGTTCGTGCCTCGCTCACTCTCGGGTCCAGCACCGCAGCCCAGCTCCAAATTGCAAACGTCCAGCGACTTCTACCACACCAAAGGTGCCAGGCCTCCCAGGTGTTGCTGGCCCTCGCCTTGCCCTGGCAGCCCTTCCACAGCCCCACAGACCCTGGGGCTCCGGCCTTGCCAGCCAGCTCAGGGGGCCGACGTTCGTGCCTCGCTCGCTCTCGGGACCTGCGCCGCAGCCCAGCTCGAAATTGCAAACGTCCATCGATAGCGGCCACACCAAAGGTGCCAGGCCTCCCAGGTGTTGCTGGCCCTCGCCTTGCCCTGGCAGCCCTTCCACAGCCCCACACACACTGGGGCTCCGGCCTTGCCAGCCAGCTCAGGGGGCCGACGTTCGTGCCTCGCTCGCTCTCGGGACCTGCGCCGCAGCCCAGCTCGAAACTGCAAACGTCCAGCGACTGCTCCCACACGGAAGGTGCCAGGCCTCCCAGGTGTTGCTGGCTCTTGCCTTGCCCTGGCAGCCCTTCCACAGCCCCACACACACTGGGGCTCCGGTCTTCCCTGCCACCTCATGGGGCCGACGTTCGTGCCTCGCTCGCTGTCCGGTCCTGCGCCGCAGCCCAGCTCCAAATTGCAAACGTCCAGCGACTGCTCCCACACCAAAGGTGCCATGCCTCCCAGGTGTTGCTGGCCCTTGCCTTCCCCTGGCAGCCCTTCCACAGCCCCACACACACTGGGGCTTCGCTCTTGCCAGCCAGCTCAGGGGGCCGACGTTCGTGCCTCGCTCGCTCTCGGGACCTGCGCCGGAGCCCAGCTCGAAACTCCAAACGTCCAGCGACTGCTCCCACACGAAAGGTGCCAGGCCTCCCAGGTGTTGCTGGCCCTCGCCTTGCCCTGGCAGCCCTTCCACAGCCCCACACACACTGGGGCTCCGGCCTTGCCAGCCAGCTCAGGCGGCCGACGTTCGTGCCTTGGTCGCTC